>CP125973.1:4892654-5492654 GCA_030063025.1 Avena longiglumis
CTTTACTGTTTTCAATTTCTTAAGCTTATGTGGTATGTCTATCTCAAATTCTAATACTAGCATATGAAGTAATTTGCAAGTACCACGAGGATTGAGGAAAGTGGTGATCATTCAGTCATTGAGGACTTGAAGAGGCAACAAATGGGGCAGTATTTTGATTTCATCTCATGCACTCAATTATTCTTTTCTTCATTACATGGCATTTTACTGAAAAAATATAGACTCCTCGTATTGCTGTTTCTAGAAAGTGCCATATCCGATGTCCCCGTACCCGCATCACCATATTCGTGTCAGTGCTTTGTAGCACCCAGGGCTATATAGACTCAAATTGTAATTTGCAAGTACCACGAGGATTGAGGAAATTGATGATCATTCAGTCATTGATTGAGGACTTGAAGAGGCAACAAATGGGCAGTTTTTTTATCTCATCTCACGCATTCAATTATTATTTTTTCTTTATTACATGGCATTTTATTGATTATTCATATAGACTCCCTGTATTGCTGTTTCTAGAAATTGCCATATCCCATGTCCCTGTACCCATATCGCCAAATTCATGTCAGTGCTTTGTAGCACCCAGGGCTATATAGACTGTTCCAGTAATTTTTTTTCATGATTCTCGGAAACTTCTACACCGTTAAAACCTTTAAAAGGTTCCCTACACATCATTGATAGGAGATCCCTCTCCTCTATGTATGTATGTATGTATGTGTGTGTGTGTATATATATATACATACATATCGAAAACTGTCTCCAGCCAATAGAGCTACACACCCCACCCCCCATATAACCGTCTGATTTACTGCTATAGTATATTCGTACAGGTCAAACCCCCATGTAGGCTAGTCTTATTAGCGTTGCACATTTACATCATTATAGGCACATCTATACTATTATCAGTCTAACGGCCGTTAGGGTGGGAATCACGTATGCCCTAAATACATCACTGTTCATTTTTCTTCCCATGTAAAGCAATCTGTGACAATTATTAGCACACCACCCTGTCAGACTACAGCAGTTTCTAGGGCTTTCGCTGTAACCTCAAAATATAAATGAAATCGATGGACAAAGCAGGGCGACGAACCATGGACTCTGGTGGATTACCTTTGCGTGTTCTTTTCTTTTCTAACAACAACAACCAAGCCTTTTGTCCCAAGCAAGTTGGGGTAGACTAGATATGAATTCCAAACATGAACTAGTGAAAAGTGTAAGTCAAGCAGCAACTAGAGAAAAGTGCAAGCCACACAGAAACTATTGGAAAGTGCAAGTACTACAAAATAAAAAGGACAGCTTTATGTTTGGCTTAGTTCAAGTCTCCCATGCAAAGAACAGATATAGTGATAGGAGAATAAAAATAATCCCATACTCTCTCCTTTAACCTTTTGATGTCATCATGCAGGCCAATTTATTTTATGTTTTAACATCTGATTGATCAAGTTGGTTGTATAAGAATAGTACACCACCCCTATTGTTGAGCAAGCTTCAGGGAAAATCATCAAGAGGTTTTAAACTTCTTTGTATTGCATTCATCCACATAAATGTACAAATTCATGCATCTTAATAATCATAAAATATTTCAGCCATGAATCCAGCACTCAACGACTGGAATCATGAGCAGAAGAGAGAAGAAATATAAGAACAGGAAGGAGAAATCCAAGAAATCAAGATCTGGACTACAGTGAAGTGTGGATTTAGATCAATACAAAATCAATCAGAAAAACTATGGCAGCCTTCTAGCGGTCTCGTCCCCACGGTATCCCCAGGTGAGAGACTAGTCGATGTCACCTCCTGCCTTCATTGGAATCCATGAACAGGAGAGACTAATTGATGTCACCTGACACCTGGTGGCGACCATGGATGACAGTGAGGAGAGGTGTTGGCCATGGTTTTAAGGCGCCAGGCGTCTTAAGGCGCTGGGCGCCTCAACGCCTAGGAGCTCAAAGCGCTGGCGATGCGGCATGCTAGTCCATCTTGAACAATTAAGGCAGAGCAAACATGGCAGCAAGTTTCCCTCCAATCCCCGCCCAATTTCCTGTGAACTGATGCCCTAGGTCCGTTCCCCTCTCTCTCCCCTCTAGTTTTTCCCTCTCTCTGGCCCCCGATTTCCCTCCAATCCCCGCCCAATTTCTATATAAGTCCAGTTTTAAGTAAAGAAAAAAATGCAGCGCAACTTCTGGATTATGCATGTAGACTCAATTGTATATCTTCTGGATCACTAAAAATTACCCTATGGGCATACAGGACTATAGAATGAGTGTGGAAGTCTGGTGCTGGGCACAGTAGCATGCCATAAAGATAGATTCAAGAGAAAAACAAATCCAATATTACCAATCCTCGATAACTTTTAAGCCTTTAAGTTCCAGTAACACTAACAAGAATGCAGCAACAAAAAAGTGTGTTGATATACCTGCTCTATGTCCATCATGTCAGATGGTTCAAACCAAACATAACAAATGGGTGCAACCTTCTTCTTCAGAAGGAGGAGGAGATCATCGCCGATATGCTCCCCCTCAATGCTACTCAGAGCTGCAAACCTATCATCGGAACATATCTCCATGGAATCCCTAAGAGTAACGTCAAATTTGCATGCCATTACTACAACTGTTGGGGTCAACTTACAAATTCCACGCGAGCATTTGTACCTGTGGATTCCGACGTTTGCAGCAGGTGGGTCATCCATGGCTGCGCGGTTTGATTCAAACATAGAAGGTTCTCTGCAGCAACAAAAGAAGATGGCAATCAGCAGTAGGTAAAATTCCAAATTGGAACAGAAGAGTTGGGTGCGGCAATAAAAAATCACAATTTGAACATGAATTCCAAATTGGAACAGAATAGTTGAGCAGGGCAATACAAAATCGCATTTTTTATGTCAACAGAAGGCGAGAACAGGCAAAGAGGAGGAGGGCACGAACTCACGGGCTCAAGCGGGTGTGGGCGCAGTTGAGGACAGGTGATGCCCCCAACTCGTCGACACAGCATGCGCTGTACGCGATGTCGGCCATCACGAAAACCTTGATCCCGAAGCCCTACCCGCTCGTCGGAGCCCCTTGCTGCAAAGCCGCCGTCTAGGAAGGGGACAGGACAGGCACAGCAGGTTAGGGTTTGGTAGTGTTTTCTTTTATTTCCTTTTTTTGGTGAAGGGGAGTTGGGACTAACCTGGAGACCTGCTGCCGCCAACCAGGCCGAGCTTGTGACGGGCCGGGCCACTTCATATGTTTGGTACACACGCGGTCGCGTCGGAACTTTCCGGCGATTCCTATACTCCGCTCAATGGCGCTCCGCCTGAAGGACTTCTTTCCTGGGCCGGCCCATTTACAGGTACGATTTCTTCTTTATTTATTCTTCTCCGATCGTATTAGTTGGACCGAATTTATGCGTTAAGATATATCTGGCATGTTTTAGTCTTGATATATCTAAATTTAGATAAATTAGTCAACTAATATGGTCGGAAGATAAAAATGTCCGTGTGTTGTGTCGGGTGAGAAAAACTATATTATGCACAATTTGACACGTACCTGCCTAAGCATGCATTATGTATAGCTAGCACAAACGCCCGTGCGGGAAACATTTGGATGAAAAACATCTATACGATCTAAATTTTGCCTAAAATTGATCATATAACATTTTCCTAACCACATTTTCCCTTTCTTAATCATAATTTTTTATTCGATCTAATTACATAATCCAAAAATGTAGTACGAAATATTTAGTAATCTTCTTTTGGTTAATATCACCACCAATTCTTATTTTCTCTTCACTATGACAAAATGTGACAGTTGATTCGCAAAAAAAAAAGACAAAATGTGATAGTTGATTCGCAAAAAAAGACAAAATGTGACAGTTGATTTGCAAAAAAAAGAAAACAAAATGTGATAGTTGATTCGCAAAAAAAAGACAAAATGTGACGGTTGACAACAATATACTCATAAAGCATGCTTTTTAGAGAATTTAGTACATCTATACAGGTGGCTTGCTAGGGCTATTAAAACTGAGTCAAAGAGGAGGCCTCCCATGAACTAGGCAATTTTGAATGTCTGATCGCGTCCTCCGCATCATTCTGGTCATTGGATGGTCCTCACATCTCGCGTGGGCCGAATTATCCCTTAGAGACGCTTCTCTGGACATCAAAAAGTCTTTCTGTGGTTAATTGGGCTAGAATGCCACCACGCCCATTACATCTAGGGTTTCGATCCAAGGAAAAACGCGAGTTCTTCTCTTGCGGTGCCTCCTCTACTCCCGATCTGTAGCGACTGAGTGAACTCGAGGTGCCGCCACTCGTGCTCGCCGTCGGCCGAATCATCTTCGCCGCCATGCTCCGGCCACTCGGAGGCACTCGGCCATCGGCGAAATCCACAAGGCGGGAGTACACACCCTCGACACCGACCTACCTCGGCGACCTAAAGAGCTGCACCACAGTAGTCCATAGGGAAAGGGTCGTCATGCTCGTTGTCGTGGCGGGAATGACAACGACCATCCACTCCATCTCCTTGAACCCTTGGTTGGTTGATCGGCGTAGGCGCTACAAGTCAGTTCTTTTGTACATCAACGGGATGTTTGTCGTCGTGAGCCTTATCTGCAGGTTAGGTAAAACCAAAGCAACATGGTATTTTTTTTCGAACCATAAGAGCAACCTCATAAATCTCACCTGAATGCAAAAAAGGATGACTAGGAATGTTTTGTTCACAGGTCTGTCATGAAAGGAAATTTCGTCATGAAGTTCAATTCTTGGATGCTCTCTTGGATTCTCTACTAGTAATACAAACAAAGGTACTCCCTCTGATCCATATTACTTATCACTGAAATGAATGTATTTAGACATGTTTTAGTATTAGATACATCTATTTCACTGACAAGTACTTATATCATTAGATCTGCTGTATCTAGAGTACTTATAATAATGAGTTAACGACTCCCTACTCCTGAAACTTCTATTGCGATCTTTGATATATGTTTCATGTAGCTTGAGTGATTTGCTTGCTACTCTAAATGCTAAACTTACTGTGGATATCCATCTTACCATTCTGACTGCATGCATGATTTAAATTCATAGTAATTCCATGTGTTCTTGGACTTTGGACATATAGTACGGGACCTTCCTTATCCTAAGACAAGTTCTTCCATGAAAAACAATCTACAACTGCTAATTGCCAGTCTCGTCAGCAACTATTATTGAATTAGAGCAGGATTAGTTAAAATGCATAATAAATGAACCAAAATTTGTTAGTTAACAGATTGAATTAATCATTGCAGCCTTCAAGAGCTGCTTCCAATACCACCTTGGATCACATAAGCTTCAGAAGGCTTTGATTACCTTGTCAGTAAGCACCCTTATATTTTCTTGCCAAGGCATGACAATTAATGTTTTAACCCATGACCACATCACCTAGGTAAATGTCAATGGAGTCAGAGGTGCCCGCACAAACATAATCCACTGTCTGATTTTTGTTGCTGTTTGTTTCAGAAGAAACATCGACTGTATAGCGACTGCGACACCCTACTTCTAGCATATAGCGATGATGATAGCGAGCGACACACATCCGTGGGTCTGCTTTTTTCGATCCCAATGGCCACCATGATGCTCTGGCAGATGTTGCTGGTAAGCATTTGTACAAAGCCCTTGTGTGACACTGCGCCTTCACTTCCCTATGGACATCCCTTCTCCCTACGTAGTTGTATGTGTCTCTTAGTATCACAAAAGCGATACTTTCCATTCTTGATCCTAACACAATATATACTGACTCATTTTCCATTTCTAGAATTCCTCCTTTGCCTATTTCCAATGAACTTACGATTCAAACTCAATTTTAGTACGTATTGATCCGCGGTTCAAATTTCTCAAATAAAACAATACTTGCATGCAGCAGATCTAATGATATGATTGTGCCAAGCAGGATAGCTCTTCCAGTGATTTACTCATGTGACTTTACCATGCAGTTCATCAGTTGTTACCGAAAATTTATGCTATGTCATATAAATCAACATATGTATGGCATTTTTTACAAATTCTCTAAATTGTTGGTCCAAGAAATTTCCATATAGACGTTTATGCATGGTATCCCCATAGAGAGTACCACCCATCTAAGGTTGTTGATAGCAATGGTTCAGAAAATATATTGGGACTATGTTAGCCCATCTCGGGTTTGCTCAGATCTTATTCTGAATCATTATTTATGTATTTTCAGTGAATATAAATGCAATCCTACTAGTAACTTATTTTTTTCCAAATGTTTCAATAAAAACCAGTTCACACAATGGTTGATACACCGGTGGAGTAGATGCACCGAGTATAATTTGTAGCAGCAAAGCAGCTACGTCGGTGGGGACTATAGCAACCTCTTACAAGCAAGGCGAACCAGCCAAGTTTACGCACAATTGTACAAGTGATATCGTTTGTGTTTTTTCTTGTGTTTGTTCAAAATTTTGTTAGTAGTAGTCCTGATAGTCATATATTTTGTGATGTCTTGGCACGAAACCAAACTAAGCGTACCTTTACTAATGCTAATTATTTTAACTTGTTTACTATGATCTTCTACATCCCGAAGATTTTGCCATTACAAACAAATAACTAACATTTTCATGAAAATAACTTTGTAAAACCTACTATCCTATCGCCAAAATAGACAGGCGGTAGCAACGCTACCACCATGATCTAGTTTGAGAAAAAATGTTCTTCACCACGGTGGCGGATGCTAATGTGGTGCAACATTCATGTAAATCCGATCACCCTACAAATTAAATCTAGAAACTCACTTATCGAGAATCAACAAAACCAACAATGTCGACATGTCAAATGAACTATCTAAACTAAAACATACTTGCAGATCATACTGAGTTTACAACACTCATGCAACATAAACTGTATACTCATGAATCAGAGAGCACCACACAACAACAATAAATTCTTACTTGTATAGTGAAAGAGAGCCTATCCTCAAGTGCACCTCCTTGGTGCAGAAATCGACGCTGATCCTAGCCTTGTAATGATTTATGAACTTGTTGCTCAAATATGTGAATTAAATCATGTCTCAAGAAAACACAAACTGAAACAGCACATGATCCAATTTTTTCAATGTGAGGTTAGGGCGGCGTGTTGGTGCGGGAGGATCTAGCGAGAGAGGCGGAAATGCAACCTCTCGAGATCATACCTTACCTAATCATACAACCGGGTAAATTACTCGAACTTCATCCTGATTGCTATGATGCCAAACTTTCCGTAGCTCGACATCCATGGCCGAATGGTTAAAGCGCCCAACTCATAATTGGTAAATTTGCGGGTTCAATTCCCTGGATGTCTGTGACGGGAGCGTTCCATAAGTCTATTGACGATTGATACGTTCAAAACGTATCTACTTTCCCGAACACTTTTGTTATTGTTTCTCCTCTAAACTTGTGTGATTTGGATGCAACTAATATGGACCGATTTTCGTGAGAATTGCCTTGGTGTCTACTTTTTGTGCAGAAAATCAACTATCAGGAAAAATCCCGGAAAATATGCCAAAAATCCTATTTCACCCGAAAACTCCAGGAGCCAGAATACAAGACGGAGAAGAGCCCTGGGATGGCCACACCACCTGGCCGCGCGGGTTGGGCCTGGCCGCCCCAGACTCCCCCTTGGTCTCCCTCTTCGCCTATAAGTTGCCTTCTGACCTAAAAACTCAGGGGGGGTCGACGTTTTTCCAGAAAAAGTTCCGCTCCGCCGCCACCACCAGATTCCACGAAACAGCACCAGAAACTCCGTTATGGCACCCTGCCGGGACGGGAAATTGGAGGAGATCATCGCCATCATCATCACCATCGCTTCTCCATCGACCATCCATGTTTCCCCCATCTATGAGTGAGTAATCCACCGCTGTAGGCTATGGGGATGGCAGGGATTGGATGAGATCGTTCATGTAATGGCATCGAATTGTTAGGGCATGGTGCCTAGTATCTTTTATTAGTGCTTTATGACTTTGTTGCGACTTGTTGTGCTTAATTCTTGTCACTAGGGCCCGAGTGCCATGATTTCATATCTGAACATGTTATTGATTCATTATGATAGTATTGTTCTTGGTCTTATATACAAGTTATATACACATGTCGTTGTCCGGAACCTATGGCCCCAAAGTGACAGAAATTGGGATAACCGGAAGGGAATGGCTTTGATGTGAGGATCACATGTGTTCATGGAGTGTTAATGCTTTGCTCCGGTGCTCTATTAAAAGGAGCACCTTAATTGCCAGTAGTTCCCTAGAGGCCCCGCAAGCATTTGGCGGGACAAAAGATGTTGTGCAAGTTCTCATTGCGAGCACGTATGACTATATATGGAACACATGCCTAGGATTGTCTAGTACTTGGGTGCTTTATCTTATTTATCTGCAATTGCCCTATGTTCTGATTGATATGTGAATTGTCTTGTCCATGCAACACCCGTCCATCCATCCCTATGCCTACCGCACTCGAATCCCACTGTTTACTGCTTTTGTTACTACTGTCTTTGCTTTACTACTGCTGTTACTTTACTATTCCTACTACAAAGCTGTACTCTTGATAAGCTCTGTGAGCAAGATTGTTTCAGTGCAATGAGACAACTCAGTTGTTAAGACTTATAAATATTCTTTGGCTCCCCTTGTGTCGAATCAATAAATTGGGTTTCACTTCCCTCGAAAATACTGCGATACACCCCCTATACTTATGGGTCATCAAGACTATTTTCTGGCGCCGTTGCCAGGGAGCATAGTTTTATTTATCAAGTTCACTTGGATTCTCTATTGTTCGCTGCTATCCATCCATCATGGGTAAGTCTCGTGATGGCAAGGTTCCTATTTTACCATCCACTACAAGAAGAGGTACAGTTCTGAACACCTCTGCTGCTCTTGATTCACCGTCTGTTATAAGTAAGCTCGTTACACCACCACATACACATGTTACACACACTGCTACTACTGCTGAATCTGAAACTTCTGATGATTATGATGTTGTTTCTACTGTGCTTGATAAGAGTGGTTCATTAGGTCCTTTCCTAGATGCTACGATTGCTAGAACTATAGCTGGAAATACCGAAACTCCTAATGAAGACACTACCACACCTGTTACCTCACCTGAGTCTAGTGAGAGTTATGATACTGAAGAAGATTATGTTGAGATGACCGATGAGTTTATTGAAGAATGTAAGAACACCCATGATAGGAGCGCTGCTAAGAATCTCTACTATTAGACCCAAATTATCTCCTGCTGCTAAGTTTGCTGCTTCTCCCATAAACATTATAGATGAAGATTATGATTTCTCCCTCGATCTATCTTACATAGCTATTGTCGAGAAAGAACCTTTTTGTGGGACTAAGAATGAAAGTGCGGTAGCACATATGAATGAACTTTCTACCATGAGTGGCTTGTTTTCTGATGATATTAAGATGCGTACTTACTTTGTTGCTAAGATTTTTCCCTTTTCACTAAAAGGAGAAGCTAAAACTTGGTTTAGTAATTTACCTCCTGGATCTATTGATAGTACGAGTGCTTGATTAGTACTTTCCTGCGAAATATTTTCCTCGATGCTAGACATGCTATTTTGCGGAACTTTTGATTTTAAACAGGAGAAAAGAGGCATTGCCGAATCTTGGGCAAGGTTTTGTGCTTTGATTCATGCATGGTGGAAGTCCATTACCTAAGAATGAGCTTCTTGATATATTTTATAATGGACTAACCAAGAATCTAGGACATACCTAGATAGTTGTCTTGATTGTGTTTTCAGAATAGGACTCCTAAGGAATGAGGAATTAATGGCTAAAATAAGCAAGAATTATGAAGATTGGACTCCTCCTAAACAAGCTACACCTAAAGTAATTGTACTGAACCATCTATTCATGTGCCTATTCAACATCAAAGAAGAGGGGAGTTATTGAATTAAATGATGAAGTGATGAAGGAAGCTAAGAAATGTCTTAAGGAGAAGGAAATTAAAGTCGCAGATGTCAAGAATTTACCTCCTATAGAAGAATTATGTAATCCTATTCCCTACTCACCCACTATTGAGGTACACTCTCGCCAACACTTTGATGAAGGTGATATCCCTTACTTGAAACTTCCCGATCAATGCTTAGAAGAATTTGATATCTTTATTGTTAAGCAAGATAACTTTAATAAAAGGGTGCAAAGTCATCTAATGTAAAACACTAGAGCTATTGTTGAGTTGAAAGATATTGTGGAAAGAACCTCTAATGATGTTAAAATGATTGTTAAACACTTTCAAATGGTTCAAACTCAAATAGATCAACTCGTTAAAGTGCAAAACGACTTGCTAGTTAATGCTGCTAAAGAAAAACATGCTTATGAAATTAGAACTAGAAGTGGAGCTGCTACCCAGGATCCTCTATATCCTCAGGGGCATCCCAAAAGAATTGAGCAGGATTCTCAACAAGCTGAAAATAGTGGTTCTACTAAAGAAAAGGAAAAAGAAACATAAAGCATTGTAGAACCCTCTGAACCTGCTATAGATCCTAATAGTATATCTATCTCTGATGCTAAAACTGAAAGTGGTAATGAAGAAAATGTTGTTCCTAATGAAGAAAAAGTTGAAGAAGAACCTGAAAACCACACTAAGAATACTAAATACACCAAATAAGATTTTATTGCTAAGAAACATGGTAGTGAAAGAGAACCTTGGGTCCAAAAACCTATGCCTTTCCCTGATAAGAAACACAAGTCAAAGGAAGATGAACACTATAATAAGTTCTGTGAGTGGATGAAGCATTTATTCTTGCAAATTCCTTTGACTGATGATATTAAATTGCCTCCTTACTCAAAGTATATGAAGGACATTGTCTCGAATAAAAGGAAGATCCCTAATGAAGAAATTTCTACTTTGCTTGCTAATTATTCCTTCAATGGTAAGGTTCCTAAGAAACTTAGAGACCTAGGGATTCCAACTATCCCTTGATCTATTAAGAACAATTATGTTAGAACTGCTTTGTGTGATTTGGGAGCTGGAGTTAGTGTTATGCCTTTCTCTCTCTATAAGAGGCTTCAACTTGAAAAATTAATACCAACTGATATATCTTTGCAAATGGCTGATAAATCTACCACTATTCTTGTGGTAATATGTGAGGATGTACCTGTTCAAGTGGCCCATAATTGCTTGATATTAACTTATTTTGTTGTGCTTGAAATGTCTGAAGATGATAATATGTCTATTATTCTTGGGAGACATTTTCTTATCTCAGGAGCTATTAATTGTAATCAAGGAAAGGTGACCTTCAATGTTAATGACAAGGAACATACTGTCTATTTCCCCAAGAAGATTGAAAGGACTTATGGTTTAAATTCAATTGAACATATTGAAGGCATTCAAGTTGGAGAAATATATTTTCCCATACCAAGAGAAAAATTTGAAACTATTGTGATTGGGACCATTGCTATCAAGGTTGAGGTAACATGATCATTAGTGGAGTACAAATTTTTGTCTCATATGCAATTGTTTTGGTAGCAAGACTTGATCAACCTTGCTAACAAAAGGATTCCATTGAACGAAACAATGTTTTCATTATGATTATCTCCGTTTATTTCTATCCTTTGCATTTTAGTTTTTTTTTCATTTAGTTTTCTTTGTGTTGTTAGTTGCTTGCATGCTAGAACTTCTGTAGTCCTAGCCTTGTTTTGTCCTTGCATCATGTTTCCAAAAGAAAAAAAATCTGTCTGTCAGAAAAATCATTCTTCTATTTCTGAAAAATGCCCAAAAATAAAGTGTCTCGAAAAATTCCAGAAAATTCATATTAAATTTTTATGTGAAAAAAGGGGCAAAGGAGTACCTGGTAGGTACCAGGGGGGCCCACCAGGCAGGCACACCATGTGGTGGCGCGGCCAACCCTAGGTGGCGCCATGCCCTGGTGTGGGCCACCCTAGGCCCTCCACTAACTCTCTCCCCTGCCACTTTCTTCTCTTTCCCGAGTAAGCTCCAGTTCATAGCTCAAAATCGTGTTCTTTCTGTGCTTGCTCTCGATTTCTTTGATCTCCTTGCTCAGCCCATCTTTCTTGCTGAAATTTGGAGCATTTGTTCCCTGGTATGTGACTCCTCCCCTTGTCTAAGTAGATTTATGTTTAGTGGATTATATGTCGAGTATTTTCTTTGTTGGTGACTGGTTTTGAGAGCTTGTAAGCTTGTTTGATGCTTAGAGATATAGTTTTGATGCATGTTTAGTCCTCTTGCAAGTCCCTATGATTAGAATCCTTCATTATATTTACTTTCCAATCACTTGTTTAATATGTGTTTAAATTTCAGAATACCAAGCATGAACAACCGTACTTTTGGAGAGATATTTGAGAGTGATGCACCTAGGAGGTCGAGGCCCTCAAGAACATCCTCTCAAGCTAGGCCATCGTACAATGAAGACCTCATTGCAACACGCATTGGCAGTGAAAGGGATGATGGAGATGCTCACCCATCCTCTTTTCCTTGTTTTACTTTCTTGCAAGCTACAGGTATTCTTGATGATTTCTTGCTACTGATTGAGAGGGTTGGTTTGACCTCTTATATGCAAGATGAGAGTGCCTACGCTATGCTCACCAAAACTTTTGTTGAGAGCTTCTCATTTACTAACACACCCTATCAATCTCTTGTCTCTTTTAAAATCTATGATATGCCCTTCACCATGCCTTTGGAGAGATTTTGTAGTATTGTAGGTGTGCGTATGGCAGGACCGTGAAGAAAATTCAAGGCGACCAACTGATTTGTTGGAGCTTTACTGAGGGTGACTGAAGGAAATATGCCACGAGAGGCAATAATAAAGTTGTTATTATATATTCCTTATACATGATAGATGTTTATTTTACATGCTAGAAATGTATTGATTGGAAACATCAATATATGTGTGTTTAATAAACAAAAGGGTTCCTAGTCATGCCTCTCTTATAGACTAGCTTGTTGATTAACAGGATGATCAAGGTTTCCTGATCATGGACATTGGATGTTGTTAATAACAAGGTCACACCATTGGTGGAATGATGTGATGAACATTCATCTGAAGTATAGCATTACGATCAAGTCATTATGTTTATATTGCTATAACATCATACGAAGTAATCTTTATCCTTAGACCATGAGATCATGTTAATTGCTAACACCAGAAGAGTATCTTGATAACATCAAACGTCACACCGTAACAGGGTGACTATAAAGATGGGTTCAGTACTATGAAGGTGTTATGTTGAGGCTCATGGATCAAGAGTGGAATTTGTCAATCCAGTTGACGGATAGATATACTCTGGGCCCTCTCGGTGATATCACATTAGGATAGCTTGCAAGCAAGTGATGTGATCACTAGAATGTTATATCACGGGAACGAGAAAAGAGTGCATGTCGGTAACGAGATCAAACTAGGTATGGAGATACCTATGATCTAATCTCGAACATGTAATATATCGAGAGACAAAGGGATTTAGTTACAAGCATTAAAGGTTCTCACGATCACAGGAGTCATCGTTGAATGTGTAGGAGTCGATCTGAGATCTCGAGTCATGTTGATTATTGATCGGAGAAGGTCTCGGTCATATGCATTATTCGTGAGCCGTAGGGTGGCATACTTAAGAGTTCTGGGACACCATTTTGGAGCACATATGTTTGACGAAAAGAATTACAAAGCGCATGAATTGTTTCAATAGAAAACAGAAATTATTTCGGGTGAAATTGCAAAAGGTGGTTCTGCATGTGATATTTAAATATTGCAAGGGGCTATATGTGAATGTTTGTTAATTAAAGTAATTAACAAAATTCTGAATAAATTTAATAAAAAGAGTTTTATTAAATGAGAGAGCATTAAATTTGGAGAAATTTAATGTATTTAAAGTGGATACTATAAAAGGGAATGTGAAGAGGCATTTTAATGTGGAGGGGTTACCACCACATGAATGGGGGAGGTGAGGGGTCACCCCCCCATTCGCCGGCCATGGAGAGAGGGGGCACCCCCCTCCTCCTATAAAAGGCCACCCATTCCCTCCTTCATCCTCACACCTCCTTGTGAAGGATCTCTCTCCCCCTCTAGAATTATTCCCCATGGTCTCGGATTAGCGAGATACATGTTCCCAGTGGCACTTCGTCTGGAAGGAGTTGCTGCTTCCGCTGGATCGCTAGAGCGAGGAGGTGGAGGTTGTCCGATAAGCGAGCGTGTGCGAGTGCGGATGCGCTACTGAGTTGCGGCGCTCGGACTTCCTCACGATCTTGAGATCGACAAGTGTACGACTACATCAACCACGAGTTCCTACTCGTTAACAAAGCTCGTTGTCTACGAGGGTAAGTTCTCGTTGGATGTATGTCCACCCGTTGCTTTGTACCTAGTAGATAGATCTTGGCGTGTAGTTCACACCGTAGGAATTTTTTTGTTTTCTATGCTGCGGACCCAACAGTGGTATCAGAGCCTGATCTATGCGTAGGTGCTTAGCACGGGTAGTACACATATGGTTGATATGTGGGCGATGATGATCATGTTATTGCATCTTCTATGTATTTTGGATATTGGTGGCATAGTGGGATGAAGCGGCCCGGACCAACCTTACATGTCATCGTACATGAGACCGGCTCCACGACTGACATGCAACTTGTTTTGCATAAGTGGCTAGCGGGTGTCTGTCTCTCCTACTATAGTCAATATCTGATTTACAACGAGTTGCTAATAACTTAGTTATCCTTGTTGTGGTTCATGTTCGTAGGTGAGAACGGTTCTATCTCCGAAAGCCCTAAGCCACATAAAACTTGCAATTGATAAATTAGAGGCGTCTAGTTTAGATCGTTGCTGGGCTAGTGTATTGATATGGTATTGTTGAAAGTAGATGTATGGTGGATACTCTTACAACACACTCAATGTGTAAGTTCCGTAGACCTTGGCCTTACACACAAAGGAATGATAGAGATCATACCAAGATGCAAGTGATATAGATCAAATGCATGGACCATATCATCTCACTTTACACATTAGATGTTAACATCTTATACTGCTAGTTTGGCGTGTTTGGTAGCATTATAAGATGATCCCTCATTTAGATATCAAGATAAAAATGTGTTCTTCCTTGAGTATGCACCGTTCTATGGATCGTGTTTTGAGACATCACGTGATGATCGGGTGTACTCGAATCTACGCTTTCATAGGAACGGGTGTAAGACAGTTTTACACACGCGAATACTAAGGTTCTTACTTGGCGAGCCTAGCATGTACAGACATGGCCTCGGAACACGGACCGAAAGGGTAAGCATGAGTCATATGGTTGATATGATGCCCATATAGATGCTCGCCTTTGAAGCTATATCAACTCACATGATGATCGGACTTGATGTAGTGGATTTGGTTCATGTAATCACTAAAAAGGCACGAGGGATGTCGTTTTTGAGTGGGAGTTCATTAGTAATTTGGATTAGTTGAACTCAATCTATCATAAACTTAGTCTAAATAAACTTTACAAATTCTGTTGTAGATGGCACCACCTACTTTTAATTTCAATGTGTTCATGGAGAAAGAGAAACTTGCTGCGAATGGTAGCAACTTCACCAACTGGGCTATGAATTTGAGGATTCTCCTCACTGCTGCACAAAAGCAATATGTGCTAGATGCGCTGCTAGGCCCCCAGCTCCTCGATGCCTGACGAGGAAAAGAATGTCTATGTGACTCATCAGGAGGACCACAACTTAGTTCATTGCGGCATACTATATGGGCTAGAGCCAGAACTTTGAAAGAATTTTGAAAATGGCAATGCCTTTGATACCATGGGAGAATTGAAAATGATTTTCGATACCCATGCTGCCGTAGAGAGTTATAATGCTACATAAAAGTTCTTTAGCTGCATGATGGAGGAAAACAGCTCCGTTAGTGAGCACGTACTCAAAATGCAGATGCGCCGATAAGCTTGTGTCCTTGGGAATAACGATTCCCATTGACTTAGGCATACATCGTGTTCTCCAATCTCTGCCACCTAGATACAAGAGCTTCGTGATGAACTATAATATGCAGGGCATGAAGAAGTCTCTTCCCAAGCTTCTGTCAATGCTTAAGACTGCAGAAGTGGAGATTAGGAAAGAACATCAAGTGTTGATGATCAATAGGACCACCAGTTTCAAGAAGGACAAGAAAGGCAAGCACAAGGGAAAGAAGGGTGGCAAGTCTGTTGCCACGCCTAAAAAGAAACCCCGGGCTGGCCCTAAGTCTGACACTGAGTGCTATTATTGCAAGGGGATTGGCCATTGGAAGCGCAACTGCCCCAAGTATTTGGCAGACAAGAAGTCCAGCAAGGCAAACAAAGGTATATGTGATATACATGTTATTGATGTGTACTTGACTAGTACTTGCAGTAGCACCTGAGTATTTGATACTGGATCGGTTGCTAATATATGTAACTCGGTTCAGGGGCTATGGAACAAGCGACAACTAGCAAGGGATGAGGTCAGGATGCAGGTCGGCAATGGATCAAGAGTTGATGTGATCGCCGTCGGGACGCTACCTCTCCATTTACCATCGGGATTAGTTATAAACCTAAATAATTGTTATTTGGTGCCTGCACTGAGCATGAACATTGTATTTGGATCGTGTTTGATGCAAAGTGGCCATTCCTTTAAATCTAAGAACAATGGTTGTTCGATTTATAAGAATGATATCTTTTATGGTCATGCACCTATGTTGAATGGTTTATTTCTGTTGGATCTCGATAGTAATATTACGCACATTCATAATGTTAATGCTAAAAAGATTAAACTTGATGATGATATGTCTACATATATGTGGCCTTTAGTCTAGGTCATATTGGCGTTAAGCATGAAGAAACTCCATTCTGATGGACTTTTGGAATCACTTGATTTTGAACCATTTGATACATGTGAGCCATGCCTTATGGGCAAGATGACTAGAACGCCGTTTTCCGGTTCAATGGAACGGGTGACAGATCTATTGGAAATCATACATCTTGATGTGTGTGGACCAATGAGTATGTCGGTGAGGTGGATATCGTTATTTTGTTACTTTCACGGATGATTTGAGTAGATATGGGTATATCTATTTGATGAAACACAAGTCTGAAACTTTTGAAAAGTTCAAGGAATTTCAGAATGAAGTGGAAAATCATCATAATAGAAAGATCAAATTTCTACGGACCGTGGAGGAGAGTATCTAAGTTACGAGTTTAGCACACATGAAAGAGTGTGGAATAGTTTCACAACTCACGCCTGTCGGAACACCACAACGTAATGGTGTGTCGGAACGTCGCAATCGTACCTTATTGGATATGGTTCGATCTATGATGTCTCTGACTAACTTACCTCTGTCATTTTGGGGTTATGCACTGGAAACAGCTGCATTCACTTTAAATCGGGCACCATCTAAATCCGTTGAAACGACACCGTATGAATTATGGTTTGGAAACAAACCTAAGCTGTCATTTCTTAAGGTTTGGGGATGCGATGTTTATGTGAAGAAACTTCAACCGGATAAACTCAAACCCAAAGCGGAAAAATGCGTCTTCATAGGATACCCTAAGGAAACAATTGGGTATAACTTCTATCACAGATCCGAGGGCAAGGTTTTTGTTGCCAAGAATGGATCCTTTCTTGAGAAGGAGTTTCTCGCGAAAGGTGTGACTAGTCGGAAGGTAGAACTCGAAGAGGTTATTGAACCTTCTCTTCATGGAATGGCGAGTGGCGCAGCACCGGAAGTTTTTTCGGAGTTGACTTCACCTGATGAAGAGAGAGCTAATGATAATAATCATGAAACTCCGAAAGAGGACACTACCGAACCTCGCAGGTCAAGCAGGACACGTGCAGCTCCTGAACTGTACGGCAATCCTGTTGTGAATTTCATGGTTGATGAAATGGATGACCCTGCGACGTATGAAGAAGCGATGATGAGCCCGGATTCCAACAAATGGCTAGAAGCCATGAAATCCGAGATGGAACCCATGTACGAGAACCAAGTTTGGAACTTGGTGGACTTACCTCACGACCGAATGGCCGTGGAGAATAAATGGATTTTCAAAAGGAAAACTGATGCAGATGGTAATGTGACCATCTATAAGGCTCGACTTGTCGCAAAGGGGTTTCGACAAATTCAAGGAGTTGACTACGATGAGACATTCTCTCCCGTAGCGATGCTTAAGTCGGTTAGGATTATGTTAGCAATTGCTGCATATTTTGATTATGAAATATGGCAGATGGATGTCAAAACTGCGTTTCTCAATGGTAAGATTGAAGAAGAGTTGTATATGATACAACCTAAGGGTTTTGTCGATCCTAAGGATGCTAATAAGGTGTGCAGACTTCAGCGATCCATCTATGGACTGAAGCAAGCATCACGGAGTTGGAATCTCCGCTTTGATGAGGTGATCAAAGAGTTTGGATTTGTCCAAACTTATGGAGAGGCTTGTATTTACAAGAAAATGAGTGGGAGCAATGTGGCATTTCTGATATTATATGTGGATGACATATTATTGATTGGAAATGATATAGATCTTTTAAACAGTGTTAAAAGTTATCTAAACAGCAAATTTTCGATGAAAGACCTTGGTGAAGCGTCATATATATTAGGCATTAAAATCTATAGAGATAGATCAAGGCGCCTAATTGGGCTATCGCAGAGTACATACCTTGATAAGATATTAAAGAAGTTTAATATGGATGAAAGTAAGAAGGGGTTCTTACCTATGTTGCAAGGCAAGACATTGAGTAAGACTCAAAGTCGACTACTGGAAGAAAGAGAGATGATGGATAAGATCCCTATGCCTCGCCATAGGCTCTATTATGTATGCCATGCTATGTACAAGGCGGATGTGGCACATGCTATTAGTTTGACTAGTAGGTACCAATCGATCCGAGTTGAACCTTTGGATAGCGGTAAAGAACATCCTTAAGTACTTGGAAGAACTAAGGATATGTTTCTTATATACGGAGGTGAAGAAGAGCTAGTCGCTAAGTGTTATGTCGATGCTAGATTTGACACCGATCCGGATGACTCTAAGTCTCAATCCGGATCGTATTTCTCTTGAGCAGACAGCGATTAGTTGGAGGAGTTCCAAACAACTGTGGTGGCTGGATCAACAACGGAGGCGGAATATGTTCTTTGTGAGCGGCAGAGGCGGTTTGGATGAAAGAGTTCATTACGGCGGGTGTGGTTCCCGGTCGTTAGACCGATGGTGATCTATTGTGACAACAATGGAGCCATAGCCAACACAAAGGAACCAAGGTCTCACAAGAATTCCAAACATATTAGCCGGTTTCACTCCATCCATGAGCATGTCAAGGATGGAGATATAAAGATTTAAAGTACACGGACACGAATGTAGCAGATCCGTTGACTAAAGTTCTCCCTAGGGCAAAACATGATCAACACCAGAACTCCATGGGTGTTAGATTTATCACTATGTGAACTAGATTATTGTCTCTAGTGTAAGTGGAAGACTGAAGGAAATATGCCCTGAGAGGCAATAATAAAGTTGTTATTATATATTCCTCATACATGATAGATGTTTATTTTACATGCTAGAAATGTATTGATTCGGAAACATCAATACATGTGTGTTCAATAAACAAAAATGGTTCCTAGTCATGCCTCTCTTATAGACTAGCTTGTTGATTAACAAGATGATCAAGGTTTCCTGATCATGGACATTGGATGTTGTTAATAACAAGGTCACACCATTGGTGGAATGATGTGATGAACATTCATCCGAAGTATAGCGTTACGATCAAGTCATTATGTTTATATTGCTATAACATCATACGAAGTAATCTTTATCCTTAGACCATGAGATCATGTTAATTGCTAACACCGGAAGAGTATCTTGATAACATCAAACGTCACACCGTAACAGGGTGACTATAAAGATGGGTTCAGTACTACGAAGGTGTTATGTTGAGGCTCATGGATCAAGAGTGGAATTTGTCAATCCAGATGACGGATAGATATACTCTGGGCCCTCTCGGTGATATCACATTAGGATAGCTTGCAAGCAAGTGATGTGATCACTAGAATGTTATATCACGGGAACGAGAAAAGAGTGCATGTCGGTAACGAGATCAAACTAGGTATGGAGATACCGATGATCAAATCTCGGACATGTAATATATCGAGAGACAAAGGGATTTAGTTACAAGTGTTAAAGGTTCTCACGATCATAGGAGTCATCATTGAATGTGTAGGAGTCGAGACGGATCTTGTGTCCATTGATTATTGATCGGAGGGTATCGATCATGTCTACATTATTCACGAACCGTAGGGTGGCACACTTAAGAGTTACGGACACCATTTTGGAGCACATATGTTTCGCATTTAAAGAATTGCAAAGCGCAGGAATTGTTTCAATAGAAACTGGAAATTGTTTCGGGTGAAATTGCAAAAGGTGGTTCTGCATGTGATATTGAAATATTGCAAGGGGATATATGTGAATGTTTGTTAATTAAAGTAATTAACAAATTTCTGAATAAATTTAATAAAAAGAGTTTTATTAAATGAGAGAGCATTAAATTTGGAGAAATTTAATGCATTTAAAGTGGAGACTTTAAAAGGGAATGTGAAGAGGCATTTTAATGTGGAGGGGTTACCACCACATGAATGGGGAAGGTGAGGGGTCACCCTCCCATGCGCCGGCCATGGAGAGAGGGGGCACCCCCTTCTCCTATAAAAGGCCACCCATTCCCTCCTTCATCCTCACACCTCCTTGTGAAGGATCTCTCTCCCCCTCTAGAATTATTCCCCCATGGTCTCGGATTAGCGAGATACATGTTCCCAGGTATTTAAATGCGGAAGAAGTTCTTGCTCATTGGATCGCTGGAGCGAGGAGGTGGAGGTTGTCCGGTGGCTTGAACGTATGTGCGAGTGCGGATGCGCTACTGAGTTGCGGCGCTCGGACTTCCTCACGATCTTGAGATCGTCAAGTGTACGACTACATCAACCACGAGTTCCTACTCGTTAACAAAGCTCGTTGTCTACGAGGATAAGTTCTCGTTGGATGTATGTCCACTCGTTGCTTTGTACCTAGTAGATAGATCTTGGCGTGTAGTTCACACCGTAGGAAATTTTTTGTTTTCTATGCTGCAGACCCAACATGACCAATGATGATGACCGCGTGGCGCAGCACGGAAAGATAAGAAATATCCAACTCCCTGCTCTTAGATACTTTGCATATTATCTTGCCACTAGTGTATTGGGTAGGGAGAACACTAGTAACATCTCCAACTATCATTTAGCTTTCCTTGCTGCTGCGCTTAACAATGATACTCGGTACAATCTTGGCTCGCTTATTGCTCGCCGCCTAGCTGCTAGGGGGCCTATCTATGGGGGCCATCATTGCATCGCGCATGGTCAATGCATTAGGTCTTTCAGTGGATCCCGATGATGCTATGCTGGCACCACAGAGGCTTGACCTTGTTGCCATGAAAACTCATCACTTTGTCACTTCTACCTCTAATTTGAACAATCTAGTATATAGGATGCTTTTCACTGACGGGGATGAAAGGGAGATCCTCTTGCCACAGCCTGCTTTGTTTAGTGTTCACAGGAGACCGTGGTCGCGCTCCAAGGAGGAGGTGGACTAGCAGCTTCGCTTGCTGGGTTTCCACGAGCAGCACCAGGAGGATGTGCCCTCCTATGATTACTCTGCACACTACGGAGGGACGTACTCGAGTTCGCACCAGGACGAGGGTACTTTGTAACTACCTCGGTGAATTACGCTCCTAGATACAAGCCTGGATGAGCGGTAGTGGTTGAAATAGTACGGTGGGGCCCCAAAAGCCACTCACGGGTAGACCTTTCGGCCGTCCCAACCACTTCCAACTCATCGGGACTGTCTGGTGCGTGTCGGTGGCGAAGGGATCAACTACATACACAAATGAGTATGTATGCAAGCCACCATACAAGAGTACATCGAGCCATACCATCTAGAAAGAAAGGAAATATAGCAACGCCATACCAAGAAGATTCAAATGACCTAGATAGATATAATATGTTAGGATAATTCCTCATACAACACACATCGGAGTATCAAGCGGAAGTGGCAAACAAAGTCCGAGTACGGATAAGAAGCAAATCGGCATAAGATGCCATAGAAATAAGCACATCCATACAGATCTCACGGATCCCGTTCCGGAATCTCTACACCGCGATCGTTGCCCATATCATCGCCTCTTCCACCCGGTATCCATCCTGCGAGTGTACATTCATCTGAACCAATAATTTATCGTGTGAGACCCTAAGGGTACTCAGCAAGTCTTTATGCCTCTAAAGGGGACACAACCTGGGGTGACGCAATTGCAGCAAAAGATAAACCCTAGCAGTTCTATAGATACTCGCTAACCATCCGCCTAGCCAATGATAGACGGATGTCCGTGAATTAATGACAACAGTTATAATAGTAATATCATCAGATCCATCCTCCTCCTCGCTTACCAACGAGGAAGCGGACGAACAACCCCCATCCGTTGGCAATTTTATTAACCATTCCATGAGTGTTGCACTATTTACTAGTCAAATTAAAGCGGTACTTTAGTTATGCTTGTCTATGATCGAGAAACTGTGCTCCAAGTCGTCCATAACCGCGGACACGGCTTTCAGAAAGTTTTACCCGGCCGGGGTGCACCAATAGCAACACACGCTCGATCAACCTCGGAAAAACCAAATCAAAACCCAACGAGGCCTTCACGACAAAGCAATCACAGATTGAAATATTGCGAGGGCCACCCCATTAAGCTACCATACGAAGTTAGCCGACTCAAACGGACTCAAGGTTTGGGTATACGGTACATGAACGACTAGGAACCCAAAACTGGGCTTATCGACACCGGAATCGTGTCCGATCCTAAACAAGACAGGTGCTATCTGTCGCACAATTTAAATAAAGCAGTAAAGCATGGCATAAGTACAGGATAATAAATAAAACCTCAAACTAGTTTGTGGCCCCAAGAAATAAGACTGAATCAAGATCTGGCTCAGGGGGGTCCCATAATCCTCCCGGATGTGGATAGCGCGAAATAAACTTGGAACAGGAATCAAGTACTCGGGGTCTTACGGGACACAAGTGAGCAGGAAGAACCAAATAGCAGATGTTGCTCACCGGTGCCACTTTCATTAGTTATCCCATTACTACTCAGGTTAAGTTGTTTAGGTACCTCGTTATCCATCAGACTCTCACATACCCTGCACATGCTGTTCTACGACTCGCATGGCTCAAACAACTCCTGTAGTAATGGCTCATGGGGTGGGGGAACAAGCTTGGTGGGGTTTGAAAATAAAGGCTATGCAATACTTGGGATTCAATTTAATGCAATCGTGACTCAATGATGCAAGAATAAGATAGAGGCAATAGGTACTGTATGTATGCAAGCATGTGGTAGTGCTTGCACGGCAACTCGTTGAAGCGAGACGGATCAGGTAGTGCTCTGGTTCTCTTGATATATCCCACCTTTCGAGTCTATCCGAAGAAGAACCAAACAAACAAGGGCCAACATAAATAAAGTGCACAAGCATAGGAATAAAATGCGTCAAGCAAACAATCATGCCATGATGAATGATGCACAAGTTGCATGGCAATAAAGTAGCATGGCATGGGTGAGGTGTGGTATACAAGAATAAGTCATTTTATTAAGGTTTGGCCACATTTTATTGTCATAATAGTTGTTGTATACTTTATATTTATACGATGCATGCTGCAATTGAAGTCATGGATAGCATAAACAGAAAGGTCTCATCGAGCTGATCATTTTAGACATATCATTTGTTAAATTCGGAGTTATACATCAAAAGTTATTAATTTAATAAGTTCCAGTGGCATTTGTTGTAATTTAATCAACTTGGAATTTAAAATGTGCAAAAGGTAATTTGAATAGCATATTTGAAATCCTCACATTTTTCTGATTCAAAAACATATATTATTTGTATTATTTGGAATTATGAATTTAAATTTATTTTATAGTCAAAATTAATAATTAGGGTCAAAGTCAAAGGTTGACTATTTAAATTAATTCTGAAAATATTTGATTAAAGATTTGAATTATAATTCAAAAACTAAACATTTTTCATATAAGGTCTGAATTCAAATTCCAAACCATTAATAAGTTATGAATTCATTTAGGTTTAAGCATTTGAAAATTTGAATTTGAATTGAAAGCAGAAAACATGTTAATACTGCTAACCTAGCCCTAGACACGGCAATTGGGACCCGAGTCTTGTGGCCGCCACGTGGGACAAAGGTGGGGTGTACCGCGGGTTGAGAATCTAGAAAAGCGGGGTGCCTTTTTACAAAAAGACTGGGCATCGAGGGGCTGTGGGTTGAGCTGCACATAGTCTAGGGGCCTATTTAGAAAAGCGTCCTGGGCTAACTGAGGAAACTGTATTTTACTCGCGAAAAACAGCTAGCTGGCCCGAACTTTGAATGAAGATGGCGAGGAAACTGTGGAGGTTTTGCACAAGACACAAAAAGCAAAGTTGGAGAGGGAACAACAGGCTACAACTTTGATGTTTGGAGTTTCGCCAACGGGGGTCTGCAGCGGATGGGGCAAGGGGATGAACAGAGAAGAAAAAACACGGTCGCGAGAAACTGAATTTCTGCAACCGAAACTGTTAGATCGATTGATCTTACGAGGAAGATTGCGAAGGACACCAAGCGAAAACGGAGATGATGTAAAAACTAAAAACGCAGAGGAAAGGTAGGGCTATGATTTCCATGTTGGGGATTTTTGCGACGGAGGGCCGTAGCGGGAGGTGAAGAAAGCAGAGGAGCTCGAGGTTTTCCTCTGCTTTCTGCCGTTCAGCCTTGGCGCGTCTTGTGACCCGGCGCGCCAGGCGGGGCGGCGGCGAGGCGGAAGGCGGCGGGAAGATGGGGAAGAGAGGGGTCCTTACCTCGCTCGATTCCGTGGAAAACAGGAAGGGGACGGATGGATTTGGTCAGCGGTGGCGGCGGGTGGCGTGCTTGGTCACGACCACAACGGAGATGGCGAGCGACAGGACTCGGCTCCTCTGCTGCCGATTCAAGAGGCGGCGGTGGTACTCCTTCTCCTCGGTGCTTCCCTCACGAACTTGACGGGAGGGAGGAGATCTGAAGGGAGGAAAGAATGGGGTGGCGGCGGGGTGCGAGAGAGGGAGGCTAGGGTTCGGAGGAACCGGGGTTGATAAAGGAGGGTCACGAGTGTGGCGTGAGGTGGCGAGGATCACGGCCTGGCGCCTACCTGCTCGCTCCGTCTTCCGCTTGAGAGAGGAAGCCGAGAACGTCAGCGCCTAGGGAAGAAGAACAGTGGCGGGGTGAAGGGGTCTTGGGCCGGGGAAAAGCAGTTGGGCGGGGAGGTTTGGTGCGATGGTGCTACTTCCTCTTGAGGCTGCTGCTCCTCTCTCTCTTTTCCCTCTTCTTTTTATTTTCATTTGTTTTGAATGTTTCAAATTCAACCAACCTTTTTATTTCAAAACCTGTTGAACCTAGCAGATGATTTTGAACAGAGAAAAGGGAAGGCCAAAGGATAGAAAAGAGAGACAAAAGAAAGGGGGGGGTGATTGATGCATACATACATAATTATGAATGTGCCAAAAGGGGCATTTTCCAAGAACATGAAGATATGGGGTTTTGCAGAAATAGATGAAAACATTTGTAAAAGTAGGGAACCCTCACATGGAACCAAGGCTTGAAGAAAACAAAACAGAGGGAAAGAGATGAGGTGGTTCTTGCATGGCCCATGCAAATGCATTAAATGCTAGGTCTTATCCTGTGAAAACAAAACAATATCTCATGGCATTTATTTATTTGCATCCTCCAAAGTTGGAATAAGGCCAAGCAAAAGATTATGAGTGGAATCCACCCAACCCACATGAGCTAGAAGTAAACTCAGTTAAAATGCCAAGCTCATATTAATTGGATGGTGGAATTATAAGGTGGTGAAGAAAAGGTGGTGGAGTCAATAAGAGATATGCCCCCAAATCAACTTGGGGATTTAACAATATATCAAGAACCAAATACAATATCAAGAGGCAAATACAAATATTAATGCATATGAGATAAGAACCAAAACAAAAGGGTTTTTGTATGGTGCTCAAATGCAAGGTGGCATGATGACATGAACATGACATGATGATGATGCAACAATTATATGTAGGAAGTGGCCCTTTTATTACTAGATCAAGTAGCATTACAGGTGTTAGACAACTGGGATGCTACATACTTCCTCGCCATACCACGGTGACACTTCATCCAGACGACTTAGGATTGATACCCACTTAGGCCAAAAGCCTAAGCTTGGGGGGAGGTACGCCGACACCGCACTCATCTCCATATCATGTTGCGTCGGTACTTTGTATATTCATGTTTTCGTTCTCTTTTTAGTTTTTGTTCTTCTTTGTTTTTGCTTTCTAAAAACACAAAAAGACCAAAAATATTTCTGTTGTTTCTCTTTGGTTTGCTTCTTCTTTTTGCCTAGGTTTGTTTTTCCCTTTTTGCTTTGTTTGAACTTTTCAAAAAACCCAAAAAGATTTTTGCTTTGCTTGTTTTTCTCTTTTGGTTCTTGTTTAAAAATCAAGAACACCAAAAATATTTGTCGTTCTTCTTTGGTTTTTGCGAGTTTGCTTCAGGGTTCGGCAGTCCTTAGTGGATATTGGTTTCATATTATTATTCAAGCCACACAAGTGAAGAGCAATAATGAGGATCAATGACAACTTGAGGCGTGGTAAGAGGCGGTAACTCTATTTGTTTTAGTTCTTGTACATACACTCATCATTGTGGGCATGCTTAGTCCGTTCATGTAGGGTGTATGTTATCTTTGGATGCTTAATAGTTCTTGCTTTCTTATGATTAGCTCCAGCTCGCTAATAGTTTGTAGCATGTCTTATGAATGTTTGCTTGCACTGCTCTATTCATAAATTGGTATGACACCGTGGTATCCTCCACTGAATGATTCATTTGATTGACTTGGCACATGATCATGCATGCACATGACTGTAATAATCAGTTAAGCCTCGATGAATTATTTTTCCTTGAGGATCTTGAATCACTTTCATGCCATGAGTAGTCATGTTTTGTTGCAAGCATGATAATGACAGTTATTGCTCTCTCGTTTGTCGCTCCCTTACTATTGCTAGCCTTCACTTCCATGAGTGTTTTACTCATGTTTCCAACTCCCTAAACCGAACGTTTCCAAAGTGTCCACCATACCTACCCATTAGCATCATTTGCTACTTCCGTGCATATTCAATATGCCTTGTTTTCTTTCGAATAAAATGTTTGATTGTTATGAGAAAGTTAGTTAGTAAAGCTCTCACGAACTTGATGGCACACTTTATTTTCTTGCACTTAATAAACCTGAACCATTGCGTCCTTCTTTGTTGCGCATATGCTTGCGCTTTATGAGTTGAAGTTAGCAGAACCATGTATCATGGGGACCGCTTTCAACGCTTCATAGGTATTTTGTACCTAGTTTATATCATATTCTTTTGCTTATGGATCCCGGCGGTGTGAGATAAAGTGGAACTTGTAAGATCATGGAGTTTGTATGTATATTAGAGAAACGCCTGGGCCGCTAGCCTAAGCCATGCCTAATAATGGTGGAAACTTGCAGCATAACCATAATGAGCATTCTATAAAGCATCCTCAATAAAAATCTATGCACATAGTAAATAAAAAGATCGTCGAGATGCTCATTGTCTGCTTGCCTTGTATTTTGATTATGGGATAGCTCCCGTGTCATGTGCAAGGGGTACCCCGTTGGCAGTTCTCTATGATACATATATACTTACAATGACAAGAGCTTACTTGTGACTGAAGTTGAGTAGCATGAGGATCGGTCTTCGTAAGTAAGGGGCATGAGACTTCAATTTATAACTTGTCAAGCATATCCTCTTAGTTGTGTCACTTTCACCTTAACCACATTAAAGATGCTTCTGATAGGGGCAATGAGAGCTCAAAGCTAAAGAGTACCATACATTCAGCATTTGGAAGCCTTTTCTTCTACTTGTTGAGTCTCCACATATTCTTTGAGCACCTTCTTGAGAGCATAGTTGTCATTCTTTGTGTTTGTTCCATTACTTGATTATTTGTGTTATGACTTTGATGCTTGTATTCTTGATATCTTTACTTCTAGTCATCACTTGAACTTCAGAGGTGCCTTGGCGTTCATAATCAAAGGCAAGCGAGATACCACTCTATCATACCTTTCTATGAGCATTGTAATGTTTCTTATGTTTGTGCTTCATGCTACTTATTATTCTTGAGTTGGAATATCTTCATAGCTTGCAAAGACTATTAAGTAGACTTGGTTGCATACTCTTTATTATGAATTGTCTAGGTAGTTGGTCACATTGCTGAGAATATTTACATCATATGAAGCAAATGTGTTCGTGAAAGTTCTTTTATCGCACTCAGTTTTCAACTGAATTGCTTGAGGACAAGCAATAAGCTAAGCTTGGGGGAGTTGATACGTCCAAAACGTATCTATTTTCCCGAATACTTTTGCTATTGTTTATCCTCTAAACTTGTGTGATTTGGATGCAACTAATACGGATGGCTTTTCAGTGATTACCTTGGTGTCTACTTTTTGTGCAGAAAATCAACTATCAGGAAAAATCCCGGAAAATATGCCAAAAATCCTATTTCACCCGAAGACTCTAGGAGCCAGAATACGAGACGGAGAAGAGCCCTGGGGTGGCCACACCACCTGGTGGCGCGGGCTAGGCCAGGCCGCCCCAGGGGGTGGTGTGGGCCCCCAGGCACCCCCTCGGCCTCTCTCTTCGCCTATAAGGAGCCTTCTGATCTAAAAACTTTGGGGTGTTCGAGGTTTTTCCAGAAGGAGTTCCGCTCCGCCGCCACCACCAGATTCCACGAAACAGCACCAGAAACTTCGTTCTGGCACCCTGCCGGGACGGGGAATTAGAGGAGATCATCGCCATCATCATCACCATCGCTTCTCCATCGACCATCCATGTTTCCCCCATCTATGAGTGAGTAATCCCCCGCTGTAGGCTATGGGGATGGTAGGGATTGGATGAGATTGTTCATATAATGGCATCAGATTGTTAGGGCATGGTGCCTAGTATCTTTTATTAGTGTTTTATGACTTTATTGCGACTTGTTGTGCTTAATGCTTGTCACTAGGGACCGAGTGCCATGATTTCAGATCTGAACATGTTATTGATTCATTATGATAGTATTGTTCTTGGTCTTATATACAAGTTGTATACACACGTCGTTCTTGTTCTTGGTATCATCATATATTGTAGTTAGTCAGAACATCTGATGACATGGTGAAAGTGCACGTTGACAAAACAGGTCGCAGTAAAAAGATATTTGAAGGATGAATAGATAGGTAAGGTTGTTGATGACCAAAGACGGTTAGACATATTGTTCGACAATGCGTAGGCGGCACACGCTGCAACTAAAAGATAACATATTACCTATAGTTGGATATATTAAACCCTAGATTTAACGCTTGATGTTTTGTTAAAAAAGGAATATTCTTCAATGTGAGGCGACATTTTCGTCAATAGCGAGGTGTTTGTGCTGATTTTATCAATTTCAAAATCCGTCGGATCAGTCTATCAAACTTAGTATTTCAGAGGTGCTCATAGAAATAGGATATGCGTGTGTGCGTTCATAGATGTGAGTGTATGTTCGTATTTGTGAGCATCTGCATTGTACTAGGTATTTCAAAAAGATGGTTTCACAATAAAGCTAGAGAGTGGATAAAGCCGGGTATTTGAAGAACCATGTGGTGGTCAAGCATATCGATTAAGAATAGGGAATTTAATTTCTTCATTCCTTTGTTCTGCTTAACTTTGTCCATGCTATAAACTCGCTTATTTTCTCTCGCTCTTCTGTGAAACACTCAGAAAAGGTCAAATTAGACGATGTTGTCGGGTCAAGGCCTGACAAGTGGGACCACATAGGACTTGATGCTCTTTTACCGTTGCGTGTTAACGAGTGGAGCCGCATAAGGCCGTGATCACGCTTGGTCGTTGCGTTCGGACGAGTGAGGACTGTCTCTCTCGCTCACTTCACTGCACCTAGACCCAAACTAAAAACAAACCAGAGCAGTTTTTGTCTCTCTCACTAACCTCGTGTCTCTCTCTTTCTTGAAACAAATCAAAGCATCACTTCTCTCTTTCTCACCTCATTCATACTTTTTCCCTATTTGGTAGCAAATCTATAGCAATTTCTTTTTTTCCCTTTCTTACCTATTTCAAGATATCACACCACCATCATCTAATAAACATCAAGAAACAAATGTAGATAGAAGGTACCATAGCATATATGCAGTATAAAATCTAACATTAAGGTTCACCACACATGATTCTAACAACAACCAACACACATAGTTCAACAAGATAAGCTTCTTATGAAGCAGCAACGCACAAAAACTAAGTTCATACATATAGACAGTTCAACGGGCAAGAGTACGAGCTTCTTCAAGCCTTCCTTATCGCTTCCTCCTCCCGCTGGCGCTTTCTCTCATTCTTGCTGCCCAGACCCTTTATATTCGGTGGCTTGGGCTTGGGAGGCGCTACCTTACCCCGCTGGATGGCCAAGTTATAGAAGTGTCACAGGTCAAGCCTGAACGTCTAGTGCTTAGTCCTGAAGGCATACGTGTTCACGTTCTCTCTCACCTTAGCATGGGAGGAGGCAAGGATTTCAGCATGCCTTACGATGTTGTTGAAGTCGTTGCCGATGGCTCTGTTGTAGAAGGGGCATCCGTAGAAATCTCCAACCCATATTGATCGAGACTGCCCGGCTGTAGCCTCCTCAAGATGTATCGAGACTTCTTAGGGAAGGACTCATCATTGATGTCTACCTGTTACATAGAAAAACCGAGTGAAACAAATTAAGAATGATCAAAGGGATCCCATGATCAAAATATTAATCTGACAAAAATAAATGAGACAACCTCGGTTATATATTGGACACACTTATTTTTATAGAAGGAGTCAGTGAACCAAAGATCATTCACAACGAATTTGTACACACCAATGGTTTATTGACCCCACCCTGAACATATCAATCATTTGATTGCCCAACAATTCATCATCAGCAAAAATATGATCCCCTTCCCTATTAATTTACATGTGTAACATTCATAAAGTAACCGAGTGAGTGTAATTATTTGCATAAATTAACCAACTAAGTTTAATTCCCCAATCCCCAAATCTATCAACTATTGACCCAAAAGTACAGATCCGTGCTAGCAGTAACTAGGGTTGAACTCTAACTATTAACCAAAGCAAAAAAGAATATAGGATTCAAAAGAATAGGACCGGATTCAAAAAGCGATTGGATTCAAACGAAACAAACTGCCAAACCCTAGGTACCATATGTGAGCACAATCGACTGAATCTAACACAAAAATGTACATGGACAAACCCTAGGTATCATATGTGATCACGGTCGACCGAAAACTAACACAAAAGGGATGAAGGGACCAAACCCTAGTTACGTCCAACTCTTTATCGATGATTTTCTTGTCGCAGGGGTCCGGTGGCGCGATGTAGGGCTCCTCGTCGAAGTTGAGCGGCACCTTGCTGCGACCACCTCCTTCAGCTCCGGCGGTTGCCTCCGATTATCCATGACGAGGGGTAACCTCAACAATGTCCATGGTTATGGACTTAGGGTTTTGTGGAAAAGAGAGCGCCGATGCTTTTGTCGGCTAATTAGACAAACAAGGAAGTCAATGTAGTCTGATTATGGTGGAAACACGAGTACAAAGTCGTTGGTTCGCTAGATGCGTTCTAGCTCTCGACGGATTTCTGCTTGCTGAAAAACTAAGGTGTCCTCTCCGTCGGCTCCTCCCAGCCTTTATATGAGAGGCTAGGTCCTAGAGCTGTATACTGATAGGTTACATGTTACCTTTACAATACTAAATTTATGTCAATTTGCCTTTCTACCTTGACCGCCAAGCCAAACTCCTGTCCGCCAGATGCTTCCAAGACTCCTTATCTCGTGTGGGCTTCATAGGCCATATCTATAACGCGCCTAGGGTACCAAATCAGGGGAACCCGATACGTCATACCCATGTCAATTCGTCTTTAGCTGCAGTGAGGATGGAGGACAAGGATCCAACGCTAGTGGGGATGGAGGACTTGGCTCCAACGGTAGCGGGGATGGATGCCTTGGATCCAGTGCCTGCGACGACCACTGATTTCTCCATCGCCGATGGTGGGGAGCGAGAGAAGGTTTTTCCTTCGCAGAGTAGGGAGCGGCTACGTGAGGGAGTGAATGAGAGGGGAGGCAGATAGAGAGAGATAGGCTCTATATGGTGAGCCACCGATGTTTGTTGATGCCATGAGTACTCGTACACTACTGCACCATTGACACGTGTACGGTTTTGTAGCATAGGCACGCACACATACTTAGACAGTGCACACGTGCATGGTACCGCATGGTGCACCATGAACACACTTGTATTTCTCAGTACTACCCCTGATTAGTTGGCTATACTTAGTTTTAACCTTCAGTTGGTGGTCAACATGGGTCAACATGGCTTAAAACATAGCACACCTTGTGGAAATGAACCAAAATTTGGCACACTTGTGTATATTTGAGTTACAAAAAATTTGACGTAGGGTTTGAAGATAAAACATTCCTGGGTATTCAAGGTATTTTACAGAATGCCGATTTTCTTTGGATTTAGGGTTAGTGTGGAGTCATTTTAGGCACAACTAATTCATAAAAAATGGAAAAATAGTGGCACCTTCACAAGGAGTCTTGTTATGTGACCTATCACCTAGGAAAAATAAGAAACATCGAGTAATTAAGTTTTTCCTGAAATCACTTCTCAAAATAAGCTACTAGGTATGAAGATGCATGGCATTCATCTCAAGTGTATCTTGCTAAAAACATAGTTTGTCTGAATGAGGCCATATTTGACACACTAGAGTATCTTTGAATTCCAAATAATTTCATGTAGGCCAAGATGGATTTATTTGTACAAAACTTACATTTTACCTTTTTAGTGCCAAAAAATTGAAACTCCCTTAATATTATTTTTCTATTTTTGTGCCCTTGGTTCCCTTAGTAGTACTTAGTTTACCTCTGGATGTAGACTTGTGCTCTGTTTTGCCCTATCTCTTGTCTCAAACTCTCATAAAATCTAAAACTTTTCCTTAGTTTTGCCATATCGCTTGTCTTAAACTCTCAAAAAAGCTCAAACATGTGCTCATTTTGGCTGATGCGCCCTGGTTCCTCGAGATCATTGTCACATGGATCATCTCACCAACCATTGACCCCAGTGATCTAACAGGCAGCATAAGCCCTCGATCACTCCCACTCCACCCCTCTCTCCGTTGGCGTACCATGCCCCCACTCGCCAACACCCCCTCTCTATTGGTGGACCATCGCCCCCAATCTCTCTCTCTCTCTCTTCCAATCATGGCCACCTTCTCTTGCATGTATTTTATGTTGACTGTGGAATATACAATTTGAATGTACAGTTGAGAGTTGAATATATAAGATCAATATTTTCTTAGGACAAAACTAATATGTCCTCAAGAGTTGTTATATCAACTACTTTTAATGATCAAGAACCCCTCCAATATCTCTCATATACATCTAGTGAATCCAATATCTCTCATATGTCATCAAGAGTTGTTATATCATAGACTTTAAATTTCTATTCTTAGGTTTGATTAAAATGAGATCAAATGCCAACATTATCAAATTATAACATGATCAAATGCCAACATTATCAAATTATAACATGATCAAATGCCAACTCACTTTCTATTCATTGGACAAAATATAAACTTCATTAGCACCCCTCCTTACGTGGGGTATCACGTCAATGCCCATACTTGATGAACTTGGGTTTCGAGGAAGAGCGGTGCGATGAAGACTTCATCGGCTAACAAACAAGCACACAGGGACACGAGGTTTATCCAGGTTCAGGACCCCAGAGGGAAAACCTTACTCCCGCTTGTATGTTCTTGATTGATGATGAACCGAAGGTTTATAAGGTTGACAAGATGGCAATGGAGCACAAATTGAATATGGAGGTGTATGCGAGAGATTGATTACCCTCCTTGTTTCTTCCTCCTTGCCGTTTTATGGGGAGTCTAGTTCGTGGGAAGCATCCAACTCGGTTACAAGTTTAAGGGCCAAACCCTAAATTTTCCTATCTAGTCTTGTCGTATCCGCCAAGGAGTCAAATCCTTCATGGGCTTGGCCTCACCGGATCGCCATGGGATTCACCATCATTAGCGGATCATTACATTGGCCTCCTGTCGGGCTAGACCAGATAGGCTAGTATTATAGGTACCTGTAGAACATACCCATGTCAGTAGCTCCTAAGTGTCCATTCGAATCATAGATTAGGATGGAGACTTCGAAGGTTGTCTTCATCGAGGTGTACTTAACACCGAAAGTATATCATCTTGATTCATTCGATTCATAGGGATTGTTATGTACATGTCTGGTTCATCCGCCGGATCGGGACCAGTTAGTTGCTCTCGAGAAAAAAGAACATCACCAACTCAAAATCAAGTCCCTAGAAACTGTTGGAGATATGCCCAAGAGGCAATAATAAAGTGGTTATTATCATATCTTTATGTTTATGATAAATTTTTAGATCCCATGCTATAATTGTATTAACCGGAAACATTAATACTTGTGTGTTTTGTAAACAATAAAAGAGTCCCTAGTAAGCCTCTTGTTAAACTAGCTTGTTGATTAAGAGATGATCATGGTTTCCTAATCATGGACATTGTATGTTATTAATAACAAGATCATATCATTAGGAGAATGATGTGATGGACACACACCCATAGTAAGCATATCATAAGATCAAGTCATTAAGTTCTTTTGCTACAAGCTTTCAGATACATAGTAACCTAATCCTTCGACCATGAGATCATGTTAATCACCAACACCAGATGAATGCTTTGATAAAATCAAACACCACTTCATAACTGGGTGGTTATAAAGGTGGAATTGGGTATTCTGAAAGTATGCGTTGAAGCGAATGGATCAAGAGTGGGATTTGTCTATCCAAATGACAAATATATATACTCTGGGCCCTCTCGGTGGAGTGTCATCCAATTGGCCTGCAAGCATGTGACTAGGTCACAAGGGATGTCACATCAGTACGAGTAAAGAGTACTTATCGGTAACGAGGTTGAACTAGGTATGGAGATACCAACGATCGAACCTCGGATAAGTAAAGTATCGTGGGACAAAGGGAATCACTATCATATGTTAAATGGTTCATTCGATCACGAAGTCATCATTGAATATGTGGGATCCATGATGGATCTCCAGGTCCCTCTATTGGTTATTGTTCGAAGAGGTGTCTTGATCATGTCTACATAGTTCACAAACCGTAGGATGACACACTTAAGGATTCAATGTTGTTTAAGTAGGTATGGAATATGAGTTGGAGAGCGAATGCTATTCGGAGTCTCGGATTGGATCCAGGACATCACGAGGAGATTTGGAATGTTTCGGAGAATAACATTCATATAGGAAAGTCATTTTCCGGGGTTCGGAAATTTATTGGTGTTTTGACCAGAAGCTTCTAGAAGGTTCTAGAAGGGGGGCACCAGTGGGGCCACCACCCTGTAGGGTCCACATGCCGAGGGTATGCCGAGGGGGCCATGGGCCAGCCGCACCATGACCCAAAGGGCCCAACCGGCCAGCACAAGGAAAGGGGCAAAAACCCTAATATGGGAGGGAAACTTGGGGGCAAGTTCCTCTTCTCCTCTTGGCCGAGTTGAAGGATTCAACCAAGGGCTGGGAACCCTTGGCTGCACCCTCTATATAAATAGGGGTGGGGCGCACCCTTGTCCCTTGCACCTCATACCTGGCGCCACCTCCTCCTCCTTCCTCCTGCTCGGCTTAGGCGAAGCCTGGGAAGTTCTCCTCCACCACCACGCAGTCGTGCTACTGGGATTCCAAGGGGATCTACTACCTCTACTGACTGCTGGAACAGGGAGAGGAAGGTCTTCATCGACTATAAGTTATGGTTTGGGATAAAACCCAAGTTGTCCTTTCTTAAACATTGGTATGCTAGGCATAAGTAAAATGTTTACAATGAAAGTCGGATGAGCATGTCTTTGTAGGTTATTTAGAATAACCGTTGGGTATTCCTTCATAACACCGAAGACAAAAGTGTTTGTCGCTTAGAACGTCGAGTTTCTTGAGATGGAATTTTTCATGAAAAGTTAAGTGGGAGGACAATAGAACTTTGATAAGGTTATTGAACCTTAGCTATGTGTGCTGAGTTGCGCAACACCGAAAAGTGTTTCGGAGGCAGCAACAATGCTCATGGCTCACGTCCCTCAAAGGTTGTGGTCATGGAGGTCTAAGTTCCTATTGAACCAAGTAGGTCGGGTAATCAATCAAATACCAAGATTTGAGAATTAAATCATTATTGTTTGATAATGATGAACTAACTACATGCAAATAAGCGATGATGGGCCCTGACTCCGTCAAATATCTTGAAGCCATAAAATCCATGATATTTCCATACACGAGAAATCAAGTTTTTGAACTTGGAAGACCCTCCGGAAAGGTGTAAAATCTATTGGTAGTATTTGGATCTATAAATAGACATGGATGTTTCACATCTATGAAATTGTCGACATGTGAATAAAGAGTTTACGACAATGTTCAAGAAGTTTACTATGAAAAGATTTGATCTTTCATAGAGATATTTAGTCTAGACGGATTAATGTAGCAACCACTACATATAACTTTTGGTATATGGTAGTTGAACAAACAAAACAAAGTTCTTCTAATAGAATGGTTACATAGGATGTGTACATGACATGATCCAAAGGGTTTTGTTAATTCAAAGGATGATAAAGAGCATGCAAACTTCAATGGCTGAAGTAAGCATCGCGGAGTTGGAATCTTCACCGTGATGAAACTGTTAAAAGGTTTAATTTCATATTTGCAAAGAAATTAAGTAGGAGCGCTAAGACATATTTCTGATACATTATGTGAAAGACATATTGCTAATTGGAGATGATGAATCTTTTATTAACACAGGTTAAGAATTTCATCTCGATGAAAGACTTAGGCAAAACCCGAATATTTGTCATCAATGTCTATGTGGACAGATTGAGACGCTAATATGGTTGTGCCAAATGTACATAGATGAGATATTGAATGAGTTCAGTATGGAAAATGACAAGAAAGTTTCTTACCCCACAGAAATAATTGAATCAAGATTCAAGTGTATTGACACTTAGTAAGTGAAATGAGATTCAAATGTATTGACACTTGGTGAGTGAAATCACAAGAATATTTTGATCAATCATATCGTGATATGTACACATCCAGATATGTCCTATGCTCTAAATGTTATGAGCATATACCAGAATGATTCATAAGATGATCATTGGACGATAGTAAGGATATTCTTATAATTTTTTGAAAGAACTAAGAATATGTTATTTATATATAGGTGACAAATAGATGCATAGTTCATTGTAAAGTGTTAGATTGGTACTAGTTTTTTCACGATAGACAAATTTAGTTTATCTCAATTTAAAGTATGGGTGGCACAATTTAATGGAAAGGAGATTCCATAACAGATTTGGATGAGTTCCAAAGTCAAGACATTATGACAGATACTACAACAAAAGGCTAAGTATATGACTGCTATTATAGCATCTAAAGAGGGCATTTGTGTCAAGTAGTTTGTTATCAAACTAGGTGTGGTTCACGGCGGACTAGTACTATGAAGATATATTGTACGACAATTGTATCGACATGATTTAACTCCTAGGAACTAAAGGTCTCACCAAAGGACCAAATTTATACAATGCCATCTCATTAGAGAATGAGTGATGCGTGAGCATAAAGACATGCAAATACACATGGACCTGAAAGTGTCAGATCCGAAGATTATGTTTACTACTAGCAATCATGTATATACAACACCATAAATCCATAGGTGTTGAATGCACAAAATTTTCAAAATAGATTATTGAATCTAATGCAAGTGGGAGACTGTTGGAGATATGCCCAAGAGGCAATAATAAAGTGGTTATTATTATATCTTTGTGTTTATGATAATTTTTTTACATCCCATGCTATAATTGTATTAACCATAAACATTAATACTTGTGTGTTTTCTAAACATAAAAGAGTCCCTAGTAAGCCTCTTGTTTAACTAGCTTGTTGATTAATAGATGATCATGGTTTCCTGATCATGGACATTGGATGTTATTAATAACAAGATCATATCATTAGGAGAGAATTGTGGTGGACACACACCCATAGTAAGCATAGCATAAGATCAAGTCATTAAAGTTTGTTTGCTACAAGCTTTCAAATACATAGTAACATAATCCTTCGACCATGAGGTCATGTTAATCACCAACATCGGATGAATGCTTTGATGACATCAAACACCACTTCGTAACTGGATGGTCATAAAGGTGTCATTGGGTATTCTGAAAGTATGCGTTGAAGCGCATGGTCCCCAGTTGACTTGCAAGCATGTGACTAGGTCCTAAGGGATGTCATATCACTGTACGAGTAAAGAGTACTTATCGGTAACGAGGTTGAACTAGGTATGGAGATACCGACGATTGAACCTCAGATAAGTAAAGTATCGTGCAACAAAGGGAATCGGTATCATATGTTATTGGTTCATTCGATCATGAAGTCATCGTTGAATATGTGGGAGCCACTATGTATCTCCAGGTCCCGCTATTGGTTATTGATCGGAGAGGTGTCTCGATCATGTCTACATAGTTCGTGAACCGTAGGGTGACACACTTAAGGAATCAATGTTGTTTAAGTGGATATAGAATATGAGTTGGATACCGAATGTTGTTCGGAGTCTCGGATTGGATGCAGTAAATCACGAGGAGATCCGGAATGGTCCAGAGAATAAGATTCATATAAGGAAAGTCATTTTCCGGGGTTCCAAAATGTTTTCGGTGTTTTGACAAGAAGCTTCTAGAATGTTCTAGAGGGGCAACCAGTGGTCCCACCACCCCGAAAGGGGACACTTGGGCTAAGGCATGTCGTGGGGGACCTTGGGCCAGCCGCACCAAGCCCAAACGGTCAAACCGGCCACCAAAGGGTTTATGGGGAAAGCCCTAAGATGGAAAGAGGGAAACTTGGGGGGTAAGTTCCCCCCTTCTCCCTCTTGGCCGCCGACTTGGGGAAGGACTTGGCCAAGATCTAGGAACCCTGGCTGCACCCCCTATATAAAGAGAGGAGGGGAGGGCGCACCTCTGCCCCCTTCCTCCTAACCCTAGCCGCCACCCTCCTCCTCTTTCTCCTGCTCTGGCTTAGACGAAGCCCTGCAGGAAGTCCTCCACCACCACCATGCCGTGCTTCTAGGATTCCTAGGGGATCTACTACATCTGCTGCCTGCTGGAACAGGGAGAGGAAGGTCTTCATCGACTCCGTATGTGTGACCAAGTGCGGAAGCGCTGCCGGAAGGATCGTTAACACGATCTTGAGATCGGCAAGTGATCGACTACATTAACCACGAGATCCGATCTCGTTAACCTTTGGATCTACGAGGGTTAGTTCTCTACATTCTCATTGCACCTTTGTGATGGCTATGTGTAGAGCACATTGGGAACCCAAAGAGCAAGGTGTGAAGAAATGCAATGACAAGCCTTCCCTCAAGAAGAAACCAAGGTTATCGAACTAGTAGGAAGGAAACTTCACATAGGTGTTGCAAGCAACGCAGAAACCTGCACAACACAAACTCAAGACTTTGCCCCAACGAATTAGTGAGGTTTTCAAGCTCACCGGTTTGCTGTAACAAAGGATTAAACGTATGGTGTGAAAGGTGATGATGGTTTGTAGCAAGTAAACAGTAACAATGGAAGATGTATCAATGGTAAAGATTGGACCGGGGTCCATAGTTCACTAGAGGTGCTCTCCTTAGATAAACAACATGGCATGAAGGGTAAAAAAATTACAGCAGGGCAATTGACAGGAACTGAGCAAGGCATAACAATGCAATACCAGACAAAAAGATCCTATGAGATTCGATTGGGCAATACAACAAGATACATAGACCTCCATCCAACTGCATCTATGACTAGTAGTCCACCTTTGGGTTATCATCTGGACCCCCCAGTATTAAGTTGCAAGCAATAGACAACTGCTTTAAGCAAAGTGTGTAAGGTAAACAATCCACTTGTTCTATGAACAAGAGACCGTTGTTTTCTCCCTATTAGCAATAACACATCTACAACCGAAGAGATTTCTCTCACTTCCTTGGAAACTAGAGGCATGAACCCAATATCAAGCATAAATACCCCTCTTGGAGTCACTAGCAACTACTTGGCCAAGATAGCTACTAACAACGGAGATCATGCAAGATCACAAACAACACATACATGATAGAATCATAAAGATAAAACCATTAATCAATCTGACATAGTAATCTCAATATCCATCGGATCCCCAAACACAACATGCATGATTACAAATAGATTAAATCTTGATCATGAACGGAGCTCACAAGATATATACATGAAAACACAAGGAGGAGATACAACCAGCTAGCTACTACATGGACCCATAGTCCAAGGTGGAACTACTCACATGTCATACCGGAGAAGAAGGCCTCCAGGATGATTTCCCCTCCCAGGTACCAGAAGAACGGATCCCGATCTAGGGACGATGGTGGCGGCTGCTAGCGGTTTCATGGAGTTTTGATCGGGTGCCTAGGGTTTATGCATCGGGGGCTTCTTATAGGCGAAGAGGCGAGGCTGGGAGGCGACCAGGGGGCCCACAGCCTGCCTAGGCGCGGGCCCACCCTGGCTGCGCCTAGGGGGTGTGTGGTGGCCCTTGCTCGCCTCTCTGTCTCTCCTCTGGACTTCGTGTCGCCCACGGTAAAATATTGACTTTGGCTTTTGTCCCATCCAAATCCGAGAATATTGATTTTCTGCCTTTCTGGAACCAAAAATAGAAGAAAACAGTCAACTGGCACTGTGGCAACTTGTTAATAGGTGTAACATCCCAAAAATCATAGTTTCAAATTCATTCATATCATCTTTGCATCATTCATCCATTTAGGGTTTTCTTCAAAACCATCTAGAAACAGAAGTTGGAGCTATGATTTCATGTGGACAATTTATCCCAAATGACCATCACCCTTTGAAATTTGAAAGTTTAAATACTTGTTTGCTTGCCTCCATTGATGGAAAGATTAGGTGAAACTTTTAAAACCCAAGTTTTCAAATTTAGAAATGGATTCAAAGTCCTTTTTCAAATATTTGCAAACTAAAGCAAATCTCTGTTTACTTTGAAACCCAAGCTTGACCAAGCTTTACCAAGTAACCACTTAGTTAAAAATGACTGTTTATGAAACCACAAAACCCTACAAAATTCCCAAAATAGTTTAGATTCAAAAGGATTTGAATTCATATAAAAATCATTCCAGGAAATAGAAATAGAAAAAGAAAAGACTTAAACAAAAGGAAAAGGCAGCGGCAGAATCGCCCAGCCAAGCAAGCCCAACAAGCCCACCCGGAACTTCTTTTCTCCTCTCACGCCATGGCAAGCAAACAGACGCCGATGACCCACCGAAATCCTCAGCGTGTGGCGAGCCAACCCCACGTTGTCGTCTCCACCCGCACGACTCATTCATCCCCAAATCAATGCGGGCGTTTCTGGTTTTGATTTGTGGCATCAATTCGAGTTATTGGCTGAGTGATTCTCGCTCGCGACCAGGCTATAAGAAACCCCTCTGTCCCCTCTCTCTTTTCCCCAAAACCCCAAGCACCGAACGCCCCAGTGCGCATTGCTCTCACCAACCCCGTCTCCGGCAGCTGCGCCGAATTCCGGTGAGTCTCGAGTTTCCCATCTCGCGTTCACGCTATCTTGTTCAGGAACCCTGTGCATCTTCGACACTCGCCGTTTGCTTTTCGATGACCTAGCGTTGGCAACGTCGACGCCGCCATCTCTGCAAGAACTCCGCGACCTCCTTCGTAAGTAACCACCGCCCCTTGACCTCGACCGCCTCGAATCCACATCGTTTTGCGCATCGGCGGTACTTTGTTTTGACTTAGCGCGACGAGGAACCTCGCCAACGTCGACAACTGACCGTGGCAGACGCGTTCACGAACTCCGGCGAGAAATCTCCGACGAACCCGTGCGCCCCTTCCCAAGCCATTGCCACCTTGAGCATCAGCAACCTTCTACGGTTCTGGTAAGCATCACCTCCCTTCTCCGGGCGACCTAGTACGCCGGCACCGCATCGACCGACGCCGCCGTCATTACTGCCGGCAGCGCCTTCGTTTTGGGTTAGAAGGATCTTAGCCGTTAGATCTGATCTTGGCGTAGAAACACTTCACTTATCGAAGGGTATGGATAGATCGAGCGCATAGCGTTAGTTAGATCCAACGGCTTAGAAGGGTGATCCGGTCGACGGTGCGCCGAGAAAGCCGACGCGTGGCAAGGTTTAGATTAAAAGCAATTCAAAACCTGAATTAGATTCAAACTTCAAATGCTTATAACTTTCAAGCGACACGTTGGATTTTTGCAAACTTTATATCATTGGGTTCGATTGAGACAAGGCCTATCGAATATACAATTTGTTTAGCATATAGTAACAGTTAAAAATGTTTTATACGTGGAACAAGTTTAGGGCTATTTTAGATATAAAATATCTTTATAAAATTTTGTTATGGCCAAATAGGTTTATTGGACAAACTTGTGACATGTTATGCTTCAGTAGTCATGAACACACACTTGGTAGAATTTTCAAAATTTAACACATGGTAAATTCTTGCATGCATGCATTCATATTATTTTTGGTTATATTTAAATGTGTGTAATTGTATGTTTTGATTTCTTGTGTAGATTTTGATTGTGATTGTGATTGTGAAGAGTGCTACTCCACACTACCAAGGCAAGTGATATTTGCATGAATATATATTTGTCCTATGTTTTTGAACTAGCATTAGATATTTTATTATATTATTGCATAATATTTTGTCTAATGAAAAAGGTGGGAAATCCTATGTAGTCTAGTAGTATTGCTAAGGAATTATCCCTAAGATAAGTTGCCATACTTTGCTTAGCCTAGCTTATAGCAAAACAAGGGTTGGTGAAAAACTACACTTACAATTAAGAAAATATTTCTAAGTCATGAGACTTATACTTTCTTAATAAAACCACTAAGTCAAATGAACCTCCTGGGTGGAATGGCAAGTATGGGTTATGTTGAGTGGTTACACAAGGCCATGGACTTGGGTTGTGTATCACACTTGTGGAATGCCACCCAGGCACAAAGGGATTTGGAGGCCAAGTGTGGAGAAAGCTTACGGCAACCACTTGGCAAAATGGGCTCTGCCATGATCATATAGGTTGCTAGAACTTAGTCATATGGACAGTTGGTGGTAGATGGGTTGATAGGATGGAGCACGTCCATTTGACTAAGGAAAGGCTTCGAAAGGTCTGTCTTGGGAAACCAAGTCTAGTGGGAAAGTGCACAACCTCTGCAGATGGAAAACCTAAGTACTTAGCCTTGTCCAAGGAAATGGACATTTTGAGCATCAAGACATGGAAGCCACAAGAATCTCATCACTCCAACTTCTAAATAAAAACTTGTGGGTGAACAAGGGTGAAGGACCCCAATGTCTATTGGAGGTTTCCTTGGGAATGTTTTGACAAAGAAAAACTTAGTGATTTCAACTAATAAGAAAAGTTTATTTTTCAAGCAAAGCAAGCCAAGCTACACTAGCCAAAATGCATATAGTAATATAGTCCACTTAAAATATACTAAGGTATCACTTGCCAATACTATTCCAAAGTATTGACCCTTTGTGGCTGTAACTTGTGATGTTGCAGGTTACTCCGATGATGAATAGGAGTCATGAGTCTACACTCAACATGTTTGCATGGCACATGAAGATGAAGACTTGTGTTTATTTACTTATTCCTAAAACTACGGTACTAGGCCTATGGCCTTGAGTTGTAAAAGACTATGTTGTATCTCTGGAATGAATGTAATAAATGACCTTTGTATCTGTGTACTTCATCTTAAACTGTGGATGCTAGCATTGATCCAGGGACTAGCATTGCAATCACAGGGATCCTATCCTTTATAAAAGGAGGGGTCTAACAGATGGTATCAGAGCCAGGTTGTTGCCTGTAGGATTATGACCCTAGGATTGGAAAACCACTAAGGAAAAAAGTTATTCAAAAACTTCTACACTTGTCTATTCTTCTCGTAAAACTTTTCTAATCTCTTTCAACTTCCTTTGTAGATGAACTCCATCAACGAAGCTGTAAAGAAGGGACCACTCATGACCATGACCTTGGAATGTGAAACGGAGTTTCCCAATATTCTCAAGGACCTCATGGAGGCAATGGATGCTCATGGTGAAGCCGTGTACAAAGGCTTTCCAGTGATGGATGAAGGAGTGGAGTATTGGTGGGTGCAACTTCACTTGTACAAAAACAAGGAAGACAACCACAAAGAAAGGGGATTCTGCATGTACACCAACACTACCATGCACACCACATTCTTTGAGTCAGCCAGGGATGCAGCTTGGAGGACTATCAAGGAACTAAGTGCTAGAGTCAAGTGCAGAATGCTCAACCACCAAAAGGACTTAGAGAAAGAGAAGTAGCTTACTCAAGAGTTGGAAGACACCAACCAAGAAATAAGAGGAGATGTTATAGACTTAGTGATAGAGTCAAGAGAGCAAGATTGGTGGATTGCCTCTAGGAACATTGTGTTTAACAATAGATCCCGCGAGATGGGATTGTAAGGTCACTTCGTTAGTTGGACCACCACTTATCACCTTATTTTCAAAGGATATTTTAAATAAGTTTGGACCTTGAGTGATGTAATGAACTTATGTATGCATGACTTGTGAGACGATTCTGTTTCATGGATATGTATGAATGTTAGTCTTGATTTACCTTGAATTGCTATGTTCTAACTTTTCAATCTTATAAATAGATGCCTGTTGCCGTCAGCACCGTTGAGGAGTTTCGGGTTACTCGTTTTGGTCCCCGTATCATTGAGCTTACCACTCTACTTGATCTCCCTCTTCCTACCATCACGGTGTACCCACTCACCAAGTTCGAGAGGAAGGACCTCTGGGCTTCAAGGTGACCCAGCCGGGGCCAGGCAGAGCCTACTACAGGCCATCATCTTCAAGTTGATGCACGATGTGGAGAGAGGCATGGAGGTAGTCATGCAGACTGATAGGGACCATTAGGCCGTCACTCCCGACAGGTTAGGGGTACTCACTTTCACGTCTTCGGAAGACGTGATGTTGATGGGGATTCCATCGATTTTGAGGACGACTCGAGGAGCACCGCGGAGCCGATACGCCTTTACCTTCAGGACTTAGAGACTCTTCTCAGACACGTAGATACGGACAGGACGAACGTCATGCTAGGTAATGACGAGCTTCAGGTGCAGCTTCGCGAGAAGGACAAGCTTTTTGCGCAGCAGGATGAGATGATCAAGGAAATGGAGACAAAGTTCGAGGCCCAGGACCGCAAGTTCAAGAGTCAAGAGAAACGCGTCCAGGATAGGAACAAGAGAATCCGGGACATGACCTAGGAACTGAAGTCCAAGGACTTTGAGCTTGAGCAGCAGCAGATGGTTATTGAGAGACTTCGTTCCCAGAAGAGGGCTCTCAAGACCAAGGTTGATTCCTTGACCACTACTATAGAGGAGAACAAGACCGCGATGGAGGACGCATGTCTTACCTTCGTCGAGGAGGAGATAGATGCTGACGAGTAGACTTGTTACTCGTTCTTACTTACATAATCATACCCGTTGTTGCGAACTTGTTATTGGACCATCCGACATGTGGATGGCTTGTCACTTGTGTGTTTTATTTCATGAGTTTGTTATGTGGATGTTGCACTTATATTCTTATGTTGCTTGTTATGTGTTGCTTGTGATGTATTGTGCATAAACATCTATGGGTATCTCATTCTTATCTATTTGAACAACCACAGATGCCTCCCCGTCGCGCAAACCCCAACCCCAACAACATCACCCCGGAAATGCAACAGATGATGAATGCTAAACAACTTATGCAAATGATGACGACATTCATCCGTAATCAGAATAACAACAACAATAACAACCCCAACAACAACAATAACAACAACAACAACAACAACAACAACAACCCTCCGGGTTTCGATATGCTCACCAGATTTCTGCGACTAAGGCCAGCAAAATTTTCGGGGACAACTGATCCCATGGCAGCCAATGACTGGTTGCGTTCTGTGAACAAAGACTTGGTGGATGAGGGTCACTGATGCTGAAAAAGTCGGTTCGCAGACATCATTGGAAGGACCGGCCACTTGGTGGGATAACTTCCAAATCACCACTCCCATTGATGAAGTGACATGGGACATATTTGAGGATGGGTTTCGCCGCTCATATCTCATCCGGGATAATGAGTCTGAAAAGAAGGAGTTTCACAACTTGAAACAGCGCCATCGATGTGGCGAGAATCGAGAAGAATTCAACAATCGGCGCTATGCATAGGATGAGGTTGATATCGATGCCAAGAGAAAGGAAAAGTTCTTAGAAGGCTTGAATGATGAGTGAACCTACGGTTATGCATGGCTTATGTTCCAACCTATCAGTCTTTGTGTGACAAGGCTGCTATTTTGGAAAGTAAAATGAAGCAAGTCGAGAGTAGGAAGAGGAAACACTCCGACAAACACAGCTCGGGATCGTCTCACAAACGATCTCATTATGATGACAGTGGCAGCTCAGGATCCCATAAACATGGAAAATTCAACAAGCACCACAACCACAACCGTCATGACAACAAGCATCACCGTAGTCATGACAATGATAAGTACAAGAACCACAAGAGTGGACATAAGAGCCACCACAGTGGAAATGGTAGTGGAAGTGGAAGTCAGCATGCTAAAAAGGACATCAGTCAGGTTGAGTGCTTCAAATGCAAGAAGTTGGGGCATTATGCTAATGAGTGCCCTGAAAAGAAAGTTGAAGGACCTAACAAGCCAAATCCTTTCCGAAAGGACAGGTTAACCACATCAATGTGGAAGAGGTCTATGAGGAACCTGATGCCGTTGCTGGTAAGTTCAGACTCAATTCAATTTCAGCATTTGTACTCTTTGATACTGGTGCATCTCATTCATTCATATCAAAAGCATTTGTTGAAAGGAATGAACTACCGGTAGAAACCATTGGGTGTCCTATAAGAGTAAGTTCTCCAGGGGGAGAAATGATAGTAAACTCAGGATGTCATGACTTAGTCATAGAGTTTGGAAAACATAAGTTTCCAGTGAACCTAATAATCCTGAATTCCCAAGGGTTGGATGTAATATTGGGAATGGATTGGATGGCTAAGTATGAAGGAATATTGGATTGTGCCAATCGTACAGTTACGCTCACAACCCCAGAAGGAAAAAGAATAAAATTTAAGTCAATCTTTGAACCTAAAGGAAGTAAGCTAAATTCTCTCAAGGGGGTTAGTATGGACAGTGTGCCAATTGTGTGTGAGTATCCAGATGTATTTCCGGAGGAATTACCAGGAATGCCACCAGACAGAGATGTGGAATTCTTGATAGATTTGGTACCAGGTTCGGGACCAATAGCTAAGAGACCATACAAAATGTCAGTGGATGAACTGAAAGAACTCAAGAAGCAACTAGGAGAAACGATTCTGTAAAGGGTTTATTCAACCAAGTTCTTCATCTTGGGAGCCCGGTATTGTTTGTGGAGAAGAAGGATAGGACACAAAGATTATGTATTGATTATCGATCTCTCAACGAGGTTACCATCAAGAACAAATATCCTTTGCCAAGAATCAACGATTTGTTTGATCGATTAGAAGGAGCATGTGTATTCTCAAAGATTGATCTTGGTCGGCTACTTTCAACTTAAGATAAGAGAGCAAGACATACCTAAGACAGCATTCACCACAAGGTATGGATTGTATGAGTACCTTGTGATGCCTTTTGGTTTGACCAACGCTCCAAAGATACTTCATGAATATGATGAACAAAGTGTTCATGGAATTTCTTGACAAGTTCGATTTGTCGTTTTATCGACGATATCCTAGTCTACTCCAAGAGCAAGGAAGAACATGAAAGACACTTGCGCTTGATACTTGAAAAGTTAAGAGAGCATAAACTTTATGCCAAATTCAGCAAGTGTGAGTTACGGTTAGAGAAAGTTGGATTTCTTGGTCATGTTATGACAAAGAATGGTGTGGCGATTGATCCCGCCAAAGTTTCACTGTGACAGCTTGGGAACCACCCAAGAATGTGAAGGAAGTTCGTAGTTTCCTTGGCTTAGCAGGTTACTACAGAAGGTTCATTGAAAATTTCTCGAAAGTTGCTAAGCCGATGACAGAATTGCTAAAGAAGGACAAGAAATTTGTTTGGACTGAAGGTTGCGAAGCCAGCTTCCAAGAATTGAAGAAGAGACTTGTGACAGCACCAGTTCTATGTCTACCAGATTTGGAAAAGGATTTCCAGGTGTATTGTGATGCTTCTCATCAAGGCTTGGGTGCTGTACTCATGCAAGATGGTAGAGTCGTAGCTTATGCTTCGAGACAACTCAAAACTCATGAAGTAAACTATCCTACCCATGATTTGGAGTTAGCCTCTGTCGTCCATGCACTCAAAACATGGAGACATTACCTTTTAGGTAAGCGGTGTGAAGTATTCACCGATCATAAGAGCTTGAAGTATATCTTCACCCAGAAGGAGATCAACATGAGACAAAGAAGATGGCTAGAACTTATCAAGGATTATGACTTGAGTTTGCAATACCACCCTGGTAAAGCAAATGTGGTAGCCGATGATTTAAGTCGTAAGACGTTTGTAAATGGTCTTACCAAAGGGGAATTGCCAGAAGATCTGTGTAAACAATTCAAGGAACTCAGATTGGATATTGTACCAGAAGGACATCTTATGTCATTAGATGTTCAACCCACTCTTTTGAACAAGATCCAAGAAGCTCAGAAGATCGATAAGGAAATTGAAAAGATCAAGGAAAATATTAGTCTAGGAAAGGCTAAGAGTTTCCACATTGATGAACAAGGAACCTTATGGCACGGGAAACGTATATGTGTTCCACAAGACCCAGAGTTGCGGAAACTGATCTTACAAGAAGGTCACAACTCCCCGTATTCTATCCACCCATGAAACACCAAAATGTAAATGGATATGAAAGAAAGATTTTGGTGGAACAATCTCAAAAGGGACATCGCCGAACATATTGCTTTGTGTGATGTGTGTAGTAGAGTCAAAGCGGAGCACCAAAAACCAGCAGGTTTGCTTCAACCACTACCTATTCCTGAATGGAAGTGGGAAAATATTGGTATGGATTTCATTACCGGATTACCAAGGACCAGTTCAGGGTATGATTCCATATGGGTAGTAGTGGATCGCCTAACTAAAGTGGCTCATTTTATACCCGTGAAGACAACTTATACCAGTGCCAAATTAGCAAAAATATACATGAGCAGAATCGTATGCCTTCACGGTGTGCCAAAGAGTATTGTGTCAGATAGAGGAACTCAGTTCACTTCTCACTTTTGGAGACAGCTTCATGAATCCTTAGGAACGAGATTGGAATTCAGTACTGCCTTTCATCCTCAAACAGATGGTCAGACAGAGAGGACCAACCAAATTCTGGAGGACATGTTGAGAGCATGTGCTTTAGATTATGGAGCGAGTTGGGATGAAAGTTTACCCTACGCAGAGTTTTCTTACAACAATAGTCATCAAGCTAGTATTGGAATGGCACCATTTGAACTACTCTACGGAAGGAAGTGTACCACCCCATTGTTATGGAATGGTGTGGGAGAAAGAAGCCTATTCGGACCTGATCTTATCAAAGATGCCGAAGAAAAAGTCAAACTGGTTAAAGACAGGTTGAAGGTAGCACAGTCCCGACAGAAAAGCTACGCGGATTCTAAGCGTAGAGAAGTCACCTACGAAGTTGGGGATAGAGCTTATCTCAGAGTATCACCACTCCGTGGAGTGAAAAGATTTGGAGTCAAAGGAAAGTTGGCACCAAGATATGTTGGGCCATTCAAGATTCTAAGTCAAAGGAGAAGTTGCATATGAAGTTGAATTGCCGTAATCTCTATCGTGATCCATAACGTTTTTCATGTGAGTCGACTTAAGAAATGTCACCCGAAATGGAAGAGTCCTCTTTGAAGGATACCATACCTTTGGAAGAAGTTCAACTAGAAAGTGATCTCACTTATGAAGAAAAGCTGTCAAGATTCTAGAGACCGCAGAAGAGTCACGGGACCAAGACTATCAAATTTTGTAAAGTACAATGGAACCATCACTGAAGAGGAAGCAACATGGGAAAGAGAAGATGATCTTGGAATACCACCCTCACCTATTTGCTAGCCAATCCGAATCTCGAGGGAGATTCATCTTAAGGGGTTAGATTTGTAACATCCCAAAATCATAGTTTCAAATTCATTCATATCATCTTTGCATCATTCATCCATTTAGGGTTTTCTTAAAACCACCATCTAGAAAGAAGTTGAGCTATGATTTCATGTGGACAATTTATCCCAAATGACCATCACCCTTTGAAATTTGAAAGTTTAAATACTTGTTTGCTTGCCTCCATTGATGGAAAGATTAGGTGAAACTTTTAAACCCAAGTTTTCAAATTTAGAAATGGATTCAAAGTCCTTTTTCAAATATTTGCAAACTAAAGCAAATCTCATTTACTTTGAAACCCAAGCTTGACCAAGCTTTACCAAGTAACCACTTAGTTAAAAATGACCTTTATGAAACCACAAAACCTACAAAATTCCCAAAACAGTTTAGATTCAAAAGGATTTGAATTCATATAAAATCATTCCAGAAAATAGAAATAGAAAAGACTTAAACAAAAGGAAAAGGCCATGGCCAGAATCGCCCACAGCCAAGCAAGCCCAAAGCCCACCGGGAACTTCTTTTCTCCTCTCACGCCATGAAGCAAACAGAGCAATGACAAAGCCCACCGAAATCCTGCGCGTATCGGACAAGCGGCCAACCCCACGCCAGTGTCGTCTCCACCAAGACGACTCATTCATCCCCAAATCAATGCAGGCGTTTACGGTTTGATTTGCGGCATCAATTCGAGTTATTGGTGAGTGATTCTTTCGCGACCAGGCTATAAAACCCCTCTGTCCCTCTCTTTTCCCCAAAACCCCAAGCACTTGTGCGCATTGCTCTCTGCAACCCGCCGTCTCCGGCTGCGTGAATTCCGGTGAGTCTCGAGTTTCCCCGATCTCGCGTTCACGCTATCTTGTTCAGGAACCCTGTGCATCTTCGACACTCGCCGTTTGCTTCGCATGACCCTAGCGTTGGCAGCGTCGACGGCCGCCACCATCTCCTGCAAGAACTCCGCGACCTCCCTTCGTAGTAACCACCGCCTTGACCTCGGCCGTCGCCCGAATCCACATCGTTTTGCGATCGGCGGTACCCTTTTGACTTAGCGCGACGAGGAACCTCGCCAACGTCGACAATCGACCGTGGCGAGCGTTCACGAACTCCGGCGAAATCTCGACGAACCCGTGCGCCTTCCCAAGCCATTGCCACCTTGAGCATCAACAACCTTCTCACGGTTGGTAAGCATCACCTCCTTCTCCGGCGACCTAGAACGCCCCATCACATCGGTGCCGCTCATTGTCACTTGCCGCTTCGTTTTAGTTAGAAGGATCTTAGCCGTTAGATCTGAATCTTACGCGTAGAAACACTTCACTTATCGAAGGGGTATGGATAGATCTGAGCCGCGCAACGTTAGTTAGATCCAACGGCTTAGAAGGGTGATCCGGTGCGAACCGGTACGCGCCAGTAGAAACGCGACGCGTGGCAAGGTTTAGATTAAAAACAGAATTCAAAACCTGAATTAGATTCAAACTTCAAATGCTTATAACTTTCAAACGACACGTTGGATTTTTGCAAACTTTATATCATTGGGTTCAGTGAGACAAGGCCTATCAGAATATACAATTTGTTTAGCATATAGTAACAGTTAAAAATGTTTTATCTGTGGAACAAGTTTAGGGCTATTTTAGATATAAAAATATCTTTATAAAATTTTGTTATGGCCAAATAGGTTTATTGGACAAACTTGTGACATGTTATGCTTCAGTAGTCATGAACACACACTTGGTAGAATTTTCAAAATTTAACACATGGTAAATTCTTGCATGCATGCATTCATATTATTTTTGGTTATATTTAAATGTGTGTAATTGTATGTTTTGATTTCTTGTGTAGATTTTGATTGTGATTGTGATTGTGAAGAGTGCTACTCCCCACACTACCAAGGCAAGTGATATTTGCATGAATATATATTTGTCCTATGTTTTTGAACTAGCATTAGATATTTTATTATATTATTGCATAATATTTTGTCTAATGAAAAAGGTGGGAAATCCTATGTAGTCTAGTAGTATTGCTAAGGAATTATCCCTAAGATAAGTTGCCATACTTTGCTTAGCCTAGCTTATAGCAAAACAAGGGTTGGTGAAAAACTACACTTACAATTAAGAAAATATTTCTAAGTCATGAGACTTATACTTTCTTAATAAAACCACTAAGTCAAATGAACCTCCTGGGTGGAATGGCAAGTATGGGTTATGTTGAGTGGTTACACAAGGCCATGGACTTGGGTTGTGTATCACACTTGTGGAATGCCACCCAGGCACAAAGGGATTTGGAGGCCAAGTGTGGAGAAAGCTTACAGTGCAACCACTTGGCAAAATGGGCTCTGCCATGATCATATAGGTTGCTAGAACTTAGTCATATGGACAGTTGGTGGTAGATGGGTTGATAGGATGGAACGCGTCCATTTGACTAAGGAAAGGCTTCTGAAAGGTCCTGTCTTGGGAAACCAAGTCTAGTGGGGAAAGTGCACAACCTCTGCAGATGGAAAACCTAAGTACTTAGCCTTGTCCAAGGAAATGGACATTTTGAGCATCAAGACATGGAAGCCACAAGAATCTCATCACTCCAACTTCTAAATAAAAACTTGTGGGTGAACAAGGGTGAAGGACCCCAATGTCTATTGGAGGTTTCCTTGGGAATGTTTTGACAAAGAAAAACTTAGTGATTTCAACTAATAAGAAAAGTTTATTTTTCAAGCAAAGCAAGCCAAGCTACACTAGCCAAAATGCATATAGTAATATAGTCCACTTAAAATATACTAAGGTATCACTTGCCAATACTATTCCAAAGTATTGACCCTTTGTGGCTGTAACTTGTGATGTTGCAGGTTACTCCGATGATGAATAGGAGTCATGAGTCTACACTCAACATGTTTGCCTGTGGCACATGAAGATGAAGACTTGTGTTTATTTACTTATTCCTAAAAACTCTGGTACTAGGCCTATGGCCTTGAGTTGTAAAAGACTATGTTGTATCTCTGGAATGAATGTAATAAATGACCTTTGTATCTGTGTACTTCATCTTAAACTGTGGATGCTAGCATTGATCCAGGGACTAGCATTGCAATCACAGGGATCCTATCCTTTATAAAAGGAGGGGTCTAACAATAGGTTAGTTCCAGAAAAGATATAAAAACACCTCAAAGTGTAGAGAAAGCAAAGCAAAGTAGATACTAAACAAGCATGGAACATCAAAAAGTATAGATACGTTTCCAACGTATCAAGCATCCCCAAGCTTAATTCCTGCTCGTCCTCGAGTAGGTAAGTGATAAAAGAATATTTTTGAGGTGACATGCACCATCAAAACCAAGATCAAACCATTTGCATGCATTGAAAGCTGGGATCAAAGAACTCTAAACATGTGCATGAAAGATGGAGTTCTAACAATAATACAAAGTAACTATGCATGCAACATGAAAGGCTACAAACAAAGATCATGAATAACATGCATTGAAAAACGTTTGTTTGTTTCACATACATAAAACATGGCATAGTGGCAATCAGCTTGTCCCTCATAGAGTAGCAAATAGATGCATAGGACACCTTCAAAGTTCACAAGGGTGACTAGAAACAATTAGCACAAGAATAAGTAATATCACAATATGGATCAATCAATAAGTTTTGGGACACTACACATAGAACTAAGAATGGCAACTATGCTCTCTTAATGGTGCCTAAAGGTAGAAGGTGGAGACTCAATAATTATGGAAGAAAGGCCCTTCATAAAGGGAAGCAGGTATTTCAAGTTTCAAAAAGAGCTTCCAAAAATTATGGTACTTGTTAGCTTTTAGCCCTCAATGCCCCTATCATAAGCATCTTGAAATGATTAAGGTTAAATTGAACAAACTATGGAGTATATGCTTGACAAAGTATAAGTTGGCAATCTCAAGTCCCTTGAATACGAGGGCCACACCTCATGCTACTCAACTTCAGTCACCTGTAAGTTCTTGTCATTGTAAGTACATGCGTATCATAGAGAACCGCCAATGGGGTACCCCTTGCACATGGTACATGAGCTATCCAATAACCAAAATGACAAGGCAAGCAGACAATGAGCATCTCAACGATCTTTTTATTTACTATGTGCATAGCTTTTTATTGAGGATGCTTCATAGATAACTCACTATGGTGGTGCTGCAAGTTTCCACCATGATTAGGCATTTCTTAGGCTTGCGGCCCCGACGTTTCTCTAACACAAAATACAAACTCCATGGACTTACAAGTTCCCTTTTTATTTCACACCGGTGACATCCATAGACAAAAGAGCATGATATCAACTGAGTACAAAGTACAAGTGCAATGTTGAAAATGTTCCCCATGACAACATGGTTCTGCTAATTCCAACGTATAAGTGCAAGCATATACAACATAGACGACACAATGGTTCAAGTTTATTAGGGGAAAAGAATATAAAGTGTGCCATAAAGTTTGTGAGGGCTTTAATCACTAAGTTTTCACATAAAAAAATAGTTTTTAATTGGAAGATAGCTGAAAACAAGAATATACTTGGAATGGTGTAACACACCATGCATAGGGGTTTATAGTGGACACTTTGGAATAACTTGGTTTCTTGGGAGTTGGAAGCATGAGTAGAGCTTACTCATACAAGTGGAGGCTAGCAAAGACTAGGAGCAACCAACTAAGAGAGCAATAGTGGCCATAATCATGTAGAGCGACAAAACATTACTAATCAAAGCATAGAGTGGTACTACAAGTCAAGGACTAAATGATCATAGAGGCTACGGTGACTTGTCATAGTCATAACATGGTGTGAGAATGTGCCAAGTCAACCCAAACAAAGCATTAAAGGAGAATACCACAATACTATGCTTTTTCATGCTAAAACAACGCATAATTTCTTCAAGGCACATTAAGCAATCCCAATTGTTTGGAACAATAAATTCTACAGCAATAATCACTAAGAATAAGTTCAAAACAACACTTAGCATGTCATGCTAAAGTCTAAGTCACAGTTAATGCAAGATCCTATTGCAATTTCAAGCAGGAACTTCCTACTCCTTTCCAACACCAATTGACTTATTCGAAACAACACAACAAGAACGGGGGTCCAAACTACTTTATTCAAGCAAACTAAACAAACTAAGAAAATCAAGCGAAAACTAAGATGCTCCAAGAACAACACAACTGTGCATAAAACAATAAAAACGAAGTGTCTAGACAGACCTGAGCTTTTTATTGATGAAGAAGGGGATGCCTTGGGCATCCCCAAGCTTTGACGTTTGTACCTCTTGGATATTTCTTGGGGTGACACCATGGTGGAATCCCCAAGCTTAAGCTTTTTTCATTCTTCATCTCATTACATCATTCTCTCTCTACACCTGAAATTTTTTCTTCATACAAAACTTCACACAATCTTCATTAACAACATTACTGTATTCAAAAGATAATAGACCTTTAGGCAAATCTTTGAAACAGCAAGACTTTTCACTAAAAACACAATCTACTGTATCAACTCCTTCAAAAATCTCAATTCCCTAAAAGAAAACTCAAAAAGAAATCGATAAGAAGCAAATGCAAATAATGACAGAAATCTATCAAAACAGACCAGCAGGTAGAAACCGATTTTTTATAAAATCTTATGTTGATAAAATCAAAAATTGTTGAACTAGAAAAAGTTAGCTAACATAATGGGGGATTTATTCGTAAATTTTCATCTCAATCCGACTTCATAGACTCCTCACGAATTTTTATGGTATGTTTCGGGACAACAACTCCCCAAATCTTACTTCCCTCTCATTAGAGGTCATTCTTGGCACAAAAAAAACAAAAAGGATAAGGAGAGGTCATTGCTGAAGTAATAACTTCCAAGACTCAAGCAAACTCTTTGGTTATCTCCCAACAAATACTTTTTAACGCCTTTAAGTTAGGCACAAGAAGCAAGAAGAATCAAGTATTTTCAAATGAGGCATTAATATCAATACTTGCAAAGTCTTCAATTATGAAATGTATCTCATACAAATGGGTTTTGGAGGATCCCTTCTCATCTCTCTTTGGTTTACTGCTTTCATCAAAAAGATTTTCAGGAGCAATCCAATCAAAATTCTTTTCAAAGGCTTCATGCATTCCAACAATCTTAAAGGGCATGGGTATCTTAAATTCCTCTCTAAGATTAGTTTTATCAGAAGTACCCACAACATCTACACTTGAGCCTAGCATATTGAAACACTCAAAGACCTTTTTGGCTTCCCTAGCAACATCATGGAACTCTTTTAGTAAAGTTTCAAGAATGAATTCTGTCTTTTCAGCATTCTTTTCTTCTTTTAGTTTTAGGAACAAAAACTGTATCATGGGGTTAAGGCTAACAAACCTAGCCTCCAACATATGAACTAAATAAGTTGCAGCAATCTCAGAAATAGGAGCAAACTCTTCTATAGATTTATCCTCAATATCCTCATGCTTGCTAACATGATTAAATAATTCTTCAATATTATCTTTCCCAATTATGGAGCCACTACCTATTGCAAGATCTTTCAGGGCGAACTTGGGGAACAACATGGTGAGCTAGAGCAAGGTGGCAACTAGAGTAGGAACTAATTTTTTTTGTGTTTTTGAATAGGGAAGACAAACCAAACTAGACTAATTTTTTTTTGAGTTTTTGAAAATAGGCAAACAAAACCAAGCAAAAGAAACTAAGCAAACTAAAAACAAAGTAAAGAGAAAGGAAGTGGAGGACTCCCCTCGTGAAGACGCCCTTGGCCTCCCCAACGACGCAAAGCTTTGATGGATACATGTAGAGCCTGGGGAACCCAAAGAGCAAGGTGTGAAAGACATAAACAAGACTTCCCTCAGTAAGAAACCGAGGTTATCGAACCAGTAGGAGGAAGGAAACATCACACAGGTGTTTCAAGCAACGCAGAAACCTGCAGAACATAAACTCAAGACTTTGCCCCAATGAATCAGTGAGGTTGTCAAGCTCACCGGTTTGCTATAATAAAGGATTAAACGTATGGTGTGGACGGTGACGATGGTTTGCATCAAGTAAACAGTAACAGTGGAAGATGTATCAATGGTAAAGATTGGACCGGGGTTCATAGTTCACTAGAGGTGCTCTCCTTACATAAACAACATGGCATGAAGGGTAAAAAAATTACAACAGGGCAATTGACAGGAACTGAGCAAGACATGAAAATGCAATACCAGACAAAAAGATCCTATGAGATTCGATTAGGCAATACAACGAGATACATAGACCGCCATCCAACTACATATATGACTAGTATTCCACCTTGGGTTATCATCCGAACCCCCTCAAGTATTAAGTTGTAAGCATCAGACAACTGCTTTAAGAAAAGTGTGTAAAGTAAACAATCCACTTGTTCTATGAACAAGAGACCGTAGTTTTCTCCTTAGTAGCAACAACACATCTACAACCTTAGAGATTTCTGTCACTTCCCTTGGAAACTAGAGGCATGAACCCACTATCGAGCATAAATACCCCCTCTTAGAGTCACTAGCAACTACTTGGCCAAGATAACTACTAACAACGGAGAGCATGCAAGATCACAAACAACACAGACATGATAGAATCATAAAGACAAAACCATTAATCAATCTAACATAGTAATCTCAATATCCATCGGATCCCCGCAAACACAACATGCATGATTACAAATAGATTAGATCTTGATCATGAATGGAGATCACAATATCTATACATGAAAGCACATGGAGATACAACCTTAGCTACTACATGGACCATAGTCCAAGGTGGAACTACTCACGCATAATACCGGAGAAGAAGGCCTCCGGGATGATTTCCCCTCCGGCAGGGTGCCGGGAAGAACTTCAGATCCCCCCAATCTAGGGATGATGGTGGCGGCGGCTACATACGGTTTCGTGGAGTTTTGATCGGGTGCCTAGGGTTTTTGCAAGGGGCTTCTTATAGGCGAGGCGAGGCCGAGAGGCGACAGGGGCCCACACCCTTCCTAGGCACGGGCCCACCCTGGCCGCTCCTAGGGGGGGGGGTGTGGCCCTGGATCGCCTCTTCGTCACTCCTCTGGACTTCGTGTCGCCCACGGTAAAATATTGACTTTGGCTTTTTGTAGAGGTCCCAACCCTATAAGGTAGAGTCCTCCTGTGTTTTACAATGCTAGTCCCTGGATCAATAGCTAGCATCCACAGTTAAGATGTAATATCAAGAAACAGAGGTCATAATATAACTTTATAGCCAGGAATAACATAATTTTATTACATCAATCATAGCTCATTTGGCTATTACATTACATTGCAGCGGAATAACTATAGTCATGGGGTCCTTCATCTTCAAAGTGCCACAGGCAGATGTTGGTTGTAGGCTTTGTAGTCCTAGTCAATCAAACAATCTTCATTAAAAAAACAATCAACCTACAACATTACAAGTTACAGCCACAAGGGTCAATACATTGGAATTGTATTGGCAAGTTTCACTTCTATGTATAATAAGAATGGATCCTATCATTATATGCATATTTGGCTAAGTAGAGTTTAAGGCTTATTTGCATAAGGCAATATTTATCCTATCTTTTCAAAATGGTTTTGGTCCTTTGTCAAATCTCTTTTCCAAGTTCCTTGAACTCCTTGGTAGACACTCAAGTGTTCAAGTCCTTGTCAAAAATCCCTTGAACCACTTTGTAACCCCAAGTGCATCAAGTTTTATCAAAACTCATGAGTTCCTTGGTAACCCCAAGTACATCATGCTCTTGTGCACCTTGGTAACCCCAAGTGCAACAAGCTTAACAAAAATCACTTTGAATTCCTTGGTACCCCCCAAGTGCATCAAGTTTTTATATTAGAAATTAGAATGTCGAGATCTCCCATGGTTCAAACTTTAGTTGCTCAGTATTGTCCATAACCGGGGACACGGCTAAGTACTTAGATTTTATTAACTTCTGCAGAAGGAGTACACTTTACCCACATGACACAATCCCATCTTGTTGCCACCAGTGTCCTACTGGATTAGTGCTCACCAAGATGGAGTACCGGCAGACTGAGAGTGTGACGAAGTCTTTCCAAAAGGTCCTTCCATACATCATTGCTAGCTTGTCTTCAGCCCCCATGAAGCATTCCAGATCCCCATGTCTGGTAACTAAAGACAATGTATGGATCTTCCTAATGTAGTTGACTAAGCCAGAGCCATAATAGCATGTGGTTGTACACGAAAGCCACAATTGGAGAAACATGTTCAATCTCTAAGTTTCCTAGGTGGTTTTCATTTGGAGCACAACACAAAGTGATTTCCATAGACATGGTTTCCTTTTGTTGCCACCTTCTCCAAAACATAAAGTGTCCACCACCTAGGTGGTTCATTGAGTCCTTGTTTTATTATATAAAAACACAAGTCCTTTTCTCAACCTTTGTAAAATCTCAACATGTATCTCTTTTCAAAACACAGCATGGCTAAGCATGTACAACTTCAATATTTTTACTAAGGAGTGTAAAGGGAATCCTATTAGGATTAGCATAGCATAAGTATAAAACATTTTCATGCATGTTTACAAAATCCACTAAGTATAATGAAAATAGTAGGTCTTTTGTATGATAGTGTAACTTGCCTTTTTGGTAGGGAATGAGGGTTTACTCCTTGATCTTGCTAGTCTCACACTTTGCTAATTTCACTACAAGTCAATCAAACAAGACACAAAATCAACTAACATTCCAAACCAAGGTTAAACAAACAATTTTCACATTCACAAAGCAATGGAATCTAAGTCATGCAAAAGAGGGTTCTATTGCAAGGTTGGTCTCTACTAGGTTTATAAACTTTGTAAGGTACACATTGGTCATTTACCAAAATGGCAAAGTCATTAGTTAGAGGGTTTTGCTCAAAAATCTATTTTAAAATCCATTCAACATTTTATGTGGTGAAAATTATTCTTTTCAAAGCAAAACTTTATGTTTTTCACCAAGTGAGTTGCCCTTGGTAAGGCTTGGTGTTTTGGGTCAGTAAGTTTAGTCCATAACATTTTCCCAAAGTTTTCCTTGCAAAAACATTTCCATAATAAAATCAAATGAGTTTATTTGGCTAGAAAATGGCTAAGTTAAATAATTCATCCTATATTTCACCAAAATCATTTTTATCACCAAGGGTTGGTTCCTAGGGTCAGTAAGGTCACACAAATCCATTTTGCAAAAGATTTAATCCTAAAAACAATTTTAAACAATTTTTATACTCTAAACAAGTACACAAATGTTTCTGCAAATTCAAACAAGCTAACAGATACTATTTGTCAAACTAAGGCCATGGTTGGCTAGGTCTTGTCTTGCTGATTCCAATGACATAAAGTTTGTAATTTTTGGACGTGTGTATCAAAAGATACAAGGGTTTGAAAATGGCAAAAGTTTCTGTTTTCAAATTCTTTTAAACGAATCGGGGACACGCGCAGATTCTATCGATTGCACGGTCACGGATCACGCTCGTAGTCGTTGGATCTAAATGAGATCGCAGCGCAGGACTCGTACCTCTTCGCGGTTAAGTGATCTATCGTAACCGTCCGATCCAGATCCCACGGTGCTAGCGTTTCGACCATTTGCATGAGCGGCATAATGGCGGCGAGCGGTCGGTCGATGACGGTTCCGGCGATACAGCGAGAGAGAAAGGGCATGCTCACCGGCTCAGGGGTCACGGCGGCTCAGTGGTACTGCTGGCTTGACAAGGCGCCAGAGGCAGTCGCAATTTCTCGTCGGAGTTGGGAACGGCGACGGACGACTCTGTCCGCGGTTGAAGACGACGCTACATGTCAAGAGAGGACAGACCGAAGGCAGGGTTAGACGCAGGAGATCATGACGGAGCTGTGAGCATGAACAAGAGGGCTCGGGGCGGTCGAGGCTTACCGGGGAACGTCGCCGGAGAAGAAGCAGACACGGCGGCGCTCTGTGCTTGACGAAGGCGAAGATTGGGGGCGCCCTAAGACAAACGGAAAGTGTTGTTAGGTTCGCGAGCTTGAGATCATCATCGTGTTCTCGGGAGGAGAGGGGTGACCGAATCTACCTGGGGTTCGCGGAGAATGAGGCGACGGTGGTGACGGTCGAGGTGGTTGTCGACGCCTGGGTCGCCGGGCAAGCTGGTGCTACGGGATGATCTCCAGGAGGTGTGGATCACGAGAGCATGGTCGAGGAGGCAAGGCGGTGAGGGTTGCCGGAATTGCTGCGGCTTGGCTGGGAGCGAGGGTGCTCGGGGAGGAATTGAGGCAGCCTGGGGGCGAGCTTGGGGAAGGGGTCTGAGGGAAAACGGAGGAGAGAGCGAGGCGATTAAAAGGGCGTGGTCGCGACGAGGAATTAACGCGTTAAAGCTTAATTGATCTCAAGATTCATGGACAGAACAAAGAACGTCGTCTGGGAAGACAGGTCGCTGGGGAAGAAGAAGGAGGAGGCAGGGGTCCTCTGCGATGGGAAAAGAAAGGAGGAGGGGTCCACTTGCCAGCCTCTTTATGGTTGATTAGTTGGTGAAGAAAACGGTTCTTCGGGGAAAAAGATCTGGACTGGCCTTAGTGGGCTGAGCTGGGTTGGCTATTTCCTGTTTTTTATTCTGTGTCCTATTCTTTTCTATTTCTGAATTTCTGTTTTGAATTTCTCTATCAACAAACATGGTTCAAATAATTTCAAACAACACTCATACTTTGTAATATTGAACTTAGTTCTGTTTAGTAATATGAACCAAAATCCAAAATTATAAAACAAAATAATATTTTAAATCTTTTTAGGTTCCATTTATTAAAAATGGTCCATGATTTATTAATAAAGAGGGTTTGGTTTATTTTATAAATCTTCATTTGAAATCCAAATGCTTTCAAAACCCAAACAGTAGGTTTTATTTGGAAATAAATAATATTTGTTTAAAACAAAATAATCACTTTATTTTAGGCTCATTATTAAATTAAATAATATAGACTCTCATTATTAAAATAGGATTTATTTTATTGAGTTTATTTATTTTGAAATCTATAATAAAGTCAAAACATTTTAGTAGGTTTTTATTTGAATATCAACTATTTGGAATACTTATTTAAAACCATTTAACAAGTTTTGATGTTTCAATTATATTGGTAAAATCTTTTATTTAAATAAGGTTGGATATTAAATCCTTATTAATTATTTAATATACCTTTGCTAATTTTATTTAAAATGTTTTAATTTCCAAAGCTTGGTCAAAGTTTAATTTGGCTTTATTAAATAATCTTTATTTATAATTCCACCTTTTCTTTTGAAAACCAAATCTTCCATTAAAGGATCCAATATTAGTAATTTCAAAACATTTTTAATTTCCTTTATTAAATGTTTATCTTTTTAATCCCTTTAGGTTTTTATTTAATGCAAATGAGTTTGGAGTTCCAATTGAATTCAAAAAGTTTCTTCTGGCTCTGAAAAACAAACAAAGTTTAATTTTATTCATTTATTTTTCACATTACAAGATTTGGAAAATCTTGGGATGTGACATTACCACTTTAAATAAATCGTCCGAGATTTGGGGAGGCTAGGGTTACAAGCAAGTTCAAAACAACTAGGTACTACCACCCTTAAAAATTTTCAAACAAAATTACACATTGGCCTTCTTGGGTCCCGAATTTCTCAATGTTAAACCTTTGCTTTATTCCTATGCTTGACTCATGGACCAAGGTTGAGTTTCTCCATAGGTTTGTTCAACTTGTTCTTCATCCTTTACGGGCGCTTGCTTGCATAATGTCCTGATTCTGCAGTTGAAACAATGAATGTCATTGAGTTCTTTACGTGGCTCTTGTGGGCAAGTTGCTACATAATGACCTGGTTCGTTACAGTTGTTGCACCACACTTGGTCAATCCCTTTATTCTTCTTGTTCTCTGGGCATCCACTGGAGTAGTGTCCCATTTCCTTACATTTACGACATTGTGCAAGACTCATGTCCTGCTTGGGCTTCTTGATTTTCTTTGATCCTTTGAATTGGGTTGTCTTGTTTGGAGGTATAAGTGGTCCTTTTCCTTTGGTAGACTTGGATCCTTCTTGTTTCCTTTGTTCTACCATGGCATAGATGGGACATAGGCCAGGAGTATGATCACTTCCTTCACAAAGGTAGCATGTAGCTTGAGAGGTGGGGCATGGTCCAACAGGATGATCTTCTTCATAATTGGGGCATTGTCCTTCATGCTCCGTGGAAGTATGATCCTTGTCTCCACAAATAATGCAAGCTGGGGCTCCATCTAGAATAACATTTTTGTCATCCTTGTTATCATACACACTTCTAGGATAGCTTTCTTCCATGCTAATCATTTGATTAGTCACCTTAAGCATCAGTTGGGATTGTTCCTCCAAAAACTTTTGCAGTGCTGGATCTTTATCACTATTGTTGGCTAGGAACGAGGCATCGGTTGGTTCAACTGATGTTGGGTTGCTATGAGCTCCCTCATGCTGTCAGCTTGGTTGGTGTTGGTGTCATCAACCTTGATGTTGGAGTCCTTTGGAGTAGTCATCTGTTTTGGTTTGAAGGAAGATTAGAATGGGCAAGATATTTCTAAGGAAATATTTCTAATCACACACATCACAATTTACACAAGCAATGTGCATGCAATCACAAAAACCAAACATTTTTACAAGGTTCAAGCACATACTTAGTCAACAAAAACATTTTTGTTACACCTCTCAGGTTGGTGTGTTTTTGACTTAACTATAATATGGTGGTCCATCTATATGGTTCACTTGTGATCTTTCCATCCTTCTTGGTTGCTTCTTACTACATGAGATCATGGCTTCCTTAGGAGAATGTCTTGGTTTCAAAACTTCAAGTGATGTAGGCTCTTTCTAACTTTTGCATTCCCTCAGTCTCTAACTCTTGAGCAAGATTTCCTTGTTTCACTTGTGGTCCTTAGTAGTTTTCAAGTTGGAAGTCCTTGGGGAATATGCTGAAGATGTTGAAGTCATTAGAGTTGAAGAAGTTGAAGAAGTCCTTTGTGCATGGTGTAGTCTTTGGCCATGGGGTAGGTTTTTCCATCAAGTTGAAGCAGAAGAGATGTAGAGTTGAAACCAAAATGGTTGAGGAAAGAATTTACAAGTTTGTTTTGTAAATAAGTTTTGGAATAAGACAACTAAGGGTTTTGTCCAATCCTAGGGTTTACAAATCCTACAGGCAACACAATGCTCTGATACCATCTGTAGAGGTCCCAACCCTATAAGGTAGAGTCCTCCTGTGTTTTACAATGCTAGTCCCTGGATCAATAGCTAGCATCCACAGTTAAGATGTAATATCAAGAAACAGAGGTCATAATATAACTTTATAGCCAGGAATAACATAAGTTTATTACATCAATCATAGCTCATTTGGCTATTACATTACATTGTAGCGGAATAACTATAGTCATGGGGTCCTTCATCTTCAAAGTGCCACAGGCAGATGTTGGATGTAGGCTTTGTAGTCCTAGTCAATCAAACAATCTTCATTAAAAAAACAATCAACCTGCAACATTACAAGTTACAGCCACAAGGGTCAATACATTGGAATTGTATTGGCAAGTTTCACTTCTATGTATAATAAGAATGGATCCTATCATTATATGCATATTTGGCTAAGTAGAGTTTAAGGCTTATTTGCATAAGGCAATATTTATCCTATGTTTTCAAAATGGTTTTGGTCCTTTGTAAAATCTCTTTTCCAAGTTCCTTGAACTCCTTGGTAGACACTCAAGTGTTCAAGTCCTTGTCAAAAATCCCTTGAACCACTTGGTAACCCCAAGTGCATCAAGTTTTATCAAAACTCATGAGTTCCTTGGTAACCCCAAGTACATCATGCTCTTGTGCACCTTGGTAACCCCAAGTGCAACAAGCTTAACAAAAATCACTTTGAATTCCTTGGTACCCCCCAAGTGCATCAAGTTTTTATATTATAAATTAGAATGTCGAGATCTCCCATGGTTCAAACTTTAGTTGCTCAGTATTCTCCATAACCGGGGACACGGCTAAGTACTTAGATTTTATTAACTCTGAAGGAGTACACTTTACCCACATGACACAATCCCATCTTGTTGCCACCAGTGGCCCTGGATTAGTGCTCACCAAGATGGAGTCTGGCAGACTGAGAGTGTGACGAAGTCTTTCCAAAAGGTCCTTCCATACATCATTGCTAGCTTGTCTTCAGCCCCCATGAAGCATTCCAGATCCCCATGTCCGGTAACTAAAGACAATGTATGGATCTTCCTAATGTAGTTGACTAAGCCAGAGCCATAATAGCATGTGGTTGTACACGAAAGCCACAATTGGAGAAACATGTTCAATCTCTAAGTTTCCTAGGTGGTTTTCATTTGGAGCACAACACAAAGTGATTTCCATAGACATGGTTCCCTTTTGTTTCCACCTTCTCCAAAACATAAAGTGTCCACCACCTAGGTGGTTCATTGAGTCCTTGTTTTATTATATAAAAAGACAAGTCCTTTTCTCAACCTTTGTAAAATCTCAACATGTATCTCTTTTCAAAACACAGCATGGCTAAGCATGTACAACTTCAATATTTTTACTAAGGAGTGTAAAGGGAATCCTATTAGGATTAGCATAGCATAAGTATAAAACATTTTCATGCATGTTTACAAAATCCACTAAGTATAATGAAAATAGTAGGTCTTTTGTATGATAGTGTAACTTGCCTTTTTGGTAGGGAATGAGGGTTTACTCCTTGATCTTGCTAGTCTCACACTTTGCTAATTTCACTACAAGTCAATCAAACAAGACACAAAATCAACTAACATTCCAAACCAAGGTTAAACAAACAATTTTCACATTCACAAAGCAATGGAATCTAAGTCATGCAAAGAGGGTTCTATTGCAAGGTTGGTCTCTACTAGGTTTATAAACTTTGTAAGGTACACATTGGTCATTTACCAAAATGGCAAAGTCATTAGTTAGAGGTTTTGCTCAAAATCTATTTTAAAATCCATTCAACATTTTATGTGGTGAAAATTATTCTTTTCAAAGCAAAACTTTATGTTTTTCACCAAGTGAGTTGCCCTTGGTAAGGCTTGGTGTTTTGGGTCAGTAAGTTTAGTCCATAACATTTTCCCAAAGTTTTCCTTGCAAAACATTTCCATAATAAAATCAAATGAGTTTATTTGGCTAGAAAATGGCTAAGTTAAATAATTCATCCTATATTTCACCAAAATCATTTTTATCACCAAGGGTTGGTTCCTAGGGTCAGTAAGGTCACACAAATCCATTTTGCAAAAGATTTAATCCTAAAAACAATTTTAAACAATTTTTATACTCTAAACAAGTACACAAATGTTTCTGCAAATTCAAACAAGCTAACAGATACTATTTGTCAAACTAAGGCCATGGTTGGCTAGGTCTTGTCTTGCTGATTCCAACGACATAAAGTTTGTAATTTTTGGACGTGTGTATCAAAAGATACAAGGGTTTGAAAATGGCAAAAGTTTCTGTTTTCAAATTCATTTTAAACGAATCGGGGACACGGCAGATTCTATCGACGGTACCGCTCGCATGGATCACGCTGTAGTCGTTGGATCTAAATGAGATTGTGCGGCGAGACTCGTACCTCTTCGCGGTTAAGTGATCTATCGTAACCGTCAGATCCAGATCCTACGGTGCTAGCGTGCTCGACCATTTGCGAGCGGTGCTGCGGTGGCTACCGGCGGCGGAGCGGTCGGTCGATGACGGTTCCGGCGATACAGGAAGCGAGTGAGAAAAAGGGCATGCTCACCGGGCTCAGGTCACGCGAAGCGTGGTACCGCTGGCTTGACAAGGGCGCCAGAGGCGATCGCAATTTCGCCGAGTTGGGAACGCGACGGACGGCTCTGTCCGCGGTTGAAGACGACGCTACAGGTCAAGAGAGGACATACCGAAGGCAGGGTTAGACGCAGGAGATCATGACGGAGCTGTGAGCGTGAACAAGAGGGCTCGGGGCGGTCGAGGCTTACCGGGGAACGTCGTCGGAGAAGAAGCGAACATGGCGCCGTGGCTTCGACGGCGAAGATTGGGGGCGCCCTAATACAAACGGAAAGTGCTGTTAGGTTCGTCTGAGCTTGGAGATCATCATCGTGTTCTCGGGGAGGAGAGGGGTGACCGGAATCTACCTGTGGGGTTCGTCGGAGAATGAGGCAGACGGTGGTGACGGTGGTCGAGGTGGTTGTCGACGCTCTGGGTCGCTCGGGGCAAGCTGGTGCTACGGGGATGATCGCCAGGAGGTGTGGATCACGAGAGCATGGTCGAGGAGGCAAGGGGCGGTGAGGGGTTGCCGGAATTGCTGCGACAGCTCGTCGGAGCAGAGGGTGCTCGGGGAGGAATTGAGGCAGCCTGGGGGCGAGCTTGGGGAAGGGGTCTGAGGGAAAACGGAGGAGAGAGCGAGGCGATTAAAAGGGCGTGGTCGCGACGAGGAATTAACGCGGCGTTAAAGCGAATTGATCTCGACATTCATGGATAGCAATGGCAACGTCGTCTGGGGAAGACAGGGTCGCGCGGGGAAGAAGAAGGAGGAGGCAGTGGGGTCCTCTGTTCAGTGGGAAAAGAAAGGAGGGAGGGGTCCACTTGCCAGCCTCTTTGCGGGTTGATTAGTTGGTGAAGAAAACGTTCCTTCGGGAAAAGATCAATGGACTGGGCCTTAGTGGGTCTGCTGGGTGGGTTGGCTATTTCTGTTTTTATTCTGTGTCCTATTCTTTTCTATTTCTGAATTTCTGTTTTGAATTTCTCTATCAACAAACATGGTTCAAATAATTTCAAACAACACTCATACTTTGTAATATTGAACTTAGTTTTGTTTAGTAATATGAACCAAAATCCAAAATTATAAAACAAAATAATATTTTAAATCTTTTTAGGTTCCATTTATTAAAAATGGTCCATGATTTATTAATAAAGAGGGTTTGGTTTATTTTATAAATCTTCATTTGAAATCCAAATGCTTTCAAAACCCAAACAGTAGGTTTTATTTGGAAATAAATAATATTTGTTTAAAACAAAATAATCACTTTATTTTAGGCTCATTATTAAATTAAATAATATAGACTCTCATTATTAAAATAGGATTTATTTTATTGAGTTTATTTATTTTGAAATCTATAATAAAGTCAAAACATTTTAGTAGGTTTTTATTTGAATATCAACTATTTGGAATACTTATTTAAAACCATTTAACAAGTTTTGATGTTTCAATTATATTGGTAAAATCTTTTATTTAAATAAGGTTGGATATTAAATCCTTATTAATTATTTAATATACCTTTGCTAATTTTATTTAAAATGTTTTAATTTCCAAAGCTTGGTCAAAGTTTAATTTGGCTTTATTAAATAATCTTTATTTATAATTCCACCTTTTCTTTTGAAAACCAAATCTTCCATTAAAGGATCCAATATTAGTAATTTCAAAACATTTTTAATTTCCTTTATTAAATGTTTATCTTTTTAATCCCTTTAGGTTTTTATTTAATTCAAATGAGTTTGGAGTTCCAATTGAATTCAAAAAGTTTCTTCTGGCTCTGAAAAACAAACAAAGTTTAATTTTATTCATTTATTTTTCACATTACAAGATTTGGAAAATCTTGGGATGTGACACTTTTGTCCCGTCCAAATCCAAGAATATTGATTTTCTGCCTTTCTGGAACCAAAAACAGAAGAAAACATGCAACTGGCACTGTGGCAACTTGTTAATAGGTTAGTTCCAGAAAAGATATAAAACACCTCAAAGTGTAGACAAAGAAAATCAAAGTAGATACTAAACAAGCATGGAACATCAAAAATTATAGATGCATTTCCGACATATCACACCGATCTCGTAGATTAGATCTTGGCTTTTCCATAGATTGGATCTTGGTTTTATGCGTTCTCGCGGTAGAATTTTTTGGTTTTCCATGCAACGAACCCTACAGTGGTATCAGATGGGCTAGCCGCACCATGCCCCAAAGGTCCCAACCGGACAGCACAAGGAAAGGGGCAAAAACCCTAATATGGTAGGAGGGGGAAACTTGGGGGGCAAGTCCCCCTTCTCCCTCTTGGCCGAGTTGGGGAAGGATTCATCCAAGGGCTGGAAACCCTTGTCCGCACCCCCTATATATAAATAGGGGTGAGGGTGCACCCCTCTTGTCCCTTGCACCTCAACCCTAGGTGCCACCCTCCTCCTCCTCCCTCCTACTCCAGCTTAGGCGAAGCCCTGCAGGAAGTTCTCCTCCTCCACCACCACCACCACGTCGTTGTGCTACTAGGATTCTGAGGGGAGCTACTACCTCCACTGGCCACTATAATAGGGAGATGAATGTCTTCATCGAATCCGTATGTGTGGATCGAGTGAAGAGCTACCGAACGCTGAAGGATCATCATCGCGATCTTGAGATCAACAAGTGATCGACTACATCAACCACGAGATCAGATATCATTAAACGCTTTGGATCTACGAGGGTTAGTTCTTTCCAATCTTTTGCACCTATCTCGTAGATTAGATCTTGGCTTTTCCATAGATTGGATCTTGGTTTTGTTCGTTCTCACGGTAGCATTTTTTGTTTTCCATGCAACAAACCCTACAGTGGTATCAGGGCCAAATCTATACGTAGATCTGTTGCACGAGTAGAACACAATGGTTTTATGGGAATTGATGCTTTTGTTGTATCTTGCTTTTCATGTACTTTGCATCTTGCGGGATGGTGGTATGAAGTGGCTGATGTCTGCAAGTGCACACATCGGTTGTATCTAGTTTCGAAGTTAAGATATCAATCCCACAGGGATCCCAAAGGAACGCATTTATGAATGAAGTCTCTGTCACACTCAAAGTTGTCACAGGTCTTCAAGTGAATTGACTGCAAGTGTAGAAATAAGGACAAATTTGAATTAAACCGAATGTATTTAAATAAAACTAAAATGTAAACTTCAGAAATAAAAGGCGTAAAAGTAATGAACGATTTGATTGTTTGTTGTTTTCCACAGATGACAAAGCAGGAGCGGGGAGATACAGTTCATGGTGATAGAGATTTTGCCAAGTGGATGAGTGATAAGTGTAACAATTATAATATTATAAGTATGTGTGTAGGCGAGCAACCCATAATTAGCCGGAACTCTTCTTGGTAGATTTCATCCCAACTTCAATAATCTTGCTAGTCTATTACCAAAACCATGGTCAGTCACTAGGCAATTAAGATCCTTTAGGTTCCATAGCAATTAAGCTCTTTGGATCGGACTAATGCAATAGGCATAGTGGTTCCTCATGATCCTCAGGTTAAACTAGTTTTCCAATGATATCCCCGTGTCACTCGGGGGTCGCCGGTCTGCTAGCAAACAAGATCTGATCTATGTAGAACAAAACATCATCTTGTCTGGGCCCTTAATTGGACAACAAGCATTAGGCATCCCACAAATAGTCAAGAACACACAATATAGTAATTAAAATCAATCACATATTAATGTAAAATTTATAGGCACATCAAATCTCACAAATCCCTTAAATCTCCCACACCCAAAGGAACTTACTCACACATGAGAGAAGAAAGCATCATCGATATAATTAAATAAGAGGAGTTCATATCAATATTACCGTGGAGATCCACAATAAGAATAGAAAATCAATCCAACACAATTCAAGATAGGAAGAAACAATCTCAAACCCTAATCTTGCAAAGTGAATATCTCTCTCTCAAGTAAAAGTAATGGCTATGGAGGTGTTGTGGCTAGGAGGTTGAAGATCATGGAGCGAGATGAAGAACCTCTTCCTCTTCTTTCTCCCTTCTGGATGGAACGTGGTACATTGTGTTGTGTTTTCGTGTATGCCTCCTTCATGAAAGTTGTTCCTTTTGACAGGACGAAGGTGGCGGCAACTATATGGCCGAAAAATATTCTCGCGGTATAGTTGGTCGTCAAACCTTCTGATTGATTTCTTCGATTGCTTCCAAAAAGAGACTTTCTTGTTTTCGCCTGAATATTGTATTTTTGCTGTTGAAACCTTCTGTTGATGTTCAGAACCTGAAACATACACTGAAAACCAAGTTTCCTTCGCTACCGAAGTATTAGCGTTATATAAAGCTAGAAAACCATCAAATCAAGACGAAAACCATCAAGAAAAACCATTAAAATGTATCGAATCTCACAGCTATCAGCGGCCCAGGCTAACCTTACATGTCGTCGCACATGAGACTTGCTCCATGCTCAACATGCAACTTGCATTGCATAAATGGCTTCGCGGGTGTCTGTCTCTCCCACCATAGTTAAGATCCAACTTACAATCTACACTTGACAACACTTGTATCCATGTTGTGATTCTTGTTCGTAGGTAAGAACGGTTTTTATTCGAAAGCCCCAAGCCACGTAAAACATGCAAAGAAAATTAGAGGTGTCTAACTTGTTTTTGCAGGGGCATGTGATGTGATATGGACATGATGTGATTATGATTATATTTCATGTATGAGATGATCCTTATTGTAATATGTCAACGGCGAGCCTAAAGGTTGTCTTTAAATTTGTTAAGACCTGCGTGTCTATTCATCATGTAATAGCTTTATTCCAAGTAGTTGTAATAGTTGCTATTGGTGATGGACAACCATGAAGCGACACCACTGACCTTGACGCCATGCTAGTGATGATGGAGATCATGTCCGTGCTTTGGATATGTGTGGCATCCCGCAAAACCACTACTAGAAAATCGCGTTGAATTTGTGCATTGCATCGTCATCATCATGTATTGTTTGTCAAAAACTAATTTCGAAAACCTGTTTTGAATTTTCCAAACGCCCCATCTTTATTCAAACGCAAAAACCCGGGTCACCGGAGTTAATTTGTTTGTTGCTATCGGGTTGCAAACGGCCCAATTAGAATAAATAAAAATTTAAATTATTTTAAGGGCCGATAGACAAATTTAACGACTACCCCGTAAATCGTCGGTCCAAACCTAAAACCTATTCTACCTAAAACTCTACCCACCCAGCCAGCCTCCACCTCACCCCACCCAATCCCAGCCTCACACCCTCTCCCTATTCCCCTACCAACCACTATGCCACCTAGGCTAAACCACCTCCCTCTCTCTTTCCTCCTCACTCCTCACCTGCGCCACTGCGCCTCTCTTCCCTCACAAGCGCCTCACAGCCTCCCCACCGCAACCGCCGTGCTCCTCCTTCTCCTCTCGCCCGCCTCAAGCGCCGCCTCACCTGGCCACAGCCCCGCCGCCTGCCTCCGCCTCATGGCCGTTCGCCCTCTCCCGTCGACCGTGCGTCTCGCCCGAGCTCGCCGCCCGTCGCGTTTCCCGAGCGCCGCCGCCCGTGTCCACCCAGCCCGCTGCGCTTCCTCCGCCGCCGCCTCGAGCCGCGACGCCGTGCTCGCTGCCTCCCTGCCCCTGGCAGCAGCCCGGCCGCCATCGCCGCGAGCCCGTGCCTGCGTTTCGCCACCGCTGCTGACCTCGCTGGCCGCTCGCTCGCCGCCCGCTCGCCCGCCTCAAGGCCGCCCGTCGCCCGCTCACTGCCGCCGTGCTGCGTCGCACCTTCCCAACCCCGAGCCGACCCGCCGCGGCGGTCCTGCGAGTTCCCCAGCACGCGAGCCGCTGCCCGGCGAGCGGTGCCTTCATCCTCGTCACCGACCCTCTGCGAGCGCCGCCCCGCGCGACCTCGTCGGCCCAAGTACCGCCGCTCGTGCTCGTCGCCTTCCCGCTGCAACTCGACCACAAGGTGCTCGAGCCAAAACCCGTGCGAGACGCGTTCCACTGGTTGGAGTTTGTCTAGTATGGGTGGCATAAGTGGATCCAGAGATGCTAGTGTCGGAAGCATGACGACCTCGACCCGAGGATCTAGCGGCATGGAACCAAGTTCGGCGTTGACACCCGGGAACTCCGCAAGGACGCTCGAGTCCCTCACCGAGAAGCAAGATCAACACCCCAGTTCGCCAACGGCCATCGGCGCCGAACCCGATGACCGCCAAGCTCGCCACAAAGACGACAAGCACTTCACCGCGAGACACCGAGAAGGCCGACATGGAACCTGGAACGACAAGTTCTTCCTCTCGGATCCATGGACACCGAGACGCTGGACCCTCAAGTTCTCCTTCACGGACGACAAGTGCTTCACCCAACGCCAAGACCGTTCGACTCGAGGACTCGACAAGATCTGCGGGACCGACAAGAGCTTCATGACGACAAGACCGAAAGATGGCCGACCACAGCGGATGCGACAAGATCTACCCGATATCCGAGAACGTTCGCGAGACCGAACCTAAACCGGACCCCGAGACCAACCCCAACCGGAACCCCAAGATCCGAGCCCTCTAATGTGTGAACCTTTTCCGAACCCTATTTTATAAATGCCATCTATATGAATTGTTGCATATTAAATTGTCATACTGCATGCATATTTGTGTGGTTTGGGGCCTTAGGCGATTCACCTAATAATTAAATATGGGGCCCATATGCGGGCAAATCTAGCCTTATATTGGCCTCATTTAAAACTTGTGTAGCGAACCGGTGGTATATTACGGCTTGTTAAACAACAATTAAAATTGGGGTAGCTAAACAACTTGAACCATATAATCAATTCGGGACCCGGTTCCGCTTAATGCCTAATTGCATTGCACCTTTGCCATGTCACACATCATACATGCATCATGCCGATCTTACGCCGTGTATTAAATATTGCATCCGTGTTTCTTCTAGTGATTTGGTTCTTCATGATAAGGTTGAGTTGATGTGAGCTTCCGATCTTCGGAAAATCCTTCGACAATGTTTTCGGTGAGCATCTCCCCTTTCTACCTATCTTACTTTATAGTAATTTACTCCTTCTGTTGATCTATTGCTATACGTGTTGCGATGCTCTAGTTTTCGCACTGTGATATCCCTTGCAGCCTTCTATTGCCTTGGCCACAACCTATTACCTGTTGTTTGGTAGATAGTTGGACTTGCGCGTCAGAGTTGCTTGCTCAAGTGCTGATGTGTGTCGTCATATGCCACAGTTGCTGATGTATTGCCGCATGTTGATGTTGGAGATGATTCTAGTTTTACTTATCGTCACTTTAATTTCTGTTTAACAACTAAAATTGAAATAAGCAGAGGCATCGGTGGGTGATAGATAATATTTGGTTTCCGAACGCCCACTTGTGTCCCGTAAGACCCAGTACTTGATACTGTTCCTTGATTTATCGCGCTATCCACATCCGGAGGTATATGGGACCCCGAGCCGAGCTTGATTCCGTCTTATTTCTTGGGGCCACAAATTAGTTTGAGGTTTTATTTACGATCCTGCATTTATGCCATGATTTATCGCTTTATTTACGAGGCGAGGAGCACACTTGACTGTTTAGGATCGGGACACGTTTACGCTGTCGACAAGCCCAGCCACACTTTCGGGTTCCCGTTGCCATTGGCCCACCCAAACCTTGAGGTCTCGAGTCGCTAGCTTCGTTGCGGAATCTACTTAAGGGTGGCCCCGAAATATTTCTGAATCTGTGATTGTTCACCGTGAAAGCCTCGTTGGGTTTTGTTTTGGTTTTTCCGAGGTTGATCGAGCGTGTGTTGCTATTGGTGCACCCCGGCCGGGTAAAACTTTCTGAAAGCCGTGTCCGCGGATATGGACGACTTGGAGCACAGTATCTCGATCATAGACAAGCATAACTAAAGTTTACTGCTATAAATTGGACTTATAATGACTAGTAATCAGCTTCACTATAATGGAATGGCTAATTAATACTGCCCACAATTGCTTGTTTGGTCGTCGCTTGCGACAAATTGTATCTGACTAGTAAGTATTGCAACTACAACGGAATGACTGAATAAAAGTACCAACAACTGCTGGGTTTTGGGTTATCTCATGCTATTTGTACCTGATTAGTAAGTGTTGCAACTATAACGGAATGGAAAACTAAAAGTGCCCACTGCCTATTTTATCAGGATGAATATCTATATCTGACTAGTAATTACTGCAACGATAACTGAATAAATAAAACTGCCAACTGTGTGAGTTCCTCGGTTGACTTCCTCGTTTGGTCTCGAGGGGGAAACACCAGGATGGGTTTGTTTGGTGTTATCTTCAGGTTGGATCCGGATAGGTCTTTCTTATCTCTCTCTGATAACGCCAGTTGTACCGAGTCTCTATAGGTTGTTTAGTGCATACTGCCGCTGCCGCTCATTCCACCATACCTATGTAGGCGAGGACCACCGAATTCTAGCCTCGCCGTGTACTGGCCTCGATCGACGCCTCCTTTTTCCTTTGCCCTTTGTCGGCACCCCTTTTTGTTTAAGCAGGTTTTGAGAACGACGTCGTTAGCAGGGTTACCCTTCCGGCTTGGCCTGGACAGGGTTATGGACGCCATTGGTTATTCTTCAGGGCTCTTAGCCCCATTTGCATCTTGTCCGTAGCCGGACGCTCTATCGTTTTCAAGGTGATTTGGATCTTTGTATTTTATATCTGTATTCTTGACTCATGGAGTCGCTTATATGTATATCTGTTCTGTGGGTCCCCTCGAGGACTGTTGTGTAATGTTATTACTTCGTTTTCCACCCGCACGAAAGTGCCTGGTGGGCACCTTTGAATCCTTTCTATGCAGGTTTGGCAAATTTTGCTCAAACTTGCATAGGTCCGATTCTGAGGGTGTTACAGAGTGGTATTGTGGCATCCCGCAAAACCACTACTAGAAAATCGCGTTAAATTTGTGCATTGCATCGTCATCATCACGCATTGTTTGCCAAAACTAATTTCGCAAACCCGATTTGTTTTCCAAACGCCCCCTCTTAATTCAAACACGCAAACCCGGGTCTCCGGAATTATTTTGTTTTGTTGATATCGGGTTGCAGACGGCCCAATTAAGTTAAATAAAAATTATAATTATTTTTGGTGGGGCAGTCGAACGGTCCGAACCGACCGAACGACCGCCCCAGGAAAAACTAAAATCGGTCCACCTACCCCTGCCCTTCTAATCCTAAATCCACCTAAAAATCTACCCAACCCTCCCCTCCACATCACCCCCACCTATCCTAGGCTGCCACCTCACTGCCTCCCTCTCCCTCACCCACTCAGAACCCGCCACGTGGCCAGCCCCCTCTCTCCCTCTTTTCTCTCCTCTCACCACACAACTCCTGCCCCACCCAAAGACTAAACCCACGCACGACGCTACACCCTACACACACCGACAACCGCCTCCGACCGCTGGGTCCCGGCCCCCGTGGCCCACCCGCCAGCGCCTAACCCCACCACCACCCACCTACTGCTCAAGGGCCCCACAGTCCCCACGCCCGCCTGTTTCATCGTCCTCTTCCCCACGCTACCACGCGACCCTGACCTCCTCGCCGCCTCCCTGCAGCCGCTCGACCTCAGCCGCCTCCACCCTGAAGCCCCGCCAGCTTCCCCCGGCTCCCTCGCGCGCTCTCTGCGGCGCCCGCCAGCTCGTCGCTGTCAGCGTCGCCAACCGCCCACGCTCACCGCCCGCGGTCCCCGCTGCCCGCCTCCGTCGCTGTTCCGCATTCCGTGGCGCCGGAAGGCCGCCGCCAGAACCAAGCGCCGCCCTCCCCTCCGCAGACGTTCTTCCTCGCTGCCCGCCCTGCGTCGCGCCCTCCGGCTTCGCCCCAACCTCGCTTCTTCCTCCGTCGGCGCCCAGAGCTCCGCTCGCCCGATCGCCAGCCCCCTCGCCACGACCGCCTCAGCCGAGCTTCGCCGCGCGAGACCCCTCGCCGGACTGACCGCGTCGCCGCCCGCCGACTGCGCCAGAGGACCTCCACGCCCGCCGGTCCGGCCCCGGTCTCGCCATCGTCGGCCCGCCTCTGGACTCGCTGCCCCGCCCCGTCTCCTCCTCCTCGGGCCGACCCAGCGCCGCCGCGGTTCCCTGTTCCGGCCGCGCCGCCCGTGGAGCTCTGCCACCAGTGCCAAGTTCGTCGACGTCTCCGAGCGCCGTTCCCGTCCGTTCGTCCTCGCCTGTAATCACGTTCGTTTGTTGGGTTGTCTTTGTTGGTTCTACAATGGGCTAGTGCGCGTGTGTGACCAGATTGTCGAGAGGGAGCGAGACTCGGCCACGAGGATCCGGCTCGAACCAAGATCTCCCGTGGACGAAGACCGATCCGGCGCCCGACCCGCACTCGCCAAGATCTTCGACAAAGACCCGAGAATTCCGCCACGAACCGGAATCTCCTACACGGGACCATCGGCGTCACCCGAGTCCGACATCCGACAACCACGGCATATGACGCCCAGATCGCCTCATGAACGCCATGACCCGTCAAAGATCCGATGGCGAGACCCAGATCGACAAGAACGGCACCGACAGGGCGGACCCGATCGCCCGACGCCAACCAAGCCACTGCTTCCGGTTGCGACAAGACCTGCCCGATACGAACGACCGAGTCCGAGAACGTTTCCGCCGAGAACGGACCGTCGAACCACGACCCGACCCGAACCCGGAACCCCCAAGATCGCCGAGCCCCCTCGATGTGACCCTTTCCTCGAAACCCTATTTCATAACATAATAAAACCTGCATATTGAATTGTCATTCATCCGCATGCATCTCATTGGTTTGGGGGCCTTATGCCGATTCACCTAATAATTAAACATGGGGCCCATATGCGGGCAAAGCTAGTCTCATATTGGCCTCATTTAAACTTGTGTAGCGAACGGTATCTTATCTTGCCTTGTTATAACAACATTTAATTTGCGGGGTTCTAAACAACTTGCACCTCTAATTAATTGCGGGACCCGGTTCGCTTAATATGACCTAATTGCATCTGCTTTGCCATGCCTTCCATCATGCATGCATCATGCCGATCTTCTGCCATGTATTAAATAGCGCATCCGGTGTTTCTTCTAGTGTTTTGCTTCTTCGCGGATTGGACCGTTGAGTTGATGTGAGCTTCGCCCCGATCTTCGGATGAACTTTTCGACAATGTTTTCAGGCGAGCATCTCCCCCTTTCTACCTATCTTACTTTTATAGTCTTTATTCCCTCCTGTTGATCTATTGCTATCTGTGTTGCGATGCTTTAGTTTCCGTACCCTTGATATAGCGTGCAGCCCTATATTGCCTTGGACACACCCTATTACCTGTTGTTTGGTAGATAGTTGGACTTGCGTGTCGTAGTTGCTTGCTCAAGTGCTGATGTGAGTCGTCATATGCCACAGTTGCTGATGTATTGCCGCATGTTGCTGTTGGAGATGACTCTAGTTTTTCCTTATTGCTCACTTTAATTTCTGTTTAACAACTAAAATTGAATAAGCAGAGGCATCGGTGGGTGATAGATAATATTTGGTTTCCGAACGCCCACTTGTGTCCCGTAAGACCCCGAGTACTTGATACCTGTTCCTTGATTTTTGCGCGCTATCCACATCCGGGAGGTATATGGGACCCCCGAGCGAGCTTGATTGGTCTTATTTCTTGGGGCCACAAACTAGTTTGAGGTTTTATTACGATCCTGTACTTATGCCATGCTTCTTTGCTTTATTTACGATTGTGCAGTGCGCACTTTGTCTTGTTAGGATCGGGACACGTTTACGGTGTCGACAAGCCCGTTTGGGGTTCCCATCGCTCACTACCGTCTACGGACCTTGAGGCCGCCTCGGAGCTTGCTTACTCCGTTGCGGATTCTACTTAAGGTGGCCCCTGAAATATTTACGAATCTGTGATTGTTCATCGTGAAAGCCTCGTTGGGTTTTGATTTGGTTTTCGAGGTTGATCGGCGTGTGTTGCTATTGGTGCACCCGGCGGGTTAAAACTTTCTGAAAGCCGTGTCGCGGATATGGACGACTTGGAGCACTGATATCGATCATAGACAAGCATAACTAAAGTTTCTTGTTATAAATTTGACTTATAATGACTAGTAATCAGCTTCACTATAACGGAATGGCTAATAACACTGCCACAATTGCTTGTTTGGTTGTCGCTTGCGACAATTGTATCGACTAGTAAGTATTGCAACTTTGAATTGGCTGAATTAAAAGTACCAACAAGCTGCTGGTTTTCGGGTTTATCTCATGCTATACATGTCGATTAGTAATTGTTGCAACTATCACGGAATGGTTAACTAAAATGACCCTTGCTTATGTTATCGGGATGATTATCTATACGACTAGTAATTCTGCAACGATAAGCGAATAAATAAAGCGCCAACCTGTGAGTTCCTCGGTTGACTTCCTCGTTTGGTCTCGAGGGAAAACACCAGGATGGGTTTGTTTGGTGCTAGCTTCAGTTGGATCCGGTTAGGTCATTCTCATCCCTCTCGATATCCGCCGGTTGTATCGAGTCTCTATAGGTTGAATTAGTGCATCTTTCACGCTCGATCCACCATACCTATGTGGCGAGGCTGTTGTGTAATATTACTTGCCGTTTCCACCGCTTGAAAGTGCTGGTGAGCACCTTTGAATCGTTTCTATGCGGGTTTGGTGAATTTTGCCCAAACTTGCATAGGTCCGATTCGAGGTGTTCTGAGTGGTATCAGAGCCCAGCAGTTGCGATACCCCACAAGTCCAGCCTGTAGGATAACCTAGCTAACGGCCGAAGTAGAGTGTCAAAACTATTTCCTAAAATCGGTTGGATAGTTCTGATTAGGTCTGATTTTACTCCTTACCCCTCTGCTGTTCTCCTCTTACCTCTACGCGATTTGAATCTGCCTCTTATCTTTTCTTCGAGTCCAGGATTTCTCGTGGTTGGGTTTCCGTCGTACCTTTAGGGTTTCGCTTCCTCCTTTGATAACGGTGTTGATACCTCTGTTGTTCAAGCTGCCTGATGAATCCGTCTACGGTGTTACCATCCTGTATTCCTTGTTTGTGCCATCCGGTGTTTTCCGACGCGACGATATCCTCTCGACGCCGGCTCGATGCGCATCCCTCCTTTGTTCGAACCTCGCTTGTCGAGATCGTCGATCTGAATCAGGGTTGGTTGCATAATCTGTCTATTCGTATGCTGAGTAATGTTTTGAGTGCGGGATGGAGTCGCGACCATACCACTACTCTTATCATTCATGTGTACATTGAATGGTGGACCGATGCAATTTTACTCCTTCCATGGAAGCTAGAGGCCTTACCTTTAACTTCATCCGTTGTCTATCCGAGTGCTCTCGGCGATCGGGGACAACGACCCTTGTTAGTGGTGTCGCGAGGATCTACAGGCGAGAAGGCAGATCGCCCGGCCTTCCTTCCGGAACCATGAGGCGGATCTCGGCGAGATCCCTTGTTAGTGGTGTCGAATTGTGGCATCCCGCAAAACCACTACTAGAAAATCGCGTTAAATTTGTGCATTGCATCGTCATCATCGCATTGTTTGCCAAAACTAATTTACAAACCCGATTTGTTTTCAACGCCCCTCTTAATTCAAACCATAAACCGGGTCTCCGGAATTATTTTGTTTTGTTGATATCGGGTTGCGGCGGCCCAATTAAGTTAAATAAAATTATAATTATTTTTGGTGGGGCGAACGGTCCGAACCGACGACCGCCCAGGAAAAACTAAAATCGGTCCACCTACCCTGCCCTTCTAATCCTAAATCCACCTAAAATCTACCCAACCCTTCCTCCACATCACCCCACCTATCCTAGGCTGCCACCTCCGCCTCCTCTCCCTCACCCACTCGAGAACCCGCGTGGCCAGCCTCTCTCTCCTCTCTTTTCTCTCTCTCTCTCAGCCACACAACTCCACCTTACCACCAAACCCCACGCCGCCGCTACACCTACACACACCCGACAACCGCCAGCCCAGCTGGGTCCCGCTCCCCGTGGCCCACAGGCGCCTAACCCCACCAGCTCACCCCCCCACCTACCGTCTGCGGGCCCCCCCAGTCCCCACGCCCCGCCCTGTTCATCGTCCTCTTCCCCCACGCGCCCACGCGACCCCACCCTCCTCGCCGCGCGCCGCCTCTGCAGCCTGACCCGCGGCCGCCTCCACCGCCTCCAAGCCGCCGCCAGCTTCCCCGCTCCCTCGCCCCGCTCTGCGTCGCCGCCCTCAGCAGCTCGTCGCCCGGCCCGCAACCGCCCACGCCCGCGCGTCCCAGGCCCGCCTCCGTCGCCATTCCGCACCGCGTCGCCGGCCGCCCGCCGCCGAGAACCACCGCCGCCGCTCCCCTCGCAGACGTTCTTCCTCGCCGCCCGCCCTCGTCGCGCCCGCTTCGCCCCAACCTCGCGTCGCCGCCTCGGCGCCAGAGCTCGTCGCCTCCCTTGCCTTCCCCTCCGTCGGCAGCCAGCCCTGCAGCGCGCCGCTTCGATCGCCCGGCCCCTCCGCCCGACCGCCTCCAGGCCGAGCTTCGCCAGCAGACCCCTCGCGGACCTGACCGCGTCTGCCCGCCGACCTGCCGCGAGAGGACCTCCACGCCCGCCGGTCGGCCCGGTCTCGCCATCGTCGGCCCCTCTGGACTCGCTGCCCGTCTCCTCCTCCCTCGGGCCGACCCAGCGCCGCGGTTCCCTGTTCGGCAGCGCCGCCCGTGAAACTACGCCACGTGCCAAGTTAAATCGGCGTCTCGCGCCGTTCCGTCCGTTCGTCCCTCGCTGTAATCACGTTCGTTTGTTGGGTTGTCTGTTGGTTCTACAATGGGCTAGTGCGGCGTGTGTGACAGATTGTCGAGAGGAGCGGACTCGGCCAGGATCCGGCTCCGAACCAAGATCTCGCTTCGTGGACGAAGCCGATCCGGCGCCCGACCCGCACCGCCAAGATCTTGACAAAGACCAGAATTCCGCCACGAACCGGAATCTCCTACGGGACCATCGGCGTCACCCGAGTCCGACATCCGACAACCCGGCATATGGCGCGGATCGCCTCATGAACGCCATGACCCGTCAAAGATCCGATGGCGAGACCCGAGATCGACAAAACGGCACCGACCGAGGCGGACCCGATCGCCCGACGCCAACCAAGCCCTGCTTCCCGGTTGCGACAAGACCTGCCCCGATACCGAGAACGACCCGGAGTCCGAGAACGTTTCCGCCGAGAACGGACCGTCGAACCCTGGACCCCGAGCCCGACCCCCAACCCCCGAACCCCCCACGATCGTCGAGCCCCCTCTGATGTGTGACCCCTTTCCTCGAAACCCTATTTCATAACATAATAAAACCTGTCGCATATTGAATTGTCATTCATCCCGCATGCATCTCATTGGTTTGGGGGCCTTATGCCGATTCACCTAATAATTAAACATGGGGCCCATATGCGGGCAAAGCTAGTCTCATATTGGCCTCATTTAAACTTGTGTAGCGAACCGGTATCTTATCTTGCCTTGTTATAACAACATTTAATTTGCGGGGGTTCTAAACAACTTGCACCCTCTAATTAATTGCCGGGACCCCGGTTCCGCTTAATATGACCTAATTGCATCGCACCTTTGCCATGCCTTCCATCATGCATGCATCATGCCGATCTTCTGCCATGTATTAAATAGCGCATCCGGTGTTTCTTCTAGTGTTTTGCTTCTTCGCGGATTGGACCGTTGAGTTGATGTGAGCTTCGCCCCGATCTTCGGATGAACTTTTCGACAATGTTTTCAGGCGAGCATCTCCCCCTTTCTACCTATCTTACTTTTATAGTCTTTATTCCCTCCTGTTGATCTATTGCTATACGTATTTGCGATGCTTTAGTTTCGTACCCTTGATATAGCGCAGCCCTATATTGCCTTGGACACACCCTATTACATTGTTTGGTAGATAGTTGGACTTGCGTGTCGTAGTTGCTTGCTCAAGTCTTGATGTGAGTCGTCATATGCCACGATTCGATGTATTGCCGCATGTTGCTGTTGGAGATGACTCTAGTTTTCCTTATTGCTCACTTTAATTTCTGTTTAACAACTAAAATTGAATAAGCAGAGGCATCGGTGGGTGATAGATAATATTTGGTTTCGAACGCCCACTTGTGTCCGTAAGACCCGAGTACTTGATACATTCCTTGATTTTTGCGCTATCCACATCAGGAGGTATATGGGACCCCCTGAGCGAGCTTGATTCATCTTATTTCTTGGGGCCTAAACTAGTTTGAGGTTTTATTACGATCTGTACTTATGCCATGCTTTCTTTGCTTTATTTACGATTGTGCGAGGTCACACCTTTGTCTTGTTAGGATCGGGACACGTTTACGCGGTGTCGACAAGCCCGTTTGGGGTTCCCGATCGCTCACTGACCTGGACCTTGAGGCCGCCTCGGAGCTTGCTTACTCCGTTGCGGATTCTACTGAGGTAAGGTGGCCCCCGAAATATTTCTGAATCCTGTGATTGTTCCCGTGAAAGCCTCGTTGGGTTTGATTTGGTTTTTAGGGTTGATCGGCGTGTGTTGCTATTGGTGCACCGGCCGGGTTAAAACTTTAAAAGCCGTGTCGCGGATATGGACGACTTGGAGCCGATATCTCGATCATAGACAAGCATAACTAAAGTTTCTTGTTATAAATTTGACTTATAATGACTAGTAATCAGCTTCACTATAACGGAATGGCTAATAACACTGCCCACAATTGCTTGTTTGGATTGTCGCTTGCGACCATTGTACCCGACTAGTAAGTATTGCAACTTCTAGCGAATTGGCTGAATTAAAAGTACCAACAAGCTGCTGGGTTTTCGGGTTTATCTCATGCTATCATGTCGATTAGTAATTGTTGCAACTATCACGGAATGGTTAACTAAAATGACCCTTTGCTTATGTTATCGGATGATTATCTATACGACTAGTAATTCGCAACGATAATGAATAAATAAAGCGCCAGCTGTGAGTTCCTCGGTTGACTTCCTCGTTTGGTCTCGAGGGGGAAACACCAGGATGGGTTTGTTTGGTGCTAGCTTCAGGTTGGATCCGGTTAGGTCATTCTCATCCCTCTCTGATATCCGCCAGTTGTATCGAGTCTCTATAGGTTGAATTAGTGCATGCTGCCGCTGCCGCTCAGTCCACCATACCTATGTAGGCGAGGACTGTTGTGTAATGTTATTACTTCGTTTTCCACCCGCACGAAAGTGCCTGGTGGGCACCTTTGAATCGTTTCTATGCGGGTTTGGTGAATTTTGCCCAAACTTGCATAGGTCCGATTCTGAGGGTGTTACAGGTATCAGAGCTCAGCAGTTGCGATACCCCACAAGTCCAGCCTGTAGGATAACCTAGCTAACGGACGAAGTAGAGTGTCAAACTATTTTGCAAAAATCGGTTGGATAGTTCTGATTAGGTCTGGTTTTACTCCTTACCCTCTGTTGTTCTCCTCTTACCTCTACGTGTTTTGACTCCGCTCTCTTCTCTCTCTTCGAGTCCAGGATTTCTCGTGGTTGGGTTTCCGTCGTACCTTCAGGGTTTCGCTTCCTCCTTTGTTAACGGTGATCTATCATCCGGTGTTCAAGCTGCCTGATGAATCCGCCTACGGTGTTACCATTCTTTGTTCCTTGTTTGTGCTATCCGGTGTTTTCCGACGCGACGACATCCTCTACGCCAAATCCGATGCAAAGTCCGCATCACTCCTTTGTTTCCGAACCTCGCTGGTCGAGATCTTCAGTCTGAATCCGAGGGTTGGTTGCATAATCTGTCTATTCGTGTACATAGTAATGCTTTGAGTGCGGGATGGAGTCGCGACCATACCACTACTCTTATCATTCGCTTATGTACATTGAATGGTGGATCGATGCAATTTACTCCTTCCATGGAAGTTAGAGGTGGCCTTACCTTTAACCCGTCCGTTGTTTTCCGGAGTGCTCTCTCGTGACAGGACAACGACCTCTTGTTAGTGGTGTCGCGAGGATCTACGAAGTGAGAAGGCAGATCGCCGACCTTCCTTCCGGTACCATGAGGCGGATCTCGAGGCGAGATCCATTGTTAGTGGTGTCGGTGTGGCATCCAAAACCACTACTAGAAAATCGCGTTGAATTTGTGCATTGCATCGTCATCATCATGTATTGTTTGTCAAAACTAATTTGAAAACCTGTTTTGAATTTTCCAAACGCCCCATCTTTATTCAAGCAAAAACCGGGTCACGAGTTAATTTGTTTGTTGCTATCGGTTGCAAGCGGCCCAATTAGAATAAATAAAAATTTAAATTATTTTAATAGGGGCAGTCGAACGGGCCGATAGACCCGAACGACTACCCCCAGAAATTAAATCGGTCCAAACCTAAAACCTATTCTACATAAAACTCTACCCACCCCAGCCTCCACCTCACCCCACCCAATCCCGAGCTGCCACCTCACCCTCTCCCTATTCCCCTACCAACCACACTATGCCACCTAGGCTAAACCACCTCCCTCTCTCTTCCCTCTCTCCTCACCCAGCCGACAGGCCCCACCACAGCCCCCCACTCCACCTGCGCACGCTCCTGCCTCCCAGTTCCACCTCCCTGGACCCGGTCCTCAGTTCCCCACCCTCTGCTGGGCCCCACCCCGGGACCCGCCCCGCCCGCGTCCTGTTCCTCTCCTTCCTCCTCACGCAGCCCCTCTCGCCACGCCTCCGCTCAGCCTCCTCTTCCTGTGGCTCCGGTCGCGGCCTTGCCCTGCTCCCCTCCCCTCGCCGCGCGCCTCCCGCTCCTCCCGCAGCGTCGCGCGCCTCACTGCGCCCGCGCGACCCTCTCTTCCCTGGCGCCTCCCAGCCTCCCCACCTTCGCAATAGCCGTGCTCCTCCCCTTCTCCTCCTCGGCCCGCCTCAGCGCCCGCCTCCTACAAGCCCAGCCGCCCCGGCCCGCCCCGCCTCTCCGTCGCCGTTCTCGCCCCGTCGACCGTGCGTCTCGGCCCCGCCGCCGTCCGCGTTCGGGCCGCCGCCGCCCGGCCGTGTCCACCCAGCCCGCCGCTCCTCGGCCGCCGCCTCCCGCCGAGCCGCCGACCGTGCTGCTCGCCCCTCCCGTCCACTGGCGTCCGCTCCGGCCACCGCCTCCGCCCGCGAGCCCGTCGGCTCGCCGCGTCGACCCCTCCGCGCCGCGGCTTTCGCCCGCCCGCCGTCGACCCTCGTCCGCCGCCCCGGCGCCCTCTGCCGCGTCCGCTCACCGTCGCCGGCGCTGCGCCGTCTGCACCTTCCCAACCCGAGCCCGCCCACGGTCTGCGAGTTCCCGGCGCGAGCCGCTGCCCGGCAGTGCCTTCATCCTCGTCGCCCGACCCTCTGCGCGCGCCCGTGCGACCTCGTCGGCCCAATACCGCCGCTCGTGCTATCGCCTTCGCTGCAACTTCGACCACAAGGTGCTCGAGCCCAAAACCCGTGCGAGCAGCGTTCCACTGGTTGGAGCTTGTCTAGTATGGGTGGCATAAGTGGATCGAAGATGCTAGTGTCGGAGCATGGCGACCTCGACCGAGGATCTAGTGGCATGGAACCAAGTTGCGTTGACACCGGGAACTCCGCAGGGCGCTCGAGTCCCTCAGAAGCAAGATCAACACCCGGTTCGCCAGCGGCCATCGGCGCCGAACCCGATGGCCAAGCTCGCCACAAAGGCAAGCACTTCACCGCGAGACAGAAGGCCGACATGGAACTGGAGCGACAAGTTCTTCCTCTCGGATCCATGGACACCGAGACTGGACCCTCAAGTTCTCCTTCACGGACGACAAGTGCACCCGAACGCCAAGACCGTTCCGACTCGAGGACTCGACAAGATCTGCGGACCCGCAAGAGCTTCATGGCGACAAGACCGACGGCATGGCCGACCACGCGGATGCGACAAGATCTACCCGATATTCGAGAGCGTTCCTTGAGACCGAACCTAAACCCTGGACCCGAGACCAACCCGAACCGGAACCCCAAGATCGTCGAGCCCCTCTAATGTGTGAACCTTTTCCGAACCCTATTTTATAAATGCCATCTATATGAATTGTTGCATATTAAATTGTCATACTCGCATGCATATTTGTGTGGTTTGGGGGCCTTAGGCGATTCACCTAATAATTAAATATGGGGCCCATATGCGGGCAAATCTAGCCTTATATTGGCCTCATTTAAAACTTAATATGTGAACCGGTGGTATATTCTGGCTTGTTAAACAACAATTAAAATTGCGGGGTAGCTAAACAACTTGAACCATATAATCAATTGTCGGGACCCCGGTTCCGCTTAATCTGGCCTAATTGCATTGCACCTTTGCCATGTCACACATCATACATGCATCATGCCGATCTTCTGCCGTGTATTAAATATTGCATCCGGTGTTTCTTCTAGTGATTTGGTTCTTCGCGGATAAGGCCGTTGAGTTGATGTGAGCTTCGCCCCGATCTTCGGAAAATCCTTCGACAATGTTTTCAGGCGAGCATCTCCCCCTTTCTACCTATCTTACTTTATAGTAATTTACTCCTTCCTGTTGATCTATTGCTATCTGTGTTGCGATGCTCTAGTTTTCGTACCCGTGAAATCCCTTGCAGCCCTATATTGCCTTGGACACATCCTATTACCTGTTGTTTGGTAGATAGTTGGACTTGCGCGTCGTAGTTGCTTGCTCAAGTGCTGATGTGTGTCATCATATGCCCACGATTCTTGATGTATTGCCGCATGTTGATGTTGGAGATGATTCTAGTTTTACTTATCGTCACTTTAATTTCTGTTTAACAACTAAAATTGAAATAAGCGAGGCATCGGTGGGTGATAGATAATATTTGGTTTCGAGCCCACTTGTGTCCCGTAAGACCCAGTACTTGATACTGTTCCTTGATTTATCGCGCTATCCACATCAAGGTATATGGGACCCCACTGAGCGAGCTTGATTCCGTCTTATTTCTTGGGGCCACAAACTAGTTTGAGGTTTTATTTACGATCCTACTTATGCCATGATTCTTTGCTTTATTTACGATTGTGCGAGGAGCACTTTGTCTTGTTAGGATCGGGACACGTTTGCGGTGTCGACAAGCCCAGCCACACTTCGGGTTCCCGATCGTTTCGCCGTCCACCCAAACCTTGAGGCCGTCTGGTCGGCTAACCGTTCGGAATCTACTTAAGGGTGGCCCCGAAATATTCTGAATCTGTGATTGTTCGGTGAAAGCCTCGTTGGGTTTTGTTTTGGTTTTCGAGGTTGATCGGCGTGTGTTGCTATTGGTGCACCGGCGGGTAAAACTTTACGGCGTGTCCGCGGATATGGGCGACTTAGAGCCTGATCTCGATCATAGACAAGCATAACTAAAGTTTCTTGCTATAAATTGGACTTATAATGACTAGTAATCAGCTTCACTATAATGGAATGGCTAATTAATCACGCCCACAATTGCTTGTTTGGTGGTAACTGCGACAAATTGTATCGACTAGTAAGTATTACCTTCTAGCGGAATGGTGAATAAAAGTACCAACAAGCTGCTGGGTTTTGGGTTATCTCATGCTATTTGTACACGATTAGTAAGTGTTGCAACTATAACGGAATGGAAAACTAAAAGTGCTTGCCTATTTTATCGGGATGAATATCTATGTCGACTAGTAATTCTTTATAGCGATAACTGAATAAATAAAGCGCCAAGTGTGAGTTCCTCGGTTGACTTCCTTGTTTGGTCTCGAGGAAACACCGGGATGGGTTTGTTTGGTGTTATCTTGAGTTGGATCCGGATAGGTCTTTCTTATCTCTCTCGATAGCATGATTGTATCGAGTCTCTATAGGTTGTTTAGTGCATCTTGCTGTAGCTCATTCCACCATACCTATGTGGAGGACCACCGAATTCTAGCCTCGCCGTGTCTTGGCCTCGATCTTGGCGCTCCTCTTTTTCCTTTGCCCTTTGTCGGCACCCTTTTTTTTAAGCGGGTTTTGAGAACGGCGCGTTAGCGGGGTTACCCTTCGGCTTGGCCTTTGGCAGGGTTATGGGCGCCATTGGTTATTCTTGGGGCTCTTAGCCCCATTTGCATCTTGTCGTGGCGGACGGACTCTATCGTTCAAGGTGATTTGGATCTTTATATTTTATATCTGTATTCTTGACTCATGGGTCTTATATATATATCATTACGTGGGTCCCCTCGAGGACTGTTGTGTAATGTTATTACTTCGTTTTCCACCCGCACGAAAGTGCCTGGTGGGCACCTTTGAATCTTTTCTATGCAGGTTTGGCAAATTTTTCTCAAACTTGCATAGGTCCGATTCTGAGGGTGTTACAATATGGAGATCAAAGGAACAAGACGAAAGGCCATATCATATCACATATTGTGAATTACATGTGATGTTAATCCTTTTTATGCATCTTGTATTGCTTAGATCGTGACGGTAGAATTATAAGATGACCCCTCTCACTGAATATCAAGTATCAAAGTGTTCGTCCTTAGTAGGCACCATTGCTAAGACTCGTCATTTCGAAGCATCACGTGATGATCGGGTGTTATAGATTCTACGTGTGCATACAACGGGTGCAAGCCAGATTTGCACATGCGGATACTAAGGTTAACCTTGACGAGCCTAGCATGTATAAAAATGGTCTCGGAACACAAAATACCGAAAGGTAAAGCATGAGTCATATGGATGATATGATGAACATGTTGATTGTTCACCTTTGAAACTACATCTTCTCTCGTGATGGTCGGACTTGGTGTAATGGATTTGGTTCATATAATCACTAAGGCAACATGAGGGATGTTGTTTTGAGTGGGAGTTCAAATAATAATATGATTAAAAATTGAACTCAATTTATCATAAAATAAATCAAAGTGAATTTTCATAATTGTTGTAGTCATTGGAATCCGTTCACCACCTTATGCTTAGTTATAAATGAGATAATAGAACTATAGAATTCTGGATAGTTACTTTATGAACTGGTATCGTATTGTTTGAGTGTTAATCTAAAGTTTAAAAGTCCTATTGCAAACTTTCGGCAAACTCCGTATTACTCCGTGAAGTTTAATAATTGGTATTAAATCAAGAGTAACAATTCCAATGTTAGTATATAAGTATCATGTTTGCCTCCATGATTCTTTATATACAAAAGATTGTTTTAATATCAAGGTTATCTAAGAGCTGAAAGGATTATTTCAGAAACCATCATGTGTGGAAGATATTGCGATATCTAAAACAATGTTTTGGTTGCAACATGACAGAGTATAATTTAGCAAAATGTATGTTCTCATATTTGATGAGAATTTGCAAAGGTTGGACATGCTATATGTCCTAATCCTCCAAAAGGTTTTGGGAAGCAACATTATACTCGCGATTCACCGTTATAAGCTATAGTAGCTTTATCATGAAATTTTCCATGATAAGGATGAATAAATATGTAGGTAAAATGTTTACTACACTAAAAGATTACTAAAGAATGGATTTGAAAGAGCATAAACATTTGATGATGGTGATCTACTTCAAAGCGCAAGTCGAAAGATGTTAGTATTTGACTATACGACTATGTGTCATGTCGTGGTGGTGCTGACAGATGCCATGGGTAGGCTTAAGTTGGGGGCCGAATGGGTGCTTGTGGTCACCGGGGAGGGAGTGCATGGTTGAGCCATACACGAGGAACAGGAAGAACTCTCCACACTTGACAATTTGATTGCTACCCCAAAGATTACAAGTGCTCCTTGATCTGTATTGGCTTGAGTATGCAGCACCTGTTCTCTACTTGGTCCAACCTCCTTCTACTACTTCTATGCCCTCCCTTATATAGGCGGTGCTAGCTAATACCCCTTTGGGTTCTAGGGTTTACTGTGTGGATCTTGATCCCTACAATATGGGCCGGGTTATGGGCTTGTCCTAATCCCATAGGCCCGTCCATAAAGCTTGACAGCTAACGGTCTTACAGTGCAGCGCTTCTGTTATTTTGGCGTCTGCTGTTAATTTATGCGTCGGTGCTTTGGGCGTCACCCGGCTCCTTTTGTGTCACCCGACGTCGCCCTTCTCTTTTTACCATGCTTTACTATCCTTCTCGAACCTTACTCGGAAAGGTGCCACGTGTCCTTCTTGACCCGGCCCTTCCTCGGTTGACTCGGCTCGTTGGTACCTGCAAGGGTTACAACTTTGTCATATACGGGCCGAGATAGTCTATATCTCGGCTCTCATGCTTATCTTTCTCGGCCGTTCTTACCCGGCCTGGTTCATTTCTACTCGGAGCCAACCCAGCTGCGCTATGTTTCCCCTCTCGTGACCCTACCGGGGGTTATCCCCCCCGACATTAGTCCACTGGTGGTGAGGTCTAGCAGTTCAAGGTTAGGCGTCTCCGTTCCTTTATGTGAATGGAACTTAGTTTTGTCTTTTTCTATCATTGTTTCGCATCTTGCGGGTTAGTCGACAATTTTGGGTCAATTCTTTGACTTCTTGGCTCATTCTTGTCTCAAGCCGAGTTATTTAGGCCAATTCGGGTCATTTTCGTGCTTTAGTCGCTTGACAACTAGTAATCATGATTACTTGCCTCAATTTTGTTCCAAGTTACGGCGGCACGGATGGCGGGCTGTGATTATTCCGTCCATGGCGGTCCCATCGATCTGCGCCTCTTGTCCTTCCGGCCGTGATGTAGCCTTTGGATTTTCGTGTATCTTTGGCTCGTGGCACTTTGGTGGCTCACCGGCACGGTACGGCCACACAGCCACGACATAGTTAGATCCCACTACGGGGGTTTTTACTGCCCTTAAGTAGGGGTTGGGGGTTTCCACTTCCCCCCACACCCGTTCAGTTTCCTTAGCCTTTCTTCCTCCCCGCGCCTGCAAGATCGAACTGCCCCCTTTGCGGTTCCTCCTCCCTCTTGCTCCTGTGCTGTGATTGCCCCTGTCCTCTTTCGATTCCAGCACGGGTCCTCGCTGCTCCAAGCCTCTCCTTACCGAGGAGGCAGGACTCAAGCGACCTCATGGGCCTTCGCGATGGCGCCCGATGGTGCCGAGGCGGGAGGTCCCCGCCCGGCAAGCGGTGGCTGGGAAGGCTCGGAGGTCTCCACCGAGAAGTGGAGTGGCCGGTCTACAGCGCATCCCACTGCGGTGGATTGCCGCCTCCTGCCCGGTGAAATTTCCCCAAACCTCAAGTGGCGGCGAGTGGTTTTCTTTCCCACTTTGAGCGTGGTTTTCTCTTCTGTGAGCACTTTATTTTCCTTGTTTTTTCTACCTTCCGTCTACAAACTCACCATCTTCCTGCCAATGCCATTGGCTCTCTCTCTTGCTTCATCTCTGCATGCGAGGCCTATTTTGAAATTTGGCCTACAGTCCTTCTGTGGGCCAAGTATTTTCGCTTCAAAGTTCAGGTTGTCCCCATCCTGAAGTTCCCGTGCCGAGAAGAAGCCTGTAGTGCGGTATTTGCCGACATCACGCCCAGGAGGGATTCCATCTTTCCTCGGGTTGCTGGTATCGACTCTTGCAAGAAGTGGCATAGAACCTTTTTCTATGTCAAAAACAACGGGTCCACTGAAAACATCTGGCTTCCCCCTTTCTCGAATGATGTCCCCCACATGAAGCACTAGCAGCTTGACCCGCGCGACCAAGATGCTGCGGTGAACGAAGCCCACGCCATCATGGAAAGGTTCTTTGTCGCGGATGAAAACTTTCATCTCGCCGACTCGACCTCATCGCACCTTCATCTCACGGGGTAATCCCCATCCAAGCCGAGCCACAAGATGTGCTTCATGGCGGGTCCCATGATCCGACTCGGCATTCCACCAAGGAGCTCACCCATGACTCCATTGCCCTTGAGTAAGCTCAATATTTAAACCGAACTTGGCGGATGATTGGGCACAGGTTGCCCTCCGTTTAGCCGGGTCAGGCCTGTACCACAGGTAAGTTTCCGGATTACTTTCTCGGAGTAGGCTTTAGATCTTTGCCACTCTTAGGTTAGTTTTAGTCTCTCATTCTGTTTGTCTTCGAGAATCTCCTTCACCGAGTTGATGACGATCTTGTCCATCCTGCTTTGGTTATCATGGGGACCGCTATGACTCGGATGAGGTTGAGTGCGACACAGGTGCTTTACGCCGATCCCGCACTTTGGCCGCTTACGCTTGGGTAAGATTCAATCTCGCAATCCCTTACAAGATTGGTGCGGCGATGATGAGGATGATGATTGTACAATTTTGAAGGTATATGCCTTGTGAGCTTAATCTCTTTGCTTGTCCGAGTAAGCCCGTTATTTACTTTTGCATGGCGGTACATGACATTCCTCCTCTCGGCGTGGTAGTCGGCAAGATTCCGTCGCTAAGCGAGCGGCGGAACCTCTTCCGACACCGGCTAAGAAGAACAAGCCCAGTTCAGTAGATCCTGCTGCCTCTGCTGCTGCCAGCCTGGGTGATACTCGTCAAGCTGCTGGGCGCCGAGTCACCTTGAGCCCGCGACCAGGTCGTCCGGGTAAGTTTCGCACTTTGCCCTCTTTGTTCTTTTATTTCTGGTCTTTGATGTTCTCTTACATATGTCTTGCTGTTTTCAGTGTTGCACCTTTGACGACGAGTCAGGCTGCTTCTAGCATTGCCTCGCCGCTTAGGCCTGCACCTCCTCCGGTGACTCGGCGCGAGTCTCGTCGAGTTGAGGCTCACGCTTCTTAGTGTCGGTCGGACCGGTGGTCGTTCGGCTAAGCGCTCTGGCGGCGGAAAAACTTCGATCTTGATGCCCACAAGTCGGCACCAAGAAACCCTCGCCACGGTTCCTCGGCATCGCCCTCAAGCTGATGTGAATGAACAACTTCACGATCTTGGAGCCACCAAAGCTGCCGAGCCCGGTCGGGGCTCCAAGATCTTCTCCAAATCCTCCCGCTCTCTCAAATTACACAAGGGCGGACCCAGCCCAAGGCTTGGTTCTACTCGCCCTCTTCGCAAATCCACCTCTTCCAAGCAAACAACTCTAGTTTGCGCTCGTTCTGCTCCTCGGATCCGGCCTCCAACGTCGGCGACAAAGCTCGCTTCAGCGGGTAAGGGGACAAATCTGCGGTGCCGGCGGGTGCAGTGATGACTCCAAGGCTGTTACCCTCCATACTTGTGCCGCTGCAACCCGTGCCACTGTGGGAACCACCCTGAAAACGGGTCGAGTTCTTACTCGGACGCTCAGTGGCAAGAGCCTTGGTTCGGCTGAACCTTATGCTGTGGCATGGAATGCAGCAGGCGAACAAGAGGTCAGCACTCGTGCCGGGAAGAAGCTGAAGCTGGGCCCCAAGGCCGTCTCCGAGATGAACCAGCAGGCCATTACTCTGATGGCCCGCGTCGATGAAGTCAACGAGGTGAATTAACTTCTTACTCTTTTGTGTTATTGAGTATTTCCTTTATACATATCACCTAGTCCCCGAGGTTGCAGTCGAGTAAGAAACTTACTCGGCTGTAAGCTCCTCAAAATCACTTAGTCTTTAGATCCTTTACTTCAAGCACTGTATGCTAGAACTTCAATCCCTAGCCCCGAGGTTCTTTGGAGTAAAGAACTTACTCGGTGTGGCTCTTAAGCTCTTTGATTCCTTTATGCGGACTCATGTTGAGCTTGATCCCTAGCCCTCGAGTTTACTAGCGGTAAGAAACTTACTCGGTGTAAGCTCTTAAGATTTTATCCGACATGTCGCTTTGACTCTACTTTTCTTATTATCTTCTTTGATTGGCTTATGCATAGCAGCGCGCAAAGGTGCACCAAGCTCTCGTCTGGCGCCATAGCTTGAACTTGCGTGAGAAGGTCTGAGTGACACCTTGACCAAGGTAATATTTTTGCTCTTCCTCTTTTCTATTTGGTTCAATTTTCCTTGGTTCATCTCCTTACTTTTCCTCTTGATCTTGTTTCACACCTTTGCTCAATCCACCATTAATGAACTTCACTGCAAATCGGAGGCCGAGTAAATTTCTTACCTCCCTAAGCCAATTGCTGAATTTTTTCTGTTGGTACTGACAAATATTTGTTCTGAATAAGCAGAGAAGCACCAAGCCAAACTCCAGAAGGAGCGAAATGAGGTGACTCGGCTGAAGGAATTAATGGTCGATACGGAGCAGAAGCACTTGGCCAAGGTGAAATGGCTGAAGGAGGAGCTTGCCGTGAAGAGCAAGCAGCAGGTTGCCAGCGCCGAGAAGACTAAGAAGCCGCTTGACGAGGCCGAGTCATTGGTTGAGTCGACCAATATGAACCTCTACGCCCTTCAATCCAAGACCAAGACTTGGAATAGCAAGGTCGCTGCCATCAACTTCTTTCTTGGTAGTGAGTTCTTACTCTTTACGCATTGTCCAAGTCCTGCTGGATTTCTTCCATCTGACCTTGCTATTTGCTAAATTTCTCTTTTTGCTTGCAGAGAACTTTCCGGAGGCCAACATGTTTGCCATCCGAGCCATGAAGAAAGTGAGAGCTGAGGCTGGTGCTCCTGCTAATGGCGAGGTGTCCATGGAGGAGCTTCTTACAACGGTGTCTGAACGAGTCAAGACCCTCAGATCCTGCAGTTTGGACTTGCTCAAAGCGGTTATCCATGATTTTCGCATGCTCTGGACGGATGAAGACCCAACCGAACTCATCGAGCCACTCGCCGACAGATTGCTCCTTACTGAAGACCGACTGGATCAATGGCGTGAGTCGGCCGGCCGGGCTGCAGCGGACAAGGCTCTCTCCTTAGTGCTTTCATGGTACGAGGACATCAACCTTGATGTTCTTGCTCGCATAAGGGGAGATGGCAAATGGTTGAACGACCCGGAGCTGATCAAGAAGCGCTAGGAGCGAGCTTACGCCACGATCGAGTACACCATAATGCACGCTTGGTGTGAAGGGCCCAGCTTCCTCGACCTTGGCGACCCGCTCGTCGAAGTTCCTACTGAAGAAGGTAGTGAGAGCGAGGCGACCGAGTTAGATGACCCGGCCGCAGATGCCCCTAACCCGGCCGATGTTCCAAGCACTCCTGGCTCCGAGAATGCTCCTCCGAGTTCTCCTGCTCCTTAGGCCGACAAATACTCAAACTTTTATTAGATCCCCGGTATGCCGGGTACAGATGTAACATACATTGCATTTGAAGTTTGACTATGTGCCTTGTGATAGGCTATATATATTTGCGTTATGCTTTGAGTGCGAATCACTCAAGGACAAGTCCCCGAGTTTCATTTTGCCGTGTCACCTTTCCTTGCCTTTGGCCCTTGTCTACCATTTTTCGGCGTTCGACATTAGGATCTCAAAGTACGAAGGATTTAGTTAGCGGATATGAAACTTGGATAACTTCTCCGAGATTACTTGACACATAGCATAACACAACCTGCAAAGAGTTAGGCAAAAACTAAAGCCGACTCGCATTTCTCCCTTGTACTTATCCGGCATTCGCATTTACCCGTCTTAGATCTTTGTCTCTTGCTTGCCATGAAGCCGTGTTTTCGGACAACATCATAGTCGAAGAGTTGATTTCTTCCGAGTAAACACTACTTGTTCCGAGATAAGTTTCGGGTATCACGCTAGCCGTCGTAAAAAATTTGAAATGGAAAGACTAAGGGGCAGTCCCCGAGTCAGTTTTTCGAATCATACCATTTTATTATTAGCACATAGACGGCAAAAACATCCGACATATGAGAGTTCAAGTCATACATGCACTGCTTCCCCTAAGTATAGAAGGAATGACGATTGCCACATTCATGGCCTTTTGGTTTCATCTCGACCTGTCGCCTTGTTCTTTTGCGCTTCACGAGTGTCTATGAGATAGTAGGAATCATTGTGCATTGCTCTTCTTACAATGAATGGACCTTCCCATGGAGGTGATAATTTATAAATTCCAGCTGTGCGCTGCACCAGCCTTAGAACCATATCTCCTTCTCGAAAAACACGAGGCTGCACTTCGGTAGCGTCGAAGATTTTGTTGATATATAGCAGACCTGGAGAATGCCAGTTCCCTTGCTTCTTAGAGTAAGTCTACTCCATCTTCTCGGTCCTCTTTTACCTCGGCTTCCGAGTATTGCCTTATTCTTGGCGAGTCATATTCTATGCCAGTAGGCAAAACTGCTTCAGCCCCATATACAAGGAAAAATGGCGTATAACCAGTTGATCGATTTGGAGTCGTTCTTAAGCTCCACAGTACCGAGGGTAGTTCCTCTATCCAACAACCAGGTGATCCCTGGAGTGGTTCCATTAAGCGGGATTTTATCCCGGACAGAACTCAGCCATTAGCCTGTTCAACTTGTCCATTTGATTCTGGATGGGCGACTGATGCTATGTCGAGTCTTATTCGGTGTTTTCCACAGAAGCAAGCAAAAGCTCCTTAGGCAAAGTTTGTGCCATTGTCAGTGATCAAACTATGCGGGTAACCGTATCTGAGGATTATATCCCCTAGGAATGTGACAGCTGTTTTACCGTCCAATTTCTTGATTGGCTTCACTTCTATCCACTTGGTGAACTTATCGATCATGACCAAGATATGAGTCATGCCTACCCTTGCTGGTTTGATTGGTCCTACCATATCCAGGCACCACACTACAAAAGGCCACGTGATTGGTATAGTCTTCAATTCGATTGGTAAATGTGACTTGGGCGCAGTGTTGAAAACCACTGCATTTTCCGACTAACTCTTGCGCTTGTGCCAATGCGCTCGGCGATAGAATCCATGCCGAATGCCTTGGCTACCAACGCTCTTGATGACGCATGGTGCCGCACTCTCACGATGGATATCAATAAGATCTCTGCCTTGCTCGGTGATGCAACTGCTGAAGACACTTGTCACACTTTGCTTGTAGAGTTATTTGTTGATTATAGTGTATGCTTTTGCCCTTCATGTTGTTTGACTTGCCAATATCTCGTCACTCGGCAAGGTTCCATCCTTCAAATAACTGAATATTGGTTGTGCCCACGTTGGTATTAGTGGTTCCGGTGCGCTTCAACATCAATATCCATTGGTTCCGCGAGATATGTTGTCGATATAACTGAGGAGTCCCAGTGTGATTCGGCAACCCCGAGGTGAACGGATCGGTCCCAAGTGACTCGGACCTACCCCTGAGTCGACGTCCATTGGCACTGCCTCTGATTCCTGACTCGCCGGGTTGATCCTGATTGATTTGGACTCTGGTGACGGCTTGATCAATGGCTTCTTGAGATGCTCCAATGCCACCCCTGGTAGTATTGCTTGCCTAGATGACCCTAGTTTGGATAATACATCTGCTGCCTCATTTTCTGCCCTAGGAATGTGATGAAATTCACAACCATCAAAATATCCCAAAAATTGTTATGCGTGGGCGATATAATGCCATGTTGCGTCGGTGCATCCCAATGTCCAGACACTTGCTGAATCACCAAATCCGAATCACCAAAACACATGATCCTTTTGATACCAATTTCCTTGGCTACTTTAATGCCATGGACAAGTGCTTCATACTAAAGCGTTGTTAGAAGCAGCAAAATGAATTTGCAACACATACCTCAGTTGATCCCTCTTTGGAGATGTGAGCACTATCCCGGCGCCCAGACCCATTCTCGTCTTGGACCCGTCAAAATGCATTTTCCAGTAATTTGGATCTGTAGGTGGTGGTTCTTACTGCATCTCCATCCATTCTACAAAGAAATCTGCGACGGCTTGAGATTTTATTGCATCCCGCCTATCATATTGTAGAGTGTATGGTGCCAGTTCAATGGCCCATTTGTCTACTCGGCCGCTGGCATCTTTGCTGCCCAATATATGTCATGGTGGTGGCACGACAGATGCCATGGGTAGGCTAAAATATGGGGCCAATTGATGCCAGAAGGATCCGGGGAGGGAAGATGTAGTGATTTCTACACTCAAATGACTAACATGTAGATCTTTATTACTCCACTTAAGGACTACAAGTGCTCCTTGAGCTGTTTGCACGAAGAAGAGAGCTACTACACGAACCTTACGGCGTAGAATGAATCGATCCCCTTCTCAGGAGCCAGCGTCCCCCCTTATAAAGAGGTGCATTGGTTCCTTCTAGGGCTGACGTGGCAAGCATATTCTTGGAATATGCTTGTCCCAATATGGTAACTCGGTGGCCTCCTTTCTGTGTCCCCCTCCTATCGGTGGCAATGTTCCAAAGAGCTTCACATGTGCGCCTCGGGCTCCCTGACTGTCACCTCCATGACCTTCTTATGCCCTTATGCTGCTCTGCTCCTTGTCCTTTGTGCTTGGCCCTGTTCAGATTCCTCCTAGCCTGTGACTAGGGTTTGACTATAGGCACCTCCTTCTCCTGCAAGCTTCGTGTTACTCGGCCTTGTCTCGCGTAACTCGGCTCGGCCTTCACCTGCATTCAAGTTAGTCAGACTCGCTCGGTCGACTTAACTCATATGTCGACCGAATAAGGTGCTACTCCCTCTGTAGCTGTCATGGCCTTGCTTATCTCGGCCGACTCTTACATGACTCAGTCGATACAAACCGTAACTCGGCTCATGACAAGGGAGACTCCTTTCGTCTTTCCCCTGTCTTGACCCTATCCAGGGTCACCCCCAACAATATATCCGAGATAGGTGCCTCGCATATTACCCAGATTGGGTGTTCTTGAAAATAATGTTTCAACTTCTTTGCTACCATATATACCCCATATGTCATCTTCTGATAATGCGGGTAATTCTGTTTTGAGACAGAGAGCACTTCGCTCAAGTAATATACTGGTCTTTGGACTGATTTGTCCCCTTCTTCACGTTCAACCACTATTACTGCACTTACAACTCTGTTGGTTGCGGCGACATAGAGCAACATTGTCTCCTTGGATAGTGGTGACGCTAATATTGGTGTTGTTGCCAACAATAATTCATGGAAAGCGCTATCAGCTTGCTGTGTCCATGTGAATTTGTCTGATTTTTTCATCAACTGATATAATGGTAGGGCTTTTTTGCCTAGCCGACTAACAAACCTGCTCAATGAAGCCAGGCATCAAGTAAACTTCAGGACATCATTGAGGGTTTTTGGCAATTCCATTCTTTCGATGGCCCTGATCTTTGTCGGGTTAGCTTCAATTCCTCGGCTGGATACAAGGAATCCGAGTAACTTGCCAGCCGGGACACCAAATGTACATTTTTCCGGGTTAAGTTTCATCCGGAATCTTCTCAAGTTTGCGAATGTTTGACGCAAGTCCTCAATTAGAGTATGACTTTGTTTGGTTTTTATTACCACGTCATCGACGTATACTTGAACATTTTTGTCCAATTGATCTTGTAAGCATTTTTGCATGCATCTTTGGTATGTTGCGCCTGCATTTCTCAATCCGAATGGCATGGTGAGATAGCAATAAGCCCCGTACGGGGTGATAAAAGCTGTCTTTATTTGATCATTTGGATTCAGCGGAATCTGATGAAATCCTGAATATGCATCCACAAATGACAACAACTCACACCCAGGGGTAGAATCTATGACTTGATCGATCTGAGGCAGAGGAAATGGATCTTTCGAACACGCTTTATTGAGGTTCGTGTAATCAATACACATGCGCCATACCACTGCCACGTTCGGGTCATCTTTCTTCTTCTCGACCAGGACTGGATTTGACAACCAGTCCGGGTGCAACACTTCCATGATGAATCCGGCAGCTAAAAGTCTTGCAATATCGGCCGCTATTACTTTCCTCCTATCTTCGGCGAAGCGGCGGAGGGGTTGCTTCACCGGCCTTGCATTTGGTCTTACATGAAGAGAGTGCTCATCCAGCTCCCTCGGAACTCCTTGCAAATCTTGAGCGGACCATGCAAAGATGTCCCGATTCTCACGGAGGAAGCTGGTGAGCTCGCTTTCCTATTTATCTGTAAGGCCAGCCCCAATGGTCCTTTGTGTACTGGGAAAGTTCCATCCACCTGCACCTTCTTGGTTTCCTTGGTAGCTTGAAATGACACATTGCCATGCGAGTTGGTGAGTGCCGGCATGGACATTTGTGCTGCTTTGGCCAATGCTGCCACCTCTAACGTCTGAATTTTATCTTGTGCTATGAAGAGTGACTCGGCCAGTGGAGACCCGGCTGAAGCACAAGCAATAGATCTCTTGTAATCTCCTTCCGCTGTGATCACCCCACATGGGCCTGGAAGCTTCATCTTTAAATATGCCATATGGGTAGTAGCCATGAATCTTGCCATAGCCGGCCTGCTGAGTAAGGCGTGGTATGAGCTGACAAGATCTACCACCTCGAACTCTATAGCTTCAGTGCGACAGTTTTCCCTGTTGCCGAATAAGACGTCGACCCAGATCTTGCCAATTGGCTCACAGGATAATCCCAGCACAATCTCGTGTAAAGTGGTCTTAGTCGGCTCCAGCATGTTCATGGTAATGCCTAACTTGAGCATTGTATCCTTATACATGATGTTGATGCTACTACCACCGTCAATCAGTAGTTTTGAAAACTTCACGTTGATGTCTGGGCCCATGAATGTTGGATCCAACACCAGAGCGTATCCTCCAGGGGTTGGCATGATCTTGGGGTGATATTTTATACTCCAAGTTATCTCTTGCTCATACCAATGCATGTACTTATGAATTGCCGGCATCGTGGCGTTCACTTCCATCATTCGTCGTTGCTGGCTCTTCTTGTCATTTGGCTCTGTGACAAAGACAACATAGCTCAGTGATGTTCTCATGCTCATTTACGGTTCCATGGCCGATATGAGCATCGTCACCTCTTGGATTGTGCACACGGTGCACAACTTCTCTTCTTTCTGATTCTAATATACAGAGGTCCCAACCTAATAAGGTAGATTCCTCCTGTGTTTTACAATGCTAGTCCACGGATCATTAGCTAGCATCCACAGTTAAGATGTAATATCAAGATACAAAGGTCATAATATAAATTTATAACCAGGAATAATATAAGTTTATTACATCAAACATAGCTCATTTGGCTATTACAATACATTGCAATGGAATAACTATAGTCATGGGTCCTTCATCTTCAAAGTGCCACAGCAGATGTTGTTGTAGACTTTGTAGTCCTAGTCAATCAAACAATCTTCATTTAAAAACAATCAACCTGCAACATTACAAGTTCTGACCACAAGGGTCAATACATTTTGAATTGTATTGGCAAGCTTCACTTTTATGTATAATAAGAGTGGATCCTATCATTATATGCATATTTGGCTAAGTAGAGTTTAAGGCTTTTTTGCATAAAGCATTATTTTATCCTATCTTTTCAAAAAAGGGTTTAAGTCCTTTGTCAAATCTCTTTTCCAAGAATCCCTTGAACTCCTTGGTAGAAACACAAGTGTTCAAGTCCTTGTCAAAATCTCTTGAGCCACTTGGTAACCCCAAGTGCAACAAGTTTTAAAATGTCATGAGTTCCTTGGTAACCCCAAGTACATCATGCTCTTGAGCACCTTGATAAACCCCAAGTGCAACAAGCTTAACAAAATCTCTTTTAATTCCTTGGTACCCCCAAGTGCATCAAGTTTTTATATTAGAAGTTGGAATGTCGAGATCTCCCATAGTTCAAACTTTAGTTGCTCAGTATTGTCCATAACTGGGGACACGGCTAAGTACTTAGATTTGATTAACTTCTGCAGAAGGAGTACACTTTACCCACATGACACAATCCCATCTTGTTGCCACCAGTGGCCTACGGGATTAGTGCTCACCAAGATGGAGTACCGCGGTGAGAATGTGACGAAGTCTTTCTAAAAGGTCCTCCCATACATCATTGCTAGCTTGTCTTCAGCCCCCATGAAGCATTCCAGATCCCCATGTCCGGTAACTAAAGACAATGTATGGGTCTTCCTAATGTAGTTGACTAAGCCAGAGCCATAATAGCATGTGGTTGCACACGAAAGCCACAATTGGAGAAACATGTTCAATCTCTAAGTTTCCTAGGTGGTTTCCTTTTTGGAGCACAACACAAAGTGAATCCCATAGACATGGTTCCTTTTGTTGCCACCCTCTCCAAAACTTAAAAGTGTCCACCACCTAGGTGGTTCATTGAGTCCTTGTTTTATTATGTAAAACATAAGTCCTTTTCTCAACCTTTGTAAAATCTCAACATGTATCTCTTTTCAAAATAAAGTATGGCTAAGCATGTACAACTACAATATTTTCACTAAGGAGTGTATAGGGAATCCTATTAGGATTTAGCATAGCATAAGTATAAAATGTCTTTTCATGCATGTTTTCATAATCCACTAAGTATAATGGAAATAATAGGGCATTTGTATGATAGTGTAACTTGCCTTTTGGTAGGGAATGAGGGTTCACTCCTTGATCTTGCTAGTCTCACACTTTGCTAATTTCACTACAAATCAATCAAGCAAACACCAAATCAACTAACATTCCAAACCACCATTACTCAAACAAAATCACACACACAAGACAAGGAGGAAACTAAGTCATGCATAAGTATGCAAAGGATGGTTCTATTGCAAGGATGGTCTCCACTAGGTTTCTAAACTTTGTAAGGTCCAAATTGGTCATTTACCAAAATGGCAAAGTCATTTGTTAGAGGGTTTTGCCCAAAAACTATTTTAGAATTCCATTCAATATTTTATATGGTGGGAAAATGGTTTTATCAAATCAAAAATCTTTAAGTTTCTCACCAAAAGTTTCTAACTCTCAAGTCTTGGTGTTTTGGTTCAGTAGCTTTGAATCAAAATATTTTCCCAAGGTTTTTATTCCAAAAACCTTTTTCATAATAAAACCCTTATCTTTATTTAGCTAGAAATAGACTAATTCAATTAATCCATTCTAAATTTTTCTAATTTCATTTTCAAAACCATGGGTTGGTTCCTAGGGTCAGTAAGGTCACAACAATCCAATTTGCAAAGGTTTTATCCTTAAATTCAATTTTAAACAATTTTTATACTCTAAACAAGCATACAAATGAATCTGCAAAAATGAGAAAGCAAACAGATACTATTTGCTAAACTAATTCCACAGTTGGCTAGGGCTTGTTCTCCTGAATCCAACGACATAAAGTTTGCCAAATTTGGACGTGTGGATCAAAAGTTATAAGGGTTTGAAAATGGCATCAAATTCTGGTTTCAAATTCTATTTCAGATCATCTGATGCCACGCGTCGTATTCTAATTCGCCAGTACCGTTTCGGGGTGGATCACGGTGTAGACCGTCGGATCTAAGCAGATCGTATGGCCCAGATCACGTACCCCTTCGCGTTTAAGTTATTCTATCTCATCCACTCGATTGATATCGGACGGCTCCTATCTAATAGCCACGAACTGGCGGCGCGATAACAACGGCGAGCGGCGGAGCGGCCAGTTGGCGGCGGCGCTAGCGAAGCAGGAAGCGAAACAGGGAGGGAGCAAGCTCACCGAGGTCGCGAGGATGAGGCGATGTTGTTCGTGTGGTTGTGGCAAGGCGCCTGAGGCGGGATTTCGCCGGAGTCGGTTACGCGACGGATGCTTCAGTGGTCGTCGTGGATGGCGCTGTGGATCACCCCAAGGCGAAAGGATGGCATGGTTAGATGCGCGGGACCAAGACAAAGCTCCTCGTGTGAATGAGATGGCGCATGGTGGTCGATGCCCAGGAAGTTCGGCGGAGGCAGGAGCAGACGGCGGCTGTCGAGCTTGTCCTAGCCGACTCTGGGCGCCGCGGTTGAATGAAGGGTATGGGAGAAGCGTGCAGGAGTGGGGAAGGTGTGTGCTAGGTCGAGGAGGCACGGGGCGTTGTGGTGCTGCCGGAATTGGCGAGGAGGGTCGTTGGAGTAGAGGCGGTGTTCGAGTCAAATTGGGGCAGCCTCGGGCGAGAGGAGAAGCTTGAGGGAATGAGGGAGGAAGGAGGCGCTTAAGTGCCTTGATCACGGCGAGTGAGTCGCGGAATCAATGCGTATTCAACGCCGGCGTAAATGGCAGCAGGCGTCGTTAAGCGAGGAGGAAGAAGATGTCTTTGGCGGTGTGGGTCCATCTTGTCGTGAGGAATGAGAGGGAGGAGGTCCACGGTCATTCTCTCTGCGGGTCGAGATCTTGAGTCGAATCATTTTTCTCGGAGGGAAAAGCTGGCTGGTTCTTTGGGCCTTAGTGGAAATTTCTTGGGTTTGCTCAATCCATTTTTTTATTCTAACCTTTTCTTTTTCTAAATCTTATTTCTGTTTTGAAATTTCAAACAAACAAATTATACCCAAATCAATACAAACAATCAATAAACTTTGTAACTATGAATTTGTTTCTGTTCATCAACATAATTCACATTCCAAAATAAAATAATAATTTTTATTCTTTTTAGGATCCATCCTTTAGTTAAATAAAATGGATCTTTTTGTTATTTAATAAAATAGGGTTTGTTTTGATTAATAAAATCTTCATTTAAAACTCAAATATTTTCAAAACCAAATCAGTAGGTTTTATTTGGGAATTATAGAATACTTGGAAACTTGTTTAAAATAAAATAACATTTTATTTTAGGGTCCATTATTAATTAAATATAATAGGCTTTCATTATTTAATTCAAATAGGACTTATTTATTGAGGTGTTTATTTTGAAATCTAGAATAAGGCCAAAGCATTTTTAGTAGGTTTTATTTGTGAATAACAAATATTTGGAAAACTTATTTTAAATAATTAAATAAGTTTTGATGTTTCAATTAAATTGGTAAAATCTTTTATTCAAGTAAAGTTTGGATATAAATTCCTTATTATTTTATTTAAATAAACCTTTGCTAATTTTATTTTAAATAAATTGTTTTAATTCCCAAAGCTTGGCCAAGGTTTAATTTGGCTTTATAAAATATTCTTTATTTATATACTTCTGTTTTATTTGAAAACAGTCTTTTCCTTTAATTGTTTCAAAATGGTATTTTCAAATGTTTTCATTTTTCCATTAATGGAATGTTTATCTTTTTAAATCCCCTTAGGTTTTATTTAATTCAAATGGGTTTGGAGTTCCATTTGAATTCAAAAAGTTTCTTCTGGCTCTGAAATTTAAACAAAGTTTTATTTTATTCATTTATTTTCACATTACAAGATTTGGAAAATCTTGGGATGTGACAATATCTCGGCTACCTGTTTTCATATCTGTTATCTGCTCCTACTGCTTGAGCATTTCCTCCTGTAAGTGGTGGAGGGGGAGGTGGTGGAAGCTGCTTATTCGGCGAGTCCACTCTATCTCCCTTCTGAAACCAAGTGCATTGCCTTGTTGAGTGATTTGCCGGCTTACTCGGACTAGGCGTGTGGAACTTACACGGCTGATCCAGCATTATCTCATAGGTGTATTTTTGTCGATCCTGATACTGTTTCCTCTGATCGTATGGGCTTTTGCCATCATTCTTTGGCACCCATTTTTGTTGACCATTTGTCCTTTGACGCTGACTGCTTCCAGCATCTGGATGATCCTGACTTACTGCCGCAACCTGAGCCGAACCATACCTGTAATCCGGCCTCTCGTCTCTTCTCTTGCTTCTGTATTCGGATCTTTCCTGGCACCTTTGTGATTCGGCAGCGTCATAGATCTGAGTCTCAGTCATCCCGTCTGCCGACATGAGCAGTGGCTGAGTCGGATCTCCTAACGCATACGAGTCGGTGATTCTTATCGTCTCTGCTAGGCTTGCCGACATATCACTTTGTAACATTTTCCACAACACACTCCCATGTCTACATCCTTTTTCAAACCATGCGATTGCTTGTGACTCGATTACCCCTTCACAAGAGTTACGCATTGTACACCGCCTTGTGAGGAACTCCCTATCTGTCTCATTTGGTCTTTGCTTGCACATTGCTAGTTGCTGTGGGCGATTCATCCTCTTGTAAGTGCTCGTGAAATTGCTCACGAAGGCGTCGTGAAAATCAATCCAACTATTGATGCTTCCGGGTGGCAAATTTTTCAACCATACCCGAGCTGGTCATTCCAGCATTTGCGGTACGTAACGTACTGCCCATCTCAAGTTTCCCTGCACGATCTTCACAACGGTTCCATAATCTATGAGCCAATCCTCTGGCTTTGTGCTTCCATCATATGTTTTTGTCCCTCTGGCCAGTTGGAAATGTGGCATCAGTGGCTCCTTCATGATCCTTGGGCCAAAGCACGGTGGACCCAGTGGACCTTGTGATTCTATTATCTCTGCCATTTTTATGCGGTCAAGCTTCAGCCTGACATCATCCGGCTGAAGGTTCCTACCTCCGTATCTCGCTCCCATCGCTTGATATGCATGATCCGGCAGCTCGTACCCGTCATTTACCATGGCCGAGTAACCATCATTATACTTATTCATGTTCAGGTCAGATGTCTGTTGAACTGCCTTTCCCGCGCTCTGTTGTCTTCTTTCCGGCTGAGCTGGTGCATTATTCGGAGATGGATTTCCTCCTCCTGCCGAGTGAGTTGCGCGCCGAGTATGAGGCGCAAAATTTTGCCCTCCGTTGTCATTTCTCTGTCCAATTTTTCCCTGGTTTTCATTTTCTCGGGGATTATTTCTTTTTGCCCCTTGCGCATGCGCCGGGTTTCCTTGAATTACTGCCGGATCATAGGCAACCATTTGCTTGTTTCTTCCCGAATCCACACTTTTTTCTTTTCTCGGCCTGGGTGCCGCTCCGGGTGAGGATGCCATGTGCCCTGCCGATCTTGCCGAGACAGGAGTCGCCGAGTGAACCAGCTGTGATCTCCCTGCTATACCCGGGTTTGCTCTGTAGTACGCCTCATTCAGCATGCTGGCTGCTTTTACTAACTCATTGACTCGTTCTTGCTGCCTTTTCTTTGCTTCCCCCTCCAAGTGGGGTAATTCCGCCATTGCTCCTTCAGCCGCTCATGATTAGGCTGCTGTGTTGTCACGTTGGATGCATGGCCGTCTCATTCTGTTCTCTGGAGTTATCTTTGATGTCGCATCTGCCAGTTTTTCGTTGAGGTTCCTTCCTCTCAATCTCGTTGCATCAAGCCAGGTCTTTGCGCCCTTGACTCGATTTGCCGAGTTAAGCTCCCGGATAGTGATATCCACATCCTGCTGTAACTATGCTAGCTCCTTTGCTTTATCCAGGACTTATCCTGGCTTCTTCCAACTCGGCTTGCACACGCGTCGGGTCAGTTGCCTGTGTCACTCGCTCTGCCAATTTGTCTATCGCTTCCTGCAGCTCCTTAGCTCTTTTGCTCCTAGCTATGTTCTCTGGTTTTTCCAGCGGCGCCTTTGCTGTTCTTGCAGCCCTTGGCATTTCCTCGTGATTTCCTTCCTCTGCATTCTCATTCTCTGCTGGAACTACTGGGGGAGCTATGGGGTTTGGGGCTGTCATCATTACCTCCACGGAGACGAGTTGGAGAGGTTTCCCAACGACTGGAGCCGTTGGAGGATCCGGCGCCAGGACGACGTTCTCAGGATATGCGCGCTCCACGCGCACCGCAACGTAGACCTGGTGCTCGCCTGTAAGGGTCCCAACCTTTAATAAGGTAGAGTCCCCTGTGTTTACAATGCTAGTCCCTGGATCAATAGCTAGCATCCACAGTTTAGATGTAATATCAAGAAACAAAGGTCATAATACAACTTTATAACCAGGAATAACATAATTTTATTACATCTTACATAGCTCAGTTGGCTATTACATTACATTGCAGCAGAATATCTATAAGAATGGGGTCCTTCATCTTCAAAGTGCCACAGGCAGACATGTTGGTTGTAGACTTTGTAATCCTAATCAACACACTTCACTAAATCAATCAAACCTGCAACATACAAGTTACGGCCACAAGGGTCAATACATTTGAATTGTATTGGCAAGTGATACTATGGTAGTATGGTGGAGTCTATCATCTATATGCATTTGGCTAAGTGGAGTTGAGGCTTGCATTGCTCAAAATAGATTTTCCTTAACATTTGAAAACACTAAGTTTTTGCTTGACAAAATCATTTTTCTCAATCAAAGATTGAAGATCCTTTAACCCTTGTTCAACCACAAGTTTTTAACTTAGAAATTTGAATGATGAGATTCTTGATTGCTTCCATGTCTTGATGCTCAAATTATCCTTTAGCAGGGACATGGCTAAGTACTTAGATTTTACACTCTGCAGAGGTGGTGCACTTTCCCCACAAGACTTGGTTTCCCAAGACAAGATCTTTCAGAAGCCTTCCCTTAGACCAAAATGGAAGCGCTCCAACCTATCAAACTCTACCACCAACTGTCCATATGGCTAAGTTCTTGCAACCTATATGATCCAGGCAGAGCCCATAATGCCAAGTGGCTGCACTTGAAGCTTCTCAACATTTGACATCTCAAATATCTTTGTTCCTGGGTGGCCATCCACATGTGAGATACACAAGGTTCACCAGTCCCCTGGCCTTGTGTAACCACTCAACATAAACCATTCCTTCCATTCCACCCAGGTGATTCATTCACTTAGTTGTTTTATTAAACAAAACACAAGTCCTCAGACTTAGAAATTTTTCCATAGCAAGAATATATATTCCACCCTTGTTTTCTACTAGCTAAGCTAAGCATGATAGTAGTAGGAATCTTAACTAAGGAAATTTCTACTAAGGTTACATCTACTAGGATTTCCCATGGCTTAGTTTATACTTAGCAAAATTCCATGCAAGTCCTACTTAGAAACATCACTAATGCATAGTGAAAGTAGTGGGACAAAGTATGAAGCATCACTTGACTTTTTGGTAGAGTATAGGTTCACTTCTTGTCCTTGCTACAATCACACTCTTCAATTCACTACAATTCAATCAAGCAAGGCACAAGTTCAAACTACCATTCAAGCAAAAATATCACATAAAATCATAAAGTCAAAGTAATGCATGCAAGCATGCCAAGCTTTGTTTTGTTTGAAAAAGTGGTTCCTAATGGGTCATAAACATTTTTGAAAACACCTATTGGTCATTTTGTAAAGTGGCAAAGTCATTTGCAAAAGGTTTCACTTCACAAACCATTTTCAAAATAAGGCATCATTTTATGTGGTTGTAAAAATATTTTTACTAAGGCATTAATCTATAGGGTTCACCAAATATGTTTTCAAACTATAAAACTTGGTGTTTGGGGTCAGAGAGTTTAAAACAAAACATTTCCCAAAGGTTTTCCTTCAAAACCATTTTTAATAAATAAAGCATATTTTTATTTGACTAGAATTGGTTTTAATTCAAAGAATCATTCTTTTGCATCACCAAATACATTTTTGAAACCACAAAGTGTTTCCTATGGTCAGTAGGTTCAAATCACACCATTTGCAAAAGATTTTATCCCCAAAATCATTTTTGAACAATTTTTATAATCTAAACAAGCATACAAATGTTTCTGCAAAAACAAACATTTTACCAGAGGCTTTTTACTAAACAAATGGCATGGTTGGCTAGGGCTTGTTCCACTGATTCCATTGATATAAAGTTTGTAATTTTTGGACGTGTGGAACTAAAGTTATGGAATTTACAAAATGGACATTAATAGAAAGTTTTCTGTCTTTTAAATCAACTACAGGCCACGTGGAATGTTTTGATTGGCCGAAAACGTTTCGTGAGGATTGAGCTCTGTGGAGCGTCGGATTAAAACAGATCGAGCGGCGCAAACGCCCATACCGATTCGCTAAATGAAACTATCGCAGCGCTCGGATCAAAATCAGACGGCTCACAGCTTCCTGCCAAGAACTGGCGGCGCTGGCGGCGGCGTCTAGCGGCGGAGCGGCCTGGCGGTGGTGTTGCCGGATACAGGAAGCAAGGGTGGCTAGGAGATACTCACGATGTATGCGTGGCGTCGTCTTGATTCTCAACGTGTGGTTCGTTTGTCGAGGCGCTACGGTCCGGCGTGGATTGCTCACCGAGTCCACACGGCGGGCGTGCTCTGGAGATCATCGAGGGCGAGGATGGAGGGAACCATAGGACAAACGGGAGGAAACGTTAGGTTTGCAAGGGCATGGTGATCAATATAGTGTCCACGGGGAAGAGAGGGGTGGTCGGGTTTACCGGGGAGACGTCGCCGCAGTTGGGACAGACGGCGGCGCTGGCTCGGGGAAGACGTTGCCGAGCTCACGGTGCTCGCGCAGATGAACGTAAAGCTCAGGGTGATGCGCCAGAAGGTAAGGAGCGAGATCGTGTGCTCCAGGGGCAATGGGGTCGTCTGGCTTCAACCGAATTTGTGCTGCAGCTCGTCGGAGCAGAATGGGTTCATGCGTGAAATCGTGGCAGCCTTGTGGCCGGGAGAGAGGAGTGAGCGAGGGGAAATGGGGAGGAGACATAGGCGATTATGAGGGCGAGGTCGCAGGGCTGATTTAACTGCTGCGTTAACGCGAATTGACGCCGATGAATTCTGCCAGAAACGGTCGAGGAGGGAGGCGCTGTCACCGCGGGTGAGGACGATGAACAGGAGGGGTGGGGTCGGCTGGTCAGCGAGAGAGAGGAGAGGAAACGAGGGTCCACCAGTCATTGGCTTAGCGGGTCGTCTGGTGCGTGAGAGAAAAACGCTTCGGGGGAGAGAGGGAAATGGACTGCTGGGCCTAGTTGGGCTGGCCGGCTGGGCTGTGTCCATTTCTATTTTTTTTCTTCCTGATTGCTTTTTCTTTTTCTAATTCTATTTTCTGTTTTGGAAATTCAAACAACAATTCAAACATTCAAACAATTCAACCATTCACCAAACTTTGTACTATGTTAGTTTTGTTTAACAACACAAAACAAGTCCAAAATAAAATAATATTTTTAATCTTTTTAGGATCCATTTATTAATTAAATAAAATGGACCTTAGTTATTAAATAAAATAGGGTTTGATTTATTTAATAAAATCTCCATTTGAAATCTAAATATTTTCAAAACCAAATCAGTAGGTTTTATTTGAAAATATAAAATACTTGGAAAACTTGTTTAAAATAAAAATAACATTTTTATTTTAGGGTCCAATAATAATTAAATGAATAGACCTTATTCATTTAATTCAAATAGGATTTGTTTTATTAAAATCTTTATTTTGAAATCTAAAATAACACCAAAACACTTCAGTAGGTTTTATTTGAGAATATAAATATTTGGAAAGCTTGTTTAAAATAAAAATAATAAGTTTTGATGTTTTAATTAAAATGGTAAAACCTTTTATTTAAATAAAAAATGGATATTAAATCCTTATTATTTTATTTAAACAAACCTTTACTATTTTTATCAAAACAAAACATTTTATTTCAAAAACTTGGCCAAGGTTTAATTTGGCTCTATAAAATAATCTTTATTTATAAATCCACCTTTTCTTTTGAAAACCAAATCCTTTTATTAAAAGATCCAAAAATAGTGTTTCCAAATATTTTTAACTTTATTGTTTATTTATATTTTTAAATCCCTTTAGGATTTTATTTGATCCAAATAGGTTTTGAAAGTTTCAAATTGGATTCAAAAGTTCTTCTCACCCTGAAAATCAACAAAGTTTTATTTTATTCATTTATTTTTCACATTACAAGATTTGGAAAATCTTGGGATGTGACATCGCCGAACTTGATGAAGCGACTGCCCCTAGGGAAAGGCTTGGTCCCGAAGCAGCCCGCGTTGTCGCCGACGAAGTTGAGCACTCCAAACCTCTGGATAAGGCAGGAGTAGACGCGCTCGCCCCACGGTGGGCGCCAACTGTCGTGGTGGTGGCACGGCAGATGCCATGGGTAGGCTTAAGTTGGGGGCCGAATGGGTGCTTGTGGTCACCGGGGAGGGAGTGCATGGTTCAGCCATACACGAGGAACAGGAAGAACTCTCTACACTTGAAAATTTGATTGATACCCCAAAGATTACAAGTGCTCCGTGAGCTGTATTGGCTTGAGTATGCAGCACCTGTTCTCTACTTGGTCCAACCTCCTTCTACTACTGCTATGCCCTCCCTTATATAGGCGGTGCTAGCTAATACCCCTTTGGGTTCTAGGGTTTACTATGTGGATCTTGATCCCTATAATATGGGCCGAGTTATGGGCTTGTCCTAAGCCCATAGGCCCGGTCCATAAAGCTTGAGTGTGGTCTTGAGTGCGCTACTTCCTGTTCTTTTTGGCGTCACGCTGTTACTTTGTACGTCAGTGCTTGCTTTGGGCGTCACCCGGCTCCTTTTGTGTCACCCGACTTCGCCCTTCTCTTTTGACCATGCTTTACCATGGTCCTTCCCGAACCTTACTCAGAAAGGTGCCACGTGTCCTTCTTGACCCGGCCCTTCCTCGGTTGACTCGGATCGTTGGTACCTTCAAGGGTTATAACTTTGTCTTATACGGGCCGAGATAGTCTGTATCTCGGCTCTCATGCTTATCTTTCCCGGCTGTTCTTACCCGGCCTGGTTCATTTCTACTCGGAGCCAACTCAGCTGCGCTATGTTTCCCCTCTCGCGACCCTACCGGGGGTTATCCCCCCGACATGTCATGTGTATGGATACACTTTTGATGTTGATAGATTCTTTTAAAAGGAAAAGGAAATGTTGAAATAGAATCTAAGATATATTTGGCAGAAAAGAAAAGACTAGAAATTTTCCAATTCAGGTATATAGATGATATACATGTTATGGTTGTATTCTTTGCTTGTTAAACAATGTGGTTCTTGGGTATTGGGTACCGAATTTTTTGGAGTGAAGTGTCATACAGAATAACACAATTCATGAACTGCAATGGCCTAAGTAACTAGCAAGAGAATATGTGATGATGTTCATAAAAAAAATAAAGTGTTGTTGTGTTTCTCGTTGACATCAAAGCCTCCCTTCAAAGATTTGTTTTAATAATTGTTATTATGATTAGGTATTATGAGAACAAAGGTTGTTCAAATAATTACCATATTCCATAAAATATGGATGATTTACAAGTCTAGCTGGAGAAAACATGTCCATAAAACTAATGCTAAAAATGTCACAAGACAAATGATTGAAAGTTTACTTAAGAAGTGACATCGTTGTTTAAATTATATTGGAAAGAAAACATGAAGAAACTCCATGTTGATGGAATTTTGGAGTCTTTTGATTTTGATCAAATGACACTTGTGAGACTTTCCTAGAGATAATTGAAACTCCGTTCATAGGCAAAAATTGAGTGGATGACTAACTTATTGGAATTTGTACATATTGATGTATGTAGTACACTATGTGTAGTCATAAGCGATGGATTTCAAATTCATATTCTTTCTCCAAAAATTTGAGTGAATATATGTGTATATCTACTTAACGAGGAAGAACTATGAAACATTTGAAAATGTTCAAAGACTTTCAAGATGAAGTGGAAAATCATTGTAATAAGAAAATAAAGAGTTTATGATTGGATCATAAAGGAAGATATTTGAGTTACAAGTTTAGCGAAACATATAAAGATTTAAGGAATCATTCCATATATTTGCATTTCGTGAAACACCACAGGAGTATGGAGTGTTCGAGATATGTAATGAAACCTTGTTTGGCATGGTGAGATCAAAGGTGTTAATTTTAAAACTGTCATTATATTTTAAAGATTAAAGCTTTAGAGACTACCACTTTTACACTGAAAAGAGCTCCATTGTGATCCATTGAAATGACACCATATGAGTTATGGTTTGGGATAAAACCCTAGCTGCCGTTTCTTAAATTTTGGTATGCTAGGCATAAGTAAAATGTTTACAACCAAAGTCGGATGAGCATGTCTTTGTAGGTTATTTCAAATAACCATTGGGTGTTCCTCCATAACATCGAAGACAAAAGTGTTTGTCACTTAGAACGTCGAGTTTCTTGAGAAGGATTTTTTCGTGAAAATTTAAGTGGGATGAAAATAGAACTTTGATGAGGTTATTGAACCTTAGCTATGTGTGCTGAGTTGCGCAGAGCCGGAAAGTGTTCCGGAGGCAGTCACAATGCTCATAGCTTACGTGCCTCAAATGTTATGGTCACGGAGATCTAAGTTACTATTGAACCAAGTAGGTCGGGTAAACAATCAAATACCAAGATTTGAGAATTAAATTATTATTATTTGACAATGATGAACCGACTACATGAAAATAAGCAATGCTGGGCCCTGACTCCGTCAAATGGCCTGAAGCCATAAAATCCATGATATTTCCATACACGAACAATCAAGTTTTGAACTTGGAAGACTCTATGGAATTGTGTAAAACCTAAAGATCATATCTGGATCTATAAATAGACATGGATGTTTCACATCTATGAAATTGTTGACATGTTGGTAAAGATTTTACGCCAACATTCAAGAAGTTGACTATGGCAAGATTTGATCTTTAATAGCGATATTTAGTCAGACGGATTAATGTAGCAACCACTACATGTAATTTTGTTATATGGTAGTTGAACAAACAAAACAAAGTTCTTCTAATAGAATAGTTACCTAGGACGTGTACATGACACGATCCAAAGGGATTTTGTTAGTTCAAAGGATGCTAAAAGGGCATGCAAACTTCAATGGTTGAAGTAAGCATCACGGAGTTGAAATCTTCATCATAATTAAACTGTTAAAAGGTTTAATTTCATCAGAGACGATGAAGATTCTTGCATTTGCAAGAAATTAAGTGGGAGCACTGATACATATTTCTAAAACATTATGTGAAAAACATATTGTTGATTGGATATGATGTATATTTTGTTGACACGGGTTAAGAATTTCATTTTGATGAAATACTTATGCATAATACAAATATTAGGCATCAATGTCTATGGATAGATTGATGCGCTAATATAGTTGTGCCAAATGTACATATATGACATATTGAATGAGTTCAATATGGAAATGACAAGAAAGGTTCTTGCCACATAGGAAGGATCGAATCAAGATTCAAGTTTACTGACACTTGGTAAGTGAAACGAGATTCAAGTGTTTGACACTTGGTGAGAGAAATCACAATAATATTTTGATAAATCATATTGTGATATGTACACATCCAGATATGTTTTATGCTCTAAATGTTATGAGCATATACCAGAATGACTCATAAGATCATCATTGGACGATAGTAAGGATATTCTTATGAACTTTGGAAGAACTAAAGAATATGTTATTTTTGTAGAGGTGACAAATAGATAGATAGTTCATTGTAAAGTGTTACATTGATACTAGTTTTGTCACAAAATACAAATTAAGTTTATCTCAATTTAAACTATGGGTGGCACAATGTAATGGAAAGGAGATTCCATAGCAGTTTGGATGAGTTCCAAAGTTAAAACATTGCGACAAATACTATAACAAAAGGCTAAGTATATGACTGCTATTGTAGCAGCAAAACAGGGTATTTGTGTCAAGTAGTTTGTTATCAAACTAGGTGTGGTTCATAGCAGGCTAGTACTATGAAGATATATTGTATGATAATTGTATCGACATGATATAACCCCAAGGAACTAAAGGTCTCACCAAAGGAACAAATTTATACAATGCCATCTCATTGGATATTGAGTGATGCGTAGAGACGCAAATACACATGAACTTGAAAGTGTCGGATCCGGAGATTATGTTTACCACTAGCAATCGTGTATGTACAACACCAGAATGCCATAGGTGTTGAATGCACAAAGTTTTTTCAAACTATATTATTAACTCTAGTTCAAGTGGGAGACTGTTGGAGATATGCCTAAGAGGCAATAATAAAGTGACTATTATCATATCTTTATGTTTATGATAAATGTTTACATCCAATGCTATAATTGTATTAACCGGAAACATTAATACTTGTGTGTTGTGTAAACAATAAAAGAGTCCCTAGTAAGCCTCTTGTTAAACTAGCTTGTTGATTAATAGATGGTCATGGTTTCCTGATCATGGACAGTGGATGTTATTAATAACAAGATCATATCATTAGGAGAATGATGTGATGGAAACACACCCATAGTAAGCATAGCATAAGATCAAGTCATTAAGTTCGTTTGCTACAAGCTTTTAGATACATAGTAACCTAATTCTTCGACCATGAGATCATGTTAATCACCAACACCGGATTAATGCTTTGATGACATCAAACACCACTTCATAACTGGGTGGTTATAAAGGTGGCATTGGCTATTACGAAAGTATGCGTTGCGCATGGATCAAGAGTGGGATTTGTCCATCCCTATGACAGATAGATATACTCTGGGCTCTCTCGGTGGAGTGTCATCCAATTGGCTTGCAAGCATGTGATTAGGTCACAAGTGATGTCATATCACATTATGAGTAAATAGCACTGATCGGTAACGAGGTTGAGCTAGGTATGGAGATACCGACGATCGAACCTCGGATAAGTAAAGTATCATGCGACAAAGGGAATCGGTATCATATGTTAAATGGTTCATTCGATCATGAAGTCATCGTTGAATATGTGGGATCCATTATGGATCTCTAGGTCCCTCTATTGGTTATTGTTAAGACTTAAGAGAGGTGTCTCGATCATATACGCATAGTTCACGAACCGTGGGATGACACACTTAAGGATTTGATGTTGTTTAAGTAGATATGTAATATAAGTTGTAGACCAAATGTTGTTAGGAGTCTCGGATTAGATCCATGACATCACGAGGAGATCCGAATGGTGCGGAGAATAAGATTCATATAAGGAAAGTCATTTTCTTGGGTTTGGAAATATTCTTGGTGTTTTGACCGGAAGCTTCTAGAAGGGGGCCACCAGTGGGCCCACAACCCCGGGAGGGACCACATGGGCTGAGGGTATGCTGAGGGGCCATGGGCCAACCACACCATGACCCAAAGGGCCCAACCGTCCAACACAAGGAAAGGGGCAAAAACCCTAATATGGTAGGAGGGGGAAACTTGGGGGGGGGGGCAAGTTCCCCTTCTCCCTCTTGGCCGAGTTGGGGAAGGATTAAACCAAGGGCTAGGATCCCTTGGCTGCACCCCCTCTATATAAAGAGGGGTGGGGGCGCACCCCCCTTGTCCCTTGAACCTCAACCCTAGGCGCCACCCTCCTCGTCCTCCTCCTCCTCCTTCCTCCTGCTCTTGTTTAGGCGAAGCCCTGCAGGAAGTTCTCCTCCACCACCACCACCATGCCGTCGTGCTACTGGGATTCCGAGGGGATCTAATACCTCCTTTGCCTGCTGGAATGGGGAAAGGAAGGTCTTCATCGACTCCATACATGTGACCGAGTGCGGAAGCGCTGCCAAAACGCGGAGCCGGAAGGATCGTCATCATAATCTTGAGATCGACAAGTGATCGACCACATCAACCACGAGATCCGATCTCATTAAATGCTTTGGATCTATGAGGTTTAGTTCTCTCAAATCTCGTTGCACCTATCTCGTATATTAGATCTTGGCTTTGCCATAGATTGGATCTTGGTTTTGTTTGTTCTCGCGGTAGATTTTTTTGTTTTCCATGCAACGAACCCTACATAAACGAGTTCAGAAATTGCTAGCGTAATTCAACTCATGCTACAGAGGCCTTACTGAGCCGAATTCTAGTATTAATGAATATGTACCTAAACTGTCCGTCGGTATTTTTCATCACGCCTGTAGGTGCAGTATTTTTCATCATTGCTAGGCCATCAGATTATATCTCTAGGTCTTATATTTGTATCGTAGATGCATCATCCGAATTTTGTCACCACGGAGGTGATTCAGGGGGTCAAGGAGAAGTTTTCTCTATACTTGGACATCGCAATATAAAGTCGGCGGAGTCGCTAGTGGATTTGATTACCATTTATTGGATCAACATTGTGGACGTAGTCAACACAATGAACTAGAGAAGTAAGTTTCGTTTTCTATAGGGCGTGCGACCATCGCTCTCAATGGGAGTAACCTCCGAGTGTTTGTTCGAGTCGTAGACTCAAGCATGGGACTTATAGTCATCGATTTCCTGAAGTTCGCGGATGAACTCTGAATGGACTCCTTGGATGCCATCGGCATCCACACGTTGTTGAATGCGCAACCACTGCTCCCTATGGGAGTATCCCCGAGTCCTTAATCGAATCGTTGATTCGAGTGAGGATTCGGAGCGTGCCATTCGATGGTTTGCAATTGATTGAGGAGCTATACACTTGGCCCTGAAGTACATCGAGTGTGCTACCAACACTATTGTTAGGAGAATCCCCCGAGTGTTTGTTTGAGTCGTGGACTTGAGCAAAAACTGAGTTTTTGTACCTTGTGTGAAGACAATGCATCTGAGAAGTATTTGTTCCTAGACCCTGAGCTCAACGTTAGCCTGAGCAGATGATGGGACGCGGAAATGTGGGCCCCGGTATAATTCTTACCGGATTTGACCGCTCAGTGCGTAAAAACAGGTTTTAATTATGCCTCCTCAATTTCCACGTGTTGTGGGGAAAGTGCGACGAAGGTTTGGTTAATGGCTCGCCACGTGTCCGTCCATATGCGCGCCATGCATCATGGCTCGTTGATAGATGACCATGATTGATTTGCGAACCTCATAAGTAACGAGGGATTACCATAATTTTTTCCCTCCTTTCGCCATTTTCTTCTTCTTCCTTGCGATTTTCACCTTCCTTACCTGCGCGCCCCACCATCGTTCTCTCTCTCACTATGCTGGACATGTTGTGTGTATTCCCAAGCGACTTTCTTCGAGCTGCGCGGAAGATACATTCCTCCATGATGGGGGAAAACAAGAAGACTAGAGGTGCCGGCTCGAGTACTGCCGCTTCCCCAAGAAGAAATTTGTTGCACCGAGGGTCACCAATGGCGGTTGGCGGCGCTCAATGATGAAGATTTCTGAGCTATGCCAACTGCACCTGTCTAGCCTTGTTCCTGCTAAGGAGGAGTGCCAGATTCCCGGTGTTGGGGTAATACCTAACCCTCCCGTTGGGTTTTAGGTGATTTTTGCTGTGTTTGTTCTCCGTGGGCTCTCTCTCCCTATCCACGACTTCCTTCATGGCTTGATTTTTCTCTACGTGATTCAGCTTCATCAACTAACGCCCAACTCCATCCTCTACATCGCCCGCTTCGTCACCCTCTACAAGTGCTGGCTTGGAATCAAGCCGCACTTCAGGCTCTTCAAGAAGTTGTACGGGTTGAAGAGACATTCGGGCTATGGATGGGCAGTCTATGAGGTCGGAAGGTGTGACATCTGCATTCACCGGAACCAACAGTACTTCTCCTTCATAAACATCGACTCCATGCAAGGGTAGAGGGCCAAGTGGTTCTACATCCGCGACCAGAAGGCGGCAGGTCAGAAGTATGGTTGGATACCTTCGACATGAACGTTGAGACGAAGAAGAAGCGCTCCTGGAGGAATGAGGTTCCTTCGGGTGAAGAGGCTGAGGTAGATGCATTGTATGAGCAGGTGAAGCAATTGTAGCTTATTCATGGCAAGGAGCTCGATGGTGTCGATATGCTCCGGACCTTCTTATAGCGTCGGGTGCAGCTACTGCAGGCCAGAGCACATCCAATGTTTTTGATGCTGTCCCCTCTGATCCGACATGCAATTTGGAAGAAAATTTGTCATTAGCGGAGCTAGAGAAAAATATTGACTATTGCGGAGCTTTACTGGTGAGGAGGCTCTTCTGAAGGAAACATTGACTATTCCCTTCAGTGTGACCAAGCCAGTGCCGAAGGTGATGTTTGTGTTATCTTGTTTTTTGTGAGTTTTTTGTCATTAGCTTGTTATTGATGTTGTCGTAATTGCAGAATCTGAAGGTGAAGGGCATGATGCCGCCGCTTCCTGAAGTATTTGAGGTAGATGAAGGTGTCGAGCCTGATGAGTCGGACTCCACTCTGCCTGCTGGCAACTCAAAAGAACCCGTCGAATCGAGCAATGAACACACTCGAAAGAGGAGCCACAATAAAGATTTTGATGGCTCTTCTCCTGAAGTGCCAAAGGGACCCGCTCCTTCCTCGGTTGCTGCTTTTCCTTTTCGTTGTTGTACCTCTCCAAACCGCGTCTCCAACGCCTCCAGCCAAGATGCAAAAGAAACCATTGTTTGATCTTGATGCCTCCAGCGTGTAAGTATTTCTTCTTCTTGCTCAGTAGCTGAATATTTCATCTGCTTCTATCTTAGATGTGGCAATGGCTGGCCCAGAGATCAGCATGATCGACATAGCTCTCCACTCGGAGATGGTTAACAAGGTTAACCTTGGTTCTCTACTCATTCAGCACTTCCATCGACAAATGTCGGCACACTAGGGAGATATTCATTGTGGTGGTTTGGTTACCCAAATCGCCTACTCACAAGGATTTCTCTCCCCGCTAGATGACCCATCAAAGGGCATAAGTATTTGGATAGCAATCATATGGCTAGTGATAAGTGCATATTTGAAGGATTTTTTACCTTATGTTTTTGCATGTGTAGTGGTAGAATTTTGACATTTTACCATGCCTGCGTGCATCTTTTAAGCTTGTTTTTACTGGATCCTGAAATATCAAGCTAATAATGAACATATCAATAAGAACTATCATATTATGTTTTAATATGATATTTTTATGTGATAAAAGTCATCTAAATGATTTCCACACACCTGGGTAAAAGGAGGACACGAGGAGAAGCATCTGATCCCATAACGAGCATCGGTGCGGGTGAACCTCATCCGTACTACATGCTCATACGGACCGCCGTTGGCCTCGCCTCGTCAAATACTTTCACCTAGCATAGATGGATCTGAGATCCGACATTCACAAACACTGGAAACACCAAAACTTCACCTCTGGAAGAGATCTAGAGGAGGAACTCGTAGGAAGGCATCATCCTCACTGCTACACGGATCATTGGAGGACAAGACATCATCCCCTTCGTCATCAACCACTGCACCTCCATCATCTACACCATTCCTTCATCTTACTTATCTCAATTAGTTATATTGGAAATTGATATTATGGATTTGTATTCGAATTCATCCATACACTTTCATTCTATCCGCGTGATTATGATGATGTTGTTGATTGCCTCCAGGTGTGAGTAGTTTACCTTGTCCTTGGGGAGATGCGGAAATCCTAGCAATATTATATAATATGAAATGAAGATGATCTATAACTTAGTGCTATGAATATGTGTTAGTTCTCTCTCTAGATATTATATGAAGTCGATCATGTAATATTTGCCTTCAGGACTAGAGAGGGAATTACCCTTGGAAGTATGGAATTGTGTACGACAGGAAGTGACATATCGTGATTGGTGCTTTACCATATGGAAAAGGTGGTAAGGAGGGATTCATTATGCTCATATCGATAATAACGGGGTAACCCTTAATTACAATGGATCCATAGGTGTTTGTCGAAGATCGTTGTCGTGGTTATTTAGAGATGTGATGGATGATGGTTTTCTAGGAAAATCTTATTATGGAGCTCTCCCCACACATATCATAACATAATATATAGATTTATCCTACTCATAGTTAATACCAATGCTAGAGGTGGATCCTAAAACCCCCAGAACATTTAGCCTTACTAAAGTTCCATTATAGTTCTCGCTGCTCTCGTTTACTTTGCTGCAATCTTTACTTTTTGCAAACAAACCAAACTATATTTTAAAACATTCTTATTTGAGATCAAGGGAAGCTCCAAGTATACTTTGGTAGATAGTAACGAGGGGCATAAAGACCTCTACCAATAGCTCTCTATGGTTTGAGACTCTTACTTTTGAAACTAGCTACAATTGATTTGTGCACTTGCAGTCATCAGCTAGCAAGAGGTATATGGGAATTTATGAGCATAATCATGCTTTCTACATGTATAAATGTTATTTTAAGCCTAACAGTGCTTTGCACCAATAGCTTTTTCTTTTCCAAAGCTTTTGGTTTGTCGATGAACCGAGTTGGGTTCTCTATGAGGATGAGTACTTCCAAGCGAGAGTCATTATTGTAAGGGTTCAACCTATATAGGGCAACCCCCCATTGGGAAGGAGAAGGAAATTTCCAACAACAACAACAATACGTGGCACCACCTGTAGTAGTTCCCCCAATACCAACACCATTAGTAGTTCCCCCAACATCACAAATGGTGGAATGAGTAGGGCTAGAACGATTTCACGCAACACTAACACCAGTAGCAGTTCCCCCAGCAGCAGTATGTGCCACCACATGGACACAACTATGTCCCAAGAGATGAGTACCACACTTTCGTATCTCGTGTCGGTGACATGGAGAATATGTTGCACGCCATGAGTGCAAATGTTCTTACTCTAACTCAGGACTTCACTCATTTCATGTCCGAGTTCCCAAATGGGTACCCACAACACAACCAACCACCAAACAATGATGACAATGAGTGATCCAAGTTAGGTCAAAAACCTAAGCTTGGGAGGTTTAAATCCTCCACAAACTACGCATTCATATTTTTTAATTTCTTATTTTGATTTATTTACTTTTCTTTTTAGTTGCATGTTTAGTTTTAGTTTTGCATTGATAGAATAAAATACAAAAAATAGAGTATCCTTTTATTTTGATTCTTGTGAGACTCTCTTGGTTCTTTATTTTTTCATTTTCATAGGTTATTCACTTCAAGTGACATGGCGATGGGAAGAATAGCGTGGAAGACCTGAGTACAAGGCAATCAAGTGAGAGGAGGTATCACATTCTTGTTTTCACTCCTCTTATAAGTTTATTCCTGTCGGGGATGTAACCCCATATACCCCAGAGTTGAGGTATAAAGAGACACAATGACGAATGCAACAATTCAATATCAAGGGAGACAAACGGAACATTATGCAGGATAAGTAACATACGGAAAATAGAAAATAATAAGAGGGAAAAGACACCTGGGCCGAGCTATACCAATCTCGGCCCAGTCCTTGGGCTACTAGGCCGAATCAGACCCAGAGGAGGATATAACCCGGCTGGGCCTTACCTCAGAACGACCCACCTAGCTCCCCACCGGGTCAACCTGCCGAGTCAACACCACCTCGGCCCGTTCCTCATCGAACCATGCTGCCAACCCCGCTTCATCGCACCAGGATTCCCGCCAAGCTCCCCACGACACCCAGCGCCCCCGACGAGAACTCCCGCGTCGCCTCGCCTGCTACACATCGCCATCTTCCTCGGGTGGGCCAGCGCTGGAACAAGCCAGCCCACCACGGGCCGCCTCCTCGTCCCGCGACCCACCGGCTCCACCACACACCCCGCCAACAGCTGACCCGTGTGGGCCGGTTTCTCCCTCAACCCGGCTGGCCCACTGGGCCGCTTGCCGAGTAACCCTGGGCTCGAATACCAGTGGCCTCTGCTACTCCGGGACGACTTTCCCCTCCAGGCCGATTTACCCCTCCAGCCGAGTAAACAGCCCATTCGGCTGAAGCAGGAAATAGTCCGGCTGGGCCCTTTCTCTGGTAGGCCGAATCATCTTTCCCTTAGGCCGAATTTCCACTCCCTCTGGGGCGTTCGGGCCGAATTGTATCATCCCGTACGCCCCCGCACTCACATCCAGACGTACTCCGACATCTACGACGATGCCCCATCAACCCAAGACAAAACAAACAAGTCTCATGCCAGTCTTGGGACGCCCATGGCTCAGACTGGCACATGGGCGTATGGAATATGCCCTTGGCACCAGGGATATGCTAAGGAATATGCCATGGCATCTCCAAAGATGCCAAGGCATATGGTAAGCATCTAGATAGATGCCAGGAATATGCTACATAGATACCAAGCGTGGGGAACAAGTCTTGTCCCCTGGGCTCCCCTTTATAAGGAGCACCAGGGGGATCGTTCACAAGAGAGGCCCCGAAGGGCTCCTCCCCTCTCAGCTCAATAGGAGCTCTCCTTCTTCCTCCTCCACTCTCACAGAGAGATCTAGCTAGGAGTATAGGAGATACAGCTCAAGGAGCATGGTTGTAGCCACAAGTATGGCAAGATCATGAGAGATTAGATGTATAGAATGAGATGTTATCTCCACTTGAGAGCTTTAATCCAATATACATCGTATTTCTCTTTGTTCATACGAGTGCGGTCTTCACTGCATCATCCCTCCCCGGATTCCTCCACGTCCATCGGCCCCAACTTTAGCCTACCCATGGCATATGCCGTGATACCACCACGACATTTGGCGCCCACCGTGGGGCCTCTAGTGGCGTTGGTTGGGTTTCCATCCGGACGGGAACATCTTCATCAACTTCTTCCTCATAGGGCTCATGCAGCTTCACCAAGCGAACAGAGAACAAAGAGGTAAGCGCAAAGGGTCTCCAAGTCTGACTCAACAAAACAGGTAAGACTCAGCAAGAAGGACTCAAGCACCACTCCAAGCCTACTGTAAGTACCAAATAACTCAGCAAAGCACCTATGACTTAGCAAGACTCACTCAAACACTTCGCCAAGTATACTGTAAGTGCCAGATAACTCAGTCACCTACACTCAATCCTTCACCCCGGGGGGAAAAGAGCTTAACCCGGGGACTAGCCGACTTATCCTTAGAGTCACCTTTGGATTAAGAGAGCATCATGTTGATTTAGATCTGTGCGTCAGCTAGCTTATCTGTTAACTCGGCCATAAGTTGAATCAGCTTATTTGTGATTCAGATAGATTTTGAGTCAGTTAGTTTATGTTTTGGATTACCCATTAACTCAGCTCACCAGCCAGCTTATCTGTTAACTCGGCCATAAGTTGAATCAACTTATTTGTGATTCAGATAGATTTTGAGTCAGTTAGTTTATGTTTTGGATTGTCCTTTAACTCGGCTCCCCAGCCAGCTTATTTATAACTCGGACAGAATTTGAATCAACTTATTTATGATCCAGATAGAATTTGAGTCAGCTTACTTATGAGTCGGATAGAATTTGAGTCAGTTTATTTATGCTTTGGATTGTCCTTTAACTCATCTTACCGGCCAGCTTATTGATGATTCGGATATAATTTGAGTCAATTTGTTTATGCTTCGAATTAACCTTTAACTCATTAATGATTGTCTCTGATTCGGACTAACATTTGATTCAGCTTGCCAGGGTATATTATAATTCGGATTGGTATTCAGACTCGACGTACTAATCATATCTCTGATTCAGGCCGAAGATTTATTCAGTTCGCCAGATTGCCAGGTTATGTTATGACTCGGATTGTTATTTCACCATCTTGCCAGGTTATCCCATATCTCGGATGACTATTGGCCATCTTATCATATCTCAAATCTATATCTCATATCTACATCCCGAATCAGATCTCTTAGCGGTTAGCCCTATTATCATATCCCAAAGCTTAATCTCGGATATATATCTCGGATCCATATCAAAGGCAAATTACCGTCATCACGCCAAATCAAGTTATATCGTGGCAAACAAGTGATTCAGATTTGGGATGAGTTAACTCGGATTTGAGTCAGATGACTCAGATTTGGGATGCAAGTCAAAATTGAGTGAAGTAACTCGGATTTGAGATGAGTTAACTCGGATTTGAGTCAGATGACTCAGATTTGGGATGCAAGTCAAAATTGAGTAAAATAACTCGGATTTGGGATGAGTTAAATCGGATTTGAGTCAGATGACTCAGATTTGGGATGCAAGTCAAAATTGAGTAAAGTAACTCGGATTTGAGATGAGTTAACTCGGATTTGAGTCAGATGACTCAGATTTGGGATGCAAGTCAAAATTGAGTAAAGTAACTCGGATTTGGGATGAGTTAACTCGGATTTGAGTCAGATGACTCAGATTTGGGGTGTAAGTCAAAATTGAGTAAAGTAACTCGGATTCGGGATGAGTTAACTCGGATTTGAGTCAAATGACTCAGATTTGGGGTGCAAGTCAAAATTGAGTAAAGTAACTCGGATTTGAGTCAGATGACTCCGGTTTGGGAAGTAAGTCAAAATTGAGTAAAGTAACTCGGATTTGGAGTAAGATAACTCGGATTTAAGTCGTATACCTCGGATTTGAGTCAGAGGACTCAGACTCAAGACCTAAGTCAATTTTGAGTAAAATAACTCAGATTTGGAAACAGATGACTCGGATCATAAATTACCCAAAGAGGTTAAAAGAGCAGTGCCCAATAAGGCCGGAACTCATAACTTACCTAATGGGGTTAAAAGAGCAGTGCCCAATAAGGCCAGAACTCATAACTTACCCAAAGAGGTTAAAAGAGAAGTGCCCAATAAGGCCAGAACTCATAACTTACCCAAAGAGGTTAAAAGAGCAGTGCCCAATAAGGCCAGAACTCATAACTTACCTAAAGAGGTTAAAAAAGCAGTGCCCAATAAGGCCGGAACTCGTAACTTACCCAAAGAGGTTAAAAGAGGAGTGCCCAATAAGGCCGGAACTCATAACTTACCTAATGGGGTTAAAAGAGCAGTGCCCAATAAGGCCAGAACTCATAACTTACCCAAAGAGGTTAAAAGAGAAGTGCCCAATAAGGCCAGAACTCATAACTTACCCAAAGAGGTTAAAAGAGCAGTGCCCAATAAGGCCAGAACTCATAACTTACCCAAAGAGGTTAAAAGAGCAGTGCCCAATAAGGCCGGAACTCATAACTTACCCAAAGAGGTTAAAAAGCGAGCCCAATAAGGCAGGAACTTATAACTTACCCAATGGGGTTAAAAGAGCAGTGCCAAACAAGGCCAGAACTCATAACTTACTCAAAGGAGTTATGATCAGAGCCCATGGAGGCCAGAAGTCCAGAAAATTACCTAAAAGGATTATGACCTGTGCCCAAAAAGGCCAGAGGTCCAAAATCTAACCCAAAGGGGTCATGACCAGTGCCCAAGAAGGCCAGAAGTCAAGAACTTACCAGAAAGGGTCAGGAGCAGTGCCCAAGAGGCCAGGAGTCTGAAACTTGCCCAAAAGGGTTGTGCAAAAAAGAAGTATATAACCAAGAGGTTATAAGTCATGAGACAACTCTGGGAATATTTAATACAAAGTCTATGAGCGACTCTACGAATCCCACATAGACTCGGGGACTAATGTCGGGGATGTAACCCCATATACCCCAGAGTTGAGGTATAAAGAGACACAATGACGAATGCAACAATTCAATATCAAGGGAGACAAACGGAACATTATGCAGGATAAGTAACATACGGAAAATAGAAAATAATAAGAGGGAAAAGACACCTGGGCCGAGCTATACCAATCTCGGCCCAGTCCTTGGGCTACTAGGCCGAATCAGACCCAGAGGAGGATATAACCCGGCTGGGCCTTACCTCAGAACGACCCACCTAGCTCCCCACCGGGTCAACCTGCCGAGTCAACACCACCTCGGCCCGTTCCTCATCGAACCATGCTGCCAACCCCGCTTCATCGCACCAGGATTCCCGCCAAGCTCCCCACGACACCCAGCGCCGACGAGAACTCCCGTCGCCTCGCGCTACACATCGCCATCTTCCTCGGGTGGGCCAGCTGGAACAAGCCCACCACGGTCGCCTCCTCTCATGACCCACCACACACCCCAACAATGACCCGTGTGGGCGGTTTCTCCCTGGCTGGCCACAGCGGGATCGCTGCCGTCGAGTAACCCGGTGGGCACAGGAATACCCAGTGGCCTCTGCTACTCGGGCCGACTTTCCCTCCAGCCGATTTACCCCTCGTTAGTAAACAGCCCATTCGGTGCAGAAATAGTCCGGCTGGGCCCTTTCTCTGGTAGGCCGAATCATCTTTCCCTTAGGCCGAATTTCCACTCCCTCTGGGGCGTTCGGGCCGAATTGTATCATCCCGTACGCCCCCGCACTCACATCCAGACGTACTCCGACATCTACGACGACGCCCCATCAACCCAAGACAAAACAAACAAGTCTCATGCCAGTCTTGGGACGCCCATGGCTCAGACTGGCACATGGGCGTATGGAATATGCCCTTGGCACCAGGGATATGCTAAGGAATATGCCATGGCATCTCCAAAGATGCCAAGGCATATGGTAAGCATCTAGATAGATGCCAGGAATATGCTACATAGATACCAAGCGTGGGGAACAAGTCTTGTCCCCTGGGCTCCCCTTTATAAGGAGCACCAGGGGGATCGTTCACAAGAGAGGCCCCGAAGGGCTCCTCCCCTCTCAGCTCAATAGGAGCTCTCCTTCTTCCTCCTCCACTCTCACAGAGAGATCTAGCTAGGAGTATAGGAGATACAGCTCAAGGAGCATGGTTGTAGCCACAAGTATGGCAAGATCATGAGAGATTAGATGTATAGAATGAGATGTTATCTCCACTTGAGAGCTTTAATCCAATATACATCGTATTTCTCTTTGTTCATACGAGCGGTCTTCTTTGCATCATCCCTCCCAGTTCCTCCACGTCCATCGGCCCCAACTTTAGCCTACCCATGGCATATGCCGTGATACCACCACGACATTTGGCGCCCACCGTGGGGCCTCTAGTGGCGTTGGTTGGGTTTCCATCCGGACGGGAACATCTTCATCAACTTCTTCCTCATAGGGCTCATGCAGCTTCACCAAGCTTAACAGAGAACAAAGAGGTAAGCAAGCAAAGGTCTCCAAGTCGACTCAACAAAACAGTAAGACTCAGAAGAAGGACTCAAGCACCACTCCAAGCCCTCTGTAAGTACCAAATAACTCAAAAAGCACCTATGACTTAGCAAGACTCACTCAAACACTTCGCCAAGTATCTTTGTAAGTGCCGGATAACTCGGTCACCTACACTCAATCCTTCACCCTTGGGAAAAGAGCTTAACCCGGGGACTAGACTTATCCTTAGAGTCACCTTTGGATTAAGAGAGCATCATGTTGATTTAGATCCTAGCTTATCTGTTAACTCGGCCATAAGTTGAATCAGCTTATTTGTGATTCAGATAGATTTTGAGTCAGTTAGTTTATGTTTTGGATTACCCATTAACTCAGCTCACCAGCCAGCTTATCTGTTAACTCGGCCATAAGTTGAATCAACTTATTTGTGATTCAGATAGATTTTGAGTCAGTTAGTTTATGTTTTGGATTGTCCTTTAACTCGGCTCCCCAGCCAGCTTATTTATAACTCGGACAGAATTTGAATCAACTTATTTATGATCCAGATAGAATTTGAGTCAGCTTACTTATGAGTCGGATAGAATTTGAGTCAGTTTATTTATGCTTTGGATTGTCCTTTAACTCATCTTACCGGCCAGCTTATTGATGATTCGGATATAATTTGAGTCAATTTGTTTATGCTTCGAATTAACCTTTAACTCAGCTAAGCAGATTGTCTCTGATTCGGACTAACATTTGATTCAGCTTGCCAGGGTATATTATAATTCGGATTGGTATTCAGACTCGACGTACTAATCATATCTCTGATTCAGGCCGAAGATTTATTCAGTTCGCCAGATTGCCAGGTTATGTTATGACTCGGATTGTTATTTCACCATCTTGCGTGTTATCCCATATCTCGGATGACTATTGGCCATCTTATCATATCTCAAATCTATATCTCATATCTACATCCCGAATCGATCTCTTAGCGGTTAGCCCTATTATCATATCCCAAAGCTTAATCTGGATATATATCTGGATCCATATCAAAGGCAAATTACCGTCATCACGCCAAATCAAGTTATATCGTGGCAAACAAGTGATTGATTTGGGATGAGTTAACTTTCGGTTGAGTCGATGACTCAGATTTGGGATGCAAGTCAAAATTGAGTGAAGTAACTCGGATTTGAGATGAGTTAACTCGGATTTGAGTCAGATGACTCAGATTTGGGATGCAAGTCAAAATTGAGTAAAATAACTCGGATTTGGGATGAGTTAAATCGGATTTGAGTCAGATGACTCAGATTTGGGATGCAAGTCAAAATTGAGTAAAGTAACTCGGATTTGAGATGAGTTAACTCGGATTTGAGTCAGATGACTCAGATTTGGGATGCAAGTCAAAATTGAGTAAAGTAACTCGGATTTGGGATGAGTTAACTCGGATTTGAGTCAGATGACTCAGATTTGGGGTGTAAGTCAAAATTGAGTAAAGTAACTCGGATTCGGGATGAGTTAACTCGGATTTGAGTCAAATGACTCAGATTTGGGGTGCAAGTCAAAATTGAGTAAAGTAACTCGGATTTGAGTCAGATGACTCCGGTTTGGGAAGTAAGTCAAAATTGAGTAAAGTAACTCGGATTTGGAGTAAGATAACTCGGTTTAAGTCGTATACTCGGTTTGAGTCGAGGACTGACTCAAGACCTAAGTCAATTTTGAGTAAAATAACTCAGATTTGGAAACAGATGACTCGGATCATAAATTACCCAAAGAGGTTAAAAGAGCAGTGCCCAATAAGGCCGGAACTCATAACTTACCTAATGGGGTTAAAAGAGCAGTGCCCAATAAGGCCAGAACTCATAACTTACCCAAAGAGGTTAAAAGAGAAGTGCCCAATAAGGCCAGAACTCATAACTTACCCAAAGAGGTTAAAAGAGCAGTGCCCAATAAGGCCAGAACTCATAACTTACCTAAAGAGGTTAAAAAAGCAGTGCCCAATAAGGCCGGAACTCGTAACTTACCCAAAGAGGTTAAAAGAGGAGTGCCCAATAAGGCCGGAACTCATAACTTACCTAATGGGGTTAAAAGAGCAGTGCCCAATAAGGCCAGAACTCATAACTTACCCAAAGAGGTTAAAAGAGAAGTGCCCAATAAGGCCAGAACTCATAACTTACCCAAAGAGGTTAAAAGAGCAGTGCCCAATAAGGCCAGAACTCATAACTTACCCAAAGAGGTTAAAAGAGCAGTGCCCAATAAGGCCGGAACTCATAACTTACCCAAAGAGGTTAAAAGAACAGAGCCCAATAAGGCAGGAACTTATAACTTACCCAATGGGGTTAAAAGAGCAGTGCCAAACAAGGCCAGAACTCATAACTTACTCAAAGGAGTTATGATCAGAGCCCATGGAGGCCAGAAGTCCAGAAAATTACCTAAAAGGATTATGACCTGTGCCCAAAAAGGCCAGAGGTCCAAAATCTAACCCAAAGGGGTCATGACCAGTGCCCAAGAAGGACAGAAGTCAAGAACTTACCAGAAAGGGTCAGGAGCAGTGCCCAAGAGGCCAGGAGTCTGAAACTTGCCCAAAAGGGTTGTGCAAAAAAGAAGTATATAACCAAGAGGTTATAAGTCATGAGACAACTCTGGGAATATTTAATACAAAGTCTATGAGCGACTCTACGAATCCCACATAGACTCGGGGACTAATGTCGGGGATGTAACCCCATATACCCGAGTTGAGGTATAAAGACACAATGACTAATGCAACAATTCAATATCAAGGAGACAAACGGAACATTATGCGTGATAAGTAACATACGGAAAATAGAAAATAATAAGAGGAAAAGACACGGCGAAGATACCAATCTCGGCCCTGGGCTACTAGGCGAATCGGACCCGGAGGAGGATATAACCTACTGGGCCTTACCTCGACGACCACCTAGCTCCCCAGGGTCAACTCCGAGTCAACACCACCTCGGCCGTTCCTCATCGAACCATGCCGCCAACCCCGCTTCATCGCACTGTGATTCCCGCCAAGCTCCCACGACACCCGCCCCGACGAGAACTCCCGCCGCCTCGCCACACATCGCCATCTTCCTGGGTGGGCCAGCTGAACAAGCCAGCCCACCACGGGCCGCCTCCTGTCCCATGACCCACGGCTCCACCACACACCCGAGACTGGTGGGCGGTTTCTCCTCAACCGGCTGGCCCATCACTGCTTCGTCGAGTAACTTTGGGCTCGGGAATACCACTGGGCCTCTGCTACTCCGGGACGACTTTCCCCTCAGCCGATTACCCCTCCGAAAGTAAACAGCCCATTCGAAGGAAATAGTCCTGGGCCCTTTCTCGTAGGCGAATCATCTTTCCCTTAGGCCGAATTTCCACTCCCGCTGGGGCGTTCGGGCCGAATTGTATCATCCCGTACGCCCCCGCACTCACATCCAGACGTACTCCGACATCTACGACGATGCCCCATCAACCCAAGACAAAACAAACAAGTCTCATGCCAGTCTTGGGACGCCCATGGCTCAGACTGGCACATGGGCGTATGGAATATGCCCTTGGCACCAGGGATATGCTAAGGAATATGCCATGGCATCTCCAAAGATGCCAAGGCATATGGTAAGCATCTAGATAGATGCCAGGAATATGCTACATAGATACCAAGCGTGGGGAACAAGTCTTGTCCCTGGCCCTTTATAAGGAGCACCGGGATCGTTCAAGAGAGGCCCCGAAGGGCTCCTCCCCTCTCAGCTCAATAGGAGCTCTCCTTCTTCCTCCTCCACTCTCACAGAGATATCTAGCTAGGAGTATAGGAGATACAGCTCAAGGAGCATGGTTGTAGCCACAAGTATGGCAAGATCATGAGAGATTAGATGTATAGAATGAGATGTTATCTCCACTTGAGAGCTTTAATCCAATATACATCGTATTTCTCTTTGTTCATACGAGTGCGGTCTTCACTGCATCATCCCTCCCCGGATTCCTCCATGTCCATCGGCCCCAACTTTAGCCTACCCATGGCATATGCCGTGATACCACCACGACATTTCCTCATCATACTATCATTTGTTCGGTTGCACTCTAGTCTCGCTCCCCACCTAGCTCGTTATCATTTAAATTTTAATCTCATTCCTGGTGTCACTATTATGGTTTCGACTTATGGTCATAACTCTTGGTTTTAAAAGGAACTGTATTGGAATCAATTCCAATAATTTTAAGAACTTGAGAAAGCATCCTTGTGATGACTTTGGTGCCATGTATTCATCTTAAGGATTTAATCTTGGAAGTACTCAACCCCATGTCTGACTCAATAACACTTTTGAAAAGGAATTGTCCTAGTGAAGAGATGCCCAGCGTTGATGGAGTTGCATGTTAAAGCTCAACTTGTTAATCAAATTATGATATTGCTTCAAGAATTTCCACAAATCAAACAACATTTTGGGTCATTAACAACTCTGTTGGTGATAACTATTCAAATGAGGAACACCTCTAGATATTGTCTATGAGTTTATTAGACATGTGTAGCTTCGAGGATACTATCACATCCCAAATTTTCCAATTTTTCAAATGTGAAAAATAAATAAACAAAAGAAATAATTGTTGAAATTTAGGGTGAAAAGAAACTTTTTGCTTCTAATTGTAAACATCAAAACCCTTCTTGAACAAACTTTGAATGAAAATAGAATACAACAAAATTTCAATCAAGTGAAATGAATTCATCAATGAATGTATCTTGAAATTTAAACATTTGGAAAAGTTAAACCAAAACCTTAAACTCTAATAAAAGAAATCATTTCCAAGATCTCGCTAAGACTATGGATTTGATCCATATAAATTCAGTAACAAACATTTCTAAATGATCAAAAAATGATAAACAAAAATATTATAAAACCATAGAAATTGGTTTCAATTAATTTGGAACCATGGATGAAAACTTATGAATTTAATAAGTTAAAACGAAATAATTTCCAAAGCTAATAAAGCTCCTATCTAAAATCCATACCAAATTATGAGCAAAATAATCCTAAAATGATTTGAAAATATAAAAAATATTAAATAAAATTATACAAATTGGAATAACCAATTTTGGATCTATAAATAAAAAGATATGGATTATATAAGGCAATGAAATAAATAAATAAATAAATAAATAAATAAGGAATATTTAAAATCCGAATTAAAACATGAAGAAAATCCATAAACAAATAAAATGAAAGCTTATTGAATACTATAAAGGAATAAAAGATTATTTAAATAAAACCATAAGGATTGAACAATATTCAATTTTATTTAAATAAAGACAAATTGCCTAAACTAAATAATAAATCCCATGGAAATTATTTAGAAGACAATTTAAATCTTGAATTAAATCCATAAGAAAATATAATAAAGATAATCCAAATAAAATAAAGGGATAAAGAATATTCAAATAAAAGTATATGGGATTAAACCATATTCAAATTATATTTAATAGAGACAAAATCCCTAATGAAAATGATTAATTAAATCATGAGAAAAATAATGGAAATTGCCCAAGTAAATTGAAAGTTATCTAATTAACTTAAAATATTAAAGGATTTATTAAATAGAATTATATGTTTTGGAACCATATTTAAACTCATTTAAATAAAGACAAAGGCTCTTTTAAATAGATATTAAATCATATTAAAATATTTGAAATAATTAAAAGTGAATTATTTAAACACACTAATGAATAAATAAACCTACTAAAAGGGTTTGATGAAAATTTGAATTTAAATGAAGGCTTGAATAAATGGTTTCAATAAAAACAATTGTCTATTTTAAATAAATAATAACCATAAGAGAATACAAAGAAATATTCCAAAATGGACTTTAGAGTATATTAATAAACAATATTAAAATGTACTGAAAGTTTAGAAAAAGATTTGAAAAAGAAATCTGAATTCAAATGAGGTTTGGATCCAAAACAGAAAAATCAGAAAAGAAAAAGGAAAAAGAATCAGAAAGAAAAAAAATAAGAAAAGGACCAGCCCACTAAACCTAGCCCATCAGGCCTAGCAACCAGCCCACCCGGCATCTCTCTCTCCCTGGCTGTTCTTTCTCACTCGAACCAGTACCCTCTCATCTCTCTGACAAATTGACCCCACGCCAACCTGGCATCCACGTCATCATCGTCCTCACCCACCCCGCGCGACCTATTCTCCCCAAATCACGCCGGCCGTTTCTGCCGTAAACTTCTATGCGTTAATTCGCTTTACTGCCGGGACCATTACTCCTCGCGACTATGCCCTCATAAGCGCCTTGATCCCCTCTCTCATTCCCTGTCCTTGTTTCCGGAGCCACCAGACTGCACAAATTTCTCATGTGAACCCACTGTCTCCGACGAGCTACTCTGGCCAACACCGCCAGCCCCATTGCCCCCAGAGCAAACGAGTGGGATCCCCAGTACCAGGCCCACCTCCTGGTACCTCCCTCTCGCCCGCGCGTGCCCCACAACATTGTAAGATCCCTCCTTTGTAAAGGAAAGGATCCCTGTGATTGCAATGCTAGTCCCTGGATCAATGCTAGCATCCACAGTTTAAGATCAAGTACACAGAAACAAATATCATTATTACAGTCATTCCAGAGACAAACATAGTCTTATACAAATCCATCGCCACAGGCCTAGTACAAGAGTTTAAATAAGTAAATAAGATAAATAAGTCTTCATCTTCATGTGCCACAGTCAAGCATGTTGAGTGTAGACTCATGACTCCTAATCATCATCAGAATATCCTGCAACATCACAAGTTACAGCCACAGTGGGTCAATACATTGGAATAGTATTGGCAAGTGATACCTTAGTAGAATATTGGTGGACTATATTCTATATGCATTTTGGCTAAGTGTAGCTTAGGCTTGCTTTGCTCAAAATAGGTTTTGCCTATCAGTTGAAAACACTAAGTTTTCCTTTGTCAAAACTTTTCCCAAGGAACCACCAATAGACATTGGGGTCCTTCACCCTTGTTCAACCACAAGTTTTTACTTAGAAATTGGGATGAGGAGATTCTTGATAGCTTCCATGTCTTGATGCTCAAATTGTCCAATACCAGGGACATGGCTAAGTACTTAGATTCTTCCATCTGCAGAGGTTGTGCACTTTCCCCACAAGACTTGATTTTCACCAAGACAGGACCTTTCAGAAGCCTTCCCTTAGACCAAATGGACGCGTTCCAACCTATCATCCCACTACCACCAACTGTCCAAATGGCTAAGTTATTGCAACCTATGTGATCCAGGCAAAGCCCATATTGCCAAGTGGCTGCACTAGAAGCTTCTTAACATTTGGCCTCTCAAATCCCTTTGTTCCTGGGTGGCTTTCCACAAGTGAGATACACAAGGTATACCATAGAAATGGCCTTGTGTAACCACTCAACATAACCCATTCACAACCATTCCACCTAGGTGATCCATTCACTTAGTTGTTTTATTAAGCAAAAACATAGTCGAAAGACTTAGAAATATTTATTCATAGCATGAACTTATAGCCACCCTTGGTTGCTACTAGATAGGCTAAGCATGGCATAGATAAGCATCTTAACTTAGAAATTTCTAGCAATTCTACAACTACTAGGATTTCCCAAGCATAGCATATAAGCAAAATAAAACCATGCAAGACTAGCAAAATATTTCTAATGCATAGTTCAAAACATAGGGATAAAATCATGAAGCACCACTTTCCTTGGTAGTTTGGAGAGTAGCTACAATCCTCACAATCACAATCACTATTTGCACCAAAATCTACACATAAAATGATAGCACCAAATCACATACAAAATAAATACAAGCAAAAATATATGGATGCATGCAATCATGATATGAGATGATTTTCTGTACTAAACAAGACAACTGCACAGTACTGATTCATAAACAAGTTCTAAACTTGCCTAACAAACTTTATTTGAACATTAAAATATTTCTCAAATAATTAATATACACAAAATAGGCCTACACATGTTTCTTTAAAAATATCCATTTTAATAGAAACAAAACATTAAACACATTGCATATATGGAAAGGGCTTTCTCTCCTGATTCCATTGATATAAAATTCATCAAATTTGGACATGGGAATCAAAAGTTATGAATTAAACAAGTTTAAACATCTAATAGATTCAAATCAGAAATTTAAAACGAGGAACATGCCACGCGGCGCTATCTTCCTGGTTGGTACCGCTTCGTGCCGGATCACGCTTCTGAGCCGCTGGATCTAACTTAATCGCGCGGCTCTAATTGAATTATACCGCTTCGCCTAAGATCTATCGTGACCACTAGATCTAAATCTAACGACGCTCAGCACTTGACCAACAAGTGGCGGCTGGCGTTCTGACAGGCGTGGCTCGATGGCGGAGCCGGCGATCAAGGTCGCGCGGGAAGCGGGAGGATGCTCACCAGAACCGCAGTGACGAGGAGAAGCTCGACGTGTCCTTGGTTGGCGAAGGGGCGTGCTGCAGTGGCCGTGGAAGCTCGTCGGAGTTGCTAGCGGCGTCAGATGCTCACTGACGGAGTCGAAGGCAATGTTCTGGGGCACGAGGATCCAAACAAAAGGTGTTAGCAGGTGCGCTAGATGCAGGCGAACATTCTCGTGTGATTCAGAAACGGAGGGGAACACGAGGCTCACCAAATTTCGTCGCCGGAGTCGAAGTGAGCTTCAGTCGCTTCCAGAGGTGGACGATGGCGACGGTCTAGGGCGATTCAGAAAGAAACAGAGGCATGATAAGATGCGCAGGATGTTTGCGAAGCAACTCGCATGAACCAGAAATCAAGGCGCTGCTACTCACCGTGATGGCTCTGAGTCTCTCGATGCGGCGGTGCAAGTCAAATCACGGGCAGCCTTGTGGCGCTTCGCTAGCTTTGTTGGGGAAAAGGTCAAGGGAGGGTTTAAGTAGCCGAGGCGAAATCACTCGCCGTATCAATGCAATTTAAGCGCGGCATCAGTGCGGGGAAACACAACGGCGAGGTGGTCGTCGGCGTTGATTGAGGACGAAGGGTGACGCGGCAGTGAGGGCCCAGTCATCAGCGAGTGGGTACACGCGTGTGGGGTGAGAAACAGAGGGAGGGGGAAACCCGGATTCTTTGGGCTGATTTCGTTGTTGGGCCAAAAGCCTGGCGCCAGCCTTTTTCCTTTTCTTAATTCATTTTCTATTTCTGTTTTGATTTTCTGAAACCATTTTCAAAAAAATTCAAAAGCCAATTGAATTCAAATTTGTTCTGGGTTTTTTGCAGAGTGTAACAATCATAATTCTGAGTGTAAAAACATATGGACTCTCTGTACTAGCTTGGTCCTATTGATCAAACAAAATAAATGGTGATATGGCACTAGTTTTGATCAAGTTTTGAAAATGGTTTTAAATTCACTTTTGTTTTGCAAATTTTTGGTTTAAGCAAATAGCAAGCAAGCAAAACAATCTGAGAGTAACAAGGTTTGACTCATGAACAACAATCTCTCATGGAGAGTAGCATTTTGATTTAATGCTGATCACATAAAATAATGAGCTCATATGCTCCTGTTTTTTAATTGATTTTTGAAATGAACTCTACATGATCATGGATGCATGGATGATATGCATGAGTTTTGAAACATGATTTTAGGGATGTTAGAAGCATCGACAACGACAACGACAGAGCGCCGCCGCTGCCTACTTCGACTCCGACGACCGCTCACGGTAGAATCCGTCCTTTCCTCTCTCTCTGATTGATGCCCTTGCAACCTCCTCTCTCGCGCGCATCTGACCCACACTTTCTCTTGTCTTGGCGCGCATCATAGCCTCACCAACGTCGACGAACAGACGCGTCTGTCGCCAGGTCTAACTCCTGTGATAAATCGGCATCGAACCCGAGCGCCCCTCGATCAACGAAGACAACGTTGAGTCTCTCCACTCTCCTGCGAAACCGGTAAGCATCCCCGTTCTCTCCCTCATTTCCTAGACTCACCAGAATGCCGCAGGCCGAGCGTCGCCGCCGCTCACCGTCTCCCAGCGCCGCCAGTACTTGGTCATAGCACTCTGAGCCGTTAGATTTTGATCTGATGGATGCGATAGAACGTTTAGTGAAGGGGTACGCAATGATCTAAACCGCAAAGATCTAATTATATCCAAAACACCGTATCGCTTGATCCGTGCGAACCGGTACCGACCAATGAAAACACGACACGTAGCCCAGCCTGTGTTTTAAAAACACAAACATTTTTATTAGATGTTTAGATTTGTAAAATTCATAACTTTTAATCTACACGTCCAAAATTTACAAATTTTATATCACTGGATTCAGAAGAATGCACACTTTGCAACCATGCCCTTAGTTTAGTATTTTGCTTCTGAAAAATTAGTTGTTTTGCAGAAACATTTGTAGGACTATTTTGAGTATAAAATTCATTCTAAAATTGATTTTTGAGTAAAACCTTTTGCAAATGGTTTGATTTAAACACTCTGACCCTAAACACTAAATTTTGGATTTAAAAATGTATTTGATGAACCCTAGAAAATAATTACCTTGTTTAAAGGCATTTCTAGCAAAATAAAAATATTGCTTTGATTTAAAAATGGTTTTTGGGTGAAACCTTTTGCAAATGTATTAGTCTTAAACATTTTGACCTTAAAACACTAACATTTGTGTTCAAAAATATATTTGGCAAACACTAGAAATTATTACTTTGGTTTAAATCATTTCTAGCAAAACAAAAATGATTTAAATGGCCCTTTTTCACTAACTTGATTTTAAATGGTTTTGCCACTTTTATAAATGACCAATAAGTGTTTTAAAATGTTTATAGCCTATTAGAAACCACATTTCCAAATAAATCAATCTTTTGCATGCTTGCATGCATTGTTTTGTTTTCTTTATTTTATGTGGTGAATTGTTTGAATGCTAGTTTGAATATGTTCTTGCTTGATTGAATTGTAGTGAACTTTGAAGAGTGTGACCATTGCAAGATCAATGAGTGAACATATATTCTCTACCAAAAGGCAAGTGGTGCTTCATACATTTTGTCCTATTATTTTCACTATGCATTAGTGATATTTTGAGTAGGACTTGCATGGAATTTTACTAAGTATGCTATGCCATGGGAAATCCTAGTAGATGATGCCTTAGTAAATTTTCCCTGATTTAATATTCCTTCTACTATTATGCCTAGCCTAGCTAGTAGAAAACAAGGGTGGATTATATTCATGCTATGAAATATTTCTAAGTCTATGACTTGTGTTTTGTTTAATAAAAAAACTATGTGAATGAATCACCTGTGTGGAATGGAATGAAAGGTTTATGTTGAGTGGTTACACAAGTCCAGTATATTGGAGAAAACTTGCGTATCACAAGTCTAGTATACTGGGGAAAACTTGGTATCACACTTGTAGAAAGCCACCCAGGAACAAAGAGATTTGAGATGTCAAATGTTGAGAAGCTTCAAGTGCAGCCACGTGGAATTATGGGCTCTGCCTGGATCATATAGGTTGCAATAACTTAGCCAGATGGACAGTTGGTGGTAGGGGTGATAGGATGGAGCGCGTCCATTTGGTCTAAGGGAAGGCTTCTGAAAGATCTTGACTCGATGCATGTCGAGTCTTGTGGGGAAACTGCACCACCTCTCGGGAGAGTAAAATCTAAGTACTTAGCCGTGTCCCCGACAATGGACAATTTGAGCATCAAGACATGGAAGCTATCAAGGATCTCCTCATCCCAATTTCTAAGTTAAAAGCTTGTGGTTGAACAAGGGTAAAGGTTAACCAATTTCATTGGTTGTTCCTTGGGTGATTTTGACAAACAAAAACTTAGTGTTTTCAAAGGATAAGGAAAATCAAGCTCCACTTAGCCAAATGCATATAGAAGATAGATACCACTACTCTACCATAGTATCACTTTCCAATACAATTCGAATGTATTGACCCTTGTGGCTATAAATTATTATGTTGCAGGTTTTGTTTGATGTTAGTGAAGTGTGTTGAATAGGATTACAAGTCTACAACCAACATGATTGCCTGTGGCACTTTGAAGATGAAGGACTCCATGCTACTTAGTTATTTCTACTGCATTGTAATAAGATAGCCAAATGAGCTATGTAGATGTAATGAGTTATTTTATTACTGGTTATAAAGTTGTACTATGACCTTTGTTTCTTGATATTACATCTTAAACTGTGGATGATAGCTATTGATCCAGGGACTAGCATTGTAAACACAGGGATCTCTACCCTATCAGGTTGGGACCTCTACAGATACTATGAGCAAGAGTATTAGCACCCATCCTAAATTATACAAAGTAAAAACCAGAAATGGTTGTCAAAAACATGTTTTTTTGTTTGTAGTTTTCAGATCACCTCATCACCAAAGGGCTTAAGTTCTTGAAGGACAATTAAAATGATTTAGTGTTGGAGAGTCATGATTTTCAAAGTAGGTTTCACTGAGCTACTCTAATTTTATTTATCTTTTGACATTACATGAGAACCCTTAATTTGATAAAAGCATTGTTTAAAACACTTTTACTCTCATAAAAATAGAGGCGCTATTTTTTGGTTCGCAACCTAGCTAAATTCTTGATACTCTCTTTCGGGCTTAAGATTCATTTGCTAGTAAGTTACATGTGGTTAGGAACCAAGCATAGGTGCAATCTTCAAATAGTTTATGATCATGTTTAAGGTTGCAAGATTTTAAACATGAAAATATGATACCATCTCGGACTTGTGAGTTCTTCTATCCAAGTGTTTTTCTCGTTATTTGTAGCACCCTGGAAAAACCACTACTAGAAAATCGCTTGTTGTTTTTTTTTTGTTCATCATCATGACTGCATGCTCATGTCATCATGCCACATTGCATTTGAGCATCATCATGTATGCATGCATTTATTCGCCTAAAAATGTTTTCTAAAAGCCTATTTTGTTTTCTAGATATTCCTCTCTTTATTTCAACATCTTCCCACCCACTCGATCTCCCCGTCCTCCCCACCCCGTGCGGAATCCCCCACCTTCCTCCCGCAATTCTTGACGTCTGCCTCTGCTCTCCTCTCTGCCGCCATCCCCGCGACCCCTTCCTCTTTGTGCGCAACCCCCGCTTCTGGCTGCCAGCAGCCGTCGCCACCCGCAAAGCTCGCCACCCAACCCTGCTTCGCCGTCTCTCCTCACCTCCTTCCAGACGCGAGCAAGCTTGTCGGCCACCATCTATTCCCTAAGCAGCTCTGCCGCCTTCTCTCCCTCTTGTGGCCCTCTCCTTCCCACGCACAGCTCCTCCCGAGCACCGCCTCGCCTCCATGTCACCATGTCGCCCCTCTACCCTCGACTGCCAATCGTGTTTGCCGCTGATCCCCTCCCACCTTGCCGCATGCCCGCCTCTGCCACGAGCTCCTCCTGCGTGCCACACATCGTCTCTATGCCGCGCCGCTGCCGTCCGTCACCCTTGTCCCCTACCGTCGACCCACCTCCGGTGCAGCATTGGATTGCCCCCATGTGGTGCCTTCGTGTGGCTTGGCTGCCCGTGTTTGGTCGCACCCTGTGGTGTCATTCTATTTTATCTTTCCTATTGTGATTCAATCCTCGATCATCAACAAGGCTGGCCCCAAGAATTAGTATGTGTTTTGTTTCGACAAGAGCTTCATCTCCACCTGAATCCAAGCCCATCACCGACAACCTGTGTCGAATTCCGAGAACTCCACCTTCGAACTCCAAGATCTCCTTCACGGTACCAACGACCAGAAGCACGCCGATAGGGATCCAAGACCCGAAGACGACAAGACCCTGGATTCGAAATCCGACGACCGAACCCTGATCTCGGTGTCCGAAGACCGAATCCAACGCCTTTATACCTCTTGGATCCGAAGGCCGATCCTGCCAAGCCCGGACCCCGTCGAACCCTCAGACCCCAAGACCTTTGACACCAATGTGTGATCTCCTTTCCAAGCCCTATTTTATACAATGTAATATAAACTTATGCATCTTAAATTGTTCATGATTGCATTCATACTTGGTCATTTGGGGGTATTTTGTCGACTCACCTAATAATTAAATATCGAGACCATATGTGGGCAAATCTAGCCTTATATTTCCTCCATTTAAATTTGTGTAGCAAACCGATGCCTTTTTTTTGTTAAGCCAATATTTAAATTGCAGGGTATCTAAATAACATGAACCTAATAATCAATTGTCGGGACCCTGGTTCTTCTTAATATTGTCTAATTGCATCGCACCTTTGCCATGCCATGCATCATGCCCAATCTTCTATCATAGTATAAAATAGTGCATCCGATGTTTCTTCTACTGCTTTGCTTATTCACGGATTAGGCCGATAAGTTGATGCGAATGTCGACCCGATCTTCAGTTTAACCTTCATGTGTTTCCCAAGCAAGAATTCTCCCCCTTTCTACCTATTTTGTCTTTATAGTATTTACTTCCTCCTTTTGATCTATTACTATCTGCATTGTGATGCTTTTGTTTCTGTACCAGTTATATTCCTTGTAGCCCTATATTGCCTTGGACACCTCCTATTACCTATTTTTTGGTAGATTGTCATCCTTGCGAGTGCTAGATGCTTTCTCAGGTGTCGCTTCACGTTGTCCATGTTCCACAGTTATTGGAGGAATACCTCATGCTTAATTTTGGAGATGATCATGGCTTTAATTACCACTTAATATTAAAATGCTGGGTATATTTATAACTAATGCAGAGGCTCCGATGGGCAATAGATGTTATTTGGTTTTTAACCGCTCACTGGTGTCCCGTAGGACCCTGATTACTTGATACATGTTCCTTGACTATCGCACTATCCGCATATGGGACCATGAATCCCCTTAGCGAGAGCTTGAATCATCTCTTATTTCTTGGGGCCACAAACTAGTTTGGGGCTTTACTACTATCCTGTCCTTATGACATGCTTTACCTCTTTATTTACTACTATTGCTCAAGGAGCGTTTACTACTATACTGTTTAGGTAAGCGAAATGTTTTCACGGTATCGACAAGCCTAGTCACACTTTCGGATTCCCAGTCATTTACAGCCATTGACACAAACCTCTGGGTCCACCTCGGAGCCAGCCAACTTCGTCGCAGGTAGCTTAATGGGGTGGCCCCTTGAAATGTTTTATGAATCTTGTGTTTGCTTTGCCGTGATGCCTCGTTGGGTTTTAATTTTTTTTCCGAGGTTGATCGTGTGTGTGTTGCTATTTGTTCCCTTGTAGGGTAAATTTTTCTGAAAGCTGTGTCCGCGGTTATGGACGACTTGGAGCACAATATCTCGATCATAGACAACTATAACTAAAGTAGTGCTATAAATTTGACATTGACCTGTCTAGTAATCAGTTTCACTACAATGGAATGAAAGTGCCAAAAAATGGTGGATTTGGGATGTCTCATGCTACAACTGTATCTGATTAGTAAGTATTGCAACTATAATGGAATGGTTAACTAAAACTTCTCACTGCTTATGATATCAGGATGACTCATTGATGGCTGTGAAATATAGCCATCCATGTCCGCATTTAGACTAGATATTATTCATATATTTGGTGAAATATCTCTCTAAATCCTGCCACTAATGCCTAATGATCAAAGGGGTATGCAATTCTTTCTTGCTATTTTTCCCTGCACAGATAATGACGTATGATGATGGGAATCACTACATAAATGCCAAAGATACAAGATTTCCAACACGTCAAAGAAACCAGGAGCCGTTGTAGGAGTCCCAACCCGAAAAGGTAGATTCCTCCTGTGTGTACAATGCTAGTCCCTGGATCAATAGCTAGCATCCACAGTTTAAGATGTAATATCAAGATACAAAGGTCATAATATAAAGTTATAACCAGGAATAACATAGTTTTATTACATCATACATAGCTCATTTGGCTATTACATTACATTGCAGCGGAGTAACTATGAGTATGGGTCCTTCATCTTCAAAATGCCACAGGCAGATGTTGGTTGTAGACTTTGTAATCCTAGTCAATCAAACAATCTTCACTTACAAACAATCAACCTGCAACATTACAAGTTACAGCCACATGGGTCAATACATTTTGAATTGTATTGGCAAGCTTCACATTTATGTATAATAAGAGTGGATCCTATCATAATATGCATAATTGGCTAAGTAGAGTTCAAGGCTTATTTGCATAAAGCAATATTTTATCCTATCTTTTCAAAAAGGGTTTTTAAGTCCTTGGTCAAATTTATTTTCCAAGTTCCTTGAACTCCTTGGTAGAAACTCAAGTGTTCAAGTCCTTGTCAAAATCTCTTGAGCCACTTGGTAACCCCAAGTGCAACAAGTTTTATCAAAACTCATGAGTTCCTTGGTAACCCCAAGTACATCATGTTCTTGAGAACCTTGGTAACTCCCCAAGTGCAACAAGCTTAACAAATCTCTTTGAATTCCTTGGTACCCCCAAGTGCATCAAGTTTTTATATTAGAAGTTGGAATGTCGAGATCTCCCATAGTTCAAACTTTAGTTGCTCAGTATTATCCATAACCGGGGACACGGCTAAGTACTTAGATTTTATTAACTTCTGCAGAAGGAGTACACTTTACCCACATGACACAATCCCATCTTGTTGCCACCAGTGGCCTACTGGATTAGTGCTCACCAAGATGGAGTACCGAGATGAGAGTGTGAAGTCTTTCCAAAAGGTCCTCCCATACATCATTGCTAGCTTGCCTTCAGCCCCCATGAAGCATTCCAGATCCCCATGTCCGATAACTAAAGACAATGTATGGGTCTTCCTAATGTAGTTGACTAAGCCAGAGCCATAATAGCATGTGGTTGTACACGAAAGCCACAATTGGAGAAACATGTTCAATCTCTAAGTTTCCTAGGTGGTTTTGATTTGGAGCACAACACAAAGTGAATCCCATAGATATGGTTCCTTTTGTTGCCACCCTCTCCAAAACTTAAAGTGTCCACCACCTAGGTGATTCATTGAGTCCTTGTTTTATTATGTAAAACACAAGTCCTTTTCTCAATCTTTTGTAAAATCTCAACATGTATCTCTTGTCAAAATAAGACATGGCTAAGCATGTACAACTTCAATATTTCCACTAAGGAGTGTATAGGGAATCCTATTAGGATTTAGCATAGCATAAGTATAAAACATTTTCATGCATGTTTTTAAAATCCACTAAGTATAATGAAAATAGTAGGTCATTTGAATGATAGTGTAACTTGCCTTTTTGTTAGGGAATGAGAGTTACTCCTTGATCTTGCTAGTCTCACACTTTGCTAATTTCACTACAATCAAATAAGCATAGTATCAAGTAGCATTCCAAACCAACATTCAAACAATATTTCACACACAAAGCAATGGATCCTAAGTCATGCAAAAGAGGGTTCTATTGCAAGGTTGGTCTCTACTAGGTTTATAAACTTTGTAAGGTCCACATTGGTCATTTACCAAAATGGCAAAGTCATTAGTTAGAGGGTTTTGCTCAAAATCTATTTTAAAATCCATTCAACATTTTATGTGGTGAAAATTATTCTTTTCAAAGCAAAACTTTATGTTTTTCACCAAGTGAGTTTCCCTTGGCAAGGCTTGGTGTTTTGGGTCAGTAAGTTTGGTCCATAACATTTTCCCAAAGTTTTCCTTGCAAAAACATTTCCATAATAAAATCAATGAGTTTATTTGGCTAGAAAATGGCTAAGTTAAATAATTCAACCTATATTTTACCAAAATCATTTTAACACCAAGGGTTGGTTACTAGGATCAGTAAGGTCACACAAATCCATTTTGCAAAAGATTTAATCCTAAAATCAATTTTAAACAATTTTTATACTCTAAACAAGTACACAAATGTTTCTGCAAATTCAAACAAGCTAACAGATACTATTTGTCAAACTAAGGCCATGGTTGGCTAGGTCTTGTCTTGCTGATTCCAACGACATAAAGTTTGTAATTTTTGGACGTGTGGATCCAAAAATACAAGGGTTTGAAGTTTGCAAAAGTTTCTGTTTTCAAAACTGTTTTTAAACCTAATAGGCGACACGCGGCGTGTTCTTACTGGTCGATACCGGTTCGGTTGGATCACGGCTGTGGGGCGTTGGATCTAGTTAGATCGAGTACCCATTCGCGTTTAAGTCATTCTATCTCATCCACTCGATTGATATCGGATGGCTCCTATCTAACAGTCACGAACTGGCGGCGCGATAACAACGGCGAGCGGCGAAGCGGTCGGTCGATGATGGTGCCGGCGATACAGGAAGCGGGAGAGGAAAAGGGGAGGCTTACCGAGTTCAGGGGGTCACGGCGTTGCTCGAGGAAGTGTTGGTCGGACGAGGGGCGCTCGGGTTCTACGGCAATTCCTCACCGGAGTTCGTGGCGGCGTCGGGAGCTTCTTCCTGACAACGGGGATGGGGCTCATTCACCGAGGGCAAGAAACCGATGTGGTTAGATGCGCAAGGACACAACGAATGCGTGCGTGAATGAGAAGGCGGGTGGTCGAGATACTACCTGGGCTTCACGAGATGAAGCGGTGGCGGGTGGTGGTTGTTGTCGAAGGCGAGGTTACAGGGTACCCGCGGTCAAGTTTGATGCACTAGCAGATGCGCCTGAGTGTGGGGAAGCTGCGAGCTTGGTCGGGGAGGAGAGGGGCGGTGAGGGGCTGCCGGAATTGGCTTGAGAAGTCGTCGGAGCGGCGGCGGTATAGAGAGAAATGGAGGCAGCCTAGGGGCAGAGTGGAGGCGACGTCTGGGGGAAATGACAGAGGAGAGGGAGGCTTTTAAGGGAGCGTGGTCGCTGCGAGTTAAGATGGCCGTGTTAAAGCGAATTGATGCCGCGAAATTTCAGCAGGAAACGGCGACGAGGAGGGGAGGAACTGGTCGCGCGGGTGGGGAAGGAGAACAGTGGAAAGGGGTCCAGCGGTCAGTGGGAATAGAAGAGAGGAGGAGGTCCACCTGCCAGTCTCTTAGCGGGTTCCTTTCGCGGTGCAGAAAACGGTTCGGGGCAAGGACACAAGTGGGCTGGAGTTAAATGTTGGGCCAGATTGTTGGGCTGGTCGTTTTCTCTTATTTTTTTCTGTTTACTTTATTTTATTCTTTTCTATTTCTATTTTCTGATTTGAAATTCAATTCATAAATCAAACAACAAGATAAACATTCAAATAATTCAAACAATCATCACACTTGTATCAAAATTTTGGTTCTGTTTATCAACATAATCAAAAATCCAAAATAAAATAATATTTTTAAATCTTTTTAGGTTCCATTTATTTATTAAATAAAATGGTCCATGGTTTATTAATAAAACAAGTTTTGGTTTAATAAAATCTTCATTTGAAATCCAAATGCTTTCAAAACCCAATCAGTAGGTTTTATTTGGAAATAAAGAATATTTGGAAAACTTGTTTAAAACAAAATAATCATTTTTTTATTTTAGGCTCATTATTAATTTAAATAATATAGACCTTCATTATTAATTCAAATAGGATTTATTTTATTGAGTTATTTATTTTGAAACCTATAATAAAGCTAAAACATTTTAGTAGGTTTTATTTGTGAATATCAACTATTTGGAATACTTATTTTAAACCATTTAACAAGTTTTGATGTTTCAATTATACTGGTAAAATCTTTTATTTAAGAAAATCTGAATATAAACTCCTTATTATTTTATTTAAATAAACCTTTTCCAATTTCCTTTAATTAAATTGTTTTAATTCTCAAAGCTTGACCTAGTTTTAATTTGGTTTTATAAAATATCCTTTATTTAAAAACTTCTATTTTATTTGAAAATAAATCTTTTCACCCAAGAGTTTCAAAATAGTATTTCCAAGTGTTGTTTATTTTTCCTTTTATTAAATGTTTATATTTTTAGATCCTTTTTAGATTTTATTTAATTCAAATGGGTTTGAAGTTCCAATTGAATTCAAAAAGTTTCTTCGGGCTCTGAAATTTAAACAAAGTTTTATTTTATTCATTTATTTTCACATTACAAGATTTGGAAAATCTTGGGATGTGACAGCCGTGAAGTTAATGTTGAAGCTTTAACGACCAACTGGTCGTTGCCGTGGCTCATCATGGATTCCTCTTCATCGTTTCCGGAGTCCCTAACATGTTCCTCACAAGACCAAGTGTGATATAGTGGAAGTTGGATTCAAGGATGCTACGCCTTGGCTCACCTTGTAGATAGTATTGGATCAATGGTATGGACCAAGAGCAAACCAAATACAAACTTTCATGAAGGGACCCCTATATAAAAGAGGCTTCGGGAGACGGGAAACATCACTTCTTTTTCGACCTCAATTCTCCCTGCCACCAGAAGCCGCCATGCCGGAGGAATAGATCTAGATCTAAACCTCTAAACCCTTCTCCACCACCATAGCCATCTTCCACCACTTGTAATAGTAGATCTCTTCTCCAATTGGCGACATTATAAGACTATTTTCTATCAATCTTATGATCTATATTACAATGTTTATGATTGCTGATTTCATCTCTTTGTGTGAGTAATTCTCCTTGGGCTAAGGGCTTCGGCCTACCCATGTAGCTTTTGTGCATGTTATTTATCATAGATGGGATCATGTATTAGTTTGTATGACGTGATGATTGCAGTACCCTCTCTTGCCTCGATCTAAGTACTTGTCAGGTACCCAAAGACCCAGAGGATTGATCTAGGTAAAAGGAGTGTGAGTAATGACTGGTCTGCAGGATGGGAACCCTAGTGACAAAAGGGGTAGTAATACTATATGTGGGGAATTTACTTGGGATTAACGGTGAAATTACGATGCATATCATTAGTTCTCTTTCTTCTATGGATGAGACTAGTAGGTTATTGCTATAAGCGGTTGCGGAGGCGCTAACATTTATGGATGCACTGCCCACATATAATTATCTTGCTCTAACGATTACATCCATACTTTATTATTATCTATTATTCCAATCATATTTCTTGCACAGCTACTGGTGAAAACCGAAGACCCTAGGCCCTCTCTCTCTCCATCGTCAACAATAACAAAAAGATCGAAAACTCTTGGTCTGATGAAAACACAAAAGGAATTCTAAAACTCTCGAAGGTCCATTTAAGTAATATCACTTTGTTTTCTGCTTCTCGAGGATTCGATAAACCTAGGTCTACTAGGGAAAAAGAGCTATACTACATCCGTAATCCGGATCGAAGGTACCAACCCTTGTTCTGGCGCCGTTGTCAGGAAAGCAATAGCTACCCTGGTGAGGTTAGTAGGAACATTGCTAGTTTTAATTCTTGTTTTTAATTTTGTTAGTTTGCTTTTAGTTTTTATTTGAAAAAAAATAGGTGTTCCTTTAATTCTTGTTTTTATCATAATGCAAAAACATAGGAAGTATGGCTGAAAAAAGGTAGGGAAGTTTGCAACTCCCAACAATGATTATTTGCGTACTCCTATTACTCAGCCAGCAATTGCTGCTGAAGACTATGAAATTAAGACCCACTATTTCAGTTGGTTCAAAAGGATCAATTTGGAGGCTCTATTGAATATGCAGGTATGTGATACGTCGTAAACGTATCTATAATTTTTATGCTCCATGCTTGTTTTACACCAACTATCTTATGTTTTGTCTACACGTTGTGGCATTTTTTGCATTTTCTAGAACTAACCTATTAATAAGATGCCACGATTGCCGCTTTCACGCTGCTTTTGGTTTCAAAAACTAGTAACGAAATATTCTAATTGGACTAAACAAAAGCCAAAGTTCCTGTTTTCGACACGAAGTCCAAGGAGAGACAAAGAGGTGCCACAAGGTGGTCAGACGGCCCCGCCACGCCATAGGGTGTGGGCCCCTCAGGCCTCCATCGACCTTGCCCTTCGCCTATATATTCCCCGAGGCAAAAACCCTAGATACCAGATCGAAATCCACGAAAAGTTCCATAGCCACCGCCACCAAAGACGAGATTCGGGGACATAAGTATCTGTTCGGCACTGCCGGACGGGGAATTGCCCTTGAAATCATCTCCATCGACTCCACCACCATCTCCATCGCCGTTGCTGACTCCCATGATGAGGAGGGAGTAGTTCTCCCTCGAGGCTAAGGGCTCTACCGGTAGCTATGTGTTTATCTCTCTCTCCATTATGTGATCTTATTGTGATCATGAGATTTGTAATCTAGTTGAATAAGTAGATTCTACTCTTCTACTCAAGTGATTTAATTAGTGTAATGTCCGCTTATCCCCACATGTATGAAGTTGACAGTGTCCACACCGTGTGTGGAACTTAGGCTAAAGGTTGCAAAAATACTTATCATGAGTTATAATTTGAGTTGGATGTCCCTATGAAATTGTGGTGTTTGTTGGAACCATCTAGCGCTCAAGGTGACAGTTAGGGGTTACCTAGATGGGGAATGCGGACTTTAAGGAGTGCTATTATAGCCCTACACCGTGAATTAGTGTTCATTATCCAACCGAAGAGTAGTTCAGGGTAGCATAGTGAAGAGAAGCTATTTTATGTTTATTAAGAGTGTAAGACCCCACCTTTTAAGGTAAAGGTCCCTGTGATTGCAATGCTAGTCCCTGGATCAAATGCTAGCATCCATAGTTTAAGATGAAGTACACAGATACAAAGGTCGTTTATTACATCGTCATTCGAGAGATAACATAGTCTTTACAACTCAATAGACAAAGGCTAGTACATAGAGTTCATAACATAAAGGAAATAACTATAAGTCTTCATCTTCATATGCCACAGGCAAGCATGTTGAGTGTAGACTCATAAACATAATCTCCATCAGAGTAACCTACAACATCATAATTTATAGCCATAGTGGGTCAATACATTTGGAATTGTATTGGCAAGTGATACCATAGTAGAATAGAAGTATCTAACATCTATATGAATTTGGCTAAGTGTAGCTTAGGCTTGCTTTGCTCAAAATAGGTTTTTCTTATCAGTTGAAATCACTAAGTTTTTTTTTTGTCGAAAACACCCAAGGAACCACCAATAGACATTGGTGAACCTTTACCCTTGTTCAACCACAAGTTTTTAACTTAGAAATTGGGATGAGGAGATCCTTGATAGCTTCAATGTCTTTGATGCTCAAATTGTCTGTTGCCGGGTACACGGCTAAGTACTTAGGTTTTACCCTCTCGAGAGGTGGTGCACTTTCCCCACAAGACTCGACATGCATCGAGATGAGACCTTTCAGAAGCCTTCCCTTAGACCACCATGGACGCGTTCCATCCTATCACCCTACCACCTACTGTCTATCTGGCTAAGTTATTGCAACCTATGTGGTCAAGGCAGAGCCCATATGCCATGTGGTTGCACTAGAAGCTTATCAACACTAAATATCCCAAATCCATTTGTTCCTGGGTGGCTTTCCACAAGTGTGATACACAAGGTAAACCATAGACATGGTCCTTGTGTAACCACTCAACACAAAACATCATACCATTCCACCCAGGTGATTCATTCACTTAGTTGTTTTATTAATCAAAACACAAGTCATAGACTTAGCAAAAATTCCATAGCATGAATAATCCACCCTTGTTTGCTACTATCTAGGATAAGCATGATAACATAACAAGTATCTTAACTTAGAGAAAGTTCTACTAAGACTACAACTACTAGGATTTCCCAAGGCATAACATAGCATATATACTTAGAAAAAATTCCATGCAAGCCCTACTCAAAATATCACTAGTGCATAGTCAAAATAATAGGACAAAATACATGAAGCACCACTTGCCTTGATAGTTGGGACAGTAGCAATAGTCCTCACAATCACAATCACCACTAGCACCAAAATCTACACATAAAATCACAACACCAAATTCACATTCAAATAATCAAACAAAAATATACATGAATGCATGAAAATGCAATGAAATGATTTTTATACACTATACAAATCAAACCAAATAGTACTGAACACAAAGTAAACTTTCTAAGGTTCAAATAAAACAAGTTTCACTCTAAAACAATTTTTATAACATTTTATATAGCCAAAATAGGCCTATAGTTGGTTCTGCAAATAATCCTATTTTTCCAGAATAAAAATACAAATTCAAGCCCACAGTAATGTAGGGTTTAATTTTCTGAATCCATTGATCTATTATTTGCAAAATTTGGCCAAACGGAACTAAAGATATGAATTTTACACAAACAGATTTTAAAACAAAATCACAGACACGTGGCCATGTCTGATTGGCCCGTACTACTTCGCGTGGATCAAGCGCGTGGACCATTAGATATAATTCAGATCCTGTGGCCCAGATCTGGCGATACTGGTTATTAAGTGATTCTATCCACGACGTCAGATCTAGATCCAACGGCTCTAACACATGCGACCATAAGCGAGCGACGCGAATGGCTACTGGCGGCGGCACTACTGCCGGTGAAGCTCTGGTGATTCTAGAGGGGGATAGGGGCGGTGGCAATGCTTACCAGTGTCGCACGGATGTGAGGATGCTCGAGGTGGCCTTGTCTTGGACGGGGGCGAGCTACTGCGGCCGTGGGAGCTCGTCGGAGTTGTGGACATCGTGGGGATTTTGCAAACGATGATGGCGGCGACGACCTAGGTCACTGTAGCACTAACAAAAGGCATAAGCATGTGCACAAGGACACGACACTCACATTGGTTTGAATCAGGGGCCAAGGGGCGCTCGACTCTTACCAGAATTCCTCGACGGAGTTGGACGAAGCTTCGGGCGTTCGCGGTGGTTGACGGAGCCGACGACCTGGGGCAGTACAGGGCGAACCAATGGTGTCAGAAGAAGCGTAAAGACCAGAGGAACAATCTCATATGAACGAGGAACGGGGGGCGCTCGAGGCTCACCGCAATGTATCACTGGAGTTCATCGGCCAGCGGTGGTTCGAGCTCAAATACGGGCAGCACAGACAGTGGTGTCAACACCCGGATTTTAATCCCGATGCTGTTATGCCATACATTGCAATCCTGTGGATTACCATTTTTGCGAGACATAACAGAATTGGATACCATAGTACATCATCCATTACAAACCGTACATAAGTTCTTACACAAATAGGGATCTCATGATCCAGTTATTAATACAACATCAAGCAGCGGAATACGTAATAATAACGGTAGCGTAGGCGAAGCTCCATCTTCGGGGTCACAGGCAATGCTGACGATGGGAGATGATCCTACTTGTCGTAACCTTCCCGGGGTCCATCCTCCAGGTACTCCTCTTCATAGTCTGGCCACGGGAATAGCCAGGGACAAAGCCATGAGTACTCTTTAAGTACTCGCAAACTAATACTAACAAGTGAAAGGGGGTTTTTGATAATAGGACACTAGGCTCTAGGGTTGTTTTGCAAAATCCAGATTTATCTCTACTAAGTTTAGAAGCAACTAATGCTAGTTAAGGTTTTATAACACCTAAGTGGGAACTTGTATCTCATGCCACAACCCCGTTGTGGTCAAGTCAAAGTCTCAATACATTTCACAAGTCTTTTGAAAACATCTGACGGGGGAACATTATGGCCACTCCAACTGTCCATAACCACGGACGCGGCTATTCGAATAGTTTGACACTCTGCAGAGATTGTACACTTTCACCACAACATTCGATACATCCGTCAGGAACAAATCCTGAATTCACCATACTCTGTATGCGGATAATCAATCCTAACCTTTCAATTACACGCCCTAGTATAAGCACCTCTCCTGTGAGTTTGGCCTCCCAACCATGACCAACTGTCATCTTGGGTACTGCACAGGTGGACAATCTTCACAAGGTAGCCTCAGCTCAGACCTTGGCCGTGAGGGAACTAATACTAAGGTATATAAGTTTCCAGTCAAGCCCTACCTAATCTTCGGGTATTGTGGTTGTACGATAAAATTGGAATGGTATCGCATCCAGACAACCATCCGTTTTATAAAGGGCTAAGGGTCATGCCTCATCATTTTCATCACCAAAATCATCAAGTGTTCGGAAACACATGTCCAAAACATTTCAATATAATGATCCATCATTCCAAGGTTTTCATAACCATTTTCACCAAGTATTCCCATCTAAAGTTGGTCAAGTTTTATGCTTATCACTAGCATCTACAAGTGAGGGTAAGCACTAATGAGGGGTGGTACACTAGTGGTGTTTGACTAAGTTTAATCTCATGCCTTAGGATGGCATCAAGATTGTCTAGCTTAGGCCAAATTTTATGCTCTTTATGCAACCTTCATTTATCCTTCTAGAATCTACAATTCACTTAAGTAAACTCTAAGTAATAGCTTTGATAAAGAAATAAAGTATAAAGCTTGCAAGTAAAACTAGGATTGGTTTATCAAGGGGTTATGATCATATATGCTTTAAGGCATATAGTAGGCATGGTAGCAAGCAGGTATTAGCTTGCACATTCAACTAGTAGCATTAGGCTTGCCAAAGTAGAGTATCTTGCAAGGGTTAGCTTGCATTGGTCCACTTGGTTAATAAAGCTTGCCTTGTGCAGAGCAGTGGTTGAAGTTCTCCTCGGCTTCTTCTTCGTAGTATCCTCCTTCCTCCTCGTATCCTTGGTCGGTACTATATAAATAAATACGATGTACACAATCACCAAACAATACTTAACTACTTGCAATCATCACACAAAAGGGTCCTATAGATGATCTAGCATCATCACTAACATTACAAGATTAAAGTTTGGTTTAATTCCTTTTATTTTTAGAAAAGTAATTTCTACTCATTGAAAAACTACTTAAGATTTAATATTCTCAAACCAAACATGGGATCATGTTGACACATGTCATCACCACATATTTTAGTTCATGGGAATGTGTTTTAAAGTGGTGTCACAATTTAAGAAGGTTTTACTCTTTTATTTTAATTAATTAAAGTGGCTAGAAATGCCTATGGCGCATTCTTTTATTACTTGAACATTATTTCTGTAAGTAATCCTATATATTTTTATATATTCTGAAAGGTATGGTTAAATGTGATTTTTGAGAGTTGCAATCAACTCAAAAGCTGTTATGGTTTTAATTTGAAAAATGTTTGAATGCAGAAAAGCTTCTGTCTTGTTATTTTTACCTTGGGTGATCTACGGATCCAAATGACTTGAATCCAACGGGCTTGGATTTAGCATTCCCAGACCTTTCTAACAAAATTGGTTTCATTCAATTTGGTTCACTGAATCGACCTGGGTTAATTTTTGAAATTGGGTACAGAAGTGTGTTTGAAATAAAATGGAAAAATTAAATTCAAATAACTGGGTTGCGCGGGAAAGGTTAACTGGCGGCCTGCTAAGCACAGCGCTTACGCGGGTTGGTTAAGTGGCTGTCCCCACGCGTCAGTGAGATGAGGGGGTGCGAAGCGGTATGGGGTGATGTGGTGCGTTCGATCTGGTTCTAATCCAATGGCTGAGGGTCATCGTCGACGTTGGGCAACGCCGGCGAGACATAAACCTAGCGCGGCCAGTGGGGGTCGTTGGGGGCTTACCGGGGTTCAGGCGAGGGTCGGCGAGGCGGGCGAACGACGAAGTCGACGACGGCGAACCTCCTGGTACCGACAGCTTCTCCTGGGGCGGCTCCAATCGCTGGCCCCCTTCTTCTCCAGAGGCGGCCTGCTCCGACGCAATTCCGGCGATGCGCTACTCGCCTTGCTCCGGGACTAAGGTGGGGTGGTTCTGGGTGAGAGAGGAGTGGAATGGTGTGCTCAATTCGGCTGGGGGTGGCCTCTATTTATAGTCGCGACGACGAGACCGAACGACATGGGCAGGCGACGGTGGCGACATGGCTACGGGCTGCTAGAGGCATGGCCGGTGGTGGCGATCGCCAGTGGTCTCTGGCGATGCTCACGGCTTTAATGCGCGTGTAGGGCGCGGCGGTTTGGTGCGAACACGCGACGCTCTGCTTGGCAGGCGTCTTCGACGGCGGTGGCTGTCGTGGTCTCTCGGTCGGTGGCGATCATGTATGCACGGAGAGGGCGCGGCGGCAGTGGGCTTCGGCCGAGCGTGGCGCTCGCATGCTCGCACTGCTGGCGGCTGGCGCGGTTTGTGCGTGTGGTCCAGGTTGGCAAGGTTCGAGGCTGGGACAGGGAGTGGCGGACGGGCTGCCTCCTAGACAAGGTTGGCACGGCTAAATCTTCTCCTAGCTCGCTGTCTCCACTGGGGTGGCATGGTGAGCTTCAGCTGTTCACCATTGAAGTAATTGCCCAGCTTACAGTGATGCTAGTGCTTGGATTAGCTTGCTAGATGATCTACTGAGATGATTGTGAGCTAGAGAGGGAACAAGTTAGGCTTCAATCACTGCTCACAATAGTGTTTAGATTTTGTTTGATTTGTGTCTGCCAAGTGTTTGATGAAATGACCGCAAGAATTCAAGTTTTGAATTTTGAAAATATTTTTGGTGGGTGTGCTAGGTTGGTGCTAGTGAGTCTGCAGATGCTTGGGTTTTGAAAGTTGAGCTTGTTTGAGTGGTTTTTGAAAAAGTGGGATCTTCCCATATGATAAAGATTCAATTTTGAATTGTCATTTAAACTATGCATTTGAAAGTTTCTGGATGATCACAAATTGGGCCTTGATACTTTGTTATGAGTACAATCAAGGGATGCAAAGATCCAGAAAAGTTTCTGTTAGGTTCTGAAAGTTTGAGACATCCAAAGTAGGCATGGGAGTTAAATTGGTCAAAATGACCATTCACTCATTTAACTTTGTTTTGATTTATTTGTCTTTGGGAAAAGTTTGGGAAATGTTTAGATTATGTTTATTTCACCTAAGAAGCATTTTACAAGCAAAGAAACACATAAACAAAGCAATTCAAAAGAATTCAAAATAGGATGCATACACACATGCATGCTTCCATAATTTTATTTAGAAAAGTTTTTGTTAACCCTAATTTTGATGATTAGAGTTTGATGATCCAAGTTTAGTATTTTTGGGATGTTACAAACCTTCCCCCCTTAAACAAAATCTCGTCCCGAGATTTGAAAAAGGACGAAAAGATTACCTAGGATTTGAAGAGATCGAGAAACTCTGTCCTGATGTGATCTTCGCGCTCCCAGGTAGCTTCCTCTTCTGTGTGGTTGCTCCACTGAATTTTGAGAAACTTGATGCTTCAGGTTCGGGTAGTTCGAAAAGCTTCTTCCAAAATACGGATGGGTACTTCGGGGTAGGTCAGGTCATCGTTGATCTCTATGGTCTGGTGATCGATATTTTTGAACACTTCTGTCTTCTCGGGGACTTAGAGACACTTGCGAAGTAACGAGACATGGAACACATTGTGCACAGATGACATATCTTCAGGTAGTTCCAATTGATACGACACTTCTCCTCGACGGTTCAAAATCTTGAAAGGTCCGATATATCTGGGGGCTAACTTTCCTTTGAGTTGGAAATGCTGCATTACCTTCAATGGCGACACTTTCAGATAAACAAAATCTCCTATGTTGAAGGCGAGGTCTCTACGTCTCTTTTCGGCGTAACTCTTTTGTCTAGACTGGGCGGTCTTAAGGTGCTCACGAATCTTGTGAACCTTCTCTTCGGCTTCTCGTAGGATGTCAGGTCCGAAAATCTGACTCTCTCCTACTTCCGACCAGTTCAAAGGGGTACGACACTTCCTTCCGTACATGAATTCAAATGGGGCCATTTGCAAACTGGCTTGATAACTGTTATTGTATGAAAATTCTGCAAACGGCAGACAGTCTTCCCACTTGGATCCATATTCTAACACACATGCTCTCAGCATATCTTCGAGTATTTGGTTTACTCGCTCCGTTTGTCCATCGGTCTGAGGGTGGTACGCAGTCTTTGAAATCTAGGCGGTTCCTAAACCTTCTTGGACCTTCTTCCGTAATCTCGAGGTAAACCGAGTTCCTCGATCCGATACGATGTTCTTGGGGACTCGTGCAAACCGACTATCCTAGCGATGTACAACTCCGCTAGCTTCAACTCGATATGTGGTCTTGACGGCAAGAAATGGGCGACTTTGGACAATCTGTCCACTATGACCCAGATAGAGTCATTTCCCTACTAGAAGTAGGCAGTCCAAAGGATAAAGTCCATTCCAACGGAATCCTATTTCCATTCAGAATCTGCAAGGGTTGCAACAATCCAAATGGTCTTTGATGTCCTTCCTTGACTCACGACATATATCACACTTGGCGATATAGCTTCGATTTCTCTCTTCATCTTATGCCACCAAAATTGCTTTTAAATCTTGATACATCTTAGTTCCTCCGGATGGATAGAATAAAGAGTATCATGAGCTTCCTTCAGAATCACTTCTTTCAACTCAGAATCATTGGTACACAAAGGCGTCCTTTGTACCACAGAACTCCTCATTCGTCTTCGGTGAATCCGGGTACTTTGCTTGTACCGATACGACGCTTGATTCCGTCAATACTAGCATTTCCTTTCTGCGCCTCTTTGATCTGACTGATCAAAGTGGGTTGAAGTTCTATGCTAGCCAAAAATCCTTCACTCACTAATTCTATTCGAAAATCTTCCATCTCTTTGTGCAGGCTTGGTTGCTCCTTCAAAATCATGGAGTTCAAGCGGCACGGAAATGTGCTAAGGGCATCTGCTACCACGTTGGCTTTACCAGGGTGATAGTGAATGTCCAGATCATAATCCTTGATTAGCTCAATCCATCTCCTCTGTCTCATATTCAGCTCCTTCTGAGTGAATATATACTTCAGACTCTTGTGATCCGTATAGATCTCACAACGGTTTCCCATCAGGTAATGTCTCCATGTCTTCAGGGCTAGAACTACGGCTGCGAGTTCGAGGTCATGGGTTGGGTAATTTTGCTCATGTTGCTTTAGTTGTCGAGATAGATAAGATATAACTTTGCCTTCTTGCATTAGCACACATCCGAGACCGATCTTGGATGCATCACAATACACATCGAAGGGCTTCGTGATATCCGGCATGATCAAGATTGGGGCTGAAATCAATCTCCTTTTGAGTTCTCGAAAACTTCACATTTGTCGGTCCATTCAAACTTCTTGTCCTTCTTCAAAGAATTGGGTCATGGGTCTAGCGATATCGAGAATCCTTCTACGAACTTATGGTAATACCCGCCAATCCGAGAAATGCACGAACTTGGGTTTGAGTGGTTGGGGCTTGCCAATCTTCTACATCTTTCACTTTGGTGGTCAACGGCAATTCCTCCTACTGATACATTGTGACCGAGGAATCCTACCTCCGTAACCAATTCACATTTGCTAAACTTTGCATACGGTGATGCTCTAAGGGTTCCAAGAATGGTCCTTAGGTGTATCTCATGTTCTTCTTCCGATTTGGAATAAATTAGAATGTCATCGATGAAAACAACGACAAACTTATCCAGGAAGTCCATAAAAATCTTATTCATGAGATTCATGAAATAAACGGGGGCATTGGTTAGTCCAAAAGACATGACTGCATACTCATACAATCCATATCTGGTGGTAAAGGAAGTCTTTGGAATATCCTATGCACGAATCTTGAGTTGATGATAGCCAGTCCTAAGATCAATCTTAGAAAACACTTTGGCACCGGTCAACTGATCAAACAAATCTTCTATCTTGGGAAAGGAGTACTTGTTCTTGATGGTGACATCATTCAACTTCCGATAATCCGTACACAAACGGTTACCTCCATCCTTCTTGTCCACAAACAAGACAGGTGATCTCCAAGGTGACGCACTTGGTTGAATCAATCCAATTTCCAGCATGGCATCCAGTTGCTTCTTCAGTTCTGCTAGCTCCGACGGGTTCATACTATAGGGTCTCTGGGCTATGGGTCCTGTTCAGGGGATTAGTTCGATGATAAACTCGATATCCCGATCTGGGGGCATACCGGGCAAAACATCTAGAAATACATCGGGGTATTCACAGACTATCCGGACTTGGTCAATGGTAGGTTGGGCTATACTCTTGTTACACTTGAATTGGCGAGGTAAGGTTTCAGATATGTGCTCGACTGATATTCCGGCTGTACTGGTCATGGTTATGGCTTTCGTGGCACAGTCAATTAATCCTTTATGTTTGGACATCCAATCCATTCCTAGTACTACTTCCAAACCTTTAGTTCGGAGTACTATCAGATTAGCATAAAAATATATGCCATGGATTCAGATAGGGATGACTTTGCAAATTTGCCTAGCCTTGGTGGTTGATCCGGGAATTTGAACAATCATAACATGCTTCAGTTTGGTTGGTTGAATTTTTCTAGTGCATGCAAATTCTTTGGTGACAAATGAGTGCGATGCACCAGAATCAAACAACACTCGTGCAAGTACTGAATTAACAGAAAACATACCCAGCACGACGTCTGGCACTTCCTGAGCTTCTTCAGCATGCATGAGAAAAAGACGGCCATTGCGGTTGAGCGAATTCCCTGGGGCAAATCTTCTTCTGGGCTGAACACGACGATGTTGCTGAGCTGGGACATTGGCATTGGGGGCTGCGGCATTCTTCTTGTTGGGGCACTCGTTGGAATAGTGGCCTTTATTTCCACAGTCATAACAAGTCACTTGCGACTTGTCCTTTGCTGCTACAGGCACAACATTGCCTCCAGTCCTCGGGGCAGTGTTGGTGTTGGTGGTAGCATTGTTGTTGTTGAACTTGGGTGGGGCCGGGGTTGTTTTGATTTCCTCCGGGTCTAGGGTTTCCATGGTTGGGATAGGTCGGACGGTTCATCGGGGGTCTGTTGGTTCTTGGGGCAAATCCTGGAGATGGGTTAGGGCGATACTTTGGGGTCTGATGGGTTCCTGGTTGATGCATCATGCGACGCTTGTGGTTCTCATTGGCTTGGTTGATCTTTCCTTCCATCTAGATAGCAGAGTCGATGTAACGTCCCAAAAATCATGTTTCAAAACTCATGCATATCATCCATGCATTCATGATCATGTAGGGTTTCATTTCAAAATCAATTCAAAAACAGGAGCATATGAGCTCATTATTTTATGTGATCAGCATTAAATCAAATGCTACTCCCCAATGAGAGATTCTTGTTCATGGATCAAACCTTGTTACTCTCAGATTGTTTTGTTTGCTTGCTATTTGCTTAAACCAAAAATTTGCAAAGCAAAAGTGAATTTAAAACCATTTCCAAAACTTGATCAAATCTAGTGCCATATCACTATTTATTTTGTTTGATCAATAGGACCAAGCTAATACAGAGAGTCCATATGTATTTACACTCAAAATTATGATTGTTACACTCTGCAAAAACCCAGAACAAATTTGAATTCATTTGGCATTTGAATTTGTTTGAAAATGGTTTCAGAAAATCAAAACAGAAATAGAAAATGAATTAATAAAAGGAAAAGGGTCGGCGCCACCTTTCCAGCCAAACAACAGAAGCGGCCCAAAAGCCATCCCACCTGGGATTTCCCTCTCCTCCTTTTTACTCACCGCACCCGCGCTACCCAATGAGTCACTGACCGGTGGACCCTCGCCAGCTCACCACCGTCTTCCCCAAATCACGCCCACGACCACGTCGCCGGCTGTTTCCTCCACCATTCACTGCCGTGTTTTAAAACCCGAGTTATTGCCGGCGTGATTCTTGCCCCCGCTCTGGCTATAAGACCCCCTCCCCTCGCCACTCATTTCCCCTCACACCACTTGCTCGCTCCGCCACCAGGCTGCCCATATTTCGCCGAACACTGCCGCGGTACCGACGAACTCCGGCAGCAAATTCCGGTGAGCTCCCCGTGCCCCTTGACTTCTAACCTTGGCAGTACAATCACTGCAACCTTGCACATCTCCTAATCTCTCTGGTGCATGCTAGGATCATCCAGAGCCTCGTCAACATCGACGACAGCACGAGTCCGACGAAACCATCAACTCCGGCAAGCTTTCCTGGTTAGTTCTGACCGCACCTTGCCCTCTCCTTGACACTCGCATGACCAGTACCACTTTGCGCATCTGACGCACTGTTTATTTTGCCCTGGCATGATCTGTACCTTCGCCAACGTCAACGAGCAGCCGTACCCGACGCCTTCGCGAACTCCGACGAGGAATCCCTGACGACTCCGAGCACCCCTTCGCCAACCAAGGACACGTCGAGCTTCTCCTCGTCATTGCGGTTCTGGTGAGCATCCTCCCACCTCCCCGCGCGACCTAGTTCGCCGACTCCGCCACTGTCAGAGCCCGCCGCCGCCTGTCGCCGCCGCCAGCGCCGCCACTTGATGGTTTAGATCTAGTGGTCACGATAGATCTTAGACGAAGCGGTATGTTTCAATCAGAGCCGCGCGATTAAGTTAGATCCAACGGCTCAGAAGCGTGATCCGGCGCGAAGCGGTACCAACCAGTAAGATAGCGCCGCGTGGCATGTTCCTCGATTTAAATTTCTGATTTGAATCTATTAGATGTTTAAACTTGTTTTAATCATAACTTTTGATTCCCACGTTCAAATTTGACAAATTTTATATCAATGGAATCAGGAGAGAAAGCCCTTTCCATATATGCAATGTGTTTAATGTTTTGTTTCTGTTAAAATGGTTATTATTACAGAAACATGTGTAGGCCTATTTTGTGTATATAAATTATTTGAGAATTGTTTAAATGCTCAAATAAAGTTTTTTTTGGCAAGTTTTGAACTTGTTTATGAACCAGTACTGTGCACTTGTCTTGATGAGTATAGAAAATCATCACATATCATATTGCATGCATCCATATATTTTTGCTTGTATCTATTTTGTATGTGATTTGGTGCTATCATTTTATGTGTAAATTTTGGTGCAAATAGTGATTGTGATTGTGAGGATTGTGGCTACTCTCCAAAAAACCAAGGCAAGTGGTGCTTCATGATTTTATTCCTATGTTTTTCAAATATGCTTTAGAAATATTTTTGCTAGACTTGCATGGATCAATTTTGGTCTTTATATGCTATGCTTGGGAAATCCTAGTAGTTGAAGAATTGATAGAAATTTCTAAGTTAAGATGTTTATGTATGCCATGCTTAGCCTAGCTAGTAGCAACCAAGGGTGGTAAAATATTCATGCTATGATAAAATATTTCTAAGTCTTTGGACTATGTTTTTGCTTAATAAAACAACTAAGTGAATGAATCACCTGGGTGGAATGGTTGTGAATGGGTTATGTTGAGTGGTTACACAAGGCCCATTTCTATGGTTTACCTTGTGTATCTCACTTGTGGAAAGCCACCCAGGAACAAAGGGATTTGAGAGGCCAAATGTTAAGAAGCTTCTAGTGCAGCCACTTGGCAATATGGGCTCTACCTGGATCACATAGGTTGCAATAACTTAGCCATTTGGACAGTTGGTGGTAGTGGGATGATAGGTTGGAACGCGTCCATTTGGTCTAAGGGAAGGCTTCTGAAAGGTCATGTCTTGGTGAAAATCAAGTCTTGTGGGGAAAGTGCACAACCTCTACAGATGGAAGAATCTAAGTACTTAGCCATGTCCCTGGTATTGGAAAACTTGAGCATCAAGACATGGAGCTATCAAGAATCTCCTCATCCCAATTTCTAAGTAAAACTTGTGGTTGAACAAGGGTGAAGGACCCCAATGTCTATTGGTGGTTCCTTGGGAAAGATTTTGACAAAGAAAAACTTAGTGTTTTCAACTGATAGGCAAAACCTATTTTGAGCAAAGCAAGCCTAAGATACACTTAGCCAAAATGCATATAGTATATAGTCCACCAATATTCTACTAAGGTATCACTTGCCAATACTATTCCAATGTATTGACCCATTGTGGCTGTAACTTGTGATGTTGCAGGTTATTCTGATGATGATTAGGAGTCATGAGTCTACACTCAACATGCTTGCCTGTGGCACATGAAGATGAATAATTATTTATCTTATTACTTATTTAAACTCTTGTAGTAGGCATGTGGCCATGGAGTTGTAAAAGACTATGTTTGTCTCTGGAATGACTGTAATAATGACCTTTGTTTCTATGTACTTCATCTTAAACTTTGGATGCTAGCATTGGTCCAGGGACTAGCATTGCAATCACAGGGATCCTTTTCCTTTATAAAGGAGGGATATTACAGATGGTATCAGAGCACTATGTTGCCTATAGGATTATGACCCTAGGATTGGAAACCAATAAGGAAAAAAATTCAACAACTTCCACACTTGTCTTTTCTTCTCGTAAACTTTTCTAATGCTCTTTCTCATCTCTATTTGTAGATGAACTCCATCAACGAAGCCGTGAAGAAGGGACCACTCATGACTATGACTTTGGAATGTGAGACAGAGTTCCCCAAGGCTCTCAAGGACCTCATGGTTGCCATGGGAATACATGGTGCAACTTTGTACAAAGGTTTTCCTGTGATGGATGAAGGAGTTGAGTACTGGTGGGTGCAACTTCACTTGTATAAAAACAAGGAAGACCACCACAAGGACTCAGGATTCTGCATGGTCACCAACACAATGATGCACACCACATTCTTTGATTCAGCAAGGGATGCAGCTTGGAGGGCCATCAAAGAACTTGGTGATAGAATCAAGTGCAGAATGCTTAACACTAAGAATGATCTTAAGGAAGAGAAGAAACATGCCCAAGAGTTAGAGGCAACCAACCAAAGCCTAAGGAAGGACATCATAGACTTAGCAATGGAGTCTTGTGATCTAGACAAACAGATTGCCTCTAGGGATGCCCTGTTAGCCAACTTGGCAAGTGAGATTAATGTACCACATTAGTTGGACCACCACACTTATCATTTTATCTCTCCCAAATGTTGTTTAAAATAAGTTGAACCTTGGTTGTTTGTAATGGATCCATGTATGCCATGACTTGTGTGTTTTTGATTTTCAAAAGTTATGCATGTGATGCCTTGACTTGTGATTTGTCTTGAATTGTGTTGATTCTAACTTTTTTCTATCTTATTAAATAGATGCCTAATGTTACTATCAGCACTGTTGAGGAGTTCCAAGGAACTCGTTTTGGCCCTCGTATTATTGAGCTCACTAGTTTGCTCAATCTCCCTCTTCCTACCATCATGGTTCTTCCCCTCACCAAGTTTGTGAGAAAAGACCTTTGGGGCTTAAAGGTCAATCAGCCCGGACGCCAGACTGAGCCTACCATGGAGGCAATCATCTTCAATCTTATGCATGATGACAAGGAGAGAGGCCTAGAGGTAGTCATGCAGGACTTGATTGGACGTTTGTTAGGGAGACACTCTCGACAGGTTAGAGGTACTCACTTCCACACCTTCGGTAGACGTGATGAGGATGGTGAGGCCATTGACTTCGAGGACACTTCGAGGGAGACAGCAGAGCCGATTCGTCTATACCTCCAGGACTTAGAGGTTCTTCTTAGGCATGTGGACACTGATAGGACCAACGTCATGCTTAGCAATGACGAACTCCAGGTGCAGCTTCATGAGAAGGACAAGCTCTTCGCGGAGCAAGATGAGATAGTCAAGGAGATGGAGGCCAAGTTCGAGAGTCAGGACAAAAAGTTCAAGAGTCAAGAGAAGTGAGTCCAAGATAGGAACAAGAGGATTCGAGACATGACTGCAGAACTGGAGGCCAAGGACTTCGAGCTCGAGCATCAGCAGACCGTGATTGAGAGGCTTCGTTCTCAGAAGAGGGCTCTCAAAGCCAAAGTAGAGACCTTGACCACCAATGTCGAGGAATACAAGACCGCTATGGAGAATGCAGGTCTTACATTTGTTGAGGAGGAGGTTGATGCCGAGGAGTAGTGAAGACTACTCATTTATCATTTATTTATCATGCTTTTTATTGAGTCGCAATGACCATCCAACATGTGGATGGCTTGCTATTGGTGTGTTTACTTTGCAAACTTGTCGTTTATGTTGTTGAACTATTATTATTGTGATGCATGTTTGGTGAATGTTTATGTGATGTATTGTGCATGTTAGCATATATGGGTATCTCATTCTTATCTCTATTGAACAAACCACAGATGCCTCCCCGACGTGCCAATCCCAACCCCAACAACAACAACAACATCACCCCTGAGATGCAGCAAATGATGACAGCTCAGACTCAGCTGATGCAAATGATGACTACGTTCATCCAGAACCAGAACAACAACAACAACAACAACAACAACAACAACAATAACAACAATAACAACAACAACAATCAGAACAACCCACCGGGTTTTGACATGCTTACCAGGTTCTTGAGACTAAGGCCAACAAAGTTCTCAGGAACTACTGATCCTATGGTGGCCAATGATTGGCTACGCTCTGTGAACAAGGACTTGGTAACGGTTGGCTATACCGATGAAGAGAAAGTCAGATTTGCAGCTCACTTGTTGGAAGGACCAGCAGCCACTTGGTGGGATAACTTCCAGATCACCACTCCCATTGCAGATGTGACATGGGCTATCTTTGAAGATGGTTTCCATACTGCTCACATCTCATCCGGAGTGATGAGTTTGAAGAAGAAAGAGTTCCATAACCTGAAGCAGCGCCACCGCAGCGTGGCTGAATATATTGAAGAGTTCAACAATCTGGCGCGTTATGCACCGGATGAAGTTGACACTGATGCTAAGAGGAAGGAAAAGTTCCTTGAAGGGTTAAATGATGAACTGAACCTGCAGTTATCTGTGGCCTATGTTCCCACATACCAGTCTCTTTGTGACAAGGCTGCCATTTTGGAGTGCAAAATGAAACAAGTAGAAAGCAGGAAGAGAAAGCACTCTGACAAGCACAGCTCGGGATCGTCTCACAAACGTTCCCATTATGATGATAGTGGGAGTTCAGGATCCCACAAGCATGGGAAATTCAACAAGCACCACAACCACAACCATCATCATGACAACAAGAATCACCGTGGTCATGACAATGACAAGTACAAGAATCACAAGGGTGGGTATAAGAGCCACCACAGTGGAAGTGGCAGTGGAAGCCAGCCTGTCAAGAAGGATCTTAGTCAGGTTGAGTTCTTCAAGTGAAAGAAGATGGGGCATTATGCAAATGAATGCCCAGAAAAGAAAGTTGAAGGACCCAACAAGCCCAAACCTTTTCAGAAGGGACAAGTGAACCACATCAATGTGGAGGAAATTTATGAGGAGCCTGATGCTGTTGCTGGTAAGTTCAAACTCAATTTTGTTCCAGCATTTGTTCTCTTTTATACCGGTGCATCTCATTCATTCATATCAAGAGCATTTGTTGAAAGAAATAAACTACCGGTAGAAACCATTGGGTGTCCTATAAAAGTAAGTTCTCCTGGTGGAGAAATGATAGTGAATTTAGGATGTCATGATCTAGTCATAGAGTTTGGGAAGTATAAGTTTTCCGTTAACGTGATAATCATAAACTCCTGAGGATTGGATGTTATTTTGGGAATGGACTGGATGACTAAGCACAAGGGAGTGATAGATTGTGCCAATCATACTGTCTCACTCACAACTCCAGAAAATAAGAGGATCAGATTCAAGACCAACTTTGAAGCAAAAAGGAGTAAGCTTAATTCTCTTAAGGGGGTTAGCATAGACAGTGTGCCAATTGTGAGTGAGTTATCCGGATGTGTTTCCGGAAGAATTGCCAGGAATGCCACCAGATAGAGATGTGGAATTTCTTATTGATTTGCTACCAGGATCTGGACCAATAGCAAAAAGACCGTACAAGATGTCAGTTGATGAGTTGAAAGAACTCAAGAAGCAGCTTGGAGAACAGTTGCAGAAAGGTTTTATCCAACCAAGTTCCTCATCTTGGGGAGCGCCAGTTTTGTTTGTGGAAAAGAAAGATAGAAGTCAAAGGTTATGCATAGATTACCGTTCACTCAATGAGGTGACTATCAAGAACAAATACCCTTTGCCTAGAATCAATGACTTGTTTGATCAGTTAGAAGGAGCTTGTGTATTCTCAAAGATTGATCTCCGGTCAGGTTATTTCCAGCTTAAGATAAGGGAACAAGACATACCTAAGACAGCTTTCACCAGAAGGTATGGATTGTATGAGTACACCGTGATGCCATTTCGTTTGACCAATGCACCAGCATACTTCATGAATATGATGAACAAGGTGTTCATGGAATTTCTAGATAAGTTTGTTGTCGTTTTCATCGATGACATTTTAATCTACTCCAAGAGCAAAGATGAGCATGAGGGACATCTACGTTTGATACTTGAGAAGCTTAGAGAGCATAAGCTGTATCCCAAATTCAGCAAGTGTGAATTTTGGTTAAATGAAGTTGGATTTCTAGGACATGTTGTGTCAGGTGATGGTGTAGCAGTTGATCCTGCTAAAGTTTCAGTTGCAACTGAATGGGAATCTCCCAAGTCAGTGAAAGAGGTTCGTAGTTTCCTTGGCTTGGCAGGATACTACAGAAGGTTCATTGAAAATTTCTCCAAGGTAGCTAAGCCCATGACAGAATTGTTAAAGAAAGACAAGAAGTTTGCTTGTTCTGAAGGATGTGAACTCAGCTTTCAAGAATTGCAGAAGAGGCTAGTGACAGCACCAGTCTTGTGTTTGCCAGATTTGGGGAAAGATTTCCAAGTGTATTGTGATGCATCTCATCATGGATTAGGTGCCGTACTTATGCAAGAACGAAAAGTTGTGGATTATGCCTCGAGACAACTCAAAACTCATGAAGTAAACTACCCTACTCATGATTTAGAGTTAGCCTCGGTTGTCCATGCACTCAAAACATGGAGACATTATCTTTTGGGAAAGCGATGTGAAGTGTTCACAGATCACAAGAGTTTGAAGTATATCTTCACCCAGAAAGAAATTAACATGAGACAAAGGAGATGGCTAGAACTCATCAAGGACTATGACTTGAGTTTGCAATACCACCCCAGTAAAGCAAATGTTGTAGCAGATGCCCTAAGCCGTAAGGTTTTTGTGAATGGCCTTACTAAGGTAGAATTGCCAGATGATCTGTGTACCCAATTTAGAGATCTCATATTGGAGATTGTGCCTGAGGGACATCTTGTGTCTTTGGATGTTCAACCTACTTTGTTGGACAAGATCAAAGAATCCCAAAAGACTGATAAGGAAATTGAAGAGATTAAGGAAAAGATTGGCAAGGGAAAAGCCAAAGGATTCCATGAAGACGAACAAGGTACTTTATGGCATGGAAAACGTATCTGTGTTCCACCAGATCCGGAGCTTCGGAAACTGATTTTACAAGAAGCACACAACTCACCGTATTCCATTCATCCGGGTAACACCAAAATGTACATGGATATGAAGGAAAGATTTTGGTGGAATAATCTCAAGAAGGACATCGCCGAACATATTGCTTTGTGTGATGTATGTAGTAGAGTGAAAGCGGAACGTCAGAAACCAGCAGGATTGCTTCAACCACTACCTATTCCTGATTGGAAGTGGGATAAGATTGGTATGGATTTCATTACCGGATTACCAAGGACCAGGTCAGGATATGATTCTATTTGGGTAGTAGTGGATCGCCTAACTAAAGTGGCTCATTTCATACCCATGAAGACAACTTACACAAGTGCTAAGTTAGACAAGATCTATATGAGCAGAATTGTATGTCTACATGGAGTACCCAAGAGTATTATGTCTGATAGGGGAACCCAATTCACTTCTCATTTTTGGAGGCAGCTACATGAGTCATTGGGAACGAGGTTGGAATTCAGCACTGCTTTTCATCCTCAAACTGATGGACAAACAGAAAGGACTAATCAGATTCTTGAAGATATGTTGAGAGCATGTGCTCTAGACTATGGAGCCAGTTGGGATGAAAGTCTGCCTTACGCAGAATTTTCTTACAATAACAGCTATCAAGCCAGTATTGAGATGGCACCATTTGAGTTTCTCTATGGGAGAAAGTGTACCACCCCATTGCTATGGAATGGTGTGGGAGAAAGAAGTTTGTTCGGACCAGAACTCATCAAAGAGGCAGAAGTGAAAGTCAAGGTGGTTAAGGACAGATTGAAGATAGCACAGTCCCGACAAAAGAGCTACGCAGATGCTAAGCGTAGAGAAGTCACCTATGAAGTGGGTGACATAGCTTATCTTAGAGTGTCACCGCTTCGTGGAGTGAAGAGGTTTGGTGTCAAAGGTAAATTGGCTCCAAGATATGTTGGGCCATTCAAGATTTTGAGTCGCAAAGGAGAAGTAGCCTATGATATTGAATTGCCAGAGTCTTTGTTAGTTTTTCATAATGTGTTTCATGTGAGTCAGCTTAAGAAATGTCATCTAGAAATGGAAGAGACTTCTTTGAAGGATACTATACCTTTGGAAGAGGTCCAATTGGAAAGTGATCTCACTTATGAAGAGAAACCTATCAAGATTCTTGAGACTGCAGAAAGAGTTACTCAGACTAAGACTATCAAGTTCTACAAGGTTCAATGGAACCATCATTCCGAAGAAGAAGCAACATGGGAAAGAGAAGATGATCTTAGGAAAGACCACCCTCACCTATTTGCTATCCAATCCGAATCTCGAGGGCGAGATTCACCTTAAGGGGGTTAGATTTGTAACGTCCCAAAAATCATGTTTCAAAACTCATGCATATCATCCATGCATTCATGATCATGTAGGGTTTCATTTCAAAATCAATTCAAAAACAGGAGCATATGAGCTCATTATTTTATGTGATCAAAATTAAATCAAATGCTACTGCCCAATGAGAGATTGTTGTTCATGGATCAAACCTTGTTACTCTCAGATTGTTTTGTTTGCTTGCTATTTGCTTAAACCAAAAATTTGCAAAGCAAAAGTGAATTTAAAACCATTTCCAAAACTTGATCAAATCTAGTGCCATATCACTATTTATTTTGTTTGATCAATAGGACCAAGCTAATACAGAGAGTCCATATGTATTTACACTCAGAATTATGATTGTTACACTCTGCAAAAACCCAGAACAAATTTGAATTCATTTGGCATTTGAATTTGTTTGAAAATGGTTTCAGAAAATCAAAACAGAAATAGAAAATGAATTAAGAAAAGGAAAAGGGCCGGTGCCACCTTTCCAGCCCAATAACAGAAGCGGCCCAAAAGCCAACCCACTCGGGATTTCCCTCTCCTCATGTTATTCTCACTGCACCCGCGCTACCCAATGAGTCACTGACCGGTGGACCCTCGCCAGCTCACCACCGTCTTCCCCAAATCACGCCCACGACCACGTCGCCGGCTGTTTCCTCCGCCATTCACTGTCGCGTTTTAAATCCTGAGTTATTGTCGGCGTTTCCTCGCGTGATTCTTGCCCCCACTCTAGCTATAATACCCCCTCCCCTCGCCGCTCATTTCCCCTCACACCACTTGCTCGCTCCACCACCAGGCTGCCCATATTTCACCGAACTTTGCCGCAGTACTGACGAACTCTGGCAGCAAATTCCGGTGAGCTCCCCGCGCCCCTTGACTTCTAACCTTGCCAGTACAATCACTCCAACCTTGCGCATCTCCTAACCTCTCTGGTGCATGCTAGGATCATCTAGAGCCTCGTCAACATCGACGACAGCACGAGTCCGACGAAACCATCAACTCTGGCAAGCTTTCCTGGTTAGTTCTGACTGCGCCTTGCCCTCTCCTTGACACTCGCATGACCAGTACCACTTTGCGCATCTGACGCACTGTTTATTTTGCCCTGGCATGATCTGTACCTTCGCCAACGTCAACGGGCAGCCGTACCCGACGCCTTCGCGAACTCCGACGAGGAATCCCTGACGACTCCGAGCGCCCCTTCTCCAACCAAGGACACGTCGAGCTTCTCCTCATCACTGCGGTTCTGGTGAGCATCCTCCCACCTCCCCGCGCGACCTAGTTCGCCGGCTCCGCCACTGTCAGAGCGCGCCGCCGCCTGTCGCCGCCGCCAGCGCCGCCACTTGATGGTCATGTGCTGAGCGCCGTTAGATTTAGATCTAGTGGTCACGATAGATCTTAGACGAAGCGGTATGTTTCAATCAGAGCCGCGCGATTAAGTTAGATCCAACGGCTCAGAAGCGTGATCCGGCGCGAAGCGGTACCAACCAGTAAGATAGCGCCGCGTGGCATGTTCCTCGATTTAAATTTCTGATTTGAATCTATTAGATGTTTAAACTTGTTTTAATCATAACTTTTGATTCCCACGTTCAAATTTGACAAATTTTATATCAATGGAATCAGGAGAGAAAGACCTTTCCATATATGCAATGTGTTTAATGTTTTGTTTCTGTTAAAATGGTTATTATTACAGAAACATGTGTAGGCCTATTTTGTGTATATAAATTATTTGAGAATTGTTTAAATGCTCAAATAAAGTTTGTTTGGCAAGTTTTGAACTTGTTTATGAACTAGTACTGTGCACTTGTCTTGTTGAGTATATAAAATCATCACATATCATATTGCATGCATCCATATATTTTTGCTTGTATCTATTTTGTATGTGATTTGGTGCTATCATTTTATGTGTAGATTTTGGTGCAAATAGTGATTGTGATTGTGAGGATTGTAGCTACTCTCCAAACTACCAAGGCAAGTGGTGCTTCATGATTTTATTCCTATGTTTTTCAAATATGCATTAGAAATATTTTTGCTAGACTTGCATGGATCAATTTTGGTCTTTATATGCTATGCTTGGGAAATCCTAGTAGTTGTAGAATTGCTAGAAATTTCTAAGTTAAGATGTTTATCTATGCCATGCTTAGCCTAGCTATTAGCAACCAAGGGTGGTAAAATATTCATGCTATGATAAAATATTTCTAAGTCTTTGGACTATGTTTTTGCTTAATAAAACAACTAAGTGAATGAATCACCTGGGTGGAATGGTTGTGAATGGGTTATTTTGAGTGGTTACACAAGGCCCATTTCTATGGTTTACCTTATGTATATCACTAGTGGAAAGCCACCCAGGAACAAAGGGATATGAGAGGCCAAATGTTAAGAAGCTTCTAGTGCAGCCACTTGGCAATATGGGCTCTTCCTGGATCACATAGGTTGCAATAACTTAGCCATTTGGACAGTTGGTGGTAGTGGGATGATAGGTTGGAACGCGTCCATTTGGTCTAAGGGAAGGCTTCTGAAAGGTCCTGTCTTGGTGAAAATCAAGTCTTGTGGGGAAGTGCACAACCTCTGCAGATGGAAGAATCTAAGTACTTAGCCATGTCCCTGGTATTGGACAACTTGAGCATCAAGACATGGAAGCTATCAAGAATCTCCTCATCCCAATTTCTAAGTAAAACTTGTGGTTGAACAAGGGTGAAGGACCCCAATGTCTATTGGTGGTTCCTTGGGAAAGATTTTGACAAAGAAAAACTTAGTGTTTTCAACTAATAGGCAAAACCTATTTTGAGCAAAGCAAGCCTAAGCTACACTTAGCCAAAATGCATATAGTATATAGTCCACCAATATTCTACTAAGGTATCACTTGCCAATACTATTCCAATGTATTGACCCACTGTGGATGTAACTTGTGATGTTGTAGGTTATTCTGATGATGATTAGGAGTCATGAGTCTACACTCAACATGCTTGCCTGTGGCACATGAATATGAAGACTTATTTATCTTATTACTTATTTAAACTCTTGTACTAGGCATGTGGCCATGGAGTTGTCAAAGACTATGTTTGTCTCTGGAATGACTGTAATAATGACCTTTGTTTCTGTGTACTTCATCTTAAACTGTGGATGCTAGCATTGATCTAGGGACTAGCATTGCAATCACAGGGATCATTTTCCTTTATAAAGGAGGGATCGTACAGTCGACAAGGGCTTCAATATCATCAAAGGGGATATTGACTAACAGAGCCTGCATCTCATCATGCAGACCATTCAAGAATCTCTCTTTCTTCTTGTCTTCGGTGTCAATCTCATCCGGGGCATACCTAGCTAATGACAAGAATTTTTCACGGTATTCCACTATGGTCATCCTTCCTTGCTTCAGCTCTCTGAACTCGTCTCTCATCCTCTTGATCAAACCCGGTGGCACATGGGTTCTGCTAAACTTGACCTTGAATTCCTCCCAGGTCATCATCTGGCCTCCGGTCATTGCGCGAACACTGTTCCACCATGCCCTGGCATCTCCGGATAGATAGTGGGTGGCGAACGGAACTTTCTCGTTGGCTTCCACTCCGGCGACTTCTAGGTTATTTTCCATGGTTTCCAACCAATCGTCAGCGTCTAGGGGCTCTTCTAATTTAGTGAAAACAGGTGGGTTGGTATTCTGGAAATTATTGAGCTTAGATCCATGGTTGTCCTGATTTCTGTGGCCTTGGTTGTGGTGGGTAAGCTGAGCTATCTGTTGCAGGGTGGCTAGGTTGGCTTGATGTTCCGCTCTTTCAGCTTCGCGGTCAGAAGTCAACATTTGCAGAATCTGCAACATCGGGTCCAGGGATGAACCACTTCCTCCACGTGGCATCTGAAGATTGAGATAGATCGTGAGAAAATAGGGAAATTCTAAGGTTTTGGGTCTTTGAAAAGTTTTTAAAGTTTGACTCATATTTTTCTAGCAACTTGCTTTTTCATTCATTCATTCATTCATAGCACACGATACAACACACACCACAACAAAGAAGAACAGATGGTTTTAAGAACCATTCTGAAAACTATGATACAGTGGGACCGAATACTACTCACTACGCTAGTGCTCAAGTGCTACTACTCCTTGGAATTCGTGGCTTCGTCATCTTCATCATCATCGATGAAGGCGAAATCATCCTCATCGGTGAAGAAATCCATAGCCTGATCCTCCAGAAAATCATTGTCATCGCTGAGATAGGAGTAGGGGTCTCCACGAAGATCCTCTCCGGCATTCTCCCTTTCTTCCAACTGCATGTCTCTCTCATGGATGGTCTCCTCCAAAGATGAGATGCGGTGGCGAAGACGGGCAATGATGCGCTCCTTCTTGTCGAGCTGACGGTGGCGATACTTGCGATCCTTTGCTAACATGGCGATGGTCCGATCCTTCGTCTTGATGATGGCAGACTTGTGGTTGGAGTAGTCACGACAGTTGTCCAACTCCTGCTGACGATCGTACATCATGAAGCTAAGGTGGTCCACTTGGGTCTTCAGCTCAGGGTGATATGGGGCTTCCAGTGGTTGTCCATTAGCATCATGCCTTGGGAAAAACTCAAAGCGGGTTCCCTTGATCTGATTGATGCTCTGATACCAACTTGTCAACACCCGGGTTTTTAATCCCAGATGCCTGTTATGCCATACATCGTAATCCCAGGATTACCATTTTTGCGAGACATAAAAGAATTGGATACCATAGTACATCATCCATTACAAACCGTACATAAGTTCTTACACAAATAGGGATCTCATGATCCAGTTCTTAATACAACATCAAGCAGCGGAATACGTAATAATAACGGTAGCGTAGGCGAAGCTCCATCTTCGGGGTCACAGGCAATGCTGACGATGGGAGATGATCCTACTTGTCGTAACCTTCCTGGGGTCCATCCTCCAGGTACTCCTCTTCATAGTCTGGCCACGGGAATAGCCAGGGACAAAGCCATGAGTACTCTTTAAGTACTCGCAAACTAATACTAACAAGTGAAAGGGGTTTTTGATAATAGGACACTAGGCTCTAGGGTTGTTTTGCAAAAGCCAGATTTATCTCTACTAAGTTTAGAAGCAACTAATGCTAGTTAAGGTTTTATAACACCTAAGTGGGAACTTGTATCTCATGCCACAACCCTGTTGTGGTCAAGTCAAAGTCTCAATTCATTTCACAAGTCTTTTGAAAACATCTGACGGGGGAACAGTATGGCCACTCCAACTGTCCATAACCGCGGATGCGGCTATTCGAATAGTTTGACACTCTGCAGAGATTGTACACTTTCACCACAACATTAGATACATCCGTCAGGAACAAATCCTGAATTCACCATACTCAGTATGCGGATAATAAATCCTAACCTTTCAATTACACGCCCTAGTATAAGCACCTCTCCTGTGAGTTTGGCCTCCCAACCATGACCAACTGTCATCTTGGGTATTGCACAGGTGGACAATCTTCATGTAACACCCTCAGAATCGGACCTATGCAAGTTTTAGCGATTCCCGCCAAACCCGCATAGAAACGATTCAAAGGTGCCCACCAGGCACTTTCGGGTGGAAACTAAGTAATAACATTACACAACAATTCTCGATGGGACCCACAGACAAATATATATACAACACTCCATGAGTCAAGATTACGTATATAAGGTACAAAGATCCAAATCACCTTGAAAATGATAGAGCGTCCACTACGGACAAGATGCAAATAGAATGTCCCATAACCCGATCTCAAAACCTGCTTAAACAAAAGGGTGGGCAAAGGAAAAGAGGCACGTCGTGCGAGGCGGCCACGGCGAGACTCGAAGACGCCGGTCCTCACATAGGTATGGTGGACTTGCTGCATGACAAAGATGCACTAAACAACCTATAGAGACGAGGGGTAAGAAAGACCCTATTGGGATACTACCATCAAACAAACCCATCCCGGTGTTTCCCTCGAGACCGATCGAGGAAGTCAACCGAGAACTCACACCGTTGGCAGTTTTACTTATTGAATTACTAGTCAGGTTTACATAATCATCCTGATAAAGTAAGCAGTGGGCACTTTTAGTGAACCATTCCGTGATAGTTACAACACTTACTAATCAGATAAGAATGGCATGAGATAACCCAAAACCCAGCAACTGTTGGTACTTTTATTTAGCCATCACTCCAAACAAGCAATTGTGTATTATTTAGCCATTCCATTATAGTGAAGCTAATTACTAGTCATTATAAAGTCAAATTTATAGCACTACTTTAGTTATGCTTGTCTATAGTTTTAACCCGGCCAAACAATACAACACACTGACCAACTCGGAAAACCAAAAAACCCAACGAGGCCTTCACGACAAAGCAATCACAGATAGAAATATTTGGGGCCCATTGAGTAGACCATGACGCTGACGACCAGGGGACTCAAGGTTTCTGGAAACGAAGTGTGAAATAAACAGTAGCATGGCATAAGTACGGATAGTAAATAAAACCTCAAACTAGTTTGTGGCCCCAAGAAAAGAATGAATCATCCTCCCGATGTGGATAGCGCGATAAATCATACCGAAATGGTCAAGTAATTTCGGGTCCGCGGGACACACGACCAAATATTATCTATCACCCACCGATGCCTCTCGCTTACTTCAATTTTAGTTGTTAAACAGGAATTAAAGTGAACGATAAGTAAAGCCATGATCATCTCCAACATCAACATGCGGCAATACATCAACAACGGGCACTTGATGGCACCACAAACATTCCTGGAGCAAAGCACTACTCACGACGCCAAGTCCAACTATCTACCAAACAACAAGTAATAGGATGTGTCCAAGGCAATATATGGCTGCAAGGATATAAACTAGAGCATAACACGTATAGCAATAGAACAACAGGAGGGAATAAATACTATAAAAGTAAGATAGGTAGACAGGGAGATGTCGCTGAAAACATTGTCGAAGGTTCAAAGCTCACATCAACTCAACGGCCTTATCCGCCAAGAAGCAAAACACTAGAATAAACACCGGATGCAATATTTAATACTACGGCAAAAGACCGGCATGATACATATATGATGCATGGCATGGCAAAGATGTTGCAATTAGGTCATATTAAGCGAACCGGGGTCAGACAATTATCTAATAGGTTCAAGTTGTTTAGATACTCCCACAATTAAATGTTGTTTTAGCATGGCAAAACACAAATTTAAATGAGGCCAATATGAGACTAGATTTTCCATATGGGCCCCATATTTAATTATAAGGATGACAACTTAATATGCAACAGGTTTATGTTTAGCATTTATTCATTGACCTTGCCCGTGAGGGAACTAATACTAAGGTATATAAGTTTCATTAAGCCCTACCCAATCTTCGGTATTGTGTTTGTACGATAAAATTGGAATGGTATCGCATCCAAACAACCATCAGTTTTATAAAGGGCTAACGCTCATGCCTCATCATTTTCATCACCAAAATCATCAAGTGTTCCGAAACACATGTCCAAAACATTTCAATAGAATGATCCATCATTCCAAGGTTTTCATAACCATTTTCACCAAGTATTCCCATCTAAAGTTGGTCAAGTTTTATGCTTAGCACTAGCATCTACAAGTGGGGGTAAGTACTAATGAGGGGTGGTACACTAGTGATGTTTGACTAAGTTTAATCTCATGCCTTAGGATGACATCAAGATTGTCTAGCTTAGGCCAAATTTTATACTCTTTATGCACCCTTCATTTATCCTTCTAGAATCTACAATTCACTTAAAGTAAACTCTAAGTAATAGCTTTGATAAAGAAATAAAGTATAAAGCTTGCAAGTAAAACTAGGATTGGTTTATCAAGGGGTTATGATCATATATGCTTTAAGGCATATAGTGGGCATGGTAGCAAGCAGGTATTAGCTTGCACATTCAACTAGTAGCATTAGGCTTGCCAAAGTAGAGTATCTTGCAAGGGTTAGCTTGCATTGGTCCACTTGGTTAATAAAGCTTGCCTTGTGCAGAGCAGTGGTTGAAGTTCTCCTCGGCTTCTTCGTAGTATCCTCCTTCCTCCTCGTATCCTTGGTCGGTACTATATAAATAAATACGATGTACACAATCACCAAACAATACTTAACTACTTGCAATCATCACACAAAAGGGTCCTATAGATGATCTAGCATCATCACTAACATTACAAGATTAAAGTTTGGTTTAATTCCTTTTATTTTTAGAAAAGTAATTTCTACTCATTGAGAAACTACTTAAGATTTAATATTCTCAAACCAAACATGGGATCATGTTGACACATGTCATCACCACATATTTTAGTTCATGGGAATGTGTTTTAAAGTGGTGTCACAATTTAAGAAGGTTTTACTCTTTTATTTTAATTAATTAAAGTGCCTAGAAATGCCTATGGGGCATTCTTTTATTACTTGAACATTATTTATGTAAGTAAACCTATATATTTTTATATATTCTGAAAGGTATGGTTAAATGGGATATTTGAGAGTTGGAATCAACTCAAAAGCAATTATGGTTTTAATTTGAAAATGTTTGAATGCGTAAAAGCTTCCGCCTTGTTATTTTACCATGGGTGATCTACAAATCCAAATGACTTGAATCCAACGAACTTGATTCAGCATTCTGAACCTTTCTAACAAAATTGGTTTCATTCAATTTGGTTCACTGAATCGATCTGGGTTGATTTTGAAATTGGAGAAGTGTGTTTGAAATAAAATGGAAAAGTTAAATTCAAATAACTAGGCTGCGTGGAAAGGTTAACGGCCTGCTTCATGGCCTACGCTGAGCTGGTTATGGTTGTCCCACGCCGATGAGACGAGGGGTGCGGTATGGGGCGATGTGGTGCATTCGATCTGGTTCTAATCCAACGGCTGAGGGTCATCTTCGATGTTGGGCAACGCCGACGAGACAGAAACCTAGCGCGGTCAGTGGGGGTCGTTGGGGGCTCACCAGGGTTCAGGCGAGGGTCGGCGAGGCGGGCGAACGACAAAGTCAACGACGGCGAACCTCCTGGTACCGGCAGCTTCTCCTGGGGTGGCTCCAATCGCTGGCCCCCTTCTTCTCTAGAGGCGGCCTGCTCCGGCGCAATTCCGGCAATGCGCTTCTCGCCTTGCTCCGGGACCGAGGTGGGGTGGTTCTGGGTGAGAGAGGAGTGGAATGGTGTGCTCAATTCGGCTAGGGGTGGCCTCTATTTATAGTCGCGACAACGAGACCAAACGGCATGGGTAGGCGACGGTGGCGACATGGCTACAGGCTGCTAGAGGCATGGCCGGTGGTGGCGATCGCTTGGTGGTCTCCTGGCGATGCTCTAAGGCTTTAATGCGCGTGTAGGGAGGCGTTTGGTCTGAACACGACGCTGCTGGCAGAGGCGTCTTCGACGAGCGGTGGCTGTGAGGCATGGGGCGAACGGGATGTCTGGCGGTCTCCGGTCGGTGGCGATCATGTATGCACGCGCAGGGCGGCGCGCGGCTCGTGGGCTTGCCGATGCGGCGCCTGGGCGATGTTTCGGTCGAGAGCTGGGCGCGGTCTATGCTTGTGGTCCAGGGGTTGGCAAGGTTCGAGCGTTGGACAGGGAGTGGCGGTGGACGGTGGGCTGCCTCCTAGACAAGGTTGGCATGACTAAATCTTCTCCTAGCTCGATGTCTCCACTAGGGTGGAATGGTGAGCTTCGACTGTTCACCATTGAAGTCATTGCCTAGCTTACAGTGATGCTAGTGCTTGGTTTAGCTTGCTAGATGATCTACTGAGATGATTGTGATCTAGAGAGGAAACAAGTTAGGCTTCAATCACTGCTCACAATAGTGTTTAGATTTTGTTTGATTTGTGTCTGCCAAGTGTTTGATGAAATGGCCGCAAGAATTCAAGTTTTGAATTTTGAAAATATTTTTGGTGGGTGTGCTAGGTTGGTGCTGGTGAGTCTGCAGATGCTTGGGTTTTGAAAGTTGAGCTTGTTTGAGTGGTTTTTGAAAAAGTGGGATCTTCCCATATGATAAAGATTCAATTTTGAATTGTCATTTAAACTATGCATTTGAAAGTTTCTGGATGATCACAAAGTGGGCCTTGATACTTTGTTATGAGTACAATCAAGGGTGCAAATATCCGAAAAGTTTCATAGGTTGAAAGTTTGAGACAACCAAAGTAGGCATCGAGTTAAATTGGTCAAAATGACCATTCACTCATTTAACTTTGTTTTGATTTATTTGTCTTTGGGAAAAGTTTGGGAAATTTTAGATGATGTTTATTTCACCTAAGAAGCATTTTACAAGAAAAGAAAGACATAAACAAGGCAATTCAAAAGAATTCAAAATAGGATGCATACACATGCATGCTTCCATAATTTTATTTAGAAAAGTTTTGTTAACCCTAATTTTGATGATTAGAGTTTGATGATCCAAGTTTAGTATTTTGGGATGTTACAATTGGGTGTGGGTGTTTTGGGGTAAAAACCGTGGCGGGCGGTCATTATATAGCCAGAGCAGGGGCGTCAATCGCGTGGCGAATCAATGGAGTTGATCACGGCAGTGAAGAGGAGGAAACGGCCAGCGACGACGTGGTCGCGCGCGGGATTTTGGGGACGAAGGGGTGAGATGGCTTGGGCCCAGTGGCAGTGGCTGCGGGTAGGTTTTGCGCGGGTGAGAGATCGAGGGGGAGGGGGAATGGCCCGGGTGGGCTTTTGGGCTGGTTCACCGTATCGAATGGGTGGCGCTTTTTATTTTTTCCTTTATCCTTTTCTTTTCTTGTTTGATTTTTCAGGCATATTAATGGTTTTATTTGGGGTTTTGGTTTGAAATTTTTTTGTGCAAGACAAATATGCTATGATTATATGAGTGCCATGCATTCTTTTACAATTCATGAATTTTGGGATGTTACAAAGAGTGTCCACTAGTGAAAGTATGATCCCTATGCCTTATTTCTAGGCATTAAAACACTGTTTACAATTAGTCATGTTACATGTTTGCTTGCTGCCATTTTTATTTCAGATTGCAATTACCACTTATAATCATCCATATTACTTGTATTTCACTATATTCGCCGAACTAGTGCACCTATACACCTGACAAGTGTATTGGTGTGTTGGGGACACAAGAGACTTCTTGTATCTTGATTGCAGGGTTACTTGAGAGGGATACCTTTGACCACTTCCTCCCTGAGTTCGATAAACCTTGGGTGATCCACTTAGGGGAAACTTGCTGCTGTTCTACAAACCTCTGCACTTGGAGGCCCAACACTATCTACAAGAATAGAAGCGTGCGTAGACATCAAGCTCTTTTCTTGCGTCGTTGTCGGGGAGGTAAGGTAAAAGGTACTCACATCATCTGGCTACTAAGCTATCTTCTAGTAATGTTGCTGGTGTGTGAGTGCTCGAAGTTATTTCCTTTAGATTCTACAATTATATCTTTTTGTTTCTTGTTTTTATTTTCACTAGTTAGGCTTAATGGGAAACAACAAAAAATTTAGAGAGCTTTATAGTATTTATCTTGATTTTGGACATGAAGTGTTTGAAGATAAAATTAAAAAACCTATGGAACATTATTTGCATGCTAATAGCAATGTTATTAGTATGAATTCTTTGAACACCATTATTGCTAATGCTATGGAAACGTCTAAGCTTGGGGAAGCTAGTTTTTATGAAAATGATCTTTTTAGTTCCCTAGCTTTAGAGGAGAAAATTTGTTATGATGATACTATACCTCTAATATATGATGATTACAATGATAAATATGATATTTTCAGTCCACCTACTATAGAGGAGAAAAATTGTTATGATGATACTATACCTCCAATATACGATGATTACAATGATGAATATGATATTTTCAGTCCACCTACTATTGAGGAGAAAATTAATTATGAAATATTCCTCCTATATTTGATTATTATGGTGATGAGAATAATAATGATAGCTATTTTGTTGAATTTGCTCCCACTACAATTAATAAGAATGACTATGCTTATGTGGAGAGTAATAATTATTATATGCATGTGGCTCAAGATAAGAATGTTTTATGTGATAGTTATATTGTTAATTTTATTCATGATGCTACTGAAAGTTATTATGAGATAGGGAAACATCGTTTTATGTATCTCAACAATATTAAGTTTCCTCTTTATGTTGAAATTTTTGAAGTTGCACTTGTTTTGCTTTCCTATGCTTGTTGCTTTGTGCTTTCATGACTTGTTTCTTCACAAGATTATTTTTCATAGGAAGTGGGTTAGACTTAAATTTGTTTTATATTTGCTTCTTGATGCTCTCTTTTACTTCAATTCATATTTCTTATGTGAGCATCATCGAAATTATCATGCTTATCTTAATGGCTATAAAGAAAGAGCTTTTGGGAGACAATCCATTATATTTTTGCTTTCAGTTTATTTTTGTTTATTCCAGTCAAGGAAGTTATTGCCTCTGTAATAACCTCTCTTTATCCTTTTTCTTTGGTTTTTGTGCCAAGAATATCCTCTAATGAGAGGGAAGTAAGATTTGGGGAAGTTGTTGTCCCGAAACAGATTTTGTGCTTCGCTGTAAAAAATCGTGAAAAATCCCAGAACATTGTATTGATCTGCTATTTTTTGTGCGCATGACCCAGGTATTTACCCAACTTTCATAGTGTTGCACTTTTCGATTTGAGAAACAGAAGATTTAAAAAAAAATCGGTCTTTACCTGCTGGTCTGTTTTGACAGATTCCTGCCATTATTTCCTCTTAATCGGTTTATTTTTTAATTCTCTTTGATCACTTGAGCTTTTAAAAGGAGTTGCTACAGTAGCTTATGTTTTAATTGATGTTTTACTTGAGTTGAAACTAAACCCAAAGGCTTATTATCTTGAATACACTAATGTTGCTAATGAAGATTGTGTGAAGTTTTGTATGAAGGAAGTTTCCAAGTGTAGGGAAAGGAAAATGATGTGATGAGATGAAGTATGGACAAAATATCAAACTTGGGGATGCCACCCGTGTCACACCAAGAAATATTCAAGAGGTACAAGCATCAAAGCTTGGGGATTCCCAAGGCATCCCCTTCTTCATCAACAAAAACTTTAGGTCTTCTTTCAAGATAGTATATTTTTTCTTCATGCACTATGTGTTGTTCTTGGAGCGTATTTGTTTTTGTCTTTAGTTTTATTTTGTTTTGTTTGCTGCAATAAGTTGGTTGGATCCCAGCACACTTATTTTGGAGAGAGACACGCCTGCTTTCATTGTTTAAGACACTCTAGTTTGCACTCTTATTGTTCTGTGAGTGTTCTCTTTTGCTAGCACTGCGTTTAGCTTTAGTTTTCTTCTTATTTTTTCTTAGAATTTTTTAGTTCTTCTTTGTAGTTAGATTAGACATTATCTCTGGTCTTCATTGATTATTATCTTTGTGAATTGTTTCAAATAAGTTGATTGGTGTTGGAAAAGAGTAGAATGTTTCGTGCTTATGATGGTACAAAAAGAAGCTCGTTTTGATTGTGACTTAGACTTTATCATGCCATGCTAGATGTTGCTTTAACCATATGCTTAGTTATTATTGTTGTAGCATGACTTGTTTCAAACAATTAAGATTGCTTAATGTGCCATGAAAGAATCATGCGTTGTTTTAGCACACAAAAGCATAATATTGTGTTATTCTCCTTTGATGCTTTATTTGGGTTGACTTAGCACATGCTTACACCATGTTATGACTATGAACCAGTCACCTTAGCCTCTATGATCATTTATTTTTTGACTTCTGGTATCACTTTATGCTTTGATTAATAATGTTTTGTCGCTCTGCATGATTATAGCCATTATTGCTCTCTTAGTTGATCGCTCCTAGTCTTTTGCTAGCCTCCACCTGTACTGACTATGAGCTCTACTCGTGCATCCAACTCCCAAGAAACCAAGTTATTACAAAGAGTCCACTATAAACTCCTATGCATGGTGTGTTACACCATTCCAAGTATATTCATGTTTTTATCTATCTTCCAAATTAAATTTTTGTTATGTGAAAATTAGTGATTAAAGCTCTAACGAACTTGAAGGAAGATTTTATTTCTTGCACTTAATAAACTTGAACCATTGTGACTATCTTATTATGCTTATATGCTTGCAAATTATAAGTTGGGATTTAGCAAAATCATGCTCTCATGGGGTACGCTTTCGATATTGCACTTATTTTTTCAGTTGATATCATGTTCTTTTGTTTATGGATGCCGGCGGTGTGAAATAAAAGGGGATCTTGTAAGTCCATGGATTTTTTATATGTGTTAGATAAAAGCCTGGGCGTCTAGCCTAAGCCATGTCTAATCATGGTGGAAACTTGCAGCATAACCATAATGAGCATCCTATGAAGCATCTTTAAAAAAATAAAAACCATTCTCATGGTAAATAAAAAGATCGCTGAGATGATCATTGTCTATTGCCTTGTCATTTTGATATGGGATAGTGTAGCACCCCGGGTAAAACCACTACTAGAAAATCGCTGTTGTTTTTATTCTGTGCATCATCGTGCATCTATTTGCCTAAAAATATTTTTCCAAAAATCCTATTTTGTTTTCTAAATATTTCCTCTTCCTTTCAAACCAAACCCTAGATCTGTCTAGATCTTTTATTTCGCCTACAAACTATTTACAAAAGGTTTTATAATTAAAATTAAATAAAAATAATAAAAGTATTTTTTTGTTCCGAGGAGGCAGTCCAGTCGGTCAGTCCAGAGGCCCAACCAAGCCATACTACCTACTACCCGGCCCAAAAGAAACCCTAGCAAAATCCTAAATCTACCCTACCTAATCCCTTCCCACTCCCTCACCCAGCCGCCGCCACCCCACTAGGACACACCCGACGCCAACCACCCACGCGCGCAGCCGCCTACCCGCGCCTCGCTCCCTGGTTGCGTACACCCAACGCACCCCCCCGCTCTCTCTCCGGACCCACCCACCGCCACGAGTCCACCCGCTCCTCTCCCTCTTCCCCCAACCCCATTCCTTGCCAAGCCTCGCTCCCCCTCGCGCAGAGCCACCCTCCTTCGCCTAGGCCGTCGGCCGTCGCCGCCATGCCGACCTCCCCCCGCAACCCCGTCTGCGCTCGCGCCCACCTCCCCGTCTGCTTCCCATCGACATGTGATCCCGCCGCTAGGGCCGAGCCCTACCTCCTCGATCCCATTCGTCGCTGCGACACCTCCTGGCGCCGGCCCCGTCGCCTTCCGTGCTTCCTCTACGACCACCCGCGGCCGCGCGCCTCTGTCCCGGACGAGCTCGCCAAGCTGCATCCGCCTCATCCCCGAGATCCTTCCCTCGTCTTCACCATGGCCGCGTCAAACGTTCCCCGGCCTCGAGCGCCACCGTCCTCGATGTCGGTTTCGTCTCTCTACTAGGGCCCTCCTCTGCTCCGTTAGGCAGGACACCACCGACCTAGCCCCTCCGCCGGCCGCTGGATGGGACCCCAAGACCTCCTGCGCCTCTGCATCCCCGGCCACGTGCGCCTCCATCACCGCTCCTACTTATGTGCACTATTTCCTGCTTATGTTCTCAACCGGAGCTAGCCACGCGTGCACCCAGATCCTTTTTTTTGGTCGTGGACTATTACCCGACGCTGAAGTCCATCTTGGTTCCAAGACTGCTATCGGTTCTCCAAGACAAGATAGACAGCATCCCGCCTCCGGCGCCGAAGACCAAGACCGAGACGATGACTACGCACCGAGATTATCCGCAACCCCCACAAGGACATCGTGTTGCCACCAAGGTATCCCGAGGAGCCTCGGACACCCATTCAAGTTCGCCAGCAATCCTCGGCGCTAAAACATGAGTCCTACCTCAACTTTGAAGCCGGAACCCCAAGGCCGTCGACACGGACCTGGTGAATCCCCGGACGCCAGGGCTCTGGAGTCGAAGACCGAACCACGAAGCGGAGACCGATCCCTCGAACCCTCGGAGCCTCAAGATCATCGAGCCCTTATGTGTGACCCCTATCTAAGACCCTTATTTTATAATATTGACATATACTTGTTGCATATTAATTGAATTTGTTTGCATACATATTGTGGGTGTTTGGGGGTATTTCGATGGCTCATCTAATAATTAAATATGGAGGCCATATGCAGACGAACCTAGTCCAATTTTGACTCCATTTAAACTTGTGTAGCGAACCGGTGCTATATTTTGCCTTGTTAAGACAACATTTGAATTGCGGGGTAGCTAAACAACTATAACCATCTAATAAATTATCGGGACCCCGGTTCCGCTTAATATGGCCTAATTGCATCGCATCTTTGCCATGTCATACATCATACATGAATTATGCTCGATCTTCTGCCGTAGTATTAAATAGTGCATCCGGTGTTTCTTCTAGTGCTTTGCTTCTTCCCGGATTAGGCCGAAGAGTTGATGCGAGTGTCGACCCGATATTTGGATGAACTTCGGCAATATTTCCAGGCGAGCATTCTCCCCCTTTCTACCTATCTTACTTTTATAGTCTTTATTTCCTCCTATTGATCTATTGCTATCTGTGATGCGATGCTCTAGTTTTCGTACCCGTGATATCCCTTGCAGCCATTAAATTGCCGTGGACACATCCTATTACCTAGTGTTTGGTAGATAGTCAGCCTCACGAGTCGTAGTTGCTTGCGCAGGTGTTGTGTCATGCCGTCGATGTTCCATAGTTGTTGGAGTAATGCCTCATATTTAATGTTGGAGATGATCATGGCTTTAATTACAGTATAATAACTAAAATTGAAAGTAGGTAAATAATGCAGAGGCACAGGTGGGCAATAGATGTTATTTGATTTTTAACCGTCCACTTTTGTCCCGTAGGACCCCGGGTACTTGATACATATTCTTTGAGTATTCGCACTATCCGCATGTGGGACCATGAATCCCCCTAGCCAGAGCTTGAGTCATATTTATTTCTTGGGGCCACAAAGTAGTTTGGGGCTTTATTACTATCATCTACTTATGCCATGCCTTACTGCTTTATTTAGGATTGCGTGAGCCTTGCACTGTTAGGTAAGCGGAGTGTTTCATGGTATCGACAAGCCCAACACACTTCGGGTTCCCATCGTTACTGACCATTGACGCAAACCTCCGGGTCCGCTCGAGCCCAACTTCGTCATGGTAGCTTGGTGGGTGGCCTGAAATTTATATGAATCTTGCAATTGCTTTCGTGATGCCTCGTTGGGTTTTCATTTGGTTTTTCTCGAGGTTGATCGTGCGTGTGTTGCTATTTGTGCCCCCGCAGGTAAACTTTTCAAAGCTGTGTCCATGTTATGGACTACTTGGAGCACAGTATCTCGATCATAGACAACTATAACTAAAGTAGTGCTATAAATTTGACTTTATAATGACTAGTAATCACCTTCACTATAATGGAATGGCTAAATAAAAGTGCCAACAATTACTGGTTTGGGTTGTCACATGTTACCATTGTATCTGACTAGTAAGAATGCAACTACAACGGAATGGCTAAATAAAATTACCAACAACTGTTGGGTTTTGGGATGCCTCATGCTATATGTATCTGACTAGTAAGTATCACAACTACAACGGAATGGTCAACTAAAACTGCCCACTGCTTATTATATCAGGATGACTCATGCTACCTATATCTGACTAGTAATTGCCGCAACTATAACGGAATGAATAAAACTACCAACTGTGCGAGTTCCTTGGTTGACTTCCTCGTTTGGTCTCGAGGGGGAAACACCAGGATGGGTATGCTTGGTGATAGTTTCAGGTTGGATCCGAATAGGTATTTCTTATCCCTATCTGATAGCCGCCAGCTATATTGAGTCTCTATAGGTTGTTTAGTGCATGCTGCGCTGCCGCTTCAGTCCACCATACCTATGTAGGTGAGGACCGCCGAATTAAAGTCTCGCCGTGTACTGGCCTCAGTACTGACCACTCTCTTTTTCCTTTGCCCTTTGTCGACACCCTTTTTGTTTAAGCAGGTTTTGAGATCGACGTCGTTAGCAGGTTTACCCTTCCGGCTTGGCCTGGGCAGGGTTATGGACGCCATTGGTTATTCTTCAGGGATCTTAGCCCCATTTGCATCTTGTCCGTACTCGGATGTTGTATCATTTTCAAGGTTATTTGGATCTTTGTATTGTATATCTGTAACCTTGACTCGATGAGTCATTGTATATATATCTGTTTTGTGGGTTCCATCGTGGACTAATGTGTAATGATATTACTTCGTTTTCCACCCGCACGCAAGTGCCTGGTGGGCACCTTTGAATCGTTTCTATGCGGGTTTGGCGGGAATCGCTGAGACTTGCATAGGGTCGATTCTGAGGGTGTTACAGATAGCTCCTATGTCATGGGGCAAGGGGTACCCCGTTGGTGGTTCTCTATGGTACACATATACTTACAATGACAAGAACTTGCTTGTGACTAAAGTTGAGTAGCATGAGGAACGGTACTCGTACTCAAGGGGCATGATATTTTCAACTTGTGATTTTTCAAGCAAGTAACTCATATTTGCCCTCACATTAACCTTAAGAACTTCAAGATGCTTATGATAGGGGCAATGAGAGCTCAAATTCTAGTAAGTACCATAATTTTTGGAAGCTCTTTATGAAACTTGAAATCCCTACTTCCCTCTGCGAAGGGCCTTTCTTTTTTACTTTTTATTGAGTATCCATCTTCTATCTTTATGCACCAATTAAGAGAGCATAGTTGTCATTCTGATTTCAATGTGCATTGTCCCAAAACTTGTTGATTGATTCATAATTATGGTATTGCTTGTTCTTAAATTATTTGAATCTAATCACCCTTATGATCTTTGAAGGTGTCCTATGCATTTATGTTTTGATATTCCATGAAGGACAAGCTGAATACCACTCTTGCTATGTTTTCTATATGTGAAACAAACAAACATCTTTCAAAGCATTATTCATGATCTTTTGCTGTGTTTCCTTTGATGTTGCAACATAGTTGCTATGTCTTATTGTTAGAAATATATCTTTCATGCTTATGTTTAGAGTACTTTGATGCCAGCTATCAATGCTTTACAATACCTTGATCAAGATTGTGATGGTGCATGTCACCTCAAAAATTATTCTTTTTATCCTTGCCTACTCGAGGACGAGCAAGAGTTAAGCTTGGGGATGCTTGATACGTCGTAAATGTATCTATAATTTTTGATGCTCCATGCTTGCTTTACACCAACTATCTTATGTTTTTTCTATACTATGTGGTATTTTTATGCATTTTATGGAACTAACCTATTAACAAGATGTCACAGTGCCAGTTGCCTATTTTCTGCTATTTTTGGTTTAGAAAAACTAGTAAAGAAATATTCTCGTAATTGAACAAAACAAAAAACCAAAGTTCCTATTTTTTCGACACGACATGAAGTCCGAAGGAGAGATGAAGAGGTTCCACGAGGCAACCACACCTGGTGGCCATGCGCCCCCTGGTCGCGCCTCCATAGGGTGTGGGCCCCTTGGGCCTCCACTGACCTTGCCCCTTCGCCTATATATCCCTCCCGAGGAAAAAACCCTAGATACCAGATCAGAAATCCATGAAAAGTTCCACAGCACCGACGCCACTGAAGACGAGATTCGAGGGACCGAAGTCTCTGTTCCGGCACCCTGTCAGGACGGTGAATTGCCCTCGGAGCCATCTCCATCGACTCCACCGCCATCTCCATCACCGTTGCTGACTCCCATGATGAGGAGGGAGTAGTTCTCCCTCGAGGTTAAGGGATATACCAGTAGCTATGTGTTCATCTCTCTCTCCATGATGTGATCTTATTGTGATCATGAGCTTTGTAATCTAGTTGAATAAGTAGATGCTACTCAAGTGATTTAATTAATGTAATCTCCGCTTATCCCCACGTGTGTGAAGTTGACAGTGTGCACACCATGTGTGGCACTTAGGCTAAAGGTTGCAGAAATACTTATCATGAGTTATAATTTGAGTTGGATGTCCCTATGAAATTGTGGTGTTTGTTGGAACCATCTAGAACTCAAGGTGACCGTTAGTGGTTACCTAGATGGGGAATGCGGACTTTAAGGAGTGTTTTTATAGCCCTATACTATTAGTTAGTGTTCGTTATCCAACCGAAGAGTAGTTCAGGGTAGCATAGTGAAGATAAGATATTATATGTTTATTGAGAGTGTCCACTAGTGAAAGTATGATCCCTAGGCCTTGTTTCTAAGCATTAAAACACTGTTTATAATCATTCCTGTTACATGTTTGCTTGCTGCCATTTTTATTTCAGATTAGAATTACCACTTATTACTTGTATTTCACTATCTCTTCGCCAAACTAGTGCACCTATACACCTGACAAGTGTATTGGGTGTGTTGGGGACACAAGAGACTTCTTGTATCTTGATTGCAGGGTGGCTTGAGAGCGATACCTTTGAAATCTTCCTCCGTGTGTTCGATAAACCTTGGGTGATCCACTAAAGGGAAACTTGTTGCTATTCTACAAACCTCTACACTTGGAGGCCCAACACTGTCTACAAGAATAAAAGCGTGCGTAGACATTAGTATGCACTTAAATACTTTCACTAACATATATGATATGATGCGCATTAAAGATGTTGGCCCCGACGCGGTCAAGTTGCGCTTTTTTCCTTTCTCTCTTGGAGGAAGAGCAAAATAATAGTTGTTATCTTTGCCTAGAAATACTATTGTGTCATGGGTGGAATGTACTTCTTTATTTATGACTAAATTGTTTCCACCAGCAAAGACTATGCAACTCAGATCTAATATTACTGGTTTTAGACAAGAAGAGCATGAGCCACTAGCGCTTGCATGGGAGAGAATGAAAGAATGCATGTGTCGTGGGAATGACCACGGCAGATGCTGCAATCGGCAGCGAGTAGTAGAACGAAGGGCAAGGGCGGCCAGCCATCTGCGGTGCGAGATGAGGGCGGAGACTCAGGGTTTTACCCAGTTGCCCCTGAGGGTAAAGACCTACTCCTGCTAGATTGTATTATGGAGGTGTTTACAATGGGCGAACTTCGGCTGCTAGGCGAGTTGCTTGGTGTATGAGGAACGATCTACTCACCCCTTAGGGAGGTTTATATAGGCCTACCTCCCTAGGGTTTACATATCTCAACCGATTCGGTTACAACTTTGTCAATCGCTTAACTTGCAGACCTGGGGCCTATCTACTGCTTGGGCCTTGACCTCCGATGCTGGTACCTGATGGGCCTTGATCCATTCGCCGCTCTGAGGCCCACTCGCCAACCTTTGGGCGGTCGGAACGTCCCGAGGATACCCGAGGGCATATCCCCATCAGTAGTCCCGAGGCCGCCGTTGATTAGGCGCGTGGTGGCTGGCGCGGAGTATACGGCTTCAAGTTGGCATCGGTCGAATCGTCGGCGGGCTCTGTACAAAGGAAAAATCCGGCGAACCGAGTCGCGTCTCGGCGACTCGAACCAACGGGTCGCCTCGGCGAGTAACTTAGCGAGCCGAGTGCGGAGGCGGACCGTCGGGTGTGGTCAAACTAGCCGTTAAGGTAACCGCGGTAACTTTCGGCGTAATCATCGCGCGTGCGGCCCCTAATTTGGCGGGCAGCTCTCGCTATATAAGGGAATGGTTGGCCATCGGAAGCCAACCGCCCACCATTTCTTCCGAGTACGCACATCTTTCGCCCGCTGATCTCGCGACCCGCAATCCTCCGACCTCCAAGCAAATCCTCAGCCATGGCCTTTTCCACCGAACCTTTGGGCAGATCCAAGTGCACCAGGCGCAAGCCTCCTTCGAGGAGGCGGAATCCTCGGGCGGCTCTTGGCGAATCCCCGCAGCCGGAGAAACGATCCCGAACCCGCGCGCGAGAGAGTTCATCTGCTTCACTAGTCACCTCGAGCGGGGTTTAGGGTTTCCCACCTCTCTGTTCTTCCGGCGCTTCTGCGCCTACTACGGGATCCAGCCCTCAGATCTGGGTCCCCATAGTATCGAGCAGCTCGCCATCTTTGTGGCGTTCTGCGAGTGCTACTTGGGCTGCCGGCCCTATTTTCCCTTGTGGCAAGATCTGTTCCATGGACGGATCAGGCGAGGCGAATGCGGCCCAATGCTAGCCGCGGCTTAACCTTCAACTGAAATCCAAAGCCTCCTTCTTGACCTTATCTTGCCCAAAGCAGCGGCTGAAAAAGTCTTGGTTTTACGTGACCGAGGCGACCCCAGAAGGCGGCGATCCCACGATACTCGGCCGGCCCGAGCCGCGCAATCTCCGTGTCAAGCTACCCGACGACCAGCGGATGGTCGTTGACGAGATGCTCCGTGCCATTCGGTCGAAGAAGAAGGGCTCAGACGGTGAACCCGTATAACCGCTGGCTTGGCGGCGTCTTGTTCCACTCGCCTAACGCGAGCATTATATGTACCAAGACACGGGCCGAGAAGACTCGGCGAAGGCCTCGCCGAAAGTGGAAGCTGGAGGACTACCTCCTGGCGCTGAAGAGGATCACCCAGGCGGCATACACGGATGCGCAGGCCGGGCTCCCTCCATACACCACGAAGCGTCCGGCTCCAACGGTAATAATCTGATCCCATTCGCAGTCGCAGCATATGCAGTCGCGGTAATTCTAACTTTCTTCCATGTTTAACGCAGTTATTTCAAGTGGTGGAAGGGTGGCTCCCACCCGCCGTTGACGAGTTACGGGCCATCCGCCAGGGACAAGCGAAGTCGCCTCCGCGAAAAGGCAATGAGGACGAGGACGAATCCGAAGAAGAGATCGCCCACCGATCCGAAAGACCCGTGGGCAACGTTAGCGAGCTCGAGGCGAGCAAGAGCCTCGGCGTCATGATGATGACGAAGAACTCCGGAGACCACCTCGCTCCGTCAAGCCACTCCCGCAAAGAAGAAGAAGGAGAAAGAAGCGAGGCCCCACGAGGAGGACGGCCGCCGAGGATGGTCTCACCGCCGCGCCGCAAGCGGCTCCGATGCCCACAGCTCGCCGACGACGGGGCGGCTCCGGCAACAGCCACGCTGGATGCGCCATCCATGGAGGCACCGCTGGCTTCACTACCTCCGCCCTTCGCGCCAGTCTCCGGGCTAGGGGCGGCTCCGGCCCAGGCGGCTTCGCCTCGCGAGGAGGTCCCGAGCGTGGCGGTTTCGTCTCGCAATGAGGCTCTAGCGTGGCGGTCTCGCCGCAAGGAGGCTCCGCCGCAGCTCCACTTCACGAGGGGCCTCCGTCGAAGGTGTTCGAGGCACCAACCGCCACCTCAACGCCAAAGAAGCCCTCCGTATCTTGGGCCCTGGCGTCCTGGACGGGGCTTAGTCATGGCCCAGGCCACTGGAGAAACCGCCGGCCTCCGTCTTGGGCTGCGCTTCATTCCAGCTTGCCAAGTAAGTGCACTCGGCCTTCATCTTCCTCTCTTAGTATTTAAATTGTTTCACTGAGTTGTCTCGATACATAGGACGGAGTGAAGAAGATGGGCCACCCGACGGTGGCCAAGGTGCCCTCCGCCGCTAGCGAGGAGGACCCTTCTCGAAGAAGAAGGCGGACGAAGTCGCCGCCCGCCTGAGAGGGCAGCAAGAAGGCCAAGGCGGCGACATTGTCGTCGTCTCTCGATGACACTGCGACCGCTGCGGTGGGCCAGCTGTGGAAGCAACCGCATCCACGAAGGGGGCATTTCGTTGCGAGGCCGAGGAGGCGAGCTCCCTTGAGCGGGCGTCAATCGCTACCTTCCCCGCTTCATGACCATGGCGGCACGGCGAGTGCGGCCGCGACTGAGCCCCACTCGAGATCGCGGCGCGAGATTGACCAACGTCGCGGACACACCGGTGTTGCTTGCGTGTGGACGCGGCGCAACTGCACAACATGCTTGGCGCGGCCATCCAGGTACCTCCAGTCCCCGAGGATCAGGTCGGTGTTTTGCAACGGCCTGATTCTTTTTAGTTTCCTGTTTTGCGCGTTCGAGTCCAGTCCCCGAGTGCGCACTCGCTAAATTTTAGCGGGTGGGCACTTAGGAAGTTTTTCCAACCGTCAGTCCCCGAGTGCACACTCGCTAAATTTTAGCGGGTGGGCACTTAGGAATTTTTTCAACCGCCAGTCCCCGAGTGCGCACTCGCTAAAATTTTTAGCGGGTGGGCACTTAAGAATTGTCATGTGTGCTGACTTTGAAGATGTACAGGGTCTGCAGCTGGAGTCGGCAGAGCGATTGGCTGCGGCAGCGTCGAGAAGGAACCGGCTGCTCTCCGTGAAGCGAACAAGGAACTTCAGGTTGTGGCTAGGCCGAGGTGGTTTCGCCAAGGGCTTGTCCCCGCTGGAGAGGAAGCGGTTCTGCATTGGGCACCGCCGAACAAAGATCGCCGACCTCGGCGCGAGCTTAAGGAGGCGAAGAAGAAGCGAGTTCGCGAGCAGGCGGCGAAGGCTGCCATGGCGCGGAGGACGATCGAAAGGCGCCTGAAGCCATCATTGTTGGGCTTCGTAACGACCATACATCGCCTCAAGGTTTCATCACGGGCTCGCCCGCCTTGCTTGGTGAGTGCGTCTTCCTTGCCTTTACGATTGTACCGCTTTGTGGTTTCCATTGTACTCATAGTTGTCTCCTTCTCGCAGGCCGTATGATTGGTAGCCATGAAGAAGCGAGTTCTCTTGATGCGAGGGAGTGCGTGAGCATGCTCGCCGACTTCGGCGCTGTCGGCGACTTGCATCCGCGCCTACCTTCAAGAGATGTCGCCCACGGAGGTTATTCCCAATGACCTCATTGAGGTGTGGGAGTTTGGAGAAGGCGCCCGTCGTGGAGTTCATGACGGTCGGCTTTTCGACGTGAGCGCCGACGGCTCGAGTCGGACTCGCCCACTTCCCGAAGATTTCGACCGACGACGTGACGAGTGGTTATCCTTCATCGCGGCGTGGATCTGTCGAGTTCTTAAGCTGCGAGGCGTCGCCGCGTACTCGGGCGTGTTTGGGCGATGGGCGACCTTCTTCCGCATCAGAAGCGGTCGTCGCGCGAACGACGCCGAGCCGCGCATCGCGACTTCAAGGTCGAGCAGCCTTCCGCTGCGGCGATGGCGGCCAGCGACTTATCCATCGAACCCGATATCAGATTCATCCGGAAGCGCCGGGACGCTGGTGCATCATCATCGAAGCCTGCGGAGTAGTGTTAGTAACAATTCTGCCGAGTAGGCATATTTTGTAATGTAAGATAATGCGATTGAATGGAACGTTGTGTTCATTTTGCTATTTGTTTGTGTTTTGATTGATTTTGGGTGAGTCCTAGCGTCCGCCCTTTTGCGGGTTTCACCTTAAATATGATGTTTTGTTGTTTATCATGTGTGTTGTTGGTTGAGTCGACTCGGAAGCTCGGAGAGCGATGCAAGGCGACTCCCTCGAGTGCTCAGCTTTACCGCTTTCCCGTCTGTGACGCGGTGCTGGCCGAGTCCCCAGCGTGGTACTTGGTAGTTCAAGGCGCGACTCGAGGTGGTTGAGGACTGAGCGTTTGTGTTAGCGTCGCTCCTGCCTGGCCGTGGGTCAATCGCGTGGCAGTCCCGCACGCTCTCTTACTTGGCGTTTTCCCTTCCGATCGAGACGAACTGGTATCCAGTCCCGGCGTGGTACTTAGCCGCTCGAGTCGCTTCGCCAAGGATGCGGAGGACCAGGTCGCTGGGAAGCGAGGATGTCTTGGTTCGTAAAACCAGTCGAGCTAGGCGACTCGATGGGGCTCGGATTGGCGTTGTGGACGATGCAAGACCTGAATGACTCGGTGCTCTTACATCGCACTACTTAGCCGTGCGGTCGCTGTACCAAGGGTTGACTTCAGTATTTTAGCATGACGCTGTTAATTACGAAAAGCGAGTGGCACAAGGAATGGAGAGTAGACGAATTTTGCGGTAACCGTTTCTTTTATTCATAGCGATCGGAGAGTACACATGTGGGGTTCTAGGTATAGAACTTCCGGAGGAGATTTACATTCCACGGCCGACGCCGAGTTCACCGCCCCCGCGACGCCGACGAGTAGTGGGCGTCGTTGCGTCTGCACGCCCGATAGCGAACGGGCCTTCCCATGGAGGGGAGAGCTTGTGCATGCCCTTCTTGTCCTGGATGAGGCGTAGCACCAAGTCGGCTTCCTGGAAGGTACGGGTTTTCACCCGTCGGCTGTGGTAGCGACGGAGCCCTTGCTGATAGATAGCGGTGCGATCGGGCGAGGTCGCGGCTTCGTCGAGTTGGTCGAGCCCATCTTGGCGGGCAGTTCGCTTATGCGGCTCCGTATAGTGGACGATCCGGCGAGTCGTGTTCGAGGTCGGTTGGCATGACGGCTTCCGCCGTAGACCATGAAGAAGGGGTGAATCCGTCGACCTGCTGACCGAGGTGCGAATTCCCGGATGACGGAGGGAAGCTCTTGACCCAGCACCGGTGCGCCGAGTGGTACTTTGGAGTCGCGGCCAGGCCGTGGAGGATGCTTTGGTTGGCTCGTTCCGCTGGCCGTTGGATTCGGGTGTGCGACGCGAGGTCGAGCGGATGTGGTGCTCTCGCAGAACTCGCCATTGCTCCCTTGGCGAAGTTTGTGCCGTTGTCCGTGATGATGATGTTGGGGAAACCGTGGCGGTATATGAGCTCGTAGGAACTTAGTGGCGATCTTCCGTCGCATTTCGGACTGGCTTGGCCTCTATCCACTTTGTGAATTTGTCGACGGCGACCAGCAGGTGGGTGTAGCCAGAGGGGCCTTCTTGAAGGACCGACCATGTCCATGCCCCACACGGCGAATGGCGGTGATGGGTATTGTTTTGAGCGCCGAACTTGGACGTGCGTCGGTTGGCGTGCCGGCACCGGCGCATCGCTGGACGATATCGACAGCGTCTGCGTGCGGTGGGCCAAGAGAAGCCGTGTCGCATGGCTTTGGCGATCAGGAGCGCAGCGGCAGTGGCCGCGATCGCTGAGTGGATGTCGTAGGATTTTGCGCCCTTCACTGGTTGGACGCGTTGAACACGCGGTGACGCTGCGCTTGTGTAGCTCGCCGTCGACGATGGTGTAGGACTTGCATCGGCGAACAATCATTCGAAGCGCTTGTCTCATCTGCGGGCAGGTTGCCGTCTCGGTAGCGATGTAGGGCTTGGTCCGCCGTTCGTTCGGTGACGAAGTGCGACCAAGGTTGCCTCTGGTTGAGCGGGACTCAATGTCGATCTCCTGAGGAGAGATCGAGGCGTGAAGATGGTGTCGAGGAACACGCCGGCGGGTGGTGCGGATCGTGCCGACCCGATGCGAGAGAGGGCGTCGGCCTCCTCGTTTTTCCTCCTGTCGATCCACTCGACCGAGTAGCCGGTGAAGTGGCCGCCCACCTTGTCCACCTCTTGGCGGTATGCCGCCATGGTAGGGGAGACGGCGTCGCAGGTGCCGGCGACTTGACCCGCAACGAGGTCGAGTCTCCAGAGCATCAAGGCGATTGACGCCATCTCCTTTGGCGGCTCGCATGTCGTGGAGGAGTAGGGCCTCGTATTCAGCCATGTTGTTGGTGCAGGGCGTGAATTCGAGGCGGAGTATGTAGCGGAGCTTGTCACCTTTTGGTGAGGTCAGCACTATCCCCGCTCCTGCGCCGTCCGCGTTCTTGGACCCGTCAAGCACAGGCTCAAAGATGGAGGTACGGGCGGCTTCTCGGCTGCTGGGCCTCCTCCCGGCGAGGAAATCGCCGGTCTGCGACTTGATCGCCTCCGTGGCTCGTATTTAATGTTGTGGACGCCGATCTCGACGGCCCACTTGGCAACCCGCCCGGCCGCCTCGCGATTGCGGATAATGTCTTGTAGTGGAGCGGAGGAGACGACCGTGATGGGTGCTCGGAAGTAGTGCGGCGGCGCTGAGCTCAAGACCGCGATACCAGCTTTTGGTATGTGGGTATCATGGCGCGACTCGGTTAGGACCTCGCCGATGTAGTATACCGGCGCTGGATCGGCGCTTTTCCTTCCTCCGGTCGTCGACGACCATTACAATGACGACGACGCCGGACGCCGCGACGTAAACCAGCATGGGCTCCTTGTCGACGGTGCGGCGAGTAGTGGTGCGGCGAGTAGCACCTTTTGGTCGCGAGCGCGTCGTCCGCCTCCTTGTCCCCTGGAAGGTGGGGTTCTGCGCATCGCGGTATAGGGCATCGCCTTTTCGCCCGGCGGGGATGAAGCGATCGAGAGCCGCCACCGCCCGCCAGCTTCGGACGTCGCGGGCACTCGGGTTTGCCGAGAGGCGATCGTGTCGATCTTCGTTGGGTTTGCCTCGATCCCACGCTTGGAGACGACGTACCTAGTAATTGCCGGCGGGTACAATCAAGGTGCACTTGCCGGGTTGAGCTTTATCTTGTACCTCCGCAGGTTAGCGAAGGTCTCGCGAGGTCGGCGAGTAGGTCGCCTTGGCGAGCGGATTTTACGACCACGCCGTCGATGTAGACGTGGATGTTGCGCCAATTTGGCTCGCGAGGCATTCTTTCATGCACCATTGGTACGCTGTTGCTCGGCGTTCTTGAGGCGAAGGTCATGGCGGTGTAGCGAAGGCTCGAATGGCGTGATGATGAACGCCGTATTCTCCTCGCCCTCGACAGCCATTTTGATCTGGTTATACCCGAGTAGGCGCCGAGGAAACAGCGACTCGAGCCAGCGGTGGAGTCGATGATCCGATCGATCCGCGGAGGACGAACTGCTCCTTTGGGCAGGCGCTGCTCAGTTTGTGTAGTCGATACACATTCTCCGTGTCCCGTTTTTTTCGACCGGACTGGGTTTGCCAGCCACTTGAGTATTTGATTGGCGAATGAAGCCGGCAGCGGTAGACGCTGCACTTCCTCGGCGATTGCCCGACGACGTTCTTCGTTGAATGGCCGTGAGCGATTTGACCGGTCGCACTTTGGGGTCGGCGTTTAATTTGTGCTCGGCGAGCTCCCTAGGGACACCGGGCATGTCGGAGGGTTTCCATGCGAAGATGTCCCTGTTCTCACGGAGGAACTCGATGGCGCGCCTTCCTATGCTGGGCTCATGCTGTCGATCGCCACCGTCCTGGTCGCCGGACCAGCTCGGCCGGTCGGGTGTGCGTCGTGGCCTCAAAGGTTGAGGTGTTTGTGCCCTCTGAGTTGGGCTTCTTGAGTATTGTGGGGTCGTCGTTGTTGACCCCGCTCGCGTATTTGGCGAGCTCATCGGCGTGACTAGCTTCCGCCGCGATCACGGCGTCGGCGAGTTCGGCTCCTTTGGCCTCGCATTCGGCGGCCATGTCAGGGTCGCCGTTGATGGTGATAACGCCGCACGGCCCGGGGAGCTTCATCGCGTTATGCAGCGTGGTGTGCCATGAATTTGGCGAACGCTGGCGCCCAGACGCAATGGTAAGGGCTGTCGAAGGGCACCAGCTCAAGACGATCCGCCGGTGCGGAAGTTCGCGGAGTGCGAAGGTGACAGCGTGACCTTGCCGATCGGGTACGCCCGACCGGGACGATGCCGTGGAACGTGGTGTGGTTGTCTCGATCATCGATCGCGGGAGCCGCAGTCAAGGTGTCGAGGTAGAGGATGTTGATGGAGCTGCCGCCGTCCATCGAGTCTTGGGGAGCCATAGTCGCCGACCTTGGCTTGACCACCGGGCGACTCGCCCCGGTACTCGGCGTGGCGCAGTGGTCTTGCTGCTCTGGTGATAGGTGCTGCCCGACCAGTTCAGGCGGGGACGTCTGTTCGGCCACCGCGTTGACGGCGGCGGCGGCGATGACCTTCTTCTCGCGCTTCGTGTTGAAGCGGTGAAGGTGTGGAGCGAGCCGCCACTTTGCGAATTTTCCGCCATTTTGCGGGTCGTTGTCGGTGTCCTCCGCGTGCGTGCCTTCTCGATCTCCCCGAGGGTGTGGCGTCGGCGGTGGTGTGCGTGGCGGGCTTTCCTTCCTGCTGTAACGCACATGGTTGGTTAAGGAGGGGCGGGATCGAACCTTGGCTTGTTCTTGTAGTTCCGCCGTCGCGTCGTTGCCCTCCGTCGGCGGTAGCTCTTGGGGTCGCGTTAGCGTGCCAAGATTGGCGGCAATCGACTTCGCCCATCGTTGCGCGCTTGCCTGTGAGGCGAGTGCCGCTGTAGCGTAGTCTGCTCGGCGTCGCCGTCGTTGCCGCCTGCGTCGTTGTCCGCGGACTCGTCGTCGACGTCTTGATTGGGATCTTCCTCGGCGTATCGTTTGGCGATCTCGAGGAGGTCGGGGATGTTGTCGAGTGTGCGGGCGTGTCGCTTGAGCTTGGCGACTAGGGGCTCGTAGCGGCACGAGGTCTTGAAGCAATGGATGGCGGTGTCCGGGTGGATGCCGACCGCTGTGCAGCTCTTGCCACCGTTGGACCCAGCGGGTCGACTCGCGGTCCCTGGACGCGCTCGTTCAGTCCTCGATGGTGGTGGCGCGGGTGTAGGAGCACTCGAAGTGCGACGGCGTGCCTCGCATTTCCTCCCGAGTCGATCTGTCACGGGGGCGTGTTGATCCATTGCCCGCGTCCCTCCATCATCGCGGGAGGTAACGGGCGGTAGGTCGGTGTGACCGCGATCCCCATTGCCATGAGGTATGTGTCAAGCCGCCGCTGGGTCGTACGAGGAGTCGTATTTTTCGATCTCCTTCGGCGCCTTGAAGTTGGGTGGGTACTTTTCGCCTCGGATCATTGGTCCGAAGCACTTGGGCCCTAGTCGACTGAGCGACCCCATAGGCTCGCCATCGCGGCGAGTGGTTAGGGTGTGCCGCAAGTCGTCGGGCTGGCGTGCGCGCCAGTTCTGGTTGGCGATGATATGAGTGCGAGCGTCGATTGGCTCTCCATTGGCGGCGACGAGGTTGGTCGCCGGCCTGGGATCGTTTGTGGAGAGTGCCGCATTCGCGGGTCGTCGTTGGAGCTGCAGTGGCTCCGGCGGCGGGCAATTGAGGGTGTTTGCCACCGCTGGACGGCCGCTCGAGGCCGCCCTGCTTCCGGAGGAGCGCGAGTACACTCGCCCCTGCGTCGGCGCCTTTTCTGTTCCACGGCCTTCGCGAGCAGGGCCTGACGCATCGATCTGTAAGGCGCCGTCGCGTCGCCGTGATCTTTGTCGCCGCTCGGCCTGCCACGAGGTTGTCCATCGGGGTGGAGAACAGTGGAAGGCCGTTCGCGTCGCGCTCCCGTGAGGAGACGACTATCCGCGGCTGGTCCCTGGGAGGGGTGCGGTTGGGTGGTGGTGGGGCACCCATCGCCGTTGATCCTGGCGGGGGGCGGTTGCTTCCTCCTGGTGGCGCGTTTTCGCGGTCGCTGCTATGCGAGCCGGGTCGTTCGTCGTCGGTTCAGGCGCGCCCTGAACGGTGGGGTTCAGCGCGACCGATCCGCTGGTGGTAGCGGCAGTTCTGCGCTGTCACCGCCGAGGCGAAATTTTTCGCTCGGCCTGCTCTTGCGTCGCCTCCGCCATTTGGCGGAGTTCCTCGACCTCCGTCGCCGTGGCGTTAGGAGGATCGGGTGGAAAGGGTCCTCCGGATCGGTGCGGTAGCCATGTGAGCGGCGTGGCGACCGCACCGTCGTGGAGGTCGGCGGAGTTCTCCGACCCGGTCGGAGTCGAAGATCCCGAGGATGGAGGGGTCTCGAAATCTCCGCGTTGGAGACCGCGATGGAGCGCGGACGAGGCCGCGGTGATGGATCCGCGAGTGACGCGGGGCCGAGTCGGCGTCGCCGGTGAGGGTCGCGTCTTCGCGGCGGCGAATCCTCGGCCACGTTCGTGGGCGAGTCGTACTTTCGAGGCGGTGGATCGTCGGATCTGGCTCTCGGAAAGCCGATCGCGTGGTGGCGACTTCGCGGATGCGAGCCGAGTCCTCGGTGATGACTTCGAAGCCGACGAAGAGCTGATCGTGCCTGGCGGGATCACGCTGTGCGTGACGGGTCGCGCCGCCGGACGTAGCTGCTCGGCAAGATCCGGAGCATCTCGCGATCGCTATCATGCGGCCGGTGGCGACCGTCGTTGATGGGCAGATTGGATCTCGCGCGAACACCGGCCAGACCGGCCAGGCCCCGTGGGCGCCAGCGTGGGAATGACCACGGCGAATCTGCAATCGGCGAGTAGTAGAAACGAGGGGCAAGGGCGGCCAGCCATCTGCGGTGCGAGATGAGGGCGGAGACTCAGGGTTTTCCCAGGTTCGCCCCGAGGGTAAAGACCTACTCTGCTAGATTGTATTATGGAGGTGTTTACAATGGGCGAACTGGCGGCTAGCGGCGAGTTGCTTGTGTATGAGGAACGATCTCTACTCACCCCTTAGGAGGTTTATATAGGCCTACCTCCCTAGGGTTTACATATCTCAACCGATTGGTTACAACTTTGTCAATCGTTTAACTTTCGACCGGGCCTATCTACTACTGGGCCTTCGACCTTCAGTCGCCTGGTACCCTGATGGGCCTTGATCCATTCGCCGTTCTGCAGGCCCACTCGCCAACCTTTGGGCCAGTCGGAAACGTCCCGCTGAGGATACCCCAGTAGGCATATCCCCATCAGCATGAGAAACTGTCCCAGCCATGGGATGGAAGATTGGTTAATTCTCCATTTATTTTACAATGCTCTTAATCCTATGTCTAAGTCTATGCTAGATACCGCAGCTGGGGGAACATTTATGGGTAAGCAAATTACCAAAGCAAATTAGTTGCTAGACTTTATGCAAGACAACCATGCCCAATGGCATATAGAAAGATCAAACACTAAGAAGGTGAACTTCGTCACACCTCAAGAAAATGAAGAACTCAATGCTAAGTTGGATGAGCTCATATTAGACGTTAAAGTTAAGGAAACCTAGGTAAGAGCTACTACCGAACCAGCTATTGAAGAGATAGACTTCATAGCTCGTAGTGATTATAACCCTGCTTGGAAGAAAAATTATAATCCAAATTTTCAGAAACATTATTCTAGTCCTACAAGTAACTCTAATAATAATATTTCATCAAGTAATAATAGTCTCCAAGAAACTCTTAAATCTTTTATGGACTCACAAAATGAGCAAAAAAATATTTTAGTTAAAATTATGGAGAATCATGATGCTATGATTGGTAAGTTATATAACCAAGTTGTTAGTTTGAGGAATGATTTGTAGGCCCTCCAAGAAAGAACAAGGATTGTTGGGGCACAGCTAGGTAAGATAACCGAGAGTCAAACTCTTATTCTAGCTAAATTTGCAGGTAAAACTGAGCCCAATCTAGTAGAAGACCTCAAGATGATAAGAATCCAAAGGGAGGAGCCCGAAGAACTTGATTATAGCAATGCTGCTTCACCGAACTACACATTTGAAGATCTTGTAAAAAGGATCAATGTCAAGATTCCGGTAAGTGAAAGGAAATGGGGAAGCCATGTATCAACACTTCGTTAATCAGGTAGTAATAAAGGTACGTGAGCTTGAAGAATAATATAAGAAAATTGCTAAAAAAAATTGCCTGTTAAGCTAGATGATATATTTGCGCCTACTATTAAGATTAAAATTGGGACTAATGAAATAGCTGCACTGTGTGATCTATGTGCAAAAGTGTTTCAAAAATTCCAAAGAGTCTTTTTAACAAGTTAAATCTTGGCTTTTTGAAATCATCGAACTATAATTGCATCTAGCAGATTCTACTTACAAGCAAGCAGTAGGCATTAAAGAAAATACCTTATTATAGATTAAAGGTTGTCCTGCTCTTATTGATTTTGTTATTGTTGATATGCCTGAAGATGCTACTGCTTCTATCATATTAGGTCGTCCTTTCTTAAGAACTATTAAGGATTTAATCAATTTGCATGAAGGGAATGTGAAGCTTCAGTTGCCTTCGCGGGATCCTTTTGTTTTTCATTTCCCCAGGAAAAATAAAGCCAAGAAAGATGATAAGGAGGCCATCACTTTGAAGGCCAACTACTTTGGAGTGGGTGTTCCACTCATATGGCCTAAGTGAGCAATATCAATGTCAAGCTATTGACCCTAAAAGAGCACTGCATGGGAGGCAACCCATGTGAAATAAAGGTTTGAGTTAAGTTTTATATACAATAAAGAGTGCTAGAAAACTCCAGTGAGAAGGAGAGATTCAGCAGTACTAAAAATTCATGTTTTATACACGCCAAAGTTAATCGACATTTTAGTCTGGCATTTTTCTGTCAAAACAAGGTGTTTCGCTAAGTTTCAGTCTAAAAAGTAATTCTTGAAGAAATAGAAATTTTTTTATGTGTACAGAAGCTTTAATGACCAACTATACAGCCAGAATAAAAATTCCCGCCATATAGTTATTTGACCCATTGACAATTTTTCATCTCGGGATACACAAGGTTTGACGACCAACTATATAGCAGGAACAAAAGTTCCGGCCGTATAGTTATAGCCGCCAGGAAAGAAACCCTAAAAACCCTAATTTTTTGCCGCTAGACCAACTATACGGTGGGAACAAGTGTTCCGGCCATATAGTAGCGACCGTATAGTTGTGTCCAACTACTTAAATGTACGGGAAGGTACCCAAAACATCAATCTTTTTTCTCTCTTCTACCTCCAAACTCTCTCAAAACCTCAAGGGATCTGCACCCGTACTCAATTTTGTTCAATTTCCTCGCACACAAGTGATCTACGGTATGTTTCTCACCCAATCCTTCAATTACTTTTTGCAAATTCATCTTTGATCTATTGTCATTATCAATCTAGGGTGATACTTATTTTGAACTATTTGCCATGATTCTCTTGCTTAGATTATTATGTTGATGAGATTCTTTAGTGTGTTATGATGAGGAAAATGCTATGATTATTATTGTTGGATCAAAAAGTTTTATAATTTTCTTCCTTATTTATTTTTAGAAGATGAAAACGAGGAGCCAGACGCGTGCTCTTGCCGCTGCTAGTTCTTCTCGGGCTGCAGCTCAGGAACGCATGGGGATTCAATTCAAGAACCAGTCCCACCGTGATCGTTTTGAGAGGATAAAAAACCGAGAAGTCAAGGCAACCAAGTGGGCTTGCCCCGTCACGTTGAACCAACTCGGTATTTTGGACGACCTTAATTTACTTTGCAATAGAGTTGGCCTGCAAAACTTTGTATTTCATGATGCACCAACCTATCGTTGGTTAACCATTGAATTTATTAGTTCTTTGAAAAGCACCGTTAAGACATGTTATGGGGAGGATATAATTTCTTTCCGACTCACAAACAGTAATTATTCTTTATCACTTGATGAATGGTGCAATTGTTTTGGTTTACCGAAAAATGATCCTAATTCCTTACGCGCATCTTTTACCGACATAGAGCCTTCCCCTAGACTCTGTTATATAGAATGAGCTTTACTTATAGAGTCAACAAAGGTAAAAATATTCAACATCCTACTCTTCTCTATTTTTTCTATGTTATTGCTAACACCTTGCAGGAGCGCAATGAGTTTAAAAGACTCAATGAGGAGGACATCTTAGTCCTCGCAAAATATGCTTTCAACTATGACAACTTGTCACTTCACTTGGGCGCAATTCTTGTGCGCTACTTGGAGTACCAATCCCACCAAAGCCAAGGACCAATCACTTGTGGAGGCATCATCACCGTGCTTGCCAATGCCTCGGGAATTGACCTAGGTGAGTTACAGCCGGTGCTAGGTGAGCGACGTGTTAGTTTCTCTACTTTGAGGGCTTGTGGAATGCTCACTAGGAGAGGTGGAGTTTATTATCTGCATATTGCTGGAGCTGGGCGTCTCTACCCCGCTCCTTTTCCTAATGGTATTTTCTCTATCAAGGAAGGACGTGTGCTTTATGACTTGTAGGTTTAGAAACACCAACCCCGGGAGGAGAATTTCACCATCAGGAGGAGCAGCCACCAAACCAGTTTGCTACATATCAAGATTTTCAAGAACTTGGAGGAACTATGGAGGGGATGCATAATCTCGCCCTGAACCTCCAAGAAACAACAAGTAACTTATCAACTCAATTTTTGGACTGGATTTACAACTTTTTCCCCTCACCACAGTGATTTGAAGGGCTTGCAAAAGTCTAAGCTTGGGGAGGATTTCTATCTATTTTTATTTTGGCTTTCATTTGCTTTATTTTATTTCCGAGGTTATGCTTTTATTTGAGTTTATAAGCACTCGTGTTGGTTTCCCCAACACTTTATCTCAGTGATTTTATTTTGTTTGAGATTTTCAAGCCGAGATTTGTGGCCAATTTTCTATTCTTTAATTCCCCTTCTCAAAAAACGCAAAAATATTTCTCCGTTTATCTTTATTTTCCCTCTCTCTTTTTCTATTCGCCTCGAAGTTCTCATAAATTTACAGGAGAGTGATTGATTTCGAGTTTCCAAGAAACAAATAAAAAGGGAAGAGAGAAGTGGAACCAAACATCAGAGGTATGCCTTATGACTCCCCACTTTTGAAGTTTTAGAAAACCATGCTAGTTAGTAGTAATGTTGAGATATTATATCGGTGGAGTGAGTCTCTATATTGTAGAAATTTTTTGTTTGCATGGGTATTTAATTGAGTACATTTTGTTCCAACTCTTGTAGTTAACCAAAGTCTTGCCTAAAAATTTGCTAAACAATTGAAATAAGAAAAAGTCTTACAATTGAACACTTGGGTGTTGTATTGTTTAGTCTTGAAAGATTATTCCTAGAGACACTCAACACCACATAAAATAATGATTGACTTTATAGCTCTCTTTGAAAGGATTTGTTCAATTGAATTAATGTTTACCGTTTTTTGTGAGCATGCCAAAGTTTGACTTGTGAATCATAAGAATGATATAGTTTTATGCGTGTCAAACTTTATGCGATGCCAACAACTCCGCTAGCCTATGAATGATCTTCATGGATGAAACTCCTAGATTTTGGCTATGAGTTGATTAAACATTTGTAGCAGCAATGCTATAATGGGTAAGATTCTGGGCACTCTCGGGTAGCTATAACAAGATGGAATCACTCCTTTGGCTGATATGATTAATCATTATGCAAAAGGAACAAAAACCTTAGTGATGCCACGAGTGTCTATCACAGCCCGATAAACTAATGAATTTTTTTGGCATGCTCTCAATTACTTAAGAACTAAAATTCTTGAAGGACAATGAATAGAAAAGTAGTGCTTGAAAATTCTTGATTTATTGATGTGGGAGAATTAAGATACTTTAGTATATATGCTTTTCATGACAAACTCTCACACTCTCAATTTTATATGATTATACTTTATTTTTCAAAGGCAAGCTTATGAGTTAATTACATGACATGGAATAAATTTTACTCTTTTGAATCATCCATGCTTACAATAATTTTGCTGCGCTATAAGGATTCATGAAACCCGTATGATATGCCTGCCATTACTCTATCCATGCTGAAGTTTTTCATATTAATAAAGTGGAGGAACATGAGACTACCAATCATGAGTAAGATCGTCATCTTGTTATTTCCGTTTAAATGCTGAGTTCCCTTTTGATTTTGGTTTTGTTGCTCAGGGACGATCAAGTTTAAGCTTGGGAAGGTTGATGGCTGTGAAATATAGCCATCCACGTCCGCATTTAAACTAGATACTATTCATATATTTGATGAAATATCTCTCTAAATCCTGCCACTAATGCCTAATGATCAAAGGGATATGCAATCCTTTCTTTCTATTTTTCCCTGTGTAGATAATGATGTATGATGATGGGAATCACTACATAAATGCCAAAGATACGAGATTTCTAACACGTCAAAGAAAACATGAGTCGTGAAGTTAATGCTGAAACTTTAACGACCAACTATACAGCGGGAATTTTATTACGGCCGTATAGTTTGCACCGACTTAATTAGGTCAAACAGAACAACTTTCATGAAATACCCCTATATAATTAGGCTTTGGGCGACGGTAGACACCACTTATTTTTCGACCTCAACTCTCCCTGCCACCAAAATCTGCCACGCTGGAGGAATAGATCTAGATCTAAACCTCTAAACCCTTCTCCACCACCATAGCCATCTTCCACCACTTGTAATAGTAGATCTCTTCTCCAATTGGCGACATTATAAGACTATTTTCTATCAATTTTATGATCTCTATTACAATGTTTATGATTGTTGATTTCATCTCTATGTGTGAGTAATTATCCTTGGCTTAAGGGCTTCGGCCTAGCCATGTAGCTTTTGTGCATGTTATTTATCATAGATGGTATCATGTATTAGTTTGTATGACATGATGATTATAGTACCCTCTATTGCCTCAATCTAAGGACTTGCTAGGTACCCAAGACCCCGAGGATTGATCCAGGTAAAGGGAGTGTGAGTAATGACTGGTCTGCAGGATGGGAACCCTAGTGACAGAAGGGGTAGTACGGTTTTATGTGAGAAATTTATTTGGGATTAACGGTGACATCACGATGCATATCATTAGTTCTCTTTTTTCTATGGATGAGACTAGTAGGTTATTGCTATAAGAAGTTGCGGAGGAGATCACATTTATGGATGTACTGCCCACATATAATTATCTTGCTCTAACGATTACATGCATACTTTATTATTATCTATTATTCCCATCGGATGTTTTGCACAGCTACTGGTGAAAATCGAAGACCCTAGGCCCTCTCTCTCTTTCCATCGTCAACAACAACAAAAAGATCGCAAACTCTTGGTCCGGTGAAAACACAAAAGGAATTCTAAAACTCTTGAAGCTCTGTTTAAGTAATATCACTTTGTTTTCTGCTTCCCGAGGATTCGATAACCCTAGGTCTACTAGGGAAAAATAGCTATACTACATTCGTATTTACGGATCGAAGGTATCACTCATGCTCACCATACCTAACTAGTAATCTCTGCAACTACAACGGAATGAATAAAATTGCCAACTGTGTGGGTTTCCTCAGTATGAATTCTTCATTTGGTCTCGAAGGGGAATACCAGGATGGGTATGTTTTGTGTTAGTATCAGGTTGGTTTAGAATAGGACTTTCTTATCCCTCTCTAATAGCCGATAGTTGTATCGAGTTTCTATAGGTTGTTTAGTGCATGCTGCGCTACCACTTCAGTACACCATACCAATATAGGCGAGAGCTGCCGAATTCTAAGTCTCGCCATGTACTGACCTCAGTACTGATCGCTCTATTTTTTCCTTTGCCCTCTGTTGGCACCCCTTTTGTTTAGCAGGTTTGAGATCGATGTCTTTAGCAGGTTACTCTTCTGGCTTGGACTAGGCAGGGTTTTGGATGCCATTGCTTATCCTTCAGGTCTCTTAGCCCAATTTGTTTCTTATCCATACTCGGATGTTGTAGAATTTTGGAGGTGATTTGGATCTTTGTACTGTATATCTGTATTCTTGACTCATGAGTCGTGTTGTATATATCTGATGTATGGGTTCCTTCATGGAGTAATGTGTAATGGTATTACTTTGATTTCCACCCGCACGGAAGTGCCTGGTGGTCACCTTTGAATCATTTCTATGTGGGTTTGGGGGAATCGCTAAAACTTGCATAGGGACGATACGAGGGTGTTACAAAGTGGTATCAGAGCTCAGGAATTTTGATACCCCACTGGTCCAACATTTAGGATGACCTAGCTAACGGACGTTGTAGAGTGTCAAAACTATTTTGGAAAATCGGTTGGATAGATCTGATTATGACTGTTTTTACTCCTTACCCCTATGCTATTCTCTTCTTACCTCTGCATGTTTTGAATCTGCCTCTTATATGTTCTTCGAGTCCATGAATTCTCGTGTTTGGATTTCCATAGTTCCTTCAGGGTTTCGCTTCCATCTTCTTGTAGTGGTGCTTCGACATCTAGTTTTCATGCTATCTGAGGAATCTTCCTCTATTGTACCTTTCAGTGGACCAAAATTCACTACAAATTTTCTTTATATCTTCCGATGTTTTTTTTTCAACACGGCAACTTCATCTGCATTAGATCTGATGAAGAGTCTTTATCACTCCTTTGTTTCAGAACATCGTTTGTGAATATCTTTAGTCTAAATTCTGAGAATGGGTTGCATGCTTTTCTACTAAATGTGCAGAGTAGTAGCTTGGGTGCGTGATGGATTGGCCCCTATGTCGACTACTCATTCTATTTGCTATTGTACATTGAAGTGGATTAGGTGGTACCTTTTTCTCCCCTTTTATCGAAGTTAGAGGTGTCCTTACCTTTTGAGAACTCTACCTTTATTTTTATTTCTCCGGAGTGTTCTCTTGACGAACATGAACAACAAGCCCTTGTTGGTGGTGTCGCTGATTCAAGATGGAGCCAGAATATTTGTTAGTGGTGTCGTGAAGATCTATATGAAGCGAGAAGATTCATATCGTCTAACTTCTTCCCCGTACCATGAGGCGGATCTCGAGGGCGAGATCCAATGTTAGTGGTGCGAATTGTAGCACCACTACTAGAAAATCGCTTGTTGTTTTTCTTTTATGCATCATCATGACTACATGATCATGTCACCATGCCATATTGCATTTGAGAATCATCATGTCTGCATGCATTTATTCGCCTAAAACTCTTTCTAAAATCCTATTTTATTTTCTAGATATTCCTCTATTTATTTCAAACCAAAATCCTAGATCTGTCCGGATCTTCTATTTGCGTAAAAACTATTTGCAAAAAGTTTTATAAATTAAACAAATAATAAAATATTTTTTATCCGGGGAGGCAGTCCAACCGGTCAGGCCAGAGGCCCAACCAGGCCAGACTACCTACTACCCGACCCATATCCCTACCTAGACTAAACCCTAGATCTATTTCCGCTCAGCAATGCTACATCTACGAAAAGTTTTTACGGGCAAAGCTTACGGACACAACGTGGTTCACCACGATTGGAGATGTAGAGGTAGTTGTTCCGATATTTTCTCACCCAGATTCACGGTTGTGTGCCACATCAGCCTGTAAGCCAGTCCGTAACAAATTCATCTGTAGGTCGGGATGGAGGTTGGTTGGTGGAAGCGGAGATCGAAAATGCTAGACCTACGGATGAATTTGTTATGGACTGGCTTACAGGCTGATGTGGCACACAACCGTGAATCTGGGTGAGAAAATATCGGAACAACTACCTCTACATCTCCAATCGTGGTGAACCACGTTGTGTCCGTAAGCTTTGCCCGTAAAAACTTTTCGTAGATGTAGCATTGCTGCCGGTAACTCTAGACATACGGAAGAAACCTTACGGACTCATGTTACGCGCTGATGTGGATCTTCTTGGTTGGTGCTGATTTTTTTTCTTCCTGGAATTGCGGAGCACGATCTCAACTCCTCCTAATCTGTTGTGTTGCGTTCAGCTGTCCGTAAGATTAGTTTTGTAGATTGTGTCCTTAGGTGTAGCGTTACTCACCTACCGCTCAACCCCGCCGCTGAATGGTACACACAACACGCTGAAACGCCAAGCAAAAAAAAACACACACGCTGAAACGCACTCACGCGCACACAGCCTAGCACACACAGACGACGCACTCTACCGCGACACGCCCACCCCGCGAGTGAAGCGAACCAACATGCTACACAGCGCATGCGACGCGTTGGCACACCGCACGCACACCGCATCACGCCCGCGCGACCCTCCCCTGGACGCAAACACACGCACGCATCAGCCCACCCGCTCGATCCCCCCGTCCTCCCTACCCCACACCCGCAATACCCCGGCATCATCCCGGTTTCCTCGCGTCGCTCCCCATAAACCCCACCTTCCTCCCGCAATTCTCGCTGCTTGCATCTGCTCTCCTCTCCGCCGCCAGCCCCATGCCCCCCTCCTCTCCGTGTGTGGCCCCTGCTTTTGGCCGGCAGCGCCACGACCCGCTGCCCGCCCTTCGCCTCCTTCTCGACGCGATCAAGCTCGCCAGCCACCATGTCTTCACCGAGCAGCTCTACCGCCTCCTTTCCCTCCAGCAGCCCTCTCCTTCCCGCACACGGCTCCTCCAAACACCGCCTTACCTCTGTGTCACCGTGCCACCCCTATGGCCTTGACCGCCAACCGCTTTTCCCCTCCCACATCGCCACCGGACCGCCTGTCTGCCACACGTCCTCGCCATGCTGCTCTACTGCCATTCGTGACCCTCGTCCCCCACCGTCTACCCACCTTCGGTGCAGCAGTGGATTGCACCCATGTGGTGCCTTCGTGTGGCTTGGCTTCCTGTGTTTGGTCACACCCTACGGTGTCATTCTGTTTTATCTTTCCTGTTGTGCTTCAATCCCCGATCGTCGACAAGGCTGGCTGATGAGTCCAAAATTTAAGCATTTTTTCCTTTTGTTTTTTGCACAAATAGTGTAGGGATATTTGTATTTCACTGTGTTTGCGAGCATATTTTGTCTTTATTTCTATAGGACCCCAAATTACTAAGTCTAATATGAATATATCAATTAAAGATGTCATATTACAGTACAATATGATATTTTTTAAGTGAGAAAAGTCATTTTATGGATTTACATTCGTACCTGGGAGAATACCAAGCGAGGAGAAGCATACAGTGTGATCAACGACCAGTGGTACGGGTGTAATATCCTAGTATTTAGGACCTAACGAAGGATAGATTTAGGAATATGTATTGTTGCATGCATTCATTTGTGAAAATGTGGGTAAATTTTTTGTCAAATAAAAACTTTGAGTGATCAATGTTTCTTTCTTACTTTGAGAGTAGGTTTAGTCATAAAGGAGGATTGCTATAAACTTTGATATGAACTTAAAGGAATTATGTGTGTTTTGAAATGAGTTTGAATTTTAAAACTTAAGTGTTTTATAATTTAAATGATTTTGATATAAGATTTGAATCTTAAATTAATTAAGAGAAAAGTATTATAACTTAAATCTTATTTAAAAGCAATATGGTATATGAAGTTCATTTCTTATTCATAAACAAATTACAAAGAATAACTTATTGAAGTTATTCTAAACTTCACAATTCACACAAGAGTAAAGAATAAAATATTCTTCATTAATAAATATATAATCTTTGTTTCAAATGAACCAAATAAAGATTACAAGAATAATAAAAGAAAAATTACAAAATATTAAGAAAAGTACATTTGTATCTCTACTAACTATCCTATATCTAAAACTACACTAAATCTTCATCTTTATCTTTGTACATGCAAAACAAAGATTATATAGAAAATAAAACAAGATTAGTGTTAGTAGATATTTCTCTCAGATATGTTAGTGAGGTGCACTTGACAATCTCATCATTGAGAATTGTGGAAAAAGGGGCAAGTTTCACCAATCTGAAAGATTTTATCTTTCATACATTCAAAGCCAGAATTCAAATGACAGCTAAAAGGGACCAATTTTACCAGCCAGGTAAGAGTAGTTTGGTAATAGTAAGTTCAAACTTTCTGAACTTATCCACATGTGCATAGCAGGCACACAAGCTGCACATACACAAGCATGCAGAGGGGTGTGTTGTCGATCTCACAAGCATAGCCATTATCATAAAACCACAGCCTAGCCGTAGAGGAGCACCTCAGTGCATCTCTCCACTACACAATACACCAGCACAGCCAGGATGAACAACAGTTAAACCAAGAACATCAAACAAACCAACCACCTAGATCAACCCAAACATCACCAGGATGGCGACATAAGGAGGGGAATAGATCTGGTGGACAGCAAGGTCAAGCCCAGGAGCTAGGAGGAGCAGGCAAACTCAAGAGCAAGCTCAGGAGCCAGCAAAAGCAGATCAAGATCAAGACCAAGAGCAAGATAAGGATTATCATCAATATACTACACCAACATCAAATCTTGTGGTGAGTCTCATAAAACCATCACATGCTTTCATCAGATTATCTAAACAAAAGCATGTGAAGCACCCAAGAGGGGTGAATCTATCCTAGAGATTTCAAGTATAAGGATAGGAAATCTAGCTCAACCACAAACACTAAACCCTCAGACCAGCATCACTGGGTTCAGTGTTACTTTGCAACTTAGATCAATTTCATTTGATCTTATCAAGATCAGGGCACATTCAGAGAGAGAAGCACCTCTAATCTTGCAAGATTCAAACAAACTAATACTCAACCAACTAGGAATTAAATCCTAAAGCCTTAGACCAACATCATAGGCAGGAAAGTTAATACAAGTTTTCATGTCAACTTGTCAGTATTAATCACAGGCATAATCAAGCTAAGCCCAGAAATAAAAACCCAATCACCTGTGTGCAAGAATACAATGGTATCACAAGGACAAGTTCTTAATGAGCTAAAACCAATCTTTACTTAGCTTCCACAAATAAAAAGGGACAACCACTACATATCATTTTCCTGAAGCCAAATGCTAGGAATCAACATTAAAATGAATCTATACATCCATAGAAAATCATTAAATATAATGATTTGATTCAGAGTGTATCATCTCAAACAAGCCCACCTTATAATTGCAATAAGCAACTAGTGAGAGAAATCCACTGTCAGCACAAGTATTCTGAAAGTAGGGAAACTTCTTAGATCAACAACATAATCCAATCAAGGATTTCCTTAAGACACTAGCATATATCATGGTGGATTTCTCCTAGACTAAATCTGACAGGCAACTAGTATCATCAAAGCTACTATCAATCCTTAAACACAGCAGGCAATCATTTCCCATGATCAAATATGATCAACACTAGATCTAAAACATCATAGATATGATCAACAGGGGGTAATGAACCCTAATCCAGAGGTGAACCCAATCAGCACATAGTCACTCAACATGAGAAGCTACTAGATACACACCAAAAAGAATCATGGCAGTACCATGGACAAACACCACAGAGACCACTTACTCGAGGTCCTCGCTGATGAATCGAAGAGGAAGCAGAGGGGCCGACGAACCGTGGTGGCACAGGGAGCACCCAGAGGGGCGCTGCAATCTGCACCTGCAAGGTGGCGGCCGCAGCAGCGCACAAGAACAGCACACCACCGCAGGCGGGATCGCGGCGGCGGCGACAGCATATTATCCAAACCCTAGAGTTCGGGAATGGGGTGGAACTGACCACGGGAAAGCCCCGGAGTCAGATCCAAGAAGATAGAATGAAACAGCGTCGTCAACAACCCCAACTCGCACCACGGCGGCGGCCAGAACGGCCGACGACAGCGAGAATCGACGGTGGCGGCATCGCCGGCCACGGGGGCGAGTTAGAGGAGGAGAAGATAAGGTCGAGGGAAAGAGAGGAGGCAGAGTGGGTTGGGTGGGCCAAAACCCTTCGGGGTAGCCATTTGACCCTGCCCTATTGGGCCACTTTGGCCCAATAAGCTAAGGCCACCAAAGTTATTTAATAAATCTTTTGATCAATTGGAAAAGACCAAAATACCTGACCCCAATAAAATTATAGAAAATAAATTAATAGTCCAAAATTATAAATAAAATATTTTCGATTCACAATAATACACTTTGTCCAAATAAAATAAGATATCAAATTTTGGACATTCCAATTTTATAAGAATTTTGTAATTTAAATATTCCTTATGGAATTTTACAAAATTATTGAAAGGTGATAAAAGTAAATAAAAATCACTTTCATTATTTAGTAATATTATAGTATTTTTGAAAAATACTAAATAAATATTTAGTAATAAAACTTTAATAATTCATATTCCTATAAGGATAAATGTTTATAAGATAAGTAAAATACCAAAAATCTTGGAAAATAAGAATTATAATTTAAAATATAATCATATATATTATGCTTTCACTTAATTAAATATTTATTATTAAATAATTTAAAAGCAATAATCATTATAAAAATCATATTTTATTATGTATAAATCACAAAAATAACATTTACATATTAAAAATCTAATATTTTACTTTTGAGTTAAACAAAAATTCATATATTTTAACAACTCAAATATAAACTTATTTACTTCATCAATAATTCATAAAATAATAAATAACATTTATTAATATCCTTGAAATGAGTAAAATAAGTTTAATATATAGTACATATCTTAAATATTAATGAAATAAAACTCTAATGGTTTAAAAACATTATAAATATCTTTATATCAAACTATCTTCAACTCTAAGTGAAGATTTTAGTCACAAAGAATTCCAACTCATGATAAAAACCTTAAAGAACATCTTGTGAATAAATCAGATCCTTTCCATTTACTTTAAATTATCAAATTTCAACAATTACCACAACACTATAAAACGTTTAAGGATAGTTAAATGAAATTATACCTAGAATTATAAACTCTACTCACTTATCTATAAAAGGTAAATGATACCACTCTATCATATAATTAAGAAACCATTATCTCAAGTAACAGAACAAACATTCTTAAGTAACTTAAATAACACATTTCAGATATACAAGATACCAGGGTGTAAGTATCATAATTTCAAAACTATCTATATTTTAAAGTTAACTTTAGTCTCCAAGAGTCTAAATATAATACCATACACATTACTACATGTTTTATAGTTAACTTTGGTCTAAAGTAGTTAATCTATAAAGCAGCTCAAGCTCAAATCATTGGATTAAAACAAATAATATCAACCATCACTAACTAACCACAAGGTTTATTTAGACCTTAGAAGAGAAACCCTTTTCTTCGAAGGTTATCCTTTTTGCCACTTAAAATAAGAAACCTTGTATAAGTAATCCTAACTAGTATATCATAAGTATGAATACTTTATTCCTACATATGTATTGACTCCAACCACTTATAAACTCTAATAAAAATACAACTACAAAATTTATCCAAAAGGACCACACATTCCAAAGTAACCACTTTAACAATCTAAACCTCAGGACAACGTTGTTTCCGGGATTTACGCTTAAAACGTGCATCACACTATTTATGCATAAAAGCATATTGCTTCTTTAAACATTAGTCCTTCTGGGACCAATATGCTAATTTCAGATTTTTGGATCTTATCTTGACTCAAGACCGTGAGTGCATAATCTTGCAACAAAAGGCAAGTTCACACTTGCTCATGTCCTTTGTTTATTTTACGTAGTATTTTACAAATCCAGTGTTGTCTTCACCTGCATTTGAAAAAGGTCAGAAAACACTATTTTCCAATAATAATGAGAACTATTGATTATTGATCCAGGGTGATCAATTAATCTATTAAATCTGACAGTGGGAATACCATTGTTCAGAACTATATCACCTAGGGCTTAACAACCAATGTCGCCAGTGATTCTTGCACCGTATATTACGCGTTGACCATGAGATTTGGAATGGAACGGAGAAGTCAGCTGTATCTTCTTCCTCTCGCATGAAGCCGGATGTGCAGGTCGTGGCTGTTATCCTCGTAGCGTGCATATTAATTGGTAATTCATAGAGGATATGGAGCATATGGGTGGGAACCCTCAACGTCCCACGATAGTTCTGACATCTAATAGTTTGTACAAACCATTGCCGTAATTCTTTATGTGGGCATGGTGTACACCAAGGAGGCATGCGAGGTCGCGAAGGGGGCAGTGATTGGCTTGGATCATCTTCTGGGCACCACGTCATGGAATTGTGGACGGGAATAAGCTATCCGATTGTGCAACAAAGAGTTGATCTCTCATGGGTAAAGTAACGTACCTCTACAGAGTGTAAGAACTATAACTTGTTACTCCCTGTTCCGGGAAGCATCTACGAACGCGGCGGGAAAGGAACCCCATGAAGATTTTGGTAAACCCGTGAAGGCTGACGGACATAGATTTTCAAAATAAAAGCAACCTTTAAAGAAATGTTTACGAAAACTTGCATTGCCTATGACCTACGGTCTGTGGCTGTAGTTATAGTGCATCAAACACTCCTTTTCTAGTGAATTTGCTAAGTTAGCTCGTACTCAAAGTATCTTCTTAACCCTTGCTAGATTCTGAAGCCTTAAAACGAAGACTACATCAAGATATGCTCCAGGACTTATCAAAAACAGCTGAAGCTCTTCAATGAAGACAAGGAAGTCAAAAAATACCTCAACTCAAGTGAAGACGAAGTTACCGATTAGATAAAAATACAGTCTCTAGCCAAAGAACATATCTATGTAGTGTATTGCACTAGCAGTAATGCCAATTCCTTAGTTAAGTAATAGTTTTAGTAGTATTTTAGTTTTGTGTTATTTATCTTTGATTCTTCTTCGTAAGAAGTTCTTTCTCCCCTTTAATCTAGAGTGTTCTATGGATCTTATGTAAAGAGTGATTTATAACCTTTAATCCATGTATTGGACCCGCTATGTTTCTGTTGGGCCATTCTGAGGGATGTAATACTAGTGAGCGGTGTTTCATTAGTGTTATGTCAACGGCTATAGTGTACTACATCATGCAGTGGTATGCTGGGTCCCCGCAGTTGGTATCAGAGAATATGCTTTGACCTTAGGTTGGAAACCTAGTAAATGGGTAGAACCTGTAGGACACATCCTAGCAATAATGAAGAGTTCTCTAGTGCTATGAGGGATATTCACTTAAGAATGATCCTGTTATGTTACTAGTGCGATAACTCTCTTATATGATTGCAATTCCAATCATTTCCCAAGAGTTTTAACTCTATATGACTGATGATAATTTCTTATCCAACAGTTCCACATGGCACCTCGATATCCACCCCGGAATGTTCAAGTGATGATCAGGACGTTGGATGACTACTGGGGGATTGACGGACAATCTCCAAAACTTCTATGGAGTTTGGAATGTTAATCAAGACTCTTGGTCAAGATTTACACTTACTATGATGGGCAGGTATTAGATAAATACCGTGTCATGATCATGTTACCCAAGAAGTTAGGACTGAAGGGAGAAATGCCAGCAGGAGAGGCAAAGTGCATGGCATCTACATATCAGATTGTTGTAGCAGCAGCCATAACCATGATCCGAGAGCATAAATCCCAAGATCTAGAAGGTAGTACTCACACCATTATACCACATGAAACCTCAAACTCAGAGCATGAGTTAGATCACTCTACCTTAGTGCAAGCTGAACCTACTCTAGCTGTAGAGTATATGGACCGTTATTGGTCTTTGCTAAACACTTATCATAATACTCACCAAGTTTTAGTTCAGGAACTGGATACGGTCATTGAGGATTTTACTAATCCTGAAAAAGCAATGGCTCGTAGGAAGAAGTTAGACAAAGAAGCTAGGCATCCCAAATACATACCCTCAGGGGAGGTGTTTGAGGAAACGGAGTTCGATGACCCAAACTCAGAAAATTATGCCTATTACCAGTATGACCTCAAGCCATCTGAAGACCTATGGACCAAGTACAATTCCGAACAACAGGAATGGAATAAAGTAATTCCAAATAAACCTGAGCCTAACAAGTATGGATGGGACGTAGAATCTCAAGGTAAAACCATAGGGAATCCTATACCTTGTGATGCAGGTATTGAGGAGGAGATCAACTATAACCATAGAGAGCCTTATGGACCATATGGGGGAGAAACTAATCCAATCAACTTAGAAGAGTATCCCAATAGCTACTACACAAATCATATTTGGATCCAAGAAAAAATTAAGGAACCAACTTACTATGAGGAAGCGGTGCCAGAAAACCCAAACTATTCGGTGGAAGATTACGCCAACTCTAGTCATCTTTCAATGACTAATCTCAGTCTTGGTACTTCTACTCAAGAATATGCACCTCCTAGATGCTCCTATGCTCCAGAAGGCAGTCGTAGGACTTCACGTCATCATGGACGGAACTCCAGGAAGCACTAGAGGAAGACGAAAGTGAGAGAGAAACGACATCCCAAGGGATGAGGGCTTGAATAATGTACATAGAGGGTAATGCGTATGGTAGTTGCAGGGTTTGCAAAAATAAGTGAGGATATATCCACACGAACAAGAAGTTCTTGTAAGATAGTTGGTAAATAGGTATGGAGCAAACAGTTGGAACATCTAGTACATTTGTAAATTAGTTAAAACCTATCTGTAATACAAGGTATATGTTTTGTTGTTTATCGACATTTGGATCTTATTGAATTTTCTTGATTGACTAGATCTGTACATGAAGTATAATTAGGTGTGCAAATGCATGATGTAACACCCAGTTATTACTTGATGATATGGACCTAGATAGGAATGGGAATTCATGTAAGAGAGCAACGATTTCAAAAGAAGACTGACGGGAAGGAAGAAGCAAGATATAAGGAGTGTTAACACCACTTAGAGAATAGATAGAACATAGAGTATTCCTAGTCAAACTCAAGAAAATAAATTGGGTATAGAAGTAGGTAATACTCCTTAGAAGTAATGTAGGAATTGTACCAAATTCGTGGAAGTATCATGGATAAGTACAAATAGTTAGCTTTGGAAACCAAAATTGTATTTAAACTCTGTCAATCCCGAGGGAATGTGAGAGGTATGTGAGAAACCATAGGGTAATCAACACACCCTAGGACGGTTCGCAGCTGGTAATATTCCGCAATTGGTATTTGATCCATAGCTAGTAACTAATCCACAGTTGGTATTTTGTCCGCAGCTGGTATTTGGTTGATATAGTTAACCAAATCTTATTAAAAGTTGCATAAAGAGCATTAAATTTGGCCTAAGTTAAGTAAGACATAAGAAAGTTTAACAGATCTAAAGATGATAGCTTGGCAAGATGCTTTGCAAAATCCAGTTATTTCAGCAAGAATGCCCATTAGCAAGTACGACATTTAGTGCTGAAAGAATTGCTTCGGAAATCCACAACTATGTGGATGCACCGTATAATATTTCATTGGACTTTAAAGCAGTAAAATATAAACTGGACAGGAACCAACATTTTAGTTCAAGAATCAATAGCCTCTATGTATGGAGTTTCAAAACTATTAGTAAAGTTTAATGGGGAAGAGTAAACATTAGGAATGATTGTTGAAGAAAATACTTTGGGGAATAAAGAAAAGTTAATTAAAAATATTAAGAAGGTACAAATTTGAGGGTGATGAAGGATACATTTAAACAATCAAATTTAAAAAGACACAACTTTTAAAGTAATCCTTAAGAAGTAATATAGAAAACTAATTCAACAAGTGTCGTGAATAAAAGAATTCCAATGGGTATGGACAGATTGAGTTCAAATTCAATCTTGGAAGGAATACCAGTATCAACTATATAATGATAGGAAGAGTAAGATAGTCTATTAACCATTAAAATGCATATATAGAAATATAAAAACTTATGGCAATGAGAACTTCCAAATTGTAATTAATATAGTAATGAAGCTGTTAATTCAAGAAAAAGAATTGAATGAGGATATCTAATCAGGTTATGGAATATTCCAATTAATTCCATTGAAGATCATCATGGAGTGGGGAGTATAGCAACCATTACAAACCTTAGAAATTCCTGAATAGAAATGAGAGGAAATAGGTATGGACTTCATCACAGGATCACCTATGACATTAAAAAGGAAAGATATGATATGGGTAATTGTGGACAGACTCACTAAGAATGCACATTTTATTCCAGTAAATCCAAAAGGATAATGCCGAGAAGTTAGTTAAAGTATAGACAAGACATCATTTATAAGATCAGGGAAAGACTGAAAATAGACCAAAGCAGGTAGCAAAGTTATGCGGATCAAAGCCAAAGATCATGGCATTCAGAAGTAGGAGATGTGGTCTATTTGAAAGTAAAGTCCAATGAAAGGAGTAAAAATGTTGGGAGTTAAAGGGAAACTGAGTCCAAGATATATCGGATCATTTAAGATACTAAGTCAACACAGAACTATCGCTTATGCTTTAGAGTTACCCGCAAGATTGGCTTAGGTGCATAATGCTTTTCATATGTCACAACTTGCAAGTGTTTGAAAGTTCCAGAGGAGGCAATAACACATCAAGAGTTAGAACTACAAGCAGACCTAATTTATATTGGAAAGCCCTATAAGATTTGGGAAGAAAATTGGAAAATATTAAGGAATAGAGCAATTGAATATTGCAAGGTACAGTGGGAACATCACCCTGAGAGAAGCCACATGGGAGAAGAAAGAGAATTTAAGAAAAGTTTATCTAGAATTATTCGGTACATCTCCACAAACTTGGACAAAGTTTAATTTAAGGAAGTCTGAACATCCCAAAGATTTAGGACCTAACGAAGGGTAGATTTAGTAATATGTATTGTTGCATGCATTCATTTGTGAAAATGTGGGTAAATTTTTTCGCCAAATAAAAACTTTGAGTGATCAATGTTTCTTTCTTACTTTGAGAGTAGGTTTAGTCATAAAGGAGGATTGCTATAAACTTTGATATGAACTTAAAGGAATTATGTGTGTTTTGAAATGAGTTTGGATTTTAAAACTTAAGTGTTTTATAATTTAAATGATTTTGATATAAGATTTGAATCTTAAATTAATTAAGAGAAAAGTATTATAACTTAAATCTTATTTAAAAGCAATATGGTATATGAAGTTCATTTCTTATTCATAAACAAATTGCAAAAAATAACTTACTGAATTTATTCTAAACTTCACAATTCACACAAGAGTAAAGAATAAAATATTCTTCATTAATAAATATATAATCTTTGTTTCAAATGAACCAAATAAAGATTACAAGAATTAAAAAGAAAATTACAAAATATTAAGAAAAGTACATTTGTATCTCTACTAACTATCCTATATCTAAAACTACACTAAATCTTCATCTTTATCTTTGTACCTGCAAAACAAAGATTAAATATAAAATAAAACAAGATTAGTGTTAGTAGATATTTCTCGAATATGTCGTTGAGGTGCACTTGACAATCTCATCATTGAGCATTGTGGAAAAAGGGGCAAGTTTCACCAATTTGAAAGATTTTATCTTTCATACATTCAAAGCCAGAATTCAAATGACGGCTAAAAGGGACCAATTTACCAGCCAGGTAAGAGTAGTTTGGTAATAGTAAGTTCAAAATTTCTGAACTTATCCACATGTGCATAGCAGTACAAGCTGCACACAAGCATGCAGAGGGGTGTGCTGTCGATCTCACAAGCATAGCCATTATCATAAAACCACAACCCAGCCGTAGAGGAGCACCTCAGTGCATCTCTCCACTACACAATACACCAGCACAGCCAGGATGAACAACAGTTAAACCAAGAACAACAACCGAACCAACCACCCAGATCAACCCAAACATCACCAGGATGGTCACATAAGGAGGGGAATATATCTGGTGGACTGTCACATCCCAAAATTTTCCAAAATTTGAAATGTGAAAAATTAAATAAACAAAATAAAACTTTGTTGAAATTCAGGGTGGGAAGAAACTTTTTATTCCAATTGGAAATATCAAAACCTATTTTGATCAAATAAAATCCTAAAGGGATTTAAAAAGATAAACAATTAATAAATAAAGTTTTAATAGTTGGAAATAATACTGACAATGGAGGTGACCTTGGTCAGAACCAACATGACACTTACAAGAAGAAAGACATTAGCTAGTTGCAGTGCTATAATTGTAAGGAGCTTGGACACTATGCATCAGACTGTCCTGAGAAGAAGAAGAAAAAGGATGCTAGAAGAGCCAATGGAAGTGACTCCAATGTGACCCAGAAAGGACATGTGAACCACATTGACATGGATGGAAACTTTGAAGAGATAGAATAAGTGGATGTCAGAAACTAGTTAACTCACAAGAGTCAAATAAGGATTCCTTGTCTGTATATTAAGTGTTGAACCTATAGTCAAGTGAACCATCAATGTAACCCTATGAGACTTTAATTTTAAGGGTGGTAGTACCCTAGTTGCCTTGAAGACAACTTGTAACCTTTAGACTTCCCAAATCTCGGGACGAGATTTATTTTAAGGGTGGTAGCCTGTCACATCCCAAAATTTTCCAAATTTTGAAATGTGAAAAATTAAATAAACAAAATAAAACTTTGTTGAAATTCAGGGTGAGAAGAAACTTTTGATTCCAATTGGAAATAACAAAACCTATTTTGATCAAATAAAATCCTAAAGGGATTTAAAAAGATAAACAATTAATAAATAAAGTTTTAATAGTTGGAATTACTATTTTTTGGATCTTTTAATAAAGATATTTCGTTTTCAAAAGAAAAGGTAGAATTATAAATAAGGATTATTTTATAGAGTCAAACTAAATCTTGGCCAAGCTTTTGAAATAAAATATTACTATTTGATAAAATGAGTAAGGGTTTATTTAAATAAAATAATAAGGATTTATTAATATCCAATTTTATTAAAGTAAAGGCTTTTCCATTTTAAATAAACACTAAAACTTGTTATTTTATTTTAAATAAGTTTTCCAAGAGTTTTATTTATTCAAATAAAACCTACTAAAATGATTTTGATATTATTTTAGATTTCAAATAGAATTTTAAAATAAATCAAATCCTATTGGAATTAATAACTAAGGTCTATTTATTTAATTATTAAATGGATCCTAAAAAGAATAAAAATTATTTTGTTTTGGACTTTGTTTTGTGTTGTTAAACAGAATTAAAACCTACACAAAGTTTGGCAAAGTTTTGAATTCATTTGGGTGTTTGAATTGCTTGAATAAAATCAAATCAGAAATTCAAAAAGGAAAAGGACAAAGATTATGTATAAAAAAATGAAACAAACAGCGGCCCAACCCATCAGGCCCAACAGCCCAGCAACGCAGCCCACCAGCTCTCACCACTACGAATTGTTTTCCACTGAAAAATCAACCCGCAGAGACGCAGACAAGTGGCCCCATCCTTCCCTCTCTCTCCCTTACTGACAGCACGGCCCCACGCCAGTGCGTCGTCGTCTTCAACCCGCGACCACGTCGCTCTGCCGTTGCAGCTGATTGATTGTCGGCGTCAATTCGTGTTAATGCCTGAGTAATTCTTCGCAGTGACCACGCTCGTTAAACCGCCTCGCCCTCCTCTCTCTTTCCCCCCAAACACCGCCTCCTCTCTGCCACTAGGCTGCCGGAATTTTAGCTCAAACAATCTCTGTATCCGACGAGGTTCTCCGTCGATTCCGTCCACACCTCGCCGCCCCTCGCCCCCCACTGCACACTAGCATGCTCTCCAGTCCCTTGCGCGTCTGCCCATAGCCCCAGCAAGCTCCCGCGTACTCTGGAAGCTCGGCTTCGTCGACCTCAACTCGCCACCGCCGTCTACCACCACTCCGGCGAAGTCTCCCTGGTAAGCTAGACCGCCCCGAGCCCTCTCAGTGATGCTCCCATACTCCCCACGCTCTCCCACATCTGACCATGTCCTTGTTTTGCCACGACACGATCTGTAGCTCCAACCCCGACGACCTCCAGAGACGCCCGACGCCGCCACCGACTCCGGCGAGAGATTCCCTCCATTCCAGTGTGCCCCCTGCCTCCTCGTGAACAAGTTGAGCATCAGCACGTCAAGGCGAACACGGTGAGCCCTCTCCCATTCTTTCTCGCGTCGTGCATCACCGGCGACGACCACGCCTGAGCGCTGCCGCCAGAGCGCCGCTCGAATTAGGTCGAATGGTTTTACACCGTTAGATGTTAATCCAGTGGATGAGAATAGAACTTAGACGAAGAGGTATGTGTGCCTCTGCGCCGCACGATCTCACTTAGATCCAACGATCCAGAGAGGCCGATCCGCACGAAGCAGTACCGTCCAGTAGAAACGCGCCACGTGGACAAGGTTTAGTTTAAAAACAGAAATAGAATCTGATTGAATTGCAAATTTGTAAATTGCATAACTTTTGATCCACACATCCAAAAATTGCAAATTTTATATCAATGGAATCAGTAGAACAAGTACTTTGCAACCATGCAATTTGTTTAATGATTTGCTTCTGGAAAATTGGTTGAAATTGCAGAAACATGTGTAGGCTTATTTTGAATATAAAAATTGTCTAGATATAATTGTAATGTGAAATCTTTGCAAAATGGATTGTTGTGAACCTACTGACCCTAGGAACCAACTTATGGACTTAAAACTGTATTTTGTGAAGTTAAGGAGTAAATATTTGAATTAACACATTTCTAGTCAAATAAAAATATTGTTTTTAGTTTAGAAATGATTTTTGAGTGAAACTTTTGGGAAATGGTTTGATTCAAACCTTCTGACCCTAAACACCAAGTTTTGAGAATTAAAATATAATTGGAGAACTCTTTAAAGAATATTGCTTTGCTAAAAGTATTTTCAACCACATAAAATAATGATTTGATTTAAAAATGGTTTATAGATAAAACCTTTTGCAAATGGTTTTACCACTTTAGTAAATGATCACTTTGAACTTTACAATGTTTAGAGCCTAGTAGAAAACACTTTTGCAAATAAAGCTATCTTTTGCATGCTTGCATGCATGACCTTGTTTTTATTTTATGTGTGACAAATTGTTTGAATGTTGTGTTGAATATGTGTTTGCTTGATTGAATTGTAGTGGAATTAGAAGAGTGTGATATTTGCAAGATCAAGAAGTGAACCAACATTCTCTACTAAAAAGGCAAGTGACACTATCATCCAACTCCTACTATTTTCATTACACTTAGTGGATTTTTGTAACATGCATGGAAAAGTTTACTATATTTTATGCTATGCTAAATCCTAATAGGATACCCTTATATATTCCTTAGTGGAAACATTGTAGTTCTAGTATGCTTAGCCCTGCTATATATTGGGATGGGATACATGTTATGATTATATGAAGAGTTAAAAAGACTTATGTTTTATATAATAAAACAAGTACTTAATGAACCACCTGGGTGGACAAGGATACTCAAGGTTGGACAAGGTGGCAACAAAAGGAACCATGTTTATATGGCTATCTCTTTTTGTATGTGCACTAGAAGAAAACCACCCAGGGACTTAGAGATTGAACATGTTTCTCAAATGGTGGCTTCCGTGTACAGCCACATGCTAAATGGGCTCTGGCTTAGTCAACTACATAGTGGAAGACCCATGCATTGACATCTTCAGGTTAACTAGAATTGTGTAAGGGAACTTGAAACCCTACATTGGTGTCTGGATGACAAGGTAGCATTGTGTATTGGGAGGACTCCTATGGAAAGACTTTGTCACATTCTCAATCTGCCAGTACTCCATCTTGGTGAGTACTTATCCAGCGGACACTGGTGGCATCAAGATGAGATTGTGTCATGTGGTTAAAGTGTACAACTTCTGCAGAAAATCAAAATTCTAAGTACTTAGTCGTGTCCCCGGTTATGGACAATAGTGAGCAACTAAGGCCTAAAGCTATGGAAGATCTCGACATTCCAATTTCTCAAAGTTAAAACTTGAGTGTGACAACAAGGGATTTGAAGCACTTGGAGTTTTCCAAGAAGTTTAGAAAGATTTGACAAAAGATCAAAACTATTTTGAAAAGATGGGATAAAACTATATTGCTTTATGCAAAAGAGCCTAAACCCTACTTAGCCAAATATGCATGTAATGATAGGATCCACTAAATTCTACATAGTAGTGAAACTTGCCAATACAATTCAAATGTATTGACCCTTGTGGCTGCAACTTATTATGTTGCAGGTTTGTTTGATGTTAGTGAAGTTTAATGAATAGGATTACAAGTCTACAACCAACATGACTGCCTGTGGCACTTTGAAGATGAAGGACCCCATGCTTTATAGATATTCTGCTGCAATGTAATGTGATAGCCAAATGAGCTATGTAAGATGTAATGAATTATTTTATTCCTGGTTATAAAGTTGTATTATGACCTTTGTTTCTTGATATTACATCTTAACTGTGGATGCTAGCTATTGATCCAGGGACTAGCATTGTAAACACAGGGATCTCTACCTTATTAAAGGTTGGGAACCTTACAGATGGTATCGAGCAACGTGTTGCACAGGATTGTAACCCTAGGATTGGACAGACCCCTTAGAAAAATAGGAGTTATATTTGTTCCAAAACTTATTTACAAACAATCTTGTAAACTCTTTCCTCAACCTTTTGGTTTTGATTCTACACCTCTTCCTTTTCAACTTGATGGAAAAAGCCTACCCCATGGCCAAAGACTTCACCATGTGCAAAAGATTTCATCAACTCTAAATGACTTCAACATCTTCAAGTGATTTCAACTTTATTTTCAACAAAGATTTTAATTTAGACATCACTAAGGACTACAAGTGAAAACCAAGAGATATTAGATTGCCTACCAAATACATTGATATCAAGTTAGAGTATGGATCATATTGACCTATGAGGTATGATTATACTAAGTAATTATTTTCAAGAAAACTTATTGTTTCCTTCAACTCATGAGTTAAACCCATAAGTTGATAAGTGAATAGTTGCTTGTTGATTGATTGATTGTTTGATTGAACTTGGTTGGTTTTGATTTGTGTGTTAAAACTTCTTAAAAACCTATCCACCAATACTTATCCCTATCAAACCAACAGATGCCTACTCGTCGTGCCAACCCCAACCAAAACAACAATATCACCCCTGAGATGCAGCAGATGATGGCAGCTCAGACACAACTGATGCAGGAGATGACCACATTCATACAGAATCAGAACAACAACAACAACAACAACAACAACAACAACAACAACAACAACAACAACAACAATCAGAATAATCCTCCAGCACTTGACATGCTCACCAAGTTTCTGAAACTTAGGCCTGCAATGTTCTCTGGAACAACTGACCCAATGGAAGCCAATGACTATTTACGTTCAGTGAACAAAGACTTAGTGACTGTTGGCTGCACCGATGAAGAAAAAGTTAGGTTTGCAGCATTTCTACTTGAAGGACCAGCAGCAACACGGTGGGACAACTTTCAAATCACCACTCCCCTTGAAGATGTAACTTGGGCTATTTTTGAGGATGGATTTAGAACAACTCACATCTCACCTGGAGTGATGTACTTGAAGAAAAAGGAGTTTCACAATCTGAAATAGCGTCACCTCAGTGTGGCTGAGTATATTGAAGAATTCAACAATCTGGCACGCTATGCACCGGATGAAGTTGATACAGATGCTAAGAGAAAAGAAAAATTTCTTGAAGGACTTAATAATGAATTGAACCTACAGCTAGTTGTTGCCTATGTCCCAACTTATCAATCACTCTGTGACAAAGCCACAATATTGGAAAACAAGATGAATCAAGTTGAGAATAGAAAGAGGAAGCATAAACTCAAGAATCACTCAGGACCATCAAAGAAGAAGCATTCATTTAAAAGGAGCAACGAAGATTCTGAACCACATCAGTATTCCCACAACAACAATGGAAGTGAGAATAATGGAAATGATACTGACAATGGAGGTGACCTTGGTCAGAACCAACATGACACTTACAAGAAGAAAGACATTAGCTAGTTGCAGTGCTATAATTGTAAGGAGCTTGGACACTATGCATCAGACTGTCCTGAGAAGAAGAAGAAAAAGGATGCTAGAAGAGCCAATGGAAGTGACTCCAATGTGACCAAGAAAAGACATGTGAACCACATTGACATGGATGGAAACTTTGAAGAGATAGAATAAGTGGATGTCAGAAACTAGTTAACTCACAAGAGTCAAATAAGGATTCCTTGTCTGGATATTAAGTGTTGAACCTATAGTCAAGTGAACCATCAATGTAACCCTATGAGACTTTAATTTTAAGGGTGGTAGTACCCTAGTTGCCTTGAAACCAACTTGTAACCTTTAGCCTTCCCAAATCTCGGGACGAGATTTATTTTAAGGGTGGTAGCCTGTCACATCCCAAAATTTTCCAAATTTTGAAATGTGAAAAATTAAATAAACAAAATAAAACTTTGTTGAAATTCAGGGTGAGAAGAAACTTTTGATTCCAATTAGAAATATCAAAACCTATTTTGATCAAATAAAATCCTAAAGGGATTTAAAAAGATAAACAATTAATAAATAAAGTTTTAATAGTTGGAATTACTATTTTTTGGATCTTTCAATAAATATATTTGGTTTTCAAAAGAAAAGGTAGAATTCTAAATAAGGATTATTTTATAGAGTCAAATTAAATCTTGGCCAAGCTTTAAAATATTACTATTTGATAAAATGAGTAAGGGTTTATTTAAATAAAATAATAAGGATTTATTAATATCCAATTTTATTAAAGTAAAGTCTTTTCCATTTTAAATAAACACTAAAACTTGTTATTTTATTTTAAATAAGTTTTCCAAGAGTTTTATTTATTCAAATAAAACCTACTGAAATAATTTTGATATTATTTTAGATTTCAAATAGAATTTTAAAATAAAACAAATCCTATTGGAATTAAAAACTAAGGTCTATTTATTTAATTATTAAATGGATCCTAAAAAGAATAAAAATTATTTTGTTTTGGACTTTGTTTTGTGTTGTTAAACAGAATTAAAACCTACACAAAGTTTGGCAAAGTTTTTAATTCATTTGGGTGTTTGAATTGCTTGAATAAAATCAAATCAGAAATTCAAAAAGGAAAAGGACAAAGATTCTGTATAAAAAAATGAAACAAACAACAGCCCAACCCATCAGGCCCAACAGCCCAGCAACGCAGCCCACCAGATCTCACCATTGCGAATTGTTTTCCACTGAAAAATCAACCCGCAGAGACGCAGACAAGTGGCCCCATCCTTCCCTCTCTCTCCTCATCGACATTTACGCCCGGTAGCGTCGTCGTCTTCAACCCGCGACCACGTCGCTCTGCCGTTGCAGCCGATTGATTGCCGACGTCAATTCGTATTAATGCCTGAGTAATTCTTCGCAGTGACCACGCTCGTTAAACCACCTCGCCCTCCCCTCTCTTTCCCCCCAAACACCGACTCCTCTCTACCACTAGGCTGCCGGAATTTTAGCTCAAACCTTCTCTGTCTCCGACGAGGTTCTCCGTCGATTCCGTCCACACCTCGCCGCCCCTCGCCCCCTACTGCACACTAGCATGCTCTCCAGTCCCTTGTGCCTCTGCTCATAGCCCCAGCTAGCTCCCTCACAGGCTTCGGCCCGTCGACCTCAACTGCGCCGCAAATGCGCCACTCGGCGAAGTCTCCCTGGTAGCCAGACCGCCCCGATCCCTCTCAGTGATGCTCCCATACTCCCCACGCTCTCCCGCATATGACCATGTCCTTGTTTTGCCTCGACGCGATCTGTAGCTCCATCCCCGACGACCTCCAGAGACGCCCGACGCCGCCACCGACTCCGGCGAGATATTCCCTCCATTCTAGTGCGCCCCTGCCTCCTCGTGAACAAGTTGAGCATCAGCACGTCAAGGCGACACGGTGAGCCCTCTCACATTCTCTCTCGCGTCGTGCATAACCGGCGATGACCACGCCTGAGCGCTGCCACCAGAGCGCCGCCGTCAGCGCCGCTCGAATTAGGTCGAATGATTTTACACCGTTAGATGTTAATCCAGTGGATGAGAATAGAACTTAGACGAAGGGGTATGTGTGCCTCTGCGCCGCACGATCTCACTTAGATCCAACGATCCAGAGAGGCCGATCCGCACAAAGCGGTACCGTCCAGTAGAAACGCGCCACGTGGACAAGGTTTAGTTTAAAAACAGAAATAGAATCTGATTGAATTGCAAATTTGTAAATTGCATAACTTTTGATCCACATGTCCAAAAATTGCATATTTTATATCAATGGAATCAGTAGAACAATTACTTTGCAAGCATGCAATTTGTTTAATGATTTGCTTCTAGAAAATTGGTTGAAATTGCAGAAACATGTGTAGGCTTATTTTGAATAAAAAAATTGTTCTAGATATAATTTTAATGTGAAATCTTTGCAAAATGGATTGTTGTGAACCTACTGACCCTAGGAACCAACTTATGGACTTAAAAATGTATTTTGTGAAGTTAAGGAGTAAATATTTGAATTAACACATTTCTAGTCAAATAAAAATATTGTTTTTAGTTTAGAAATGATTTTTGAGTGAAACTTTTGGGAAATGGTTTGATTCAAACCTTCTGACCCTAAACACCAAGTTTTGAGAATTAAAATATAATTGGAGAACTCTTTAAAGAATATTGCTTTACTAAAAGTATTTTCAACCACATAAAATAATGATTTGATTTAAAAATGGTTTATAGATAAAACCTTTTGCAAATGGTTTTACCACTTTAGTAAATGACCACTTTGAACTTTAAAATGTTCATAGCCTAGTAGAAACCACTTTTGCAAATAAAACTATCTTTTGCATGCTTGCATGCATGACCTTGTTTTAATTTTATGTGTGATAGATTGTTTGAATGTTGTGTTGAATATGTGTTTGCTTGATTGAATTGTAGTGGAATTAGAAGAGTGTGATATTTGCAAGATCAATAAGTGAACCAACATTCTCTACTAAAAAGGCAAGTGACACTATCATCCAAGTCCTACTATTTTCATTACACTTAGTGGATTTTTGTAACATGCATGGAAAAGTTTACTATATTTTATGCTATGCTAAATCCTAATAGGATACCCTTATATATTCCTTAGTGGAAACATTGTAGTTGTAGTATGCTTAGCCCTGCTATATATTGGGATGGGATACATGTTATGGTTATATGAAGAGTTAAAAATACTTATGTTTTATATAATAAAACAAGTACTCAATGAACTACCTGGGTGGACAAGGATACTCAAGGTTGGACAAGGTGGCAACAAAAGGAACCATGTTTATATGGCTATCTCTTTTTGTATGTGCACTAGAAGAAAACCACCCAGGGACTTAGAGATTGAACATGTTTCTCAAAAGGTGGCTTCCGTGTGACCACATGCTAAATGGGCCCTGGCTTAGTCAACTACATAGTGGAAGACCCATGCATTGGCATCTTCAGGTTAACTAGAATTGTGTAAGGGAACTTGAAACCCTACATTGGTGCCTGGATGACAAGCTAGCATTGTATATTGGGAGGACTCATATGGAAAGACTTTGTCACATTCTCAATCTGCCAGTACTCCATCTTGGTGAGTACTTATCTAGCAGACACTGGTGGTATCAAGATGAGATTGTGTCTGTAAGGTTCCCAACCTTTAATAAGGTAGAGATCCCTGTGTTTACAATGCTAGTCCCTGGATCAATAGCTAGCATCCACAGTTAAGATGTAATATCAAGAAACAAAGGTCATAATACAACTTTATAACCAGGAATAAAGTAATTTATTACATCTTACATAGCTCATTTGGCTATCTCATTACAATGCAGCAGAATATAACAATAGCATGGGGTCCTTCATCTTCAAAGTGCCACAGGCAGACATGTTGGTTGTAGACTTGTAATCCTAATCATTAAACTTCACTAATATCAAAAAAACTTGTAACATAACAAGTTACAGCCACAAGGGTCAATACATTTGAATTGTATTGGCAAGTGATACTATGGTAGTATAGTGGAGTCTATCATCTATATGCATTTGGCTAAGTGTATATTAGGCTTGCTTTGATCAAAATAGATTTTCCTTATCATTTGTAAACACTAAGTTTTTTCTTGACAAAATCTTTCCCAAGGCATCCCCCAATAGAAATTGGTGATCCTTTCAACCCTTGTTCAACCACAAGCTTTTAACTTAGAAATTGGGATGATGAGATTCTTGATAGCTTACATGTCTTGATGCTCAAATTGTCCTTTGCCAGGGACATGGCTAAGTACTTAGATTTTACACTCTGCAGAGGTGGTGCACTTTCCCCACAAGACTTGGTTTCCCAAGACAAGATCTTTCAGAAGCCTTCCCTTAGACCAGAATGGACGCGTTCCAACCTATCATTCCCCTACCACCAACTGTCCATTTGGCTAAGTTATTGCAACCTATATGATCCAGGCAGAGCCCATAATGCCAAGTGGATGCACTTGAAGCTTCTCAACATTTGACATCTCAAATCTCACCAGTCCCCTGGCCTTGTGTAACCACTCAACATAAACCATTCCTTCCATTCCACCCAGGTGATTCATTCACTTAGTTGTTTTATTTGAAGGGAATATGCCCTGAGAGGCAATAATAAAGTGTTTATTATGTGTATTCCAAGTATATGATAGATGTTTATTTTGCATGCTATAATTGTATTAATACGGAAACGTTAATACATGTGTGTTTAATAAACAAACAGAAAGTTCCTTGTTATGCCTCTCTCATAAACTAGCTTGTTGATTACCAAGATGATCAAGGTTTCCTGATCATGGACATTGGATGTTGTTAATAACGGGATCACAACATTAGTGTAATGGTGTGATGAACATTCATCCGAAGTATAGCATTACGATCAAAGTCATTGAGTTTATATTGCTATAACAACTGACGAAGTGATCCTAATCCTTAGACCATGAGATCATGTCAATCACTAACACCGGAAGAGTTTCTTGATAACATCAAACGTCACACCGTAACAGGGTGATTATAAAGATGGATTCAGAACTAATAAAGTGTTATGTTGAGGCTCATGGATCGAGAGTGGAATTTGTTCATCCCGATGATGGATAGATATACTCTGGGCCCTCTCGGTGATATCACATTGATTAGCTTGCAAGCAAGTGATTTGATCACTAGAATGTTATATCACAGGAACGAGAAAAGAGTGCATGTCGGTAACGAGATCAAACTAGGTATGGAGATACCGATGATTGAATCTCGGACATGTAATATATCGTGAAACAAAGGGATTAAGATACTAGCGTAAAAGGTTCCGACGATCACAAGAAAGTCATCGTTGAATGTGGGAGTCGGTATGGGTCTCGGATCCGCTTCGATTATTGATCCGAGAGGGTCTCGATCATGTCCGCATTATTCACGAACCGTAGGGTTACACACTTAAGAGACACCGACATCCAATTGGAGCAAATGTTTCATGCCGAAAGAATGAACAAGCGCAGAATTTATTTCACTAGATACCAAACAGGTTTTGGTGAAATTGCATAAAGTGGTTATGCATGTGAAATAGAATTCTAGCAAGGGTTATTGTGAATGTTTGTCATTAAAGTAATTGACAAAATTCTGAATAAAATAAAAGAGTTTTATTTAATGAGAGTTTGCATTAAATTTGGTGGAAATTTAATGGGAATTTGAGTGGACTTTTGAGTGGAGCGAATTTAAAGGATATTTGTGAGTGGAGTGTCCACCCACATGAAGAGGGGAGGGCAAGGGGGAAGCCCCCATGCACCGGCCACCCCCTTGGGGTCCCCCCCTCCTCCTATAAAAGGAGCCCCCTCCTCACTTGTCTCTTACACCTCCTCGTGAAGGATCTCTCTCCCCCTCTAGAATTTATCCCCCATGGTCTCGGACTAGCGAGATACATGTTCCCGGTGGCTATTCGGCAAGAAAGAGTTGTGCTTCCTGCGCCGCTAGAGCGAGGCGGAGGTTGCTCGGTGCCTCGAACGTGTGTGCGACCACGGATGCTGGCTGATTTCTGGCGCTAGGACTTCCTCTCGATCTTGAGATCGGCAAGAGATCGTCTACATCAACCACGAGTTGAACTCGTTAAGCTTCGTCGGTCTTCAAGGGTATGTTCTCTATGGATATACATCCGCCCGTTGTTTGTATCTAGTAGATAGATCTTGGTATATAGTTCACATCGTAGGAAAATTTTTGTTTTCTATGCTGCGAACCCTACGATTAATCGTCGAGCGGATCTATGTAGATACTTTACACGGGTAGTACACATATGAGTATGTGGGCGATGATGATCATGTTGTTGCTCCTTTGTTGTAATTTTGGATATTGGTGGCATAGTGGGATGAAGCGGCGGACAAACTTTACATGTCCTCGCATGAGACATGTTCCACGCTTGACATGCAACTAGTTTGCATAAGTGGCTAGCGGTGTCATCTCTCCTACTATAGTCAATATCTATTTTGCAAGCGAGTTGTCAACAATTTGATTATCCTCGTTGTGGTTCATGTTCGTAGGTAAGAACGGTTCTATCTCGAAAGCCCTAAGCCACGTAAAACTTGCAATGGATAAATTAGAGGCGTCTAGTTTAGATTGTTGCTGGGCTAGTGTTATGATATGGTAGTGTTGTAAGTAGAAGTATGAGATGATACTCTTACAACAACATAGCGTGTAAAATCCATAGACCTTGGATTTACACATATAGGTATGATAGTGATCATACCATGATGCACATGATAGAGATCATCTGCGGGAACCATATAATTTCACTAATAAACATATGATGTTTGATAGCATCTTATATTGCTTGTTTAGCGCTTTGTTAGCATAATAAGATGATCCCTCATTTAAATATCAAGATAAGAATGTGTTCTTCCTTTAGTATGCACCGATTATGTTTTCGCTCCAAGACATCACGTGATGATCGGGTGTTCTTGGATCCACGACCATATTCGGTGTAAAACAGTTACACACGCGAATACTAAGGTTCTAACTTGGCGATCCTAGCATGTATGGACATGTCCTCTAACACGGACCGAAAGGTTAAGCATGAGTCATATAGTTGATATGATGCCCATTTGATGCTCGCCTTTGAAGTTATACCGACTCACGTGATGATCGGACTTGGTGTAGTGGATTTGGTTCATGTAATCACCAAAAGGCACGAGGGATGTCGTTTTGAGTGGGAGTTCATTCGTAATATAGATTAGTTGAACTCAATCTATCATACACTTAGTCTAAACTTTATAAATTCTGTTGTAGATGGCACCACCGCTTTTAATTTCAATGTGTTCATGGAGAAGAGAAACTAGCAACGGTAGCAACTTTACCGAATGGGCCATGAATTTTAGGATTCTCCTCTGCACACAAAAGCAATATGTACTAGAAGCGCCGTTAGGCCCCACCTTTAGATGATTCCTGACAAGGAGAAGAATGTCTATCGGACTCGTCGGAGGACCACAACTTAGTTCATTGCGGCATATTGTATGGGCTAGAGCGGAACTTCAAAGCGTTTGAAAGCGGCAATGCATTTGATACAATGGGTGAGTTGAAAATGATTTTCGTCACACATCTTTGTAGAGAGCTACAACGCTCAGAAAAGTTCTTTAGCTGCATGATGGAAGAGCCTGACTCCGTTAGTGAGCATGTACTCAAGATGTCGGGTTCGCCGATAAGCTTGTGTCCTTGGGAATATCGATTCCCATTGACTTAGGCATCCATCGTGTTCTGCAGTCTCCACCTAGCTATAAGAGCCGTGATGAACTATAATATGCAAGGCATGAAGAAGTCTCTCCCGAGCTTACAATGCTTAAAAACTACTAAGTGGAGATCAAAAGGAACATCAAGTGTTGATGATCAATAGGAACACTGGTTTCAAGAAAGACAAGAAGGAAAGCGGAAGGGAAGTAAGGCGGCAAGCTGTTGCGCTGAAAAAACCCCGAGTTGGACCTAAGTCGATTCCGAGTGCTACTATTGTAAGGGGACGCCATCGAAGCGCCTGCCCCAAGTATCGCGACAAGAAGGCGGCAAGGCAAACAAAGGTATATATGATATACATGTTATTGATGTGTACTTGACTAGTGCTCTCGGTGCTTTGGGTATTTGATACCGGTTGTTGATAATATTTGTAACTCGAATCGGGGGCTGCGAAACAAGCGACCTAGCAAGGGGTGAGGTCAAGATGCGTGTCGGCAATGGATCAAGCGTTGATGTGATCGCCGTCGAACGCTGCCTCTCCACTTACGTCGGGATTAGTTATAAACTTGAATAAATGTTATCTGGTGCACTGCGAGCATGAACATTGTATGGATCATGTTTGATGCGAAGTGGTTATTCATTAAATCAGAACAATGGTTGTTCCATTTATATGAATGAAATCTTTTATGGTCATGCACCGATGATGAATGGTTTATTTCTATTAGATCTCGATGATAATGTTACACATATTCATAATGTTGATGCTAAAAGGATTAAACTTAATGATGATATATCCGCATATATGTGGCCTTTGCCGTCTAGGTCATATTGGCGTTAAGCATGAAGAAGCTCCATTAGGACGGACTTTTGGAATCACTTGATTATGAATCATTTGATACATGTGAGCCATGCCTTATGGGCAAGATGACTAGAACGCCGTTTTCGGTTCAATGGAGCAGGCAGATTTGGAAATCATACATTCGATGTATGTGGTCCAATGAGTGTGTCGGCGCGAGGAGGATATCGTTATTTTGTTACTTTCACGGATGATTTGAGTAGATACGGTTATATCTACTTGATGAAACACAAGTCTGAAACCTTTGAAAAGTTCAAGGAATTTCAGAATGAAGTGGAAAATCATCGTAATAGAAAGATCAAATTTCTACGGTCCGACCGTGGAGGTGAGTATCTAAGTTACGAGTTTAGCACTCACATGAAAGAGTGTGGAATTGTTTCAGAACTCACACCTGCCGGAACACCACAGAGAAATGATGTGTCGGAACGTCGTAATCGTACTTTATTAGATGCGGTTCGATCTATGATGTCTCTGACGGACTTGCCTTTGTCATTTTGGGGTTATGCACTAGAAACTGCTACATTCCCTTTAAATCGGGCACCATCTAAATCCGTTGAAAAGACACCGTATGAATTGTGGTTTGGAAACAAACCTAAGCTGTCATTTCTTAAAGTTTGGGGATGCGATGTTTATGTGAAGAAACTTCAACCGGATAAACTCGAACCCAAAGCGGAAAAATGCGTCTTCATAGGATACCCTAAAGAAACTATTGGGTATTCCTTCTATCACAGATCCGAGGGCAAGGTTTTTGTTGCCAAGAATGGATCCTTTCTAGAGAAAGAGTTTCTCGCGAAAGGGGTGAGTAGTGAAGGTAGAACTCAAGAGGTTGTGGAACCTTCTCTTCAAAGTATGGCGAGTAGCGCAATGAAGTTATTCCGGAGTTGGCTCCACCTGAAGAGGAACTAATGATAATGATCATGAAACTCCGAAGAGAATACTATCGAACCTCGCAGGTCAACAGACGCTGCAGCTCGAGCTGACGGAAATCCTATCATGAATTTCATGGTTGATGAAAATGATGAACCGGCGTATGAAGAAGCGATGATGAGCCCGGATTCCAACAAATGGTTAGAAGCCATGAAATCCGAGATGGAATCCATGTATGAAAATCAAGTTTGGAACTTGGTGGAATTACCTCACGTGAAAGGCCGTGGAGAACAAATGGATTTTCAAAAGGAAAACTGTCTTGATGGTAATGTGACCGTCTATAAAGCTCGACTTGTCGCAAGGGGTTTCGACAAATTCAAGGAGTTGACTACGATGAGACTTTCTCTCCGTAGCGATGCTAAAGTCATTAGGATTATGTTAGCAATTTGCATATTTCGATTATGAGATATGGCGGATGGATGTCAAAACCGCGTTTCTCAATGGTAATATTAAAGAAGAGTTGTATATGATACAACCAAAGGGTTTTCGATCCTAAGGATGCTAACAAGGTGTGCAAGCTTCAGCGATCCATCTATGGATTGAATCAAGCATCACGAAGTTGGAATCTCCGCTTTGATGAGGTGATCAAAGAGTTTGGATTTGTCCAAACTTATGGAGAAGCTTGTATTTACAAGAAAGTGAGTGGGAGCAATGTGGCATTTCTGATATTATATGTGGATGACATATTATTGATCGGAAATGATATAGATCTTTAACAGTGTTAAAAGTTATCTAAACAAATTTTCAATGAAGGACCTAGGTGAGCGTCATACATATTAGGCATAAAGATCTATAGAGATAGATCTAGGCGCCTAATAGGGCTATCATAAAGTACATACCTTGATAAGATTTTAAAGAAGTTTAAAATGGACGGAAGTAAGAAGGGTTCTTACCTATGTTGCAAGGCAAGACATTGAGTAAGACTCAAAGTGCACTTGACGGAAGAAAGAGATAATGGACAAAGTCCCTATGCTTCACCATAGGCTCTATAATGTACGCCATGCTATGTACAAGACGGATGTGGCACATGCTATTAGTTTGACTAGTAGGTACCAATCGGATCCGTTGAACACCGGATAGCGGTCAAGAATATCCTAAGTACTTACAAAGAACTAAGGATATGTTTCTTGTATCTGAGGTGAAGAAGAGCTCACGCTAAGTGTTATGTCGACGCTAGCTTTGACGATCCAGATGACTCTAAGTCTCAATCCGGATCGTATTTCGCATGAATGGCGGAGCGGTTAGTTGGAGGAGCTCCAAACAACCGTGGTAGCGGGATCAACAACGGAGGCGAATATGTTGCTTTGCTTGAGCTCAGAAGCGATTTGGATGAAGGAGTTCATATCCGAACTAGGAGTGGTGGCAAACGTTGTACCCAATGGTGATCTATTGTGACAACAATGGTGCCATTGCCAATGCCAAAGAACCAAGGTCTCACAAGCATTCCAAGCATATTAAGCGCGGTTTCACTCCATCCGCGAGCATGTCAAGGATGGAGATATAAAGATTGTAAAGTACATACGGATCTCAATGTAGCAGATCCGTTGACTAAAACTCTCCCTAGAGCAAAACATGATCAACAGAACTCAATGGGTGTTAGATTTATCACTATGTAACTAGATTATTGTCTCTAGTGCAAGTGGGAGATCAAGGGAATATGCCCCGAGAGGCAATAATAAAGTTTTTATTATGTGTATTCCAAGTATATGATAGATGTTTATTTTGCATGCTATAATTGTATTAATACGGAAACGCGTTAATACATGTGTGTCTAATAAACAAATGTAAAGTTCCTAGTTATGCCTCTCTCATAAACTAGCTCGTTGATTAACAAGATGATCAAGGTTTCCTTATCATGGACATTGGATGTCATTAATACGGGATCACAACATTAGTGTAATGGTGTGATGAACATTCATCAAGTATAGCATTACGATCAAAGTCATTGAGTTTATATTGCTATAACAACTTACGGTGATCCTAATCCTTAGACCATGAGATCATGTCAATCACTAACGGAAGAGTTTCTTGATAACATCAAACGTCACACCATAACAGGTGATTATAAAGATGGATTCAGAACTAATAAAGTGTTATGTTAAGGCTCATGGATCGAGAGTGGAATTTGTTCATCCCGATGACGGATAGATATACTGGCCCTCTGGTGATATCACATTGATTAGCTTGCAAGAAAGTGATTTGATCACTAGCATGTTATATCACAGGAACGAGAAAAGAGTGCATGTCAGTAACGATATCAAACTAGGTATGGAGATACCGATGATCGAATCTCGTACATGTATATCGTGAAACAAAGGGATTAAGATACTAGCGTAAAAGGTTCCGACGATCACAAGAAAGTCATCGTTGAATGTGTGGGAGTCGATTATGGGTCTCGATCCGCTTCGATTATTGATCCGAGGGGTCTCGATCATGTCCGCATTATTCACGAACCGTAGGGTGACACACTTAAGAGACACCGACATCCAATTGGAGCAAATGTTTCATGCCGAAAGAATGAACAAGCGAGAATTTATTTCACTAGATACCAAAGCAGGTTTCGGGTGAAATTGCATAAAGTGGTTATGCATGTGAAATAGAATTCTAGCAAGGGTTATTTGTGAATGTTTGTCATTAAAGTAATTGACAAAATTCTGAATAAAATAAAAGATTTTTATTTAATGAGAGTTTGCATTAAATTTGGTGGAAATTTAATGGGAATTTGAGTGGACTTTTGAGTGGAGGGAATTTAAAGGAGATTTATGAGTGGAGTGTCCACCCACATGAAGAGGGAGGGCAAGGGAGACCCCATGCGCCACCCCTTGGGTTCCCCCTCCTATAAAAGGAGCCCCCCTCCTCCTATAAAAGGAGCCCCCCTCCTCACTTGTCTCTTACACCTCCTCGTGAAGGATCTCTCTCCCCCTCTAGAATTTATCCCCCATGGTCTCGGACTAGCGAGATACATGTTCCCGGTGGCTATTCGGCAAGAAAGAGTTGTGCTTCCGCTGCATCGCTGGAGCGAGGAGGCGGAGGTTGCTCGGTGCCTCGAACGTGTGTGCGACCACGGATGCGCTGCTAATTTGCGGCGCTAGGACTTCCTCTCGATCTTGAGATCGGCAAGAGATCGTATACATCAACCACGAGTTGAACTCGTTAAGCTTTGTCGGTCTTCAAGGGTATGTTCTCTACGGATATACATCCGCCCGTTGTTATTATCTAGTAGATAGATCTTGGTATATAGTTCACATCGTAGGAAAATTTTTGTTTTCTATGCTGCGAACCCTACATTATTAAACAAAACAAAAGTCCTCAGACTTAGAAATTTTTCCATAGCAAGAATATATATTCCACCCTTGTTTTCTACTAGCTAAGCTAAGCATGATAGTAGTAGGAATCTTAACTTAGGAAATTTCCACTAAGGTTACATCTACTAGGATTTCCCATGGCATAGTTTATACTTAGCAAAATTCCATGCAAGTCCTACTTAGAAACATCACTAATGCATAGTGAAAATAATGGGACAAAGTATGTAGCTTCACTTGCCTTTTTGGTAGAGAGTATAAGTTCACTCCTTGTCTTTGAAACAATCACAATCTTCAAGTCACTACAATTCAATTAAGCAAACAATATTTCAATCTACCATTCAAGCAATTCCTCACATAAAATGATAGAGACAAAACAATGCATGCAAGCATGCTAAAGATTGTTTTATTTGGAGAAGTGGTTTATAATGGGTCATAAATATTTGAAAACACCTAATGGTCATTTTATAAAGTGGCACAATCATTTGCAAAAGATTTCACTTCATAAACCATTTTTAAACCAAGTCATTATTTTATGTGGTGAAGAAATGCTTTTAATAAGGCAACATTCTATAGGTTTCACAAAATATGTTTTCAAATCACAAAACCTTGTGTTTAGGGTCAGAGAGTTTATTTCTAAAACATTTCTCAAAGGTTTCCTTCCAAAACCATTTTTAATAATTAAACCATATTTTTATTTGACTAGAAATGGTTTAAATCAAAGATTCATTCTTTTGTTTCACCAAATAAATTTTTGAAACCACCAATTGATTCCTATGGTCAGTAGGTTGAAAACAAACCATTTGCCAAATATTTTATCCCCAAAATCATTTTAGAACAATTTTTATATTCTAAACATGCATACATAAGTTTCTGCAAAAACAAACAATTTAACAGAAGCATTTTACTAAAAAAGGGCATGGTTGGCTAGGGCTTGTCTTGCTGAATCCATTGATATAAAATTTGCAAAATTTGGACGTGTAGATCAAAAGTTATAGATTTTACAAAATCTAGCATCTAATAGATCAAACCTGTTTTAAATCAAACGAACAGAGACACATGTCGTGATTTCGTTCGTCTGTACCTCTTAGGTTGGATCGTGCGATGGCAGCCGTTGGATTTAAGTGGGATCTCACGGCTCAGAAGCGAGCGTACCCTTTCAGTTAGTTTCTATCGCGAGCGTCAGATCCTAATCGAACGGTTCACATAAGCTAGTCACAGATGGGCGGCGCTGGCGGCGGCTGGTGGTGGCGGAGCGGTCAGACGGCGGCAGAGTCGACGCTACAGGAAGCGAGGGAGGAAGGGGATTGGATCACCGAGTTCAGGAGATCACGGTGATGCTCAACGTGCTGATATCTCATCGAGGGGCGCTCGGTGGTGACGGCAATCGCTCGCCGGAGCTGCACTGTGCCTCGGGTTCGTACGGTCGTCGTCGGGGGCGAGTCTCTGGGATGCAAACGAGAAAAATAACGCATCAGGAAGGTGCACACGAGTTCAAGGATCACGAGGATACTCACCAGTGAGTAAGGGCGCACGGGTTGGGCGTCAGTAGCTCGCCGGAGAGGTAGCAGGTGGCGGCGCTTGCTCAGTGATGATGTTGTCGACGATTCACAAGACTGTGGCGGATGGCGCTGGGAGGTGCGCCAGGAGGTGGGGAGTATGTGAGCTTGGTCGAGGAGGTAAGGGGCGACGAGGGGCTGCCAGAATCGCTGTCGGAGAGCGTCGGAATAGAGGGCGGTGCAGGGGGAAATTGGGCGGCCTGGGGGGCGCTAGGGTGAGGCGACGGAGGGGAAAGAGAGAGGAGATGCTGGCGATTAAGAGAGCATGGTCTGGGGGCGTTTAATGGCGTGGTTAACGCGTATTAAGAAGAGCTTTATTCGCTTGCAACGGCCGGCGAGGTGAGGGGCGGGGTCTTCGCGCGGGTGAAGAAGATGACTGGGAAGGGTGGGGTCGTCTGGCAGCGAGAGAGAGTGTGGAGGTGGGGTCCACGTGTCGGCGACTGAGCGGGTTCTTTCTCTGGTGGAAAACGGTTCGTTCGGGTGAGAGGGAAAGTTGGGCTTGCTAGGCCTTGTTGGGCTCGCTGGCTGGGTCGAGTCTGTTTACATTTTTTTTTGCTCTGTTTGTTTTTCCTTTTTCCATTTCTTTTATTCTGTTTTGATTTTGAATAAACAATTCAAACACTCATTTGAATTCAAACCTCAACCAAAATTGGTGTAGGTTTAAATATTGATTTGTAATATATTCTAAAGTCAATTTTGGAATAAAGTTTTATTCTTTTTGGGGTCTTTTAATTATTTAATTAGGCCCTTGTTTCAAATCAATTATGATTTAATAATATTTCCAAACACCACTTAAGTTTCTGAATTCTTCCAAATCTTTTCAGTAGGTTTTTATTTGTTTATTTCGGTGTCAAATAACTCCTCTTGAATTATTTGGAAAGTATTTAATATGATTTATCAATCATTTGAATTTGGGTATTTGTTTTATTTCCAATGGAATTAAATATAGTTTTAATTCCATAAATTTTATTTAGACATGTTATTTTATTTTAATTAATTAAACAACTTTTATTCCACTTGGGTAAATTCCAAATATCATTTTCTCATGATTTAAATAGTTATTCTTATTAGAGATTTCTCTTTATTAAAATAGGGATAGAATGGTTAATGCCATTTTATTTTATTTTGGAAATTCTTTATCCTTTCATTTTATTTGGATTTGGATTCTATTCATTCCATTTGCTTAATTGATTGGGCCATGGTTTAATTTGGTCTTTAAATATTCTTTATTTAATATTACTGTCTTTATCTTATAAAATCCATATCTTTTTATTTATAGATCCAAACTTGGTGATTCCAATTTGTAAAATCTTATTTGATATTTATTTATCCTTTTAAATATCTTTAGAATTATTTGCTCACCATTTGGTATGGATTTTAGGTAAGTGCTTTAGTAGCTTTGGAAATTCAATTTCCTTGTCTTATTAGGTTCATAAGATTTATCCATGGTTCCAAACTAAGTAAAACCAATTTATATGATTTTATAATATTTCTATTTGTCTTTCTTGATCTTTTGTAAATGTTTGTTGACAAGATTTTATATGGATCAAATCCATAGGCTTGGAGATAACTTGGAAATGATTTTTATTCCATTAGGGTTTAGGGTTTGGATTTATTTTCCAACTGTTTGAAATTCCAGATGCATTTTATGAGGAAAGCATTTCTCTTGATTTGGATTTTGTTGAATTCAAACTTTAAATAAAGTTTGTTCAAGATGGGATTTTAAGTTTCCATTTAGAAACAAAAGTTTCTTTTCACCCTGATTTTCAACAATAATTTATTTTGTTTATTTATTTTTCACATTACAAGATTTGGAAAATCTTGGGATGTGACAGGCTACCACCCTTAAAATAAATCTCGTCCCGATATTTGGGGAGGCTAGGGGTTACAAGTTGGCTCAAAGCATCTAGGGTACTACCACCCTTAAAAAAATTCCAACTAGATTACATCTTGGCTTTCTTGGGATCTTGTTGAAATCTCTCTGGGCAAACATCTGCATAGTGTCCTTTGTTTCCACACTTGAAACATGTGAAAAGGCTGAGATCCTTCCTAGGATTTATCTTGTGCTTCATCTTTTCTGGACAGTTGCTTGCATAATGTCCTTGGTTACCACAATTGTAACATGTGATAAGATTGAGTTCTTCGCGTATCTTCTGTGGACAAGTTGACACATAATGTCCTATCTCTTTGCAGTTGTTGCACCACACTTGGCTAATCTCCATATACTTCTTCTTCTCTGGACATTCACTGGCATAGTGTCCCATTTCTTTGCAATGACCACATTTCACATGGCTTTTGTCCTTCTTTTTCTTGGGTTTATCCAAAGCTAAGAGTGCTTCTAATTCATGTTCTTCATATGTTATCTCAAAGGTAGGAACAGTTCCTGGTCTCCTTGACCTTCTATTACTCCTTGGATAATACATATGTCTCCTTTTTGGTCCTTTAAATTGAGGCATGTTGCATGGAGGTGCAAGCTGAGATTTTCCTTTGTCTTCATCCTTCTTGGTAGACTTGGCTCTCTCATGGTAATCTGCAATCAGTTGTTGCACTCCACCTTGTTTCCTTTGTTGAACTATGGAATAGATGGGGCATTGGATAGGGACATGATTATTTCCTTCACATAGGTAACAAGTAGCTTGAGATGTGGGGCATTGATTAGTTGGATGTTTCTCTTCACAATTGGGGCATTGATCTTCATGCTCTTTGGAAGTGTGATCCTTGTCTCCACAAATATTACAAGCTTGGGTTCCTTCTAGAATAACATCTTTGTCATCCTTGTTGTCACAAACTCCTTGGGAAAGGTTGTCTCCCATGTTGATCATTTGAGTAGCCATCCATTGCAACAATTGGTATTGAGTTTTCAAAACTTCTTGCATGGTTGGGTCTAACTCATTGTTGTTGGATAAAAACTGAGTTGTCACTTGGTTCAACTGGGTTTGTCTTGCAAGCAGTTGATCTCTCATGTTGACCTCTTGGTTGTTGTTGTTGCCATCCTTGATGTTGGAGTCTCTTGGAGTAGTCATCTGTTTTGGTTGGATTGGGATTAGAATAGGCAAAAGATTTTCTAAGGAATCAATTCTAATCACACACATCACAATTCACACAAGCAATGTGAAAGCAATCACAAACAAACATTCCACTCAAACAACAAGTTTCAAGCATATTTTTAGGCAACCAAAAATATTTTTGTAACACCACATAAGTTGGTGGGTTGACTTAACTAAGTATGGTGGTCCATCTATATGGTTCACTTGAGATCATTCTATCCTTCTTAGTTGATTCTTCATGAACAAGATCTTTGTATCCTTAGAGAATTTCTTGCATCCTGGTCTCAAAACTTCAAGGTGATGATGGTTCCTTCTAAGTTGTGTTTCCTTAGTCTTCAAGTCTTGAGAAAGATTTCTTGTCTCACTTGTAGTCCTTAGTGATATCCAAGGTTGAAGTCCTTGTTGATAATGTTGAAGATGTTGAAGTCATTAGAGTTGAAGATGTTGAAGTCATTAGAGTTGATGAAGTCCTTTGCTCATGGTGAAGTCTTTGGCCATGGGGTAGGCTTGTCCATCAAGTTTGAAATAGAAGAGATGTAGAATCAAAACCAAAATGGTTGAAGAAAGAGTTTACAAGTGTAAGATCCCTCCTTCGTAAAGGAAAAGGATCCCTGTGATTGCAATGCTAGTCCCTGGATCATTGCTAGCATCCACAGTTTAAGATGAAGTACACAGATACAAAGGTCATTTATTACATCCATTCCAGAGATAAAACATAGTCTCTTACAACTCAAGGCCACAGGCCTAATACAAGAGTTTTGGAATAAGTAAATAAACATAACTCTTCATCTTCATGTGCCACAGGCAAGCATGTTGAGTGTAGACTCATGACACCTAATCATCATCAGATTAACCTGCAACATCACAAGTTACAGCCATAGTGGGTCAATACTTTGGAATAGTATTGGCAAGTGATACCTTAGTAAATTTTTAAGTGGACTATATTACTATATGCATTTTGGCTAAGTGTAGCTTGGCTTGCTTGCTCAAAATAGGTTTTTCCTATTAGTTGAAATCACTAAGTTTTTCTTTGTCAAAACATTTCCCAAGACACCACCAATAGACATTGGGGTCCTTCACCCTTGTTCACCCACAAGTTTTACTTAGAAGTTGGAGTGATGAGATTCTTGATAGCTTCCATGTCTTGATGCTCAAGTTGTCCATTGCCATGGACTTGGCTAAGTACTTAGATTTTCCATCTGCAGAGGTTGTGCACTTTCCCCACCAGACTTGGTTTCCCAAGACGGGACCTTTCAGAAGCCTTCCCTTAGCCAAATGGACGTGTTCCAACCTATCATTCCCACTACCACCAACTGTCCAAATGGCTAAGTTCTAGCAACCTATATGATCAAGGCGAGCATATTGCCAAGTGGTGCACTAGAAGCTTCTCAACATTTGGCCTCAAAATCCCTTTGTGCTGGGTGGCATACCACAAGTGAGCTACACAAGGTAAACCATGTCCATGGGCCTTGTGTAACCACTCAACCAAAAACCGCCATTCAAGTCCCATTCCACCCAGGAGGTTCATTGACTTAGTTGTTTTATTAAGAAAAACATAAGTCCAAAGACTTAGAAATATTTTCATCATAGCATGTATATACTTTACCAACCCTTGTTTGCTACTAGCTAGGCTAAGCATGGTATAGTATCTTATCTTAGGAAATTTCCTAGCAATTCTACAACTACTTAGGATTTCCCAACATAGCACTTGGCAAAATAGTAACATGCAAGACTTAGCAAAATATTTCTAATGCTTGTACAAAGTATAGGGATGGAAATATTCATGAAGTACCACTTGCCTTGGTAATGGGGAGAGTAGCACTCTTCACAATCACAATCACTAGCACCAAAATCTACACAAAGATTATAACCACAATCACATACAATTCATATACAAACAAAAATATGTATGTATGCATGCAAGAATGCTAAGTGATGATTTTTGAAATTCCACCAAGCAAGTGCATGATACTGAAACATAACTAAGTCAAAAACTTGCTAATCCAAACTTATTTAGTACTAAAACAATTACTAAACAAATTCTATACTCAAACTAGTCCTAAACAAGTTTCTGCATAAAAAGTCATTTTAACAGAAACTTTTGTAGAGGTCCCAACCTAATAAGGTAGAGTCCTCCTGTGTTTTACAATGCTAGTCCCTGGATCATTAGCTAGCATCCACAGTTAAGATGTAATATCAAGATACAGAGGTCATAATATAAATTTTATAACCAGGAATAACATAAGTTTATTACATCAAACATAGCTCATTTGGCTATTACATTACATTGCAGCGGAATAACTATAGTCATGGGTCCTTCATCTTCAAAGTGCCACAGGCAGATGTTGGTTGTAGACTTTGTAGTCCTAGTCAATCAAACAATCTTCACTTAAATACAATCAAACCTGCAACATACAAGTTACAGCCACAAAGGGTCAATACATTTGAATTGTATTGGCAAGTGATACTATATTGGTAAAGTGGAATCTATCATCTATATGCATTTGGCTAAGTGGAGTTGAGGCTTGCATTGCTCAAAATAGATTTTTCTTATCATTTGAAAATACTAAGTTTTTGTTTTGACAAATTACTTTCCAAGGCATCTACCAATCAAAGACTGAAGATCCTTTCCAAGGCATCCACCAATCAAAGACTGAAGTGCTTGGCAAAACCATTTTTCTCAATCAAAGATTTCAAGATCCTTGTACCAAGCCATCTCTCCATCAATGATTGAAGAATTCATACAACCCTTGTTCAATCCACAAGTTTTAACTTAGAAATTTGAATGATGAGATTCTTGATTGCTTCCATGTCTTGATGCTCAAATTGTCCTTTGCCAGGGACATGGCTAAGTACTTAGATTCTACACTCTGCAGAGGTGGTGCACTTTCCCCACAAGACTTGGTTTCCCAAGACAAGATCTTTCAGAAGCCTTCCCTTAGACCAAAATGGACGCGCTCCAACCTATCAATCACTACCACCCACTGTCCATATGGCTAAGTTCTTGCAACCTATATGATCATGGCAGAGCCCATATTGCCAAGTGGTTGCACTTGAAGCTTCTCAACATTTGACATCTCAAATCCCTTTGTTTCCTGGGTGGCCATCCACAAGTGAGATACACAAGGTCAACCATAAACATGGGCCTTGTGAACCACTCAACATAACCCAATCTTTCCATTCCACCCAGGTGATTCATTAACTTAGTTGTTTTATTAAACAAAACATAAGTCCTCAGACTTAGAATATTTTTCCATAGTGTGAATATATTTTCCACCCATGTTTTCTATTAGCTAGGCTAAGCTTGGTAGTATTAGGAAACTTAACTTAGGAAATCCTACTAAGGATTCATCTACTAGGTTTTCCTATAGCAATATCTATACTTAGCAAAATCCATGCAAGTTTATTTAGCAAAATCACTAATGCATAGAAAAGTAATGGGATAGAAAGTATGAAGCATCACTTGCCTTTTTGGTATGGAATGGTGGTTCACTCCTTGATCTTGCTAGTCTCACACTTCACTACAAGTCAATCAAGCAAACACCAATTCAATTTACATTCCAAACCAATAATCACTCAAACAATTTCACACACACAAAACAATGGAAACTAATTCATGCATGGGAGCATGCACAAGATAGTTTTATTTTGCAAAGGGGTCTCTATGGGGTTTCTAAACTTTGTAAGATCCAAATTGGTCATTTACCAAAGTGGCAAAGTCATTAGCAAGAAGGTTTTGTCCAAAACTATTTTTAATTCCATTCATCATTTCATGTGGTGAAAAATGTTTTTATTAAGGCAAAAACTCTTAAGTTGTTCACCAAATGAGTTGCTATTGCAAAGCTTGGTGTTTTTGGGTCAGTAGGTTTGGTCCAAACTATTTCCTTAAAGTTTTCTTTCCATAAACATTTTTATAACAAAAACCATTCTTTTTATTTGGCTAGAAATGACTAAGTCAAGTAATCCAACCTAAATCTTACAAAAATCATTTTTAATACCAAGGGTTGGTTCCTAGGGTCAGTAAGGTCACAACAATTCAATTTGCAAAGGTTTTACTTCAAAATTATTTTCAATAAATAAAATACATTTCTATTTGACTAGAAATGGTTTTAAATTAAAGAATCATTTCTTAATTTCTCCAAATACATTTTTGTGTCCACAAAGTGTTTCCTAGGGTCATTAGGTTCAAATCAATCCAATTGCCAAAGATTTTAACCCTAAATTCAATTTAAAACAATTTTTACATTCTTAACAAGCATACAAATGTTTCTGCAATTTCAAACAAGCTAACAACTACTATTTACTAAACTAAGGGCATGGTTGGCTAGGTCTTGTTCTCCTGAATTCATTGATATAAAATTTGCCAAATTTGGACGTGTGGATCAAAAGTTATAAGGGTTTGAAAATGGCATCAAATTCTGATTTCAAACTCTATTCTAATTCATCCAGTGACACGCGGCATGTTCGTATTCGCTGAAAACGTTTCGCGTGGATCAACATATATGGGCCGTTAGATTTTAGTTGCATCGCACGGTCCAGAGATGCTACTTACCTCTTCACTCTTGTTCTATCCTAATCGTCAGATCACGATCGGATGGCTACGAGATGCTTGCCAGGAACTGGCGGCGCAAGGTCATCGGCGAGAGGCGGAGCGACCAGTTGGCGGCGGCGCTGGCGAGGCAGGAAGCAAGAGAGGGTAAGAAGATGCTCACCAGGCTCAGGAGAACACGGTGAAGCTCAAGGTACTCGCGGTTGGTCAAGGGGCGCACTAGGGTTGCAGTAATTCCTCGCCGGAGTTGCGAACGGCGTCAGGTGGTCCTGGTTGCGGTCGGGGGCGACGTTGTCGATCATGAGAAGCAAAACGGAGGGCACGATTAGGTGCGCAAGACCAAGGCGAAGATGCTAGCATCATCGAGAAGCAAAGGCGGCCGATTTTACCCGAAAGCTTCGGAGAAGGCAGAATGGCGGCGCCAGAGCTAGTCCAAGCCAAAGTTACAGGCGTCCGGTCGAGTGAAGGACACGGGAGAAACGTGCGGGAGTGGGAAGTTGCTAGGGTGCTCGAGAAGGCAGTGGAGTGTATTGGCGGAATCGGCAAGAACGATCGTCGAGACAGAGGAAATGAGGCAAAATTCGGCACAGGCGTGCTTGAGGGAGGTCAGGAGGAAGCGAGAGGAGTGGCTGGCGTTTAAAGGGGAGTGGTAATTACAAGGAATCAAAGCCTCCTTCATGTGCAATCAATCGCCGGAGTAACTCTCTCTGCAACGGTGTTTCGTTGAAGACGATGGCTGGGGATGTGGGGCCTGCTTGTCAGCGAGTGAGGAAAGCTTCAGGTGGGCTCCAGTTGTCATACACTGCGTGGGTTAGTTTTGCGGTAAAAAAAACGATTCACTTCGCTGAGAGAGGGAGGTGGGCTCGGTTGGGCTGAGTTGGGCTGCTGTTGTTTCCCTTTTTTTTTGTACAGAAACATTTTCTTTTTCTATTTCTATTTGCTGATTTGATTTTCAATCAATATTTCAAACATTCATAACAATTCAAATTTTCACCAAACATTGTAACTAAGAATTTGGTTCTGTTTAGTAATCTGAACCAAAATCCTAAATAAAATAAATAATACTTTAATCTTTTTAGGTTCCATCCTTAATTAAATAAGTAAGCCATGGTTTATTAATTAAATGGAGTTTTTGTTGTTTATTAATAAAATCTTTATTTGAAATCCAAATGTTTTCAAAATCAAATCAGTAGGTATCATTTGGAAGTAAATAATACTTGGATACTTGTTTCAAACAAAATATTATTTTACTTTAGGGTCCAATATTAGTTAAATAAAATGGGCCAAGGTTTATTAATCAAATAGGATTTGATTTTATTAATAAAATCTTTATTTAAAACCTAAATATTTTCAAAACCAAATCAGTGGGTTTTATTTGGGAAATATAGAATACTTGGAGATTTGTTTAAAATAACATTTTATTTTAGGGTCCATTATTAATTAAATATAATAGACTTTCATTATTAAATCAAACAGGATTTGTTTTATTAAAATATTTATTTTGAAATCTAAAATAAAGCCAAAACACTTTAGTAGGTATTATTTGTGAATATAAATATTTGGAAAACTTATTTTAAACAATTTAATAAGTTTTGTTGTTTCAATTAATTTGGTAAAACCTTTTATTAAATAAAGTTGGATATTAATTCCTTATTATTTTATTTAAGCAATCCTTTATTATTTTTAAATAAACCTTTGCTATTTTATCTAAAATAGAATGTTTTAATTCAAAAGCTTGGCCAAGGTTTTAATTGGCTTTATAAAATGATCCTTATTTGTAAAACTTCTATTTTATTTGAAATCAAATCTTTTCCTTTAATTGTTTCAAAATAGTATTTCCAAATGTTTTATTTTTTCTTTTTATTAAATGTTTATCTTTTTAAATCCCTTTAGGTTTTATTTAATTCAAATGGGTTTGAAGTACCAATTGAATTCAAAAAGTTTCTTCTGGCTCTGAAAATCAAACAAAATTTTTATTTTATTAATTTATTTTCACATTACAAGATTTGGAAAATCTTGGGATGTGACAACTTTTTACTAAACACATTGCATAAACAGAAAGAGCTTGTCTCCCTGATTCCAACGACATAAAATTTGCGAAAATCTAACGTGGAAATCAAAAGTTATAGCCATTTCAAAATTGGATCTAAATCTGTTTTCAAATTCTGTTTTAATTCAAACCCTAGCCACGCGTCGTGCTCTAATTCGTCGGTACCGCTTCGCGTGGATCGACCAGCGTGGACCGTTAGATCTAACTAAACGCGCACGGCTCAGATTGTCACTTACCCCTTCGATGCAGATCTAATCTGGAGCGACGGATCTAGATCCTACGGTTGCTGAGCGTGTGACCAAGGACGGGCGGCGCAAATGGTTGCTGGCAGCGGTGCTACGGGCGGCGATGGTCCGTCGAATATAGGAAGGGCTGGGGTGTGTGGCATGGCTTACCAGACTCGCACGGTCACGAGGAAGCTCAACGTGGTCTTTGCTTGGACAGGGGCGCACGGCAGGGGCTGCTGGAGCTCGTCGGAGTCGCGCACGGCGTCGGAAGGTTGCAGACGATGTGGTTGCCGAGGTTTCGCGTCGCCCTAGCACACACCAGGGGTATTAGGAGACGTGCAAGATGAAGGCGAACAACCTAGTATGCAAGAGGGGGCAAGGGGCGCTCAGGACTTACCACAATTGGTCGCCGGAGTTGGGCGGCGGTTCAGTCGGTTGCGGGCTTGAACGGGGACGGTGTCCTGGGTCACGAGCAGGCATGCGACTAGTGTCAGAAGATGCACGATATCATGCTGAGCATCATCGTTTGAACTAGAGAGAGGGGGGTGGTCGAGGCTCACCGAAATCGGTCGCCGGAGGTCGTCGGTCTTCTTGAGGGTCTCGAGGTCAAATCTTGCACTGGTGGCGGAGTGAGCGAGAGTGGGGAAAATGACCATGGGCGAGGGGTTTAAGTAGGCGAGGATCACGCGCTGAATCAATGGAATTTAAGCGAGTTTAATCGCGTCCTCTGCACGATGGTAACAGCGAAGGCTGGCGTCGGGAGGGGAGGGCAGCGTTGGAGCTCGTTAAATAAGTAGAGGGGGTCCGTGTGGCGACTCGTTGGGTGTGTCATGCGAGAGAGGGAGGTGGCCCGGGTGGGCTAGTTGGGCCTGTTCTGCAGCTGGCCTGGAATAGGAGCGCCTGGCCCTTTTCTTTTGTTTATTCCTTTTCTTTTTCTATTTTGATTTTTCAGGAATAGTTTTCAAATGAATTCAAACTCTTTTTGAATTCAAATTTCTCTGGGGTTTTTGCAGTGTGCAATAGTCTCAAATCTAGGCATAAAACATAAGGTCGCTTGAAAAGGCTTGGTCAACTATGGAGAAACAAAATATCAGGAGCTTAGCACTTGATTTGCAAATGTTTGAAAAATGGTTTTTGAACCATTTTCATTTTGTAAAGCTTGGTTCAAATTCCACAATCAATCCATTCAACAAAGGAGACAAACAATCTAGGTTTAAAACATTCAAACTCTCAAATGGGGATGGCCATTTGATATAAGTTTGCTCACATAAAATAATAGCACTATGTGCTTCTGTTTTTCTGAAATGAGTTTTGAAATTTGATCTCAATTCTCTATGCATGCATGAATGATATGCAAACTTTGAAATCTTGATTTTAGGGATGTTACAAATCTAACCCACTTAAGGTGAATCTCTCCCTCGAGATTCGGATTATCTAGCAAATAGGTGAGGGTGGTCTTTCCGAAGATCATCTTCTCTTTCCCACGTTGCTTCCTCTTCGGAATGATGATTCCACTATACTTTGCAGAACTTGATAGTCTTTGTCCTTGTGACCCTTTCTGCAGCCTCAAGAATCTTGATAGGTTTCTCTTCATATGTGAGGTCACTTTCTAGTTGCACTTCTTCCAAAGGTATGGTATCCTTCAAAGAAGTTTCTTCCATTTCTGGGTGACATTTCTTAAGATGACTCACATTGTAAGGGGTCTCAACCTAATAAGGTAGATTCTCCCTGTGTTTACAATGCTAGTCCCTGGATCAATAGCTAGCATCAACAGTTAAGGTGTAATATCAAGAAACAAAGGTCATAATATAACTTTATAACTAGGAATAACATAATTTTATTACATCAAAACATAGCTCATTTGGTTATTACATTACATTGCAGCGTAATAATTATAATCATGGGGTCCTTCATCTTCAAAGTGCCACAGGCAGATGTTGGTTGTAGACTTTGTAATCCTAATCAAAAAATCTTCCCTAAACAATCAAACCTGCAACATTACAAGTTACAGCCACAAGGGTCAATACATTTGAATTGTATTGGCAAGTTTCACTGTTATGTATAATATAATTGGATCCTATCATTACATTCAAATTTGGTTAAGTAGAGTTTTAGGCTCATTTGCATAAAGCAATATTTTATCCTATCTTTTAAAAAGGGTTTTGGTCCTTTGTCAAATCTCTTTTCCAAGTTCCTTGAACTCCTTGGTAGAAACTCAAGTGTTCAAGTCCTTGTCAAAATTCCTTGAGCACCTTGGTAACCCCAAGTGCAACAAGTCTTATCAAAATCTCATGAGTTCCTTGGTAACCCCAAGTACATCAAGTGTTTAAGCAAAATCTCTTGAGCACCTTGGTAACCCCAAGTGCATCAAGCTTAACAAAATCTCTTTGAATTCCTTGGTAGACACACAAGGGCATCAAGTTTTTTATTTTAGAAGTTGGAATGTCGAGATCTCCCATAGTTCAAACTTTAGTTGCTCAGTATTGTCCATAACCGGGGACACGGCTAAGTACTTAGATTTTATTAACTTCTGCAGAAGGAGTACACTTTACCCACATGTCACAATCCCATCCTTTTGCCACGGTGTCCCTCTTGGATTAGTGCTCACCAAGATGGAGTACTGGCAGATTGAGAATGTGACGAAGTCTTTCCAAAGGGTCTTCCCATACACCATTGCTAGCTTGCCTTCAGCACCCATGAAGCATTCCAGATCCCCATGTCCAGTTAACTGAAGACAGTGCATAGGTCTTCCCAATGTAGTTGACTAAGCCAGAGCCATAATAGCATGTGGTTGCACACGAAAGCCACAATTGGAGAAGCATGTTCAATCTCTAAGTTTCCTAGGTGGGTTTTCTTTTGGAGCTCAACACAAAGAGATCACCATAGACATGGTTCCTTTTGTTGTCACCTTCTCCAAAACTTAAAGTATCCACCACCTAGGTGGTTCATTGAGTCCTTGTTTTATTATGTAAAACACAAGTCCTTGTCTCAACCTTTGTAAAATCTCAACATGTATCTCTTTTCCAAAATTTATCATGGCTAAGCATGTATCAACTACAATATTTTACTAAGGGGTGTATAGGGAATCCTATTTGGATTTAGCATAGCATAAGTATAAAATTATTTTCATGCATGTTTTTCATCAAAATCCACTAAGTATAATGAAAATAGTAGGACTTTTGTATGATAGTGTAACTTGCCTTTTTGGTAGGGAATGAAAGTTCACTCCTTGATCTTGCTAGTCTTACACTTTGCTAATTTCACTACAATCAATCAAACAAGCATAGTATCAAGTAGCATTCCAAACCAATATTCAAACAACATTTCTCACACACAAAGCAATGGATTCTAAGTCATGCATAATTATGCAAAGGATGGTTCTATTGCAAGGATGGTCTCCACTAAGTTTCTAAACTTTGTAAGGTCCAAATTGGTCATTTACCAAAATGGCAAAGTCATTAGTTAGAGGGTTTTGCCCAAAAACTATTTTAAAATCCATTCAACATTTTATATGGTGGAAAATGGTTTTATCAAATCAAAAATCCTTAAGTTTTTCACCAAAAGTTTCTAACTCTCAAGACTTGGTGTTTTGGGTCAGTAGCTTTGAATCAACACATTTTCTCAAAGTTTTTATTCCAAAAATCCTTTTTCAATATAAAACCATTATCTTTACTTAGCTAGAATAGACTAATTCAATTAATCCATTTTAAATTCCTCTAATTTCATTTTCAAATCCATGGGTTGGTTCCTAGGGTCAGTAAGGTCACTACAAACCATTTTGCAGAAGTTTTAACCCTAAAATCATTTTTAAACATTTTTCCTACTCTAAACAAGCTCACAAAAGAATCTGCAAAACCAAGCAAACTAACAGATACTATTTTCTAAACTAAGGTCATGGCTGGTTAGGTCTTGCTCTCCTGAATCCAACGACATAAAATTTGTAATTTTTTGACGTGTGGATCCAAAGATATAAGGGTTTGAAAATCCTATCTAAATCAGATTTCAAATCTGTTTTTAAATCAAAACATGGCCACGCGTCGCTTTCTAACTGGGCGATACCGGTTCGGCCTGATCACGCGCGGTAGCCCTTGGATCTAATTAGATCGTGCATGTAACGCATACCTCTTGGCTAAATTATCTAATCCTGCTCGTTCAAACTAGATCCTACGGTACTAGTTATTTGGACCAAAAGTGAGCGGCGCCCGGCGGCTAAGCGGCCGCAGCGAGGTGCTCGTGGTGGTTCTAGGAAGCAAAGATCAAGGTGAGAATGCTCACCATGATCGCGAGGACGAGGTGATGCTCGGGGCGTGGTCTTTTGGTCGAGGGGCGTCCTGGAACAGCAGGGATTGCTCACCGGAGTTGAAGACAACGTCGGGCGGCTCTGTCCGTGGTCGAAGTTGACGTTGCAGATCATGCGGAGGGAACCAGAGGGTGTAGTTAGGTACGTAAGAACAAGGCGAAGACGTTTGCGTGATTGAGAAGACGCGGGGCGGTCAGTGCTTACCGGGGAAGGTCGTCGGAGAGGTTGCAGACGCGGCGGCGTTGTCGGAGCTTGTCAAAGCCGATGCTCCGGGGCGCCCGCGGTTGAATGAAGGGCACGGGGAGATGTGTCTGGGATGGGGTAGCTACCAAGTTGCTCAGGGAGGCACGGGGTGGTGTGGGTCGCTGAATCGACCGGACTTCGTCGGACAGAGGTGCTTGGGGAGGAAATCGGTGGTCTAAGGCGTCTGGCGCGAGGTGTCGGAGGAAATATAGAGGAGGCATGGGTGTTTCAACCTGCGTGATCAAAGCTGGTAACGGTGGTCGAGTTAAAGCAAATTAAGGCAGCGAAATCATCGGGCAGGAGGCGTGTCGAAGGAGGAGAAGGGGTCGTGCGGTGAGGAGGAAGAACAGTGGAAAGAGGGCCTACATTGGGTGGTAAGAAAGCGAGGAGAGGGTCCTTGGTCATACTCGGTCTGGTCAAAACGCTGCGAATCGTTTTCTTTCGGGAGAGGGCCAATGGGCTTCAGGCTTTAGTGGGCTGTTGGGTTGGGTCTGGTCCAATCCATTTTTTTTATTCTATAACTTTTCTTTTTCTGATTCTAATTTCTGTTTTGAATTTCAAACAACCAAACAACAATTAAATTGATTCAAACAATCTCCAGATTTCACAACTTTGAACTTGGTTCTGTTTATCAACACACACCAAGTTCCAAAATAAAATAATAATTTTATTCTTTTTAGGATCCATTCTTTAATTAAATAGAATGGGTCTTTAGTTATTTAATAAAATAGGGTTTGATTTAATTAATAAAATCTCCATTTTAAAATCCAAATATTTTCAAAACCAAATCAGTAGGTTTTATTTGAAAATAAAGAATATTTGGAAACTGTTTAAAACCAAATAATCTTTTATTTTTAGGGTCCATTAATATTTAAATATAATAGACCTTCATTATAAAATCAATTAGGATTTATTTTATTTAAAATATTCATTTTGAAATCTAAAATAAAGCCAAAACATTTCAGTAGGTTTTATTTGAGAATATAAAATACTTGGAAAACTTATTTTAAATAATTAAATAAGTTTTGATGTTTTGTAAATAATAAAACCTTTATTAATAAAACTTGGATATTAAATCCTTTTTGTTTTATGTTAAATAAACCTCTATTATTTTAATCAAAGTAAAATCCTTTTGTTTCAAAGTCCTGGCTAAGGTTTAATTGGCTTTTATAAAATAATCTTTATTTATAAATCTACTCTTTTCTTTTGGGAAATCACAACTCTTTATTTAAAGATTCAAAATAGTATTTCCAAAATATTTTGTTTTCCTTTATTTAAAATGTTTATCTTTTTAAATCCCTTTAGGATTTTATTTAATTCAAATGGGTTTGAAGTTCCAATCGAATTCAAAAAGTTTCTTCTGGCTCTGGAAATCAAACAAAGTTTTATTTTATTCATTTATTTTCACATTACAAGATTTCGAAAATCTTGGGATGTGATAGGCTACCACCCTTAAAATAAATCTCGTCCCGAGATTTGGGGAGGATAGGGTTACAAGCAAGTTCAAAACAACTAGGGTACTACCACCCTTAAAAATTTTAAACAAAAAAATACATATTGTCTTTCTTGGGATCCTGGAAAAACTTCTTTAAGCAAACTTTGCATGTGTCCTTGGTTTCCATACTTGACTCATGGACCAAGGTTGAGTTTCTCCATAGGCTTGTTCAACTTGTTCTTCATCTTTTCTGGACAATTGCTTGCATAATGTCCAGGATTCTTGCAGTTGAAACGGTGGATATCTTGGAGTTCTTTACGTTGCTCTTGTGGACAAGTTGCTACATAATGGCCTGGCTCTTTGCAGCTGTTACACACCACTTGGTCCATTCCCTTATTTTTTTTGTTCTCTGGGAACTCACTGGAGTAGTGTCCCATTTCCTTACATTTACGGCATTGCACAAGGTGCATGTCCTGTCTTGGTTTCTTGGGTTTCTTTGATCCTTTGAAGTGGGTTGTCTTGTTTGGAGGTATAAGTGGTCCTTTTCCTTTGGTAGACTTGGATCCTTCTTGTTTCCTTTGTTCCACCATGGCATAGATGGGGCATTGGGTAGGGACATGGTTGTTTTCTTCACAAAGGTAACAAGTAGCTTGAGAGGTGGGACATTGTCCAACAGGATGATTTTCTTCATAGTTAGGGCATTGACCTTCATGCTCCTTGGAAGTGTGATCCTTGTCTCCACAAATAATGCAAGCTGGGGTTCCATCTAGAACAACATTCTTGTCATATTTGCTATCATAAACTCCTTTGGGATAGCTTTCTTCCATGCTGATCATTTGATTAGTCACCTTAAGCATCAGTTGGGATTGTTCCCCCAAAAACTTCTGCAGTGCTAGATCTTTATCACTATTGTTGGCTATGAACTGAGCTGTCAGTTGGTTCAACTGGTGTTGGGTTGCTATGAGCTCTTTCATGCAATCAACTTGGTTGGTGTTGGTGTCATCAACCTTGGAGTCCTTTGGAGTAGTCATCTGTTTGGGTTGAAGGGAGGTTAGAATAGGCAAGATATTTCTAAGGAGTCAATTCTAGTCACACACATCACAATTCACACAAGCAATGTGCATGCAATTGTAGGGGTTCGTAGCATGGAAAACAAAAAATTTCTACCGCATGCACACAAACAAGCCAAGATCTATCTACTAGATTGTAGCAACGAGTCGATAGAGGAACTTACCCTCGAAGATTCCAAAGCGGTTAACGAGAGCAGATTCTCGTGGGTGATGTAGTCGTACACTTCCGATCTCAAGATCACGTAGACGATCCTTCCGGCCAAGGCTAAGCGTTCATGCAATCGGTCACACGTTAGATTTCGACGAAGACCTTCCTCCCTTGTTCCAAAGAGGGCGGAGGTTGTAGTACTCTCCTCGATTCGGCAAGAATGCGTGGTACCCAAGTAGAGGGAGATCCTGAGGCCTTAAGCGAGCGGTATGGTGGAGTATGAGAGAGCTAATAGTGGTCTAGAGATTAGACACACCAATTAGAAGGCTCTAAACCAAGGCTAGTGCAATTAGAAGCTCTAAACCAAAGCGTCTCTAAACCGGGAGGTGGCTAGGGTTTAGATTTAGAGGATAGGAACTTGTGTGTCTAGAGGAGGCCCGCCTCCTTTTATAGGTGGAGGGGCGGCCAAGGGGAGTCCCTCCCAAGTCGGCCTTGGGTGGCCAGGCTTGGAGAGGAGGGACTCCTCCCAAGTCGGTTTCAACCTCCTCTTGCTTCTTTCCTCGGTTCTGTTTAGCCGTTTGACTTTCAAACGGCCATTTGACTTTTCAGTTTTAGGATTCAATTTAATCCTTTATTTGGAACAGCGAGAACACTTAGTACATGATGCAATCACTCCAATATGTAATGACACATTCATGTACCCTTCCCGGAGTTCGGACATTAGGAACCTTCTAGAACATTCGATGAAAACAGGAATCATTTCCGAACTCCGTAGCAGGACTTTCCTTATATGAATCTTATTCTCGGACCATTCGGATCACCTCATGATATCCGGATCCCATCCGAGACTCGAACAACATTCGGTCTCTTTCTCATAATACCATAACTACTCAAACAACGTCGAATCCTTAAGTGTGTCTCCCTACGGTTCGTGAATTATGCGGACATGATCGAGACACTTCTCCGAACAATAACCAATAGAGGAATATGGAAATTCATATGGCTCCCACATATTTCTACGATTACTTTGCGATCGAATGAACCACTTACATACGATACCAATTTCCCTTTGTCTCACGATAGTTTACTTATCTGAGGTTATGATCGTCGGTATCTCTGCATACCTAGTTCAACCTCGTTACCGATAAGTACTCTTTTCTCGTTCCCGTGATATGTGATCCCTTGTGAGCCATTCACATGCTTGCAAGCTAATTGGATGACATTTCACCGAGAGGGCCCAGAGTATATCTATCCGTCATATGGATGTAGTACTTTTACAATGAACTAACCATCTATTTGTCACTTCTACAAATATTATACTCTTAGTTCTTCCAAAAGATCATAAGAATATCCTTATTATTGTCCAATGATCATCTTACGAATCATTCTGGTATATGCTCACAACATTTAGAGCATAGGACATATCTGGATTTGTACATATCACAGTATGATTGATATAAATACTCTTTGTGATTTCATACATCAAGTATCAATCTATACTTGATTATTTGTTTCACTTTACCAAATGTCAATACACTTGAATATATCATCAACATTTGAACTCTTTCAATCCTTTACGTGCGACAGACAAGAACCTTTCTTGTAGTTTCTATATTGAACTCATTCAATATCTCGTCTATGTACTTCTGGCACAACCATATTAGCGTCTATTGATGCCAAATATTTGGGTTTTGCCTAAGTCTTTCATCGGGATGAAATTCTTAATATGTGTTAATAAAAGATACATTATTTCCAATCAACAATATGTCTTCCACATAATGTATTAGAAACATGTCTTAGCGCTCCCACTTAATTTCTTGCAAATGCAAGCATCTTCATCGTCTAATGAACTTTTAAACTCCTTTAACAGTTTCATCACAGTGAAGATTCCAACTCCGCGATGCTCACTTTAACCATTGAAGTTTGCATATGCTTTTAGCATCCTTTGAATTAACAAAACCCTATGGACCGTGTTATGCACATGTCCTAGGTAACGATTCTATTAGAAGAACTTGTTTTGTTTATTCAACTACCATATAACAAATTATATGTAGTGGTTGCTACATTAATCCGTCTAGACTAAAAATCGCTATGAAAGATCAAATCTTGTCATATACAACCTTTGAACATTGTTGTGAACTCTTTCCCAACATGTCGACTATTTCATAGATGTGAAACATCCATGTCTATTTCTTTATAGATCCAAATACGACTGTAAGGTCTTGTACCTTCCCAGAGGGTCTTTCAAGTTCAAAACTTGATTTCTCGTGTATGGAACTATCAAGGATTTTATGGCTTCAAGCCATTTGACGGAGTCAGGGCTCATCATCGCTTCTTTGCACGTAGTCGGATCATTATTGTCAAATAATGATTTAACTCTCAAATCTTGGTATTTGATTGTTCATCCGACCTACTTGTTTCAATAGGAACTTGGATCTCCGTGACCACAACTTTTGAGGTACGTGAGCCATGAGCATTGTTTACTAACTCCGGAACACTTTTCGGCGCTGCGCATCTTTGCACATATAGCTAAGGTTCTTTTAACCTTATCACAGTTCTATTGTCCTCCCACTTTTCTTTTCACGAAAAATCCCTTCCCAAAGAAACTTGACGTTCTAAGCGACAAATACTTTTGTCTCTGGTGTTATGGAGGAATACTCAACAGTTATTCGAAATAATCATACAAAGACAGGTTCATCCGACTTTGGTTGCAAACATCTTTCTTATGCAAAGCATACCAATGTTTTAAGAAAGGACAACTTGGGTTTTATCCCAAACCATAACATATGGTGTCATTTCAACGGATTATGATGGAGCTCTTTTCGGTGGAAAAGGTAATCTCTAAAGCTTTTAATCTTTAAAATATAATGGCAGTTTATGAATTATACCTTTGATCTTACCATGTCAAACAAGGTTTAATTACATATCTCGACGCTCCATACTCTTATGGTGTTTCGGAAATGCAAATCCACGAACGATTCCTTAAATCTTAGGTATTATGCTAAACTTGTAACTCAAATATCTTCCTTTATGATCCTATCATAAACTATTTATATTCTTGTTACAATGATTTTCACTTCATCTTGAAAATCTTTGAACTTTTCAAATATTTCACACTTCATCCTTATTAAGTAAATATTCATATATTCACTCAAATTTTGGAGAAAGCATATGAAGTTGAAATCCATCGCTCTTGACTACACATAATGGATTTAGTACAATATGTACAAGTTCCAATAAGCTAGTCATTCGTTCCTTTTGGCCTATGAACGAAGTTTTAATTATCTCTAGGAAAGTTTCTCAGCGTCATTTGATCAAAATCAAATAGACTCCAAAATTCCATCCATATGGATTTTCTTCATGTTTTCTTTCAATATAATTTAACGGCGATGTCACTTCCTAAGTGATCTTTTAATCAATTTGTCTTCGACATTTTTAGCACTAGTTTTATGGATGTGATTTCTCCAACGAGATTTGTGAATCATCCATCTTTTATGGATTACGGAAATTATTTGAACAACCCTTTTGTTCTCATAATACCTGATAAAACAAATCCTGAAGGCAAGCTTTGATGTTTAACGAGCAACACAATAACCCTTTATTTGTTCTCGATAAACATCATCACATATTCTTTTGCCAGTTACTTAGGCCATTGTAGTTCATGAATTATGTTGTTTCGTATGACGATTCATACCAACAAATTCAGTATCAAATACTTAGAAACCACATTGTTTAATAAGCAAAGAATATAGCCATAACACGTATATCATCTATATACTTAAGCTGAACAATTCTAGTCTTTTCCTTTCTGCCATATACTTATGAGATTTTCTTTCGATATTTCCTTCTCTGTTTGAAAGAATCTATCAACATCAATAGTGGAGTCATATATATGACACATAGTCCAAAACATGTATAGTTAAATACCAATGTCTTTGGACTTGCACTTTGAAGTAGATCACCATCATCAAATGTTTGGTGTTCTTTCAAATTCCTTTATTTAGTAATCTCTTGGTGTAGTAAACATTTTACCTACATCAAATATTCATCCATATCATGGAATCATCCATGATCAAACTACCTTTAGCTTATAACGATGAATTACGAGTATAATGTTGCTATCCAAAACCTTTTGGAAGATTAGGACAACTAGTGTCTACAACCCTTTGCAAATTCTCATCAAAATATGAGAACATGAACTTTGCCATATTATACTCTATCATGTTGCAACCAAAACTTCGTTTCAGATATCACAATATCTTCCACACATAATGGTTTCTGAAACAACTCTTTCAGATCCTAGATAACCTTGATATTAAGAGAATCCTTTGAATATCAAGAATCATGGAGACAAACATGATACTTATATACTAACACTTGGAATTGTTACTCTTGATTTAATACTAATTATTAAACTTCATGGAGTAACCGGAACTTACTGAAAGTTTCCAATAGGACTTTTAAACTTTAGATTAACACTTCAAAACAATACGATACGGTTAAGTAAAGTAACTAACGAATTCTATAGTTCTATCATCTCAATTCTAACTAAGCGCAAGGTGGTAGCGGATGCCAATGACTACAACTATGCAAATTCACTTTGATTTAGTTTATGATAAATTGAGTTCTAATTAATAATTAAATTAATCTAGGTGAACTCCCTCAAAAAATATCCCTCACATTGTTTTAGTGATCACACGAACCAAATCCACCACATCAAAACCGATCATCACGAGAGTTGATATAGCTTCAATGGCGAACAATCAACATGTTCATCATATCTACTATATGACTCATGCTATACCTTTCGGTAATCCATGTTCCTGAGGCCATGTCTGTACATGCTAGGCTCGTCAAGATCAAACCTTAGTTTCTGCATGAGCAAATCTGGCTTGCTCATGTTGTATACACTTGCAGAATCTAACACACCCGATCTGTTGGAATTATGCCCTAGAGGCAATAATAAAGATGTTATTATTATAATTCTTGTTCATGATAAAGTTTATATTCCATGCTAGAATTGTATTAAGCGGAAACTTTAATACTTGTGTGGTTTGTGAACAACACTGTGTCCCTAGTACGCCTCTATGGACTAGCTCATTGATCAATGAGGGTTAAGGTTTCCTAATCATAGACATGAGTTGTCAATTGATAATGAGATCATATCATTGGGAGAATGATATGGTGGACAGACCCAAACTAAGCGAAGCAATTAGATCGTGTCATCGTGTTCGTCTTTGCGAATCTTTTCTTATGTCAAATATTGTATTCCTTAGACCATGAGATAATACAACTCCCTGGTGTCGGAAGAAAGCTTTGAGGTCATCAAACGTCATCCTATGAAAGGGTGATCATAAAGGTGTCTCTCAGGTGATCGGAAAGTATCTGTTGGGTTGTATGTATCGAGATGGAATTTGTCCCTCCCAAGTCGGAGAGATATACTTGGGCCCACTCGTGTCGATATCAACACCGCTTGCAAGCATGTGGTTAAGGAGTTAATCACAAAGTGATATCGGATTACGAACAGTAAAGTACTAACGTGAGCGAGATTGAACTAGGTATGGCCATGCATCGACGATCGAATCTCGGCAACTAAAATATCGCGAGACGAAGGGAATATATATATGGGATTGATTGAATCCGCATCGTGGTTCATCCGATATGATCATCGATGAATGTGTGGGAGTCAATATGGGTGCCTGCACCCGCTGTTGATTATTGATAGAAGATCATGTCGCATATTCTCGAACCCGCAGGTCACACACTTAACGTATCTCGACGCTAGGATAGATTGGATAATTGGTTTATGAATTTTTGTTGGAGTCTCGGATGGGATCCGGGATATCACGAGAGGTTAGGAATGGTCCGGAGAAAAAGATTCATATAAGGCGGTGCAGTTTTGGAGTTGAATTGTTAGTTAATCGGTATTGTAGGAAGCTTCTAGAACCTTCGGAAGGGGACCAACCTGGCCGCACCTTCGGGAGGGGCATGGGCCTATGAGGGAGTGTCTGGCCGCATTGGTCCAGGGCACAAGGCCCCATAGGGCCCAGCCGATCGTAGATAAGTTTAAACTCGTTTAAACTAGAGATAGGATTTCTAGATAAGGAGAGTTTAAATCGTTTAAACTAGAGATAGGATTTCTAGATAAGGGAGTTTAAATCGTTTAAACTAGAGATAGGCTTGGAGGAGGGGCAGGGCTGGCCCCCCTCTATATATAGAGGGTGGTGCGCCTCCCAACACACCTTCCTCCAAGCCCTAGCAGCCTTGCTACCTTCCTCTCCCTCCCGATGCTTGTAGGCGAAGCCTGCAGAAATTCTCCACCATATACACCACGCCCGTCGTGTTAGATCCAATCTATATCTCCACCATACTCGCTGGTCCAAGGAAGGAGGAGGCGCCGAGGTGCTGCGTGTGCATCTCACGGGCACCGCCACTTGTGGTGCTAGATCGGATCGGATCGCGAGGAGAAGTGAGTACGACTACATCACCCACATTCCATTTAACGTTCCGCTGCGAATCTTCAAGGGTATGAAGATCTAATCCAATCTATCTCGTTGTTTGCATCTCCTAGATTAGATCTTGGCTTTCCCTCTGTTCGCTCGTAGAAAATTTTGATTTACTATGCCTTGAAACCCTTGATGGTATCGAGCTAGATCTATGCGTAGATGTGTTTCACGAGTAGAACGCAACATGGTTGTTGCGGCGTTGATGTTTTCTGTTGCAAGCCTCTTGTTTGTGTTCTTCTTATGGCCGGGATAGTGAGATTGAAGCGGTCCAGGCCAACCTTACGGACGTCGTTCATGAGGGCTCACTTGACGTGTGGCTTGTACCACACATGCGTGGTGGATGTCGGTTTCTCTCACTATAGTTGTCATGGGATTAACACAGTTTGGCAACCATAATATCACCGTTGTGGCTTTCTGTAGGTAATAATCGTTCTTAGCATCTACTCCCATAAGCCACGTAAAACATGCAACAACAAAGTAGAGGCGTCTAACTTGTTCTTGCGGAGTGTTTTACGTGATATGGTATGGCCCAAGATGTGATGTGTATATATTGTACGATGATCATGTTTTGTAATGTTTCACGACTTGCATGTCGATGAGTACACAACCGGCGGAGCCATATGGTTGTCTTTATAATTGTGTATGACTGCGAGTCAACTTCTTATACCATGTAATAGCTTTACTTTATCGCTAAGTAGTTAGCAATAGTTGTAGTTGCTATTCGTGGTGGAGGCAATCATGGTGGAGTGATGGAGATCATCTTGGAGCACAAGATGGAGATCATTGCGAAGATTGGTTATACCATGTCACATAAAGTTATATGCATGTGATGTTTATCCCTTTTATGTATCTTATTATGCTTAGATCGTGACGGTAGCATTATAAGATGATTCCTCATAAAGATCAAGATAAAACATGTTGTCCCCAAGTATGCACCGTTGCAAAAGTTAACGTGTCCAAGCATCACGTGATGATCGGGTGCTATAGACTCTACGCTCACATACAGGGTGCAAGCCGGTTTTACTGCACGCGAAATACTTGGGTCTAGCTTGGAGCCTAGCATGTCTGAGACATGGCCTCGGAACACAAGAACCGAAAGGTTAAGCATGAGTCATATGAATGATATGATCGACACTTTGTTGTCCACCATTGAAACCACATCTCTTCTCGTGATGATCGGATTAGGTGTGGTGAATTTGGATCGTGTTCACTAAACAACTTGAGGATGTTGAATTTAGTGGGAGTTCATCTAGTAATTTGATTAAGTTGAACTATTTATCATGAACATAGTCTAAATTGTACTTGCAAATCTGTAGATCCAATGGCCAAGTCCAACTTCAACTTCAACGTTTTCTTTGAGAAAGAAAAGCTTAGAAACAATGGGTCTAACTTCACCAACCGGTTCCAATCTAAGAATCATTCATCTGGCGGACAAAGGACTATGTCCTTGGTAAAGCGTTAGGTGACCCCCTACTGCAAGGCCGGTGATGAGAAAGCTGTCTATCGATCGAGCAAAGATGATTATGGTGTGATTAAGAGCACCATGTTGTTTGCTATGGAAGAGCTTCAAAATCGTTTTGAAACCTATCCGGGCCCTTTGAGATTCTCGAGGAGCTGAAAACCATGTTTGAGACTCAAGCCCGTTCGAGAGATATGAGATCTCGAGAAGTTCTTTAAGCGCAAGATGGAGGAAGGGAGTTAGTTAGTGAGCACGCCATAAAGATGTCGGGCTACACTCAGCTTGAGCAAGCTGGAATGCACGATTCGAGGAGCTCAAGATTGACAATTCGCAATCACTCCCTCCCAGCTACAAAAGTTTTGTAGTGACTCATAATCAGATTGGTTCCACTGATACGATCACCGAGCTCTTCGCAAAGCTGAAAGCTGCGGAAGTGGACATCAAGAAGGATAATCATGTGTTGATGGTCCAAGCCCTCCTTTAAGAAAGGTAAGGGAGCAAAGAAGCCCTTCAAGAAGGGCGGCGGCAAGCGCAATGCCCTGAGAAGAAGCTCAGTGCGGTCCTAAGCCGGACCGAGTGCTTCTATTGCAGGACAGGGGTCCTTTGGGCGAATTGTCCAAGTACTTAGCGGACAAGAAGGCTGGCACCATCAAAGGTATATTTGATATACATGTTATTGATGTTTTCCTTACTGGCCCTCGGGGTAGTGCATGGGTATTTGATACCGGTGCAGTTGCTAATATTTGTAACTCGAAACAGGAGCTACGAAATAGATGGCGGCTTGCGAGGGATGAGGTGACGATCGCGTTGTAGCGGATCAAGAGTTGATGTGATGGCCGACACGCACTCCTTAGTTTTACCTTCGGGATTAGTTTTAAACCTTAATAAATGTTATTATGTGCTGCATTGAGCATGAACATTATTTCGGATCATGTTTATTGCAAGGCGGTTATTCATTTAAATCGGAGAATAATGGTTGTTCTATTTATATGAGTAACATCTTTTATGGTCATGCACCTCTTGTGAATGGTTTATTTCTTCTAAATCTCGAAAGGGATGAAACACACATCCATAACATTGAGGCTAAGAGATGCAAAGTAGATAGTGATAATACTACTTATTTGTGTGTCGTCTAGGTCATATTGGTGTAAAGCGCATGAAGAAACTCCATTCGATGGACTTTTGGAGTCTCTTGATTTTGAATCATTTGACACATGCGAACCATGCCTCATGGGCAAGATGATCAAAACCCATTCTCGGTATGATGGAGCGAGCAGCGGACTTGTTGGAAATCATATATACCGATGTATGCGGACCGATGAGTGTTTCGGCCGCGGTGGATATCGCTATTTTCTCACTTTTACCGATGACTTAAGTAGATATGGGTATATCTATTTAATGAAACATAAATCTGAAACGTTTGAAAAGTTCAAAGAATTTCGAATGAAGTGGAGAACCATCATGTGAAAAATTAAGTTTCTACGATCCGATCGTGGAGGTGAATATTTGAGTTATGATTTTCTCACGCATCTTAAAGCAAGTGGAATCGTTTCACAACTCACGCCACCGGAACACCACAAGCGCAATGGTGTGTCGAGCCGAATCGAACCCTATTAGATATGGTCCGATCAATGATGTCTCTTCTGATTTGCCATTATCATTTTGGGGTTATGCATTAGAAACCGCTGCATTCACTTTAAATAGGGCTCCATCTAAATCCGTTGAGGCGACACCGTGTGAACTGTGGTTTGGTGCTAAACCTAAGTTGTCGTTTCTTAAAGTTTGGGGATCTGAAGCTTCGTCAAAGTTGATGCGGACAAGCTCGAACCCAAAGCGGAGAAATGTGTCTTCATAGGATACCCTAAGGAAACCATTGGGTATACCTTCTATCACAGAACCAAGGCAAAGTGTTTGTCATGAAGAACGGTTCCTTTCTTGAGAAGGAGTTTCTCGAAAGAAGTGAGTGGGAGGAAAGTAGAGCTTGACGAGGTTATTGAACCTTCTCTTGAATTGGAGAGTAGCGCAACACCTGAAATTGTTCGGTGCCTTTGCACCAACAATAGAGGAAGCTAATGACAAGGATCATGAAGCTTGGACGATGCTGCCATTGAGCGTCGCAGGTCGACAAGGTCGCGTGCCCCTCCTGAGTGGTACGGCAACCCTGTCTTGACTGTCTTGTTGGTAGAAGACAGTGAACCTACGAACTATGAGGAAGCGATGATGAGCCCAGACTCTGAGAAATGGCTAGAAGCCATGAAATCCGAAATGGGATCCATGAGCGAAAACCAAGTATGGACTTTGGTGGATCCTCCTAGCGACCGAAAGGCCGTTGAGTGCAAATGGATATTCAAGAAGAAAACGGACGCGGATGGTAATGTTACCGTCTATAAAGCACGGCTTGTCGCAAAAGGTTTTCAACAAGTTCAAGGTGTTGACTACGATGAGACTTTCTCTCCCGTAGCGATGTTTAAGTCCATTCGGATTTTATTAGCAATTGCTTCGTTTCATGATTATGAAATATGGCAGATGGATATCAAGACTGCTTTCCTCAATGGGAACATTGATGAAGAGTTGTATATGATGCAACCCGAAGGTTTTGTCGATCCTAAGGATGCTAGTAAAGTATGCAAACTTCAGCGTTCCATTTATGGATCAAGCATCTCGGAGTTGGAACCTTCGTTTTGATCAAGTGATCAAGAGCTTTGGATTTGTTCCAAATTGCTCTGAAGCTTGTATCTACAAGAAAGTGAGTGGGAGCTCGGTGGCGTTTACGGTACTATATGTGGATGACATATTGATTATCGGAAATGACATCAACATGCTTAACGATGTGAAGAGTTATTTGAACAAGTGTTTTCAATGAAAGACCTAGGTGAAGCTTCTTATATATTGGGCATCAAGATCTATAGAGATAGACAAAGACGCTGATAGCTTTAAGCGCAGTACATACCTAGACAAAGTTACGAAAGGTTGAGAATGGATAAGGCAAAGAAAGTTTCAGTGCCTATGTTGTCGGGTAAGATATTGAGCAAGGCTCGATTATGACTATGGTAAATGATAGGAAGCTATGAGCAAAGTGCCTTATGCCTCGCCATAGGTTCCATCATGTATGCCATGCCGTACTAGACGGATGTGTCCAATGCTCTTAGTTTGACGAGATATCAAAGTGATCAAGGAGTGCAACCTCGGACAGCGTGAAGAACATCCTAAAGTACCTAAATAGGACTAAAGAAATGTTCTTAGTCTATGGGGTGATGAACAGCTTGTCGTAAAGGTTACGTCGATGCTAGTTTCGACAAGCAAGGATGATTCTAAATCTCGAGACGGATACGTTTATATTTTGAATGGAGGAGCTGAGTTGGAGAAGCTGCAAGCAAAGCGTGATCACGGATCTACGAAGCGGAATACATGGCTGCCCGAGCGTCAAGTGAAGGAGTTTGGATCGAAACTTCATCATCGAGCTTGGCGTGGTTCCAAGTGCATTGGACCCATTGGAGATATTGTGACAACACCGGCGCCATAGCACTCGCTAAGGAACCAAGATATCATCCAAAGACCAAGCATATCAACCAAGTTTCATATAACCCGAGATTATATAGCGATGGAGATCGAAGATTAGCAAAGTACATACGGATCTAAATGTCGAGATCCATTGACTAAACCTCTTCCACGTGTAAAACATGATCAACACCTCGATTGCCATGGGTGTGAGATTGTTGCCGGATAAACTAGATTATTGACTCTAGTGCAAGTGGGAGACTGTTGGAATTATGCCCTAGAGGCAATAATAAAGATGTTATTATTATAATTCTTGTTCATGATAAAGTTTATATTCCATGCTAGAATTGTATTAAGCGGAAACTTTAATACTTGTGTGGTTTGTGAACACCGTGTCCCTAGTGCGCCTCTATGGACTAGCTCATTGATCAATGATGGTTAAGGTTTCCTAATCATAGACATGAGTTGTCAATTGATAATGAGATCATATCATTGGGAGAATGATATGGTGGATGAACCAAACTAAGCGAAGCAATTAGATCGTGTCATCGTGTTCGTCTTTGCGAATCTTTTCTTATGTCAAATATTGTATTCCTTAGACCATGAGATAATACAACTCCTGGTATCGGAAGAAAGCTTTGAGGTCATCAAACGTCATCCTATGAAAGGGTGATCATAAAGGTGTCTCTCGGTGATCGGAAAGTATCATTGGGTTGTATGTATCGAGATGGAATTTGTCCCTCCCAAGTCGGAGAGATATACTGCCCACTCGTAATCGATATCAACACCGCTTGCAAGCATGTGGTTAAGGAGTTAATCACAAAGTGATATCGGACAGGGAACCAGTAAAGTACTTCTGTGAGCGAGATTGAACTAGGTATGACGGTACCGACGATCGAATCTCGCAACTAAAATATCGCGAGACGAAGGGAATATATATATGGGATTGATTGAATCCGGCATCGTGGTTCATCCGATATGATCATCGATGAATGTGTGGGAGTCAATATGAGTGCCTGCACCCGCTGTTGATTATTGATAGAAGATCATGTATGCATATTCTCGAACCAGGTCACACACTTAACGTATCTCGACGCTAGGATAGATTGGATAATTGGTTTATGAATTTTGTTGGAGTCGGATGGGATCCGGATATCACGAGAGGTTCGGAATGGTCCGGAGAATAAGATTCATATAAGGCGGTGCAGTTTTGGAGTTCGAATTGTTCCGGGTTAATCGGTATTTTACGGAAGCTTCTAGAACCTTCGGAAGGGGACCAACGTGGCCCCACCTTCCGGGAGGGGCATGGGCCTATGAGGGAGTGTCCTGGCCGCATTGGGCAGGGGCACAAGGCCATAGGGCCCAGATCGAGATAAGTTTAAACTCGTTTAAACTAGAGATAGGATTTCTAGATAAGGAGAGTTTAAATCGTTTAAACTAGAGATAGGATTTCTAGATAAGGAGAGTTTAAATCGTTTAAACTAGAGATAGGCTTGGAGGAGGGCAGGGCTGTCCGCCCCTCTATATATAGAGGGGTGCGCCCCAACACACCTTCCTCCAAGCCCTAGCAGCCTTGCTACCTTCCTCTCCTCCCGACCGTTTTAGGCGAAGCCTGCAGAAATTCTCCACCATATACACCACGCCGTCGTGTTGTAGATCCAATCTATCTCTCCACCATACTCGCTGGTCCAAGGAAGGAGGATACGTCGAGGTGCTGCACGTGTGCATCTCACGGAGGCACCGCCACTTGTGGTGCTAGATCGGATCGGATCGGATCGCGGGGAGGAGAAGTGAGTACGACTACATCACCCACGTTCCGATTTAACGTTCACTGCGAATCTTCAAGGGTATGAAGATCTAATCCAATCTCTCTCGTTGTTTGCATCTTCTAGATTAGATCTTGGCTTTCCCTCTGTTCGCTCCGTAGAAAATTTTGATTTACTATGCCGCGAAACCCTTCACGATCATCACGTGGTGCTTCGAAACAACAAGCTTTAGCAACGGTGCTAACAAAGGGTGAACACTTTATGACTTGAAATTCATGTGCATGAGGGATCATCTTATAATGCTACCGTCGTCTACTAAGCAATACAAGATGCATAAAGGATTAACATCACATGCAATTCATAATATGTGATATGATATGGCCTTTCTTCTTTGTGCTTCTGATCTCCATCTTCTAGCACGAACATGATCTCCATCATCACCGACATTGCATCAAGGTCAATGATGCTTCTCCATGGTTGTCGTCCACCGGCTTCAACTATTACAACTACTTTGAATAGACACGCGGGTCTTAACAGAAATTAAAGACAACCATATGGCTCCTGCCGGTTGCCGACTTACAATAAGGAACATTGCATACATCATATATAATCACAATCATGGCCATATCACATCACTGCACACCCCTGCAAAACAAAGTTAGACGCCTCTACTTTCTTTGCATATTTTACGTGGTTTGGGGCTTTCGATAAGTGTCGTTCTAACTTACGAACAAGAACCACAACATTGATACTAGTATTGTTAATCACCCGTTGTAAATTGGATCTTAACTATGCTAGGAGAAATAGGCACCCGCAAAGCCACTTATGCAATACAAGTTGCATGTCGAGCGTGGAGCAAGTCTCATGAACGAAGTCATGTAAGGTTAGCCCGGGCCGCTTCATCCCAACATACCGCAAGATGCAAAGTACACAAGAAGCAATCGACAATAAAAGCATCAACGCCCACAATGACCATTGTGTTCTACTCGTGCAACAGATCTACATACAGACACGGCTCTGATACCACTGTAGGGGTTCGTAGCATGGAAAACAAAAAATTTCTACCGCATGGACACAAACAAGCCAAGATCTATCTACTAGATTGTAGCAACGAGTCGATAGAGGAACTTACCCTCGAAGATTCCAAAGCGGTTAACGAGAGCAGATTCTCATGGGTGATGTAGTCGTACACTTCCGATCTCAAGATCGCAGCGATCCTTCCCAAGGCTTCCGCAGCGCTTGCGATCGGTCACACGTTCGGTACTCGACGAAGACCTTCCTCTCCCTTGTTCCAGCAGGCAGCGGAGGTTGTAGTACTCTCCTCGCGATTCCGGCAGCACAACGGCGTGGTACCGGAAGTAGAGGGGAGATCCCGCAGGGCTTCGCCTTAAGCCGGAGCGAGTATGGTGGAGTATGAGAGAGCTAATAGTGGTCTAGAGATTAGACACACCAATTAGAAGGCTCTAAACCGAAGGCTAGTGCAATTAGAAGCTCTAAACCAAAGCGGCTCTAAACCGGAGGCTGTGGCTAGGGTTTAGATTTAGAGGATAGGAACTTGTGTGTCTAGAGGAGGAGGCCCTGCCCCTCCTTTTATAGGTGGGAGGGGCGGCCAAGGGGAGGGAGTCCCTCCCCAAGTCGGCCTTGGGTGGCGCGTCGGTTTGGAGAGGAGGGACTCCTCCCCCAAGTCGGTTTCAACCTCCTCTTGCTTGTTTCCCTCAGTTTCCTGTTTTAGCCGTTTGACTTTCAAACTGGCCATTTGACTTTTCAGTTTTAGGATTCAATTTAATCCTTTATTTGGAACAGCGAGAACACTTAGTACATGATGCAATCATTCCAATATGTAATGACACATCCATGTACCCTTCCCACCGGAGTGGGACATTCGGAACCTTCTAGAACATTCCGATGAAAACACGGAATCATTTCCGAACTCAAGCAGGACTTTCCTTATATGAATCTTATTCTCCGGACCATTACGGATCACCTCGTGATATCCGGATCCCATCCGAGACTCGAACAACATTCGGTCTCTTTCTCATAATACCATAACTACTCAAACAACGTCGAATCCTTAAGTGTGTCTCCCTACGGTTCGTGAATTATGCGGACATGATCGAGACACTTCTCCGAACAATAACCAATAGAGGAATCTGGAAATTCATATGGCTCCCACATATTTCTACGATTACTTTGCGATCGAATGAACCACTTACATACGATATCAATTTCCCTTTGTCTCACGATAGTTTACTTATCCGAGGTTATGATCGTCGGTATCTCTGCATACCTAGTTCAACCTCGTTACTGATAAGTACTCTTTTCTCGTTTCCATGATATGTGATCCCTTGTGAGCCAGTCACATGCTTGCAAGCTAATTGGATGACATTTCACCGAGAGGGCCCAGAGTATATCTATCCGTCATATGGATGGACAAATCCCACTCTTGATCCATGTGTTTCAACCAATACTTTCCGAACACTCAATGCCACCTTTATAGCCACCCAGTTACGGTGTGGTGTTTGATGTCATCAAAGCATCCATACGGTAAAGGTGATATGCATGATCTCATGGTCGAAGGAATTAGGTTACTATGTATCAGAAAGCTTATAGCAATTGAACTATTAAAATGACTTGATCTTTATGCTACGCTTATCTATAGGAGTATGTCCATCACATCATTCTCCTAATGATATGATCATGTTGTTAATAACATCTCTATGTTCATGATCAGGAAACCATGATCATATATTAACCAGCAAGCTAGTTTAACAAGAGGCTTTACTAGGGACTCTTATTTTAGTTTACAAATCACACAAGTATTAATGTTTCCAGTTAATACAATTATAGCATGGTATGTAAACATTTATCATAAGTGTGAAGATATGATAATAACCACTTTATTATTGCCTCTTGGGCATATCTCCAACAGCAATCACAAACCAAACATTTCACTCAAACAATGTTCAAGCACATGCTTAGGCAAAAAAATACTTTTGTTACACCACATAAGTTGGTGTGTTTTACTTGACTAAAATATGGTGGTCCATCTATATGGTTCACTTGTGATCTTTCCATCATTCTTGGTTTCTTCTTCTTACATGAGATCAAAGTTTCCTTGAGAAAAACTCTTTGGTCACAAAACTTCAAGTGATGCAAGCTCCTTCTTATTTTGCATTCCCTCAGTCTCTAACTCTTGAGTAAGATTTCCTTGTTTCACTTGTGGTCCTTAGTAGTTTCCAAGTTGGAAGTCCTTGGGGAATATGCTGAAGATGTTGAAGTCATTGGAGTTTAAGAAGTTGAAGTCATTAGAGTTGAAGAAGTTGAAGTCATTAGAGTTGAACAAGTTGAAGAAGTCCTTTGCACATAGTGTAGTCCTTGGCCATGGGTAGGTTTTTAAATCAAATTGAAATAGAAGAGTTGTAAAGTTGAAATAGAAATGGTTGAGGAAAGAGTTTACAAGTGTTTTTGTAAATAAGTTTTGGATCTAAATATAACTCCTATTCTTCTAAGGGTTTTTGTCCAATCCTAGGGTTTACAAATCCTACAGGCAATGATACCATCTATAAGGGGTCTCAACCTAATAAGGTAGATTCCCCCTGTGTTTACAATGCTAGTCCCTGGATCAATAGCTAGCATCCACAGTTAAGATGTAATATCAAGAAACAAAGGTCATAATATAACTTTATAACCAGGAATAACATAATTTTATTACATCAAAACATAGCTCATTTGGCTATTACATTACATTGCAGCGGAATAATTATAATCATGGGGTCCTTCATATTCAAAGTGCCACAGGCAGATGTTGGTTATAGACTTTGTAATCCTAATAAAACAATCTTCCCTAAACAATCAAACCTGCAACATTACAAGTTACAGCCACAAGGGTCAATACATTTGAACTGTATTGGCAAGTTTCACTGTTATGTATAATATAAGTGGATCCTATCATTACATGCAAATTTGGTTAAGTAGAGTTTTAGGCTCATTTGCATAAAGCAATATTTTATCCTATCTTTTAAAAAGGGTTTTGGTCCTTTGTCAAATATCTTTTCCAAGTTCCTTGAACTCCTTGGTAGAAACTCAAGTGTTCAAGTCCTTGTCAAAATTCCTTGAGCACCTTGGTAACCCCAAGTGCAACAAGTCTTATCAAAATCTCATGAGTTCCTTGGTAACCCCAAGTACATCAAGTGTTTAAGCAAAATATATTGAGCACCTTGGTAACCCCAAGTGCATCAAGCTTAACAAAATCTCTTTGAATTCCTTGATAGACACACAAGGGCATCAAGTTTTTTATTTTAGAAGTTGGAATGTCGAGATCTCCCATAGTTCAAACTTTAGTTGCTCAGTATTGTCCATAACCGGGGACACGGCTAAGTACTTAGATTTTATTAACTTCTGCAGAAGGAGTACACTTTACCCACATGTCACAATCCCATCCTTTTGCCACGGTGGCCCTCTTGGATTAGTGCTCACCAAGATGGAGTATCTTGGCAGATTGAGAATGTGACGAAGTCTTTCAAAGGGTCTTCCCATACACCATTGCTAGCTTGCCTTCAGACCCATGAAGCATTCAGATCCCCATGTCCCTAATCAAGACAGTGCATAGGTCTTCCCAATGTAGTTGACTAAGCCAGAGCCATAATAGCATGTGGTTGCACACGAAAGCCACAATTGGAGAAGCATGTTTCTCTAAGTTTCCTATGTGGGTTTTCTTTTGGAGCTCAACACAAAGAGATCACCATCGACATGGTTCCTTTTGTTGTCACCTTCTCCAAAACTTAAAGTATCCACCACCTAGGTGGTTCATTGAGTCCTTGTTTTATTATGTAAAACACAAGTCCTTGTCTCAACCTTTGTAAAATCTCAACATGTATCTCTTTTCCAAAATTTAGCATGGCTAAGCATGTATCAACTACAATATTTTACTAAGGGGTGTATAGGGAATCCTATTTGGATTTAGCATAGCATAAGTATAAAATTATTTTCATGCATGTTTTTCATCAAAATCCACTAAGTATAATGAAAATAGTAGGACTTTTGTATGATAGTGTAACTTGCCTTTTTGGTAGGGAATGAAAGTTCACTCCTTGATCTTGCTAGTCTTACACTTTCCTAATTTCACTACAATCAATCAAACAAGCATAGTATCAAGTAGCATTCCAAACCAATATTCAAACAACATTTCTCACACACAAAGCAATGGATTCTAAGTCATGCATAATTATGCAAAGGATGGTTCTATTGCGAGGATGGTATCCACTAAGTTTCTAAACTTTGTAAGGTCCAAATTGGTCATTTACCAAAATGGCAAAGTCATTAGTTAGAGGGTTTTGCCCAAAAACTATTTTAAAATCCATTCAACATTTTATATGGTGGAAAATGGTTTTATCAAATAAAAAATCCTTAAGTTTCTCACCAAAAGTTTCTAACTCTCAAGACTTGGTGTTTTGGGTCAGTAGCTTTGAATCAAAACATTTTCTCAAAGTTTTTATTCCAAAAATCCTTTTTCAATATAAAACCATTATCTTTACTTAGCTAGAATAGACTAATTCAATTAATCCATTTTAAATTCCTCTAATTTCATTTTCAAATCCTTGGGTTGGTTCCTAGGGTCAGTAAGGTCACTAAAAACCATTTTGCAGAAGTTTTAACCCTAAAATCATTTTTAAACATTTTTCCTACTCTAAACAAGCTCACAAAAGAATCTGCAAAACCAAGCAAACTAACAGATACTATTTTCTAAACTAAGGTCATGGCTGGTTAGGTCTTGCTCTCCTGAATCCAACGACATAAAATTTGTAATTTTGACGTGGATCCAAAGATATAAGGGTTTGAAAATCCTATCTAAATCAGATTTCAAATCTGTTTTAAATCAAAACATGGCCACGCTTTCTAACCGGGCGATACCGGTTCCCGGATCACGCTTGTAGCCCTTGGATCTAATTAGATCGCATGCTAACGCGGCATTACCTCTTCGCGGCTAAATGATCTAATCCGCTGCTCAAACTAGATCCTACGGTACTAGTTATTTGGACCAAAAGTGGCGGCCGATGGCGGCTAGCGGCGGCAAGACGCCAGGCAGGTGCTCGCGGTGGTTCTAGGAAGCAAAGATCGAGGTGGGAATGCTCACCGTGATCGCGACGAGGTGATGCTCGGGCGTGGTCTTTTGGTCGAGGGGCTCCAGAAGCAGCAGGATTGCTCGGAGTTGAAGACAACGTCGGGCGGCTCTGTCCGTGGTCGAAGTTGACGTTGCAGATCATGCGGAGGCAACCAGAGGGCGTAGTTAGATATGTAAGAACAAGGCAAAGACGTTTGCGTTATTGAGAAGACGCGGAGCGGTCAGTGCTTACCGGGGAAGGTCGTCGGAGAGGTTGCAGACGCGGCGGCGTTGTCGGAGCTTGTCAAAGCCGACGCTCCGGGGCGCCCGCGGTTGAATGAAGGGCACGGGGAGATGTGTCTGGGATGGGGAAGCTACCAAGTTGCTCAGGGAGGCACGGGGTGGTGGGGTCGCTGAATCGACCGGACTTCGTCGGAACAGAGGGTGCTAGGGGAGGAAATCGGGGTGGTCTAAGGCGTGCGAGCGCGAGGTGTCAGAGGGGAAATATAGAGGAGGCATGGGCGTTTCAACCTGCGTGATCAAAGCTGGTAACGGTGGTCGAGTTAAAGCAAATTAAGGCCGCGAAATCATCGGCAGGAGCGATGTCGAAGGAGGGAGAAGGGGTCGTGCGGGTGAGGAGGAAGAACAGTGGAAAGAGGGCCTACCGGTCAGTGGGGAAGAAACAAGGGAGAGGGTCCACTGGTCATACTCAGTGTGGGTCAGAAACGCGGTGCGAATCGTTTTCTTCGGGAGAGGGAGCTAGCTTGGGCTTTAGTGGTACATTGGGTTGGGTCTGGTCCAATCCATTTTTTTTTATTCTGTAACTTTTCTTTTTCTGATTCTAATTTCTGTTTTGAATTTCAAACAACCAAACAACAATTAAATTGATTCAAACAATCTCCAGATTTCACAACTTTAAACTTGGTTGTGTTTATCAACACACACCAAGTTCCAAAATAAAATAATAATTTTATTCTTTTTAGGATCCATTCTTTAATTAAATAGAATGGGTCTTTAGTTATTTAATAAAATAGGGTTTGATTTAATTAATAAAATCTCCATTTTAAAATCCAAATATTTTCAAAACCAAATCAGTAGGTTTTATTTGAAAATAAAGAATATTTGGAAACTGTTTAAAACCAAATAATCTTTTATTTTTAGGGTCCATTAATATTTAAATATAATAGACCTTCATTATAAAATAAATTAAGATTTATTTTATTTAAAATATTCATTTTGAAATCTAAAATAAAGCCAAAACATTTCAGTAGGTTTTATTTGAGAATATAAAATACTTGGAAAACTTATTTTGAATAATTAAATAAGTTTTGATTTTTGTAAATAATAAAACCTTTATTAATAAAACTTGGATATTAAATCCTTTTTGTTTTATGTTAAATAAACCTCTATTATTTTAATCAAAGTAAAATCCTTTTGTTTCAAAGTCCTGGCTAAGGTTTAATTGGCTTTTATAAAATAATCTTTATTTATAAATCTACTCTTTTCTTTTGGGAAATCACAACTCTTTATTTAAAGATTCAAAATAGTATTTCCAAAATATTTTGTTTTCCTTTATTTAAATTTTTTATCTTTTTAAATCCCTTTAGGATTTTATTTAATTCAAATGGGTTTGAAGTTCCAATCGAATTCAAAAAGTTTCTTCTGGCTCTGGAAATCAAACAAAGTTTTATTTTATTCATTTATTTTCACATTACAAGATTTGGAAAATCTTGGGATGTGACACACATGAAACACATTATGGACTGCTGACAAAGATTCTGGCAGTTCAATTTCATAAGCAACTTCTCCTTTGCGACTCAGAACCTTGAATGGCCCAACATATCTTGGTGCCAACTATCCTTTCACTTCGAATCTCTTCACTCCACGAAGTGGTGATACTCTAAGATAGGCTCTATCGCCCACTTCGTAGGTGACTTCTCTACGCTTAGGATCTGCGTAGCTTTTACATCGGACTATGCTATCTTCAACTGTCCCAACCAATTTGACCTTCTCTTGGCTTCTTTGATAAGATCGCCCGAATAAACTTCTTTCTCCCACACCATTCCATAACAATGGGTGGTACACTTTCTTCCGTAGAGAACTCAAACGGTGCCATCTCAATGCCGCTTGATAGCTGTTGTTATAGGAAAATTGCGTAAGGCGACTTTCATCCCAGCGGCTCCATAGTCTAGGGCACATGCCTCAACATGTCTTCGAATTTGATTAGTCCTTTCCGTTTGTCCATCGGTTTGAGGATGAAAGCGATCTTTGAATTCCAACCTTGTTCCCAATGACTCATGTAGTTGTCTCCAAAAATGGGAAGTGAATTGAGTTCCCCTATCAGACACAATACTCTTGGGCACACCATGAAGACATACAATTCTACTCATGTAGATCTTGGCTAACTTGGCACTTGTATAAGTTGTCTTCACGGGTATGAAATGAGCCACTTTAGTTAGGCGATCCACTACTACCCATATGGAATCATATCCTGATCTGGTCCTTGGTAATCCGGTAATGAAATCCATACCAATCTTGTCCCACTTCCAATCAGGAATAGGTAGTGGTTGAAGCAAACCTGCTGGTTTCTGATGCTCCGCTTTTACTCTACTACACACATCACACAAAGCAATATGTTTGGCGATGTCCCTCTTGAGATTGTTCCACCAAAATCTTTCCTTCATGTCCATGTACATTTTGGTGTTACCCGGGTGAATAGAATACGGAGAGTTGTGTGCTTCCTGCAAAATCAGTTTCCGTAACTCCGGATCTTGTGGAACACAGATACGTTTCCCATGCCATAAAGTACCCTGTTCGTCTTCATGGAAATTTTTAGCTTTTCCTTGGCCAATCTTTTCCTTAATCTCTTCAATTTCCTTATCGGTCTTCTGAGCTTCTCGGATCTTGTCCAGCAAAGTGGGTTGAACATCTAAAGACATAAGATGTCCTTCAGGCACAATCTCCAATCTGAGTTTTCTGAATTGGGTACACAAATCATCTGGCAATTCTCCTTTGGTAAGGCCATTCACAAATACCTTACGACTTAGAGCATATGCTACAACATTTGCTTTACCGGGGTGGTATTTCAAACTTAAGTCATAGTTCTTGATAAGCTCTAACCATCTTCTTTGTCTCATATTGATTTCCTTTTGGGTGAAGATATACTTCAAACTCTTGTGATCGGTGAACACTTCACATCGCTTTCCCAAAAGGTAGTGCCTCCATGTTTTGAGTGCATGGACGACAGAGGCTAACTCCAAATCATGAGTAGGATAGTTCACCTCATGAGTTTTGAGTTGTCTCGAGGCATAAGCCACAACCTTACCGTCTTGCATAAGTACGGCACCCAAACCTTGATGAGACGCATCATAATATACTTGGAAATCCTTTTCCAAATCTGGCAGACATAGAACTGGTGCTGTCACAAGTCTCTTCTTCAACTCCTGAAAGATGACTTCACAACCTTCAGACCAAGCAAACTTCTTGTATTTCTTTAACAATTCAGTCATGGGCTTAGCTACCTTAGAGAAATTCTCGATGAACCTTCTGTAGTAACCTGCTAAGCCAAGGAAACTGCGAACCTCTTTCACATTCTTAGGAGATTCCCATTCAGTCACAGCTGAAAATTTAGCAGGCTCAACTGCTACACCATCCTTTGTCATAACATGACCAAGAAAACCAACTTCCTCTAACCAGAACTCACACTTGCTGAATTTGGCATATAGTTTATGCTCTCGTAACTTCTCAAGTATCAAACGCAAGTGTCCTTCATGCTCTTCTTTGCTCTTGGAGTAGACTAATATGTCATCGATGAAAACGACAACAAACTTGTCGAGGAATTCCATGAACACTTTGTTCATCATATTCATGAAGTATGCTGGAGCATTGGTTAAGCCAAAAGGCATTACGGTATACTCATACAACCCATACCTTGTGGTGAATGCTGTTTTAGGTATGTCTTGCTCTCTTATCTTAAGTTGAAAATAGCCTGACCTTAGATCAATCTTTGAAAACAAACATGCTCCTTGAAGCTGATCAAATAAGTCATTGATTCTAGGCAAAGGATATTTGTTCTTGATAGTTACCTCGTTGAGTGAACGGTAATCTATGCATAACCTTTGACTTCTGTCTTTCTTCTCCACAAACAAGACTGGGGCTCCCCAAGATGAAGAACTTGGTTGAATAAATCCTTTCTGCAACTGTTCTCCTAGTTGCTTCTTGAGCTCTTTCAGTTCATCAACTCACATTTTATATGGTCTCTTTGCTATTGGTCTAGACCATGGTACCAAATCTATCAGAAATTCTACGTCTCTATCCGGTGGCATTCCTGGAAATTCTTCCGGAAATACATCCGGGTACTCACACACAATTGGCACACTGTCCATGCTAACCCCCTTAAGAGAATTAAGCATACTCCTTTTTGCTTCAAAGCTGGTCTTGAATCTGATCCTTTTATTTTCCGGAGTTGTGAGTGAGACAGTATGGCTGGCACAATCTATCTACTTAGTCATCCAGTCCATTCCCAGAATGACATCCAATCCTTGGGAGTTTAGTATTATCAAGTTAACGGGAAACTTATACTTCCCAAATTCTATGACTAGATCATGGCATCCTGAAATCACTATCATTTCTCCACCAGGAGAACTTACTTTTATAGGACACCCAATAGTTTCTACCGGTAGTTCATTTCTTTCAACAAATGCTCTTGATATGAATGAATGAGATGCACCAGTATCAAAGAGTACAAATGCTGGAATGGAATTGAGTCTGAACTTACCAAAGAATCAGGGCTCCTCATAGACCTCCTCCACATTGATGTGGTTCACCTGTCCTTTCTGGAAAGGATTGGGCTTGACAGGTCCTTCAACTTTCTTTTCGGGGCACTCATTTGCATAGTGTCCCATATTATTGCATTTCAAGCATTCAACCTGACTGATGTCTCTCTTAGCAGGCTGACTTCCTGTCGTGGGAATAGTCACGGCAGATGCTGCAATCGGCAGCGAGTAGTAGAACGAGGGGCAAGGGCGGCCAGCCATCTGCGGTGCGAGATGAGGGCAAAGACACAGGGTTTTACCCAGGTTCGGCCCCTCGGAGGGTAAAGACCTACTCCTGCTAGATTGTATTATGGAGGTGTTAGAATGGGCGAGCTCGGCGGCTAGGCAGCGAGTAGTTCGCGTGTATGATGGGACGTATTTCTACTCGCCCTACAGGGAGGTTTATATTGGCTCACCTTCCTAGGGTTTACATATCTCAACCGATTCAGTTAAAGCTTGGTGATCGTTTAACCTAATCCGATCGCCTATCTACCGCTGGGCCTTGACTTCCATCGCTCGGTGCCTTCTTGGGCTTTAATCCACTCGCGTTATGCAGGCACTCGCCCACTCACGGGCGGGCGATGAACGTCCCTTTGGTATACCCAAGAGGCATATCATCATGTAGTCCCCGAGGCCGCCGTCGATTAGGCGAGGTGGTTCTTGGCTGTCGCAGTCTGGCTTCCGAGTAGGCATCCGGTCGAATCGTCGGGCCTGCTCAAAAAAAAAGTGATCAAGTCACCAAGTGGCGAGGCGTGGTCGGCGAATCAATGTCATAGTGATTGGGTCGCGAGCCGAGTGGCGATTTGGTTGGTCGAGCGGTAGTGGTCAAACTAGTTGGGGTAATCCAGCGTAACTTTTGGCGAATCATCATCGGTAACGGCTTCCTGATTTGGCGGGTAACACCCACTATATAAGGGGAATGGCAGGCGATTGTAAAGCCAACTTCTCACCACTTCTTCCGACTACGCGCATTTTCCTTCCCTCGCATCGCGATCCATCCGACCCGAAATTCTCCGACCCCCAACCAACGCCTCGGCCATGGCCCTCTCCACCGAATCGTGGGGTAGATCCAAATGCACGAGGGCGTAGCTGGCCTCTTTCGAGGAGGCCGGGATCCTGCGAGCCGGCTGTTGGCGTATTCCCGCAGCCGGAGAAACGACCCCAAACCCGCGAGAGAGGGAATTCATCTGTTTCACCAGTCATCTCGAGCGGGGGCTAGGGTTACCACGCCCTGTTCTTCCGGACCTGCGCTACTACGGATCCAGCCTTGGATCTGGGTCCCCAGATCGAGCAGCTCGCCATTTTCATGGCGTTCTGAATGCTACTTGGGCTGCCGGCCCTACTTCCCTTGTGGAAAGATCGCTCCACAGACGGATCAGCGAGAAGCAAAGCGCCCAATGCTAGTCGCGCGCCCGACATTCCAACTCAAGTCCAAAGCCTCATTCTTTGATCCGATGATGCCCGCCAAGGCTGAGCATCGGAAGAAGTCGTGGTTCTCGTGGCCAAGGCGACTCGAGACGAGGCGGCGATCGCGGTACTCCGCCAATCGGTCCGAGCCGCACCATATCCAAGTCTCCCCAACGACCAGCGGATGGTCGTCGACGAGATGCTCGGACCATCCGCGTGCGAAAAGAAGGGCCTCCAGACGATAAATCTGTACAACTGCTGGCTCAGGCGGCGGCTCGTCCCGCTCGCCCAGCGTGACCACTACATGTACCAGTACACGGGCCGGGGAGACTCGAAGAAGACCTGCCTCGACGAATGGAAATTGGAGGACTACCTCCCGGCGCTGAAGAAGATTACCCAGGCGGTGTACCTGGACGCGCAGGCTGGGGTCGCCCCCTATACCGTGAAGCGTCCAGCTCCAACGGTAACCACCTTACTTTGCTCGCAGTCGCAGTCTATGCAGTCGCGATAATTCTGATTCATTCTGTATTCGTTGCAGCTATTCCAAGTGGTGGAAGGGTGGCTCCCTCCTTCGGACGACGAGAGCTCAGGCTCATCCGCCCAGGACATGGGCGATTCGCCGCCTGCCAAGGGCGACGAGGACGACAACGACGAGTCCGAGGAGGAGGTCGCCTCGCTGGTCCGAAAGACCCGCGGACAACGGCGTGGCGATCGAGGCAAGCGAAGCCTCGGCGTCACGATGACGAGCTCCGAGACCACCTCGCGCCGTCAAGCCACTGTCAAGAAGAAGAAGAAGAAGGAAAGGGAGGCGAGGCTCCCGAAGAAGAAAGCCATCCAAGCCGGCTCGCCACCGCACTCCGAGCAGCTCCGATGCTCCCAGCCGGTGAGGACGCGCCACCGATGGCAACCGACGCTGGCGATCGAGGAAGTGCCGCTGGCTTCAATGCCTCCTCCATTCGCCTTCTCTGGGATGGGGAGGCTCCAGTGCACGGTTTCGCCGCAAGGAGGCTCCATGACAAGAACCGCCTCATAAGGAGGCTCTTCCGAGATGTCCCAGGCTCTCATTTGTGGCCTCAACGACGAAGAAGCCGTCCGTGTCTTGGGCACGCGACGTCCTGGCGGGGGCCGGGCGCTTCCTCCTGGTGGCGCGTTCTCGCAGATCGCGCGCTCGGCCACGCGGGCCGGGTCGTTTTCGTCGTCGAAGTTCAGGGCGCGCCCCTGAACGGTGGGGTTCAGCGTGACTGATCCGGCTGGTGGTAGCGTGACAGCTCGCACCGCCACCGCTCGAGGCGAAATTTTTCTCGCTCGCTTGCTTTTGCGTACCGCCCGCCGCCAAAGTGAGTTCCTCGACCTCCGTTTCCGTGGCGTTAGGAGGGATTGGGGTGGAGAACGGTTCCTCCGGCAGATCGGTGCCGGTCGCCATGTAGATCGCGGTGTGGCGACCGGTTCCGTCGCGGGGGTCGCCGGAGTTCTCCGATCCGGAGTTGAACTCGAAGATCCCGAGGATGGAGGGATCCTCGAAGTCTCCCGCGTTGGAGACCTGGGCAATGGAGCCCGCGGACGAAGCCGAGGTTATGGATCCGGCGAGTGACACCGGGGTCGCCGAGTCGGCGTCGTCGGTGAGGGCTGCATCCTCTGCGGCCGCTGAATTCGCCATGTTCTTTGTGGGCGAGTTGTACTCGAGGCGGTGATGGATCGTCTGGCTCTCGGAGAGCCGATCGGCGGTGGCGACTTCATGGATGCGAGACGAATCCTCCGAGACGATGACGTCGGTGAGACCGACGAAGAGGCCGATCGCCGATCGGCGGATCACGCCGCGGCGTGACGGTCACGCCACCGGACGAGCTCGGTAGGATTTGGAGCATCTCGCCGATCGCTATCATGTGGCCGGTGGCGACCGTCTCGTTGATGGGAAGATTTGATCTCGCCGCAGAACACCGGCCGGACCGGCCAGGCCCCATGGTGGGCGCCACTATCGTGGGAATAGTCACGGCAGATGCTGCAATCGGCAGCGAGTAGTAGAACGAGGGCAAGGCGACCAGCCATCTCATGCGAGATGAGGCAAAGACACGGGTTTTACCCAGTTCGGCCCGAGGGTAAAGACCTACTCGCTAGATTGTATTATGGAGGTGTTACAATGGGCGAGCTCGGCGGCTAGGCAGTCGCTTGGGTGTATGATTGAGCGTATCTCTACCGGCCCTATAGGAGGTTTATATTGGCTCACCTCCCTAGGGTTTACATATCTCAACCGATTCTTAAAGCTTGTAGTCGTTTAACCTAATCCATGGGCCTATCTACTACTTTGGGCCTTCGCCTTCATTCGGTGCCTTGCTGGGCTTTAATCCACTTGCCGTTATGCAGGCCCACTCGCCAGCTCACGGGCCAGTCGGAAACGTCCTGCTGGGTATACCCCAGTAGGCATATCCCCATCACTTCCACTCCCACTACCATTACCACTGTGGTGGCTCTTATGTCCACTCTTGTGGTTATTGTACTTGTCATTGTCATGACTGCGATGATGCTTGTTGTCATGACGGTTGTGGTTGTGGTGCTTGTTGAATTTCCCATGCTTGTGGGATCCTGAGCTTCCACTATCATCATAATGAGATCGTTTATGAGACGACCCCGAACTGTGCTTGTCGGAGTGCTTTCTCTTTCTACTCTCGACTTGCTTCATTTTGTTCTCTAATATAGCAGCCTTGTCACAGAGCGACTGATAAGTGGGAACATGTAATATCCCAAAAATCATAGTTTCAAAACTCATTCATATCATCTTTTGCATTTAGGGTTTTCTCAAAATTATTTAGAGACAGATGTCTTGAGCTATGATTTCATGTGAACAATTTATCTCAAATAGCCATCACTCTTTGAAATTTGAATGTTTAGGTACTGGTTTACTTGCCTCCATTGATGGATAGATTCGGTGAAGCTTTTAACCCAAGTTTCCAAATTTTGAAATGGTTTCAAAATCCTTTTTCAAATATTTGCAAACTAGAGCAAGCCTCTGATTACTTTGAAACCCAAGCTTGATCAAGCCTTGCAAAGTAACCACTTAGTTAATATGACTGTTTTTGAATCCACAAAACCCTGCAAAAATTCCCAAGGCAGTTGAATTCAAAAGGATTTGAAATTCATATCAAATTCATACCAGAAAATGAATTTAGAAAAAAGAAAAGGCTTGAACAATGGAAAAGGGTCATGGGCAATCTGGCCCAAGGCCGGATCAAGCCCAGCAAGCCCACCCGGGATCTCCTTTTTCTTCACACGCGAGCACACGCAAAATGACGGCTGACCCACCAACACCTTGCTTTCACTGACGAGGGTCCAGTCCACGTCGTCCTCGTCTTCCCAGCGCTGCGACCACGTCGGCTGCAGCGATGGCCGATAATGGCGCGGAGTAAATGGGCAATTATCCTCGGCGTTTCTGTCGATTCCCGGCTATAAGACCCTCTCGCCGCGATCTTTTCCCCAAACACCTCGCTCACTCCGCCACCAGGCTGCCCTCAATCCTCATGAACCGCCGCTATGAGCCCTCTCCGAGGGATTCAGTGAGCCTCGAGTTCCCCTCGCCTATCGTTCTTTGTCGACTCGGTGTATCTTTGCGCACCTCGGCCTCACTAGTCCGTCTTGTCTTGACCAGTCGCGGTTCCACTTGACACCGCGAGCACTGCGGCGACATCAACTCCGGCGAGTTTTCCGGTGAGTGCAGACGCCCCTCGCCTTTCCGTTCATGCACAACTTCCCTTGACCCTGTGAACCTAACCGTGTCGCTATCTTGCCTTGGGGTGATTCACGGCGTCCTGACGACCACCGACGCGCCCGACCGCCCACGAACTCGGCGAGCAATCGCAACCGTGCGAACGCCTTGACCAACCGCGAGTACGACGAAGCCTTAAGATCTCTGAGCACGGTGAGCTACTCCTCGTTCTCCCTTACCCAACAGCGCCGCCTCGCCGACGAGCGATCCATGCACGGTAGCCAGCTCGCGCCGCCAGATCTTGGTTAGTACAATAGCAGCCGTCAGATCTTTATCGTAGCGCTAGGATAGATTCACTTACTCTGAAGCGATGCAGCGATCGAGCCGCGATTTCATTTCATTTAAATCCTACGGCTGTGGAGCTCGATCCGGTGCGAAGCGGTACGGGCGAATAAAAACACGACGCGTGGCTAGGTTAGATCTGAGAATAGATTTAAAAACCAGAATTTTGATCCAAATTCAAATGCTCATAACTTTCAATTGCCACGTTAGATTTTTGCAAACTTTATACCGTTGGATTCAGTGAAACAAGGCCTTTCTGAATATCCAATTTGTTTAGCATATAGTAACAGTTAAAATGATTTTATTTGTGGAACAAGTTTAGAGCTATTTTTGGATATAGATTTATTTTTGTAAATTATATTGGGGCCAAATAAGTTTAGTTGGCAAACTTGTGACATGTTAAGTTTCTGTAGTCATGAACATATTTGGTAGAATTTTAAAAATTCAACATTTGGTAAAATTCTTGCATGCATGCATTCATATTATTTTTGGTTGTATTTAATTGTGTGTAATTGTATGCTTTAATTTCTTGTGTAGATTTTGCTAGTGATTGTGATTGTGAAGAGTGCTATTCTCCACACTACCAAGGCAAGTGATATTTTCATGAATATTCCTATCCTAAGTTTTTGTACTAGCATTATTTATTTTTGCTAAAGTATTGCATGATATTTTGCTTAGTGCTAAGATGGGAAATCCTAAGTAGAGTGAAATAGTAGAATTGCTAGGGAAATTTTCCTAAGTTAGGTTACCATATTTTGCCTAGCCTAGCTTATAGCAAACAAGGGTGGTGAACATCTATATAGTTTATGATAAAAATATTCTAAGTCAAGAGACTTATATTTTCTTAATAAAACAACTAAGACAAATGAACCTCCTGGGTGGAATGGAATGATTGGGTTATGTTGAGTGGTTACACAAGGCCATGGACTTGGGTTGTGTATCTCACTTGTGGTATGCCACCAGGCACAAAGGATTTGGAGGCCAAGTGTTGAGAAAGCTTACAGTGTAACCACTTGGCAAAATGGGCTCTGCCATGATCATATAGGTTGCTAGAACTTAGTCATTTGGACAGTTGGTGGTAGATGGGATGATAGGTTGGAACGCGTCCATTTGACTAAGGAAAGGCTTCTGAAAGGTCCTGTCTTGGGAAACCAAGTCTGGTGGGAAAAGTGCACAACCTCTGCAGATGGAAAACCTAAGTACTTAGCCTTGTCCAAGGCAATGGACACTTTTGAGCATCAAGACATGGAAGCCACAAGAATCTCATCACTCCAACTTCTAAGTAAAAATTTATGGATGAACAAGGGTGAAGGACCTCAATGTCTATTGGTGGATTCCTTGGGAATGTTTCGACAAAGAAAAACTTAGTGATTTCAACTAATAGGAAAAACTTATTTTCAAGCAAAGCAAGCCAAGCTACACTTAGCCAAAAATGCATATAGTATTATAGTCCACTTAAAATATACTAAGGTATCACTTGCCAATACTATTCCAAAGTATTGACCCTCTGTGGCTGTAACTTGTGATGTTGCAGGTTACTCCGATGATGAATAGGAGTCATGAGTCTACACTCAACATGCTTGCCTGTGGCACATGAAGATGAAGACTTGTGTTTATTTACTTATTCCTTAAAACTCTTGTATTAGGCCTATGGCCCTGAGTTGTAAAGACTATGTTTTATCTGGAATGAATGTAATAAATGACCTTTGTATCTGTACTTCATCTTAAACTGTGGATGCTAGCATTGATCCGAGGACTAGCATTGCAATCAGGATCCTATCCTTTATAAAGGAGGGTCTAAGATGGTATCGAGCACCTTTGTGTTGCTGTAGGATTATGACCCTAGGATTGGAAAACCACTAAGGAAAAGTTTTTCAAATACTTCTACACTTGTCTATTCTTCTCGTAAAACTTTTCTAATCTCTTTCAACTTCCTTGTAGATGAACTCCATCAACGAAGCCGTGAAGAAGGGACCACTCATGACCATGACCTTGGAATGTGCCCAGTTTCCCAATATTCTCAAGGACCTCATGGAGGCAATGGATGCACATGGTGAAGCCGTACAAGGGCTTTCAGATGGATGAAGGAGTGGAGTATTGGTGGGTGCAACTTCACTTGTACAAAAACAAGGAAGACAACCACAAAGAAAAGGGATTCTGCATGTACACCAACACTACAATGCACACCACATTCTTTGAGTCAGCCAGGGATGCAGCTTGGAGGACTATCAAAGAACTAAGTGCTAGAGTCAAGTGCAGAATGCTCAACCTCCAAAAGGACTTAGAGAAAGAGAAGGAACTTACTCAAGAGTTGGAAGACACCAACCAAGAAATAAGGGGAGATGTTATAGACTTAGTGATAGAGTCAAGAGAGCAAGATTGGTGGATTGCCTCTAGGAACATTGTGTTTAATAATAGATCCCGTGAGATTGGATTGTAAGGACACTTCGTTAGTTGGACCACCACTTATCACCTTGTTTTCAAAAGATATTTTAAATAAGTATGGATCATGAATGATGTAATGAACTTATGTATGCATGACTAGTGTGACAATTATGTTTCATGGATATGTATGAATGTTAGTCTTGATTTACCTTGAATTGCATTGTTCTAACTTTCTCAATCTTATAAATAGATGCCTATTGCCATCAGCACTGTTGAGGAGTATCGGGTTACTCGTTTTGGTTCCCGTATCATTGAGCTTACCACTCTGCTTGATCTCCCTCTTCCTACCATCACGGTGTACCCACTCACCAAGTTCGAGAGGAAGGACCTCTGGGGCTTCAAGGTGACCCAGCCAGACGCGGTGACTACAGGCCATCTTGACTTATATGCGATGACAGAGAGAGAGGCATGGAGGTAGTCATGCAGGACCTGATAGGACGATGTCACATCCCAAGATTTTCCAAATCTTGACAAGTGAAAATAAATGATTAAAATAAAACTTTGTTTGATTTTTAGAGCCAGAAGAAACTTTTTAAATTCAATTAGAACTTCAAACCTATTTGAATTAAATAAAACATAAAGGTATTTAAGATGATAAACTTTTATTAAAGGAAAATAAAAATAATTAAAATATTAATTTGAAAACTCTTAAATGAAAAGATTTGTTTTCAAAAGAGAAGGTAGAATTATAAATAAAGATTATTTAAAGCCAAATTAAAAACTTTGACCAAACTTTGGAAGTTAAAACATTTAATAAAATGGCAAAAGTTGATTTAAATAAATTAATAAGATTTTAATATCCACCTTTATTTAAATAAGAGGTTTTACCAATTTAAAGTGAAACATCAAAACTTGTTAAATTATTTAAAATAAGCTACCTCAAATTCACAAATAAAATCTACTAAAATATTTTGGTTTATTTTAAGACTCAAAATAAATATCTCAATAAAATAAAAACTTGTTAGAAATAATAATGAAAGTCTACTTTATTTAATTATTAATGGACCCTAAAGAAAAAGGTTTATATTATTTTAAACAAGTTTTCCAAACATTCTTTATTCTCAAATAAAACCTACTGATTTGGTTTTAAAAATATTTAAATAACAAAGGAAGATTTTATTAATTAAACCAAATCCTATTTTAGTAATAAACCATATTCCATTTTATTTAATAAATAAAAGGGTATAAAAATATTATTTTAATTAATAATTGGTTTATGTTGATAAACAGAACCAAATTCTTGGTTACAATGTTTGGTGAAGATTTGAATTGTTTTGAATGCTTGAGAATTGTTTTGAAATTCAAATCAGTAAATAGTAATAGAAAAAGAAAAGAACAGAATAAAATATAGTGCAAAGGCCAGCCCACTAAGCCAATCCAGCCTGGACATCTCCCTCCCCGGCGTTTCTTTTCTTACTCGAAACCTACTCAGACAGACCCAGTGGCCCCTCTTCTCCCTCTTCTTTTCTCACTGACGCTGGACCCCACTCTGCCCTGTTCATCGTTCTCCCCGCGACTCCTTCTCCCCTCACTGCGCGGCCGTTTCTGCCGTTGAAGCTGCGGCTTGAATTCGCGTTAACCACAGCCTTTACTCCCCCTGCGACGACGCCTACTTAAAACGCCAGCGACTTCTCCTCCATTTCCCCCAGACCACTCCCTCTCTCTGCCCCCAGGCCGAGCAAATATCGACCTGGAACGCCTCTGCTCCGACGATGTTCCGGTGACGATTCCGACGAAACCAGACCTCCCCTTGCCTCATTGACCAAGAACACACATTCCCCACTCCCAGACGCTTCTCCCCGTGTCCATCACTCATGGCGCGACGCCCAGAACCTTGGCTTGGACTAGCTCTGAGCGCCGCCGCGTCTGTCTTCTTCTCCGGCGAGCTTTCCAGGTAAAATCCGGTCGCCCCTTTGCTTCTCGATCATGCTAGCATCTCCGCCTTGGACTTGCGCACCTAATCGTACCCTCCGTTTGACTTCTCGCGATCGACAGCGTCGCCTCCGACCGTAACCAGGACCACCTGACGCCGCCACGAACTCCGGTGAGGAATTGCCGTAGAACCCGAGTGCCCCTCGTCGAACCAGCAGCACGTTGAGCTTCGCCGTGTTCTCCTGAGCCTGGTGAGCATTTTCCCTTTCTCCCTAACCTCCTGTAGCATCGGCACCGTCGTCGACCGACAGCTCCGCCGCTAATACCAGCTACCGCCCATTTCGGTCGAGCTGCCGAACTGCTCGATCTAGATCGGGCGGCACGATAGAATCATTTAAGCGAAGGTACGCCTCGAGCCGCACGATTAGACTTAATCCAACGCACAGAGCGTGATCCAGCAAACGTGCAAATCCAAAGAGGAAAGCGTCGCGTGTCCCATGTTCTGTTTAAAACAGATTTGAAATCTGATTTAGTTGTGATTTTCAAACCCTTATATCTTTTGATCCACACGTCCAAATTTGACAAATTTTATATCAATGGATTCAGGAGAACAAGCCCTAGCCAACCATGGCCTTAGTTTTGAAAATAGTATCTGTTAGCTTGTTTGAACTTATAGAAACATTTGTGTACTTGTTTAGAGTATAAAAATTGTTTAAAATTGATTCTAGGATTAAATCTTTTACAAAATGGATTTGTGTGACATTACTGACCTTAGGAACCAACCTAAAGTGTTAAAAATGATTTTTGTGAAAAATAAGTTGAATTATTTAACTTAGCCATTATCTAGCCAATTAAACCCCTTGATTTTGTCATGGAAATGTTGTTTTACAAGGAAAACCTTGGGAAAAATATCATGGACCAAACTTACTGACCCAAAACACCAATCCTTGCCAAGGGAAACTCACTTGGTGAAAAATATTAAGTTTTGCTTGAAAAAGAATAAATTTCCATCACATAAAATGTTGAATGCATTTTAAAATAGGCTTTGGGCAAAACCTCTAACTAATGACTTTGCCATTTTGATAAATGACCAATGTGGACCTTACAAAATTTATAAACTTAGTAGAGACCAACTTTGCAATAGAACCCTCTTTCCACAAGACTTAGGAACCATTGCTTTGGGTATGTGAATTATTGTTTGAAAGTTGGAATTCTACTTGATACTATGCTTGTTTGATTGTAGTGAAATTAGCAAGTGTGGGACTAGCAAAATCAAGGAGTGACTATCACTCCCTACCAAAAGGCAAGTTACACTATCATACAAAAGACCTACTATTTTCATTATACTTAGTAGATTTTGTAAACAAACATGAAAATGTTTTATACTTATGTTATGCTAATTCTAATAGGATTCCCTATACACTCCTTAGTGAAAATATTAAAGTTGTACATGCTTAGCCATGCTATGTTTTGAAAAAAGAGTTACATGTTGAGATTTTACAAAGGTTGAGAAAAGGACTTGTGATTTTATATAATAAAACAAGGACTCAATGAACCACCTAGGTAGTGGACACTTTATGTTTTGGAGAAAGTGGCAACAAAAGGGACCCATGTCCATGGCAATCACTTTGTGTTGTGCTCCAAATGAAAACCACCTAGGAAACTTAGAGATTGAACATGTTTCTCCAATTGTGGCTTACATGTACAACCACATGCTATTATGGCTCTGGCTTAGTCAACTACATTAGGAAGACCCATACATTGTCTTTAGTTACCGGACATGGGGATCTGGAATGCTTCATGGGGGCTGAAGACAAGCTAGCAATGATGTATGGGAGGACCTCTTGGAAAGACTTCGTCACATTCTCACCACAAGACTCCATCTTGGTGAGCACTAATCCAGAGGGCCACTGGTGGCAACAAGATGGGATTGTGTCATGTGGGTAAAGTGTACTCTTCTGCAGTTAATAAAATCTAAGTACTTAGCCGTGTCCCGGTTATGGACAATCTTGAGCAACTAAAGTTTGAACTATGGGAGATCTCGACATTCTAATTTCTAATATAAAAACTTGATGCACTTGGGGGTACCAAGGAATTCAAAGAGATTTGATAAAGCTTGTTGCACTTGGGGTTACCAAGGTGCTCAAGAGCATGATGTACTTGGGGTTACCAAGGGACTCATGAGTTTTGACAAGGACTTGAACACTTGAGTTTCTACCAAGGAGTTCAAGGAACTTGGAAAAGAGATTTGAAAAGAGATTTGACAAATCAATTTGAAAAAGGTAGGATAAATGTTGCTTTATGCAAATAAGCCCTAAACTCTACTTAGCCAAATATGCATGTAGGGATAGGATCCACTCATATTATACAAAAAGTGAAACTTGCCAATACAATTCAAATGTATTGACCCTTGTGGCTGTAACTTGTAATGTTGCAGGATGATTGTTTTGTTAGATGAAGATTGTTTGATTGACTAGGACTACAAAGTCTACAACCAACATCTGCCTGTGGCACTTTGAAGATGAAGGACCCAAGACTATATTTATTCCGCTGCAATGTATTGTAATAGCCATATGAGCTATGTATGATGTAATAAAATTATTTTATTCCTGGTTATAAAGTTATATTTTGACCTTGTTTCCTGATATTACATCTTACTGTGGATGCTAGCTATCGATCCAGGGACTAGCATTGTAAAAACATAGGAGGGATCTACCACATTGGGTAGGGACCTCTACAGATGGTATCAGAGCATTGTGTTGCCTGTAAGATTTGTAAACCTAGGATTGGACAAAAACCCTTAGAAAAATAGGAGTGTATTTGTTCCAAAAACTTATTTACAAAAACACTTGTAAACTCTTTCCTTAACCCTTTTGGTTTCAACTCTACTTCTCTTCTACTTCAACTTGATGGAAAAGCCTAACCATGACCAAAGACTACATCATGGGCAAAGACTTCTTCAACCTCTTCAACTCTAATGACTTCAACATCTTCAACCTCTTCACCAAGGACTTCCAACATGGAAACTACTAAGGACCACAAGTAAGACAAAGAAATCTTACTTAAGAAATTAGAGACTGAGGGAATGCAAAATAAGAAGAAACCATCAACAACTTTGAAGTATTGTAACTAAGAGTTTGTCTCAAGGAAACCATGATCTCATGCAAAGGGAAGAAAGATCACAAGTGAACCATATAGATGGACCACCATATTTTAGTTAAGTCAAACCCACTAACTTATGTGGTGTAGCAAAAATATTTTGTTGCCTAAGTATGTGCTTGAGTGCAAAGTTGAATGTGATTGGTTGATTTGTGATTGCATACACCTTGTTTGTATGAATTGTGATGTGTGTAATTAAAAGTATTTCCTTAGAAATAACTTGCCCATTCTAAATCTTCATTCCAATCCAAACAGATGACTACTCCAAAGGACTCCAACATCAAGGTTGATGACACTAACACCAACCAAGCTGACAGCCTGGGAGAGCTCATAGCAACCCAACATCAATTGAACCAATTGACAGCTCAGTTCCTAGCCAACAATAGTAATGAAGATCCAGCACTACAAAGGTTTTTGGAGGAGCAGTCCCAATTGATGCTTAAGGTGACTAATCAAATGATTAGCATGGAGGAAAATTATTCTAGAAAAGAGTATGATAGCAAGGATGACAAGAATGTTGTTCTAGATGGAGCTCCAGCTTGCATTATTTGTGGAGACAAGGATCATACTTCCAAGGAGCATGAAGGACAATGCCCCAATTGTGATGAAGACCATCCTGTTGGAGAATGCCCTACCTCTCAAGCTACTTGCTACCTTTGTGAGGGAAGTGATCATACTCCTGGCCTATGTCCTATCTATGCCATGGTAGAACAAAGGAAACAAGAAGGATCTAAGTCTACCAAAGTAAAAGGACCACATATACCTCCAAGCAAGACAACCCAATTCAAAGGATCTAGAAAAATCAAGAAGCCCAAGCAAGACATGAGCCTTGTACAATGTCGTAAATGTAAGGAAATGGGACACTACTCTAGTGGATGCCCAGAGAACATAAAGAATAAAGGAATTGACCAAGTGTGGTGTAACAACTGTAATGAACCAGGTCACTTTGTAGCAACTTGCCCACAAGAGCCACGTAAAGAACTCAATGACATTCATTGCTTCAATCAAAGAATCCAGGACACTATGCAAGCAATCTGTCGAGAAAGGATGAAGAACAAGTTGAACAAGCCTATGGAGAAGCTCAACCTTGGTCCATGAGTCAAGCATAGGAATAAAGCAAAAGTTTAACATAGAGAAATTCCAGGACCCAAGAAGGCCAATATGTAATTTCGTTTGAAAATATTTTAAGGGTGGTAGTACCCTAGTTACTTTGAACTTGCTTGTAACCCTAACCTTCCCAAATCTCGGGACGAGATTTATTTTACAGGTAACTGTCACATCGCAAGATTTTCCAAATCTTGACATGTGAAAATAAATGATTAAAATAAAACTTTGTTTGATTTTCAGAGCCAGAAGAAACTTTTTAAATTCAATTAGAACTTCAAACCTATTTGAATTAAATAAAACATAAAGGTATTTAAGATGATAAACTTTTATTAAAGGAAAATTAAAATAATTAAAATATTAATTTGAAAACTCTTAAATGAAAAGATTTGTTTTCAAAAGAGAAGGTAGAATTATAAATAAAGATTATTTAAAGCCAAATTAAAAACTTTGACCAAACTTTGGAAGTTAAAACATTTAATAAAATGGCAAAAGTTGATTTAAATAAATTAATAAGATTTTAATATCCACCTTTATTTAAATAAGAGGTTTTACCAATTTAAAGTGAAACATCAAAACTTGTTAAATTATTTAAAATAAGCTACCTCAAATTCACAAATAAAATCTACTAAAATATTTTGGTTTATTTTAAGACTCAAAATAAATATCTCAATAAAATAAAACTTGTTAGAAATAATAATGAAAGTCTACTTTATTTAATTATTAATGGACCCTAAAGAAAAAGGTTTATATTATTTTAAACAAGTTTTCCAAACATTCTTTATTCTCAAATAAAACCTACTGATTTGGTTTTAAAAATATTTAAATAACAAAGGAAGATTTTATTAATTAAACCAAATCCTATTTTAGTAATAAACCATATTCCATTTTATTTAATAAATAAAAGGGTATAAAAATATTATTTTAATTAATAATTGGTTTATGTTGATAAACAGAACCAAATTCTTGGTTACAATGTTTGGTGAAGATTTGAATTGTTTTGAATGCTTGAGAATTGTTTGAAATTCAAATCAGTAAATATTAATAGAAAAAGAAAAGAGCACAGAATAAAAAAAATAGTGCAAAGGCCCAGCCCACTAAGCCAATCCAGCCCAGACATCTCCCCTCCCCCGAAGCGTTTCTTTTCTTACTCAGAAACCTACTCAGACAGAGACTGACCGGTGGCCCCTCTTCTCCCTCTTCTTTTCTCACTGACGCTGGACCCCACGCCGCTTCATCGCTCTCCCATGACTCCTTCTCCTCACCGCTGCTTGCTTTCGCTGAAGCTGCGGCTTGAATTGCTAACCACAGCCTTTACTCCCGCGACGACGCCTACTTAAACGCCAGCGACTTCTCCTCCATTTCCCCAGACACTCCTCTCGCCCCCAGGCCGAGCAAATATCGACCGAACGCCTCGCTCCGACGATGTTCGTGGCGATTCTGACGAAACCAGACCTCCCTTGCCTCATTGACCAAGAACACACATTCCCCACTCCTGCGCTTCTCCCGTGTCCATCACTCATCGCGGACGCCCAGAACCTTGGCTTGACTAGCTCGAGCGCCGCCTGTCATCTTCTTCTCCGGCGAAGCTCCGGGTAAAATCCGTCGCCTTTGCTTCTCGATCATGCTAGCATCTCCGCCTTGACTTGCGCACCTAATCGTTCTCCGCTTTGACTTCTCGCGATCGACAGCGTCGCCTCCGACGTAACAGGACCACCGACGCCGCCACGAACTCCGTGAGGAATTGCCGAGAACCCGAGTGCCCTCGTCAACCAGCAAGACGTTGAGCTTCGTGTTCTCCGAGCTGGTGAGCATTTTCCTTTCTCCCTAACCTCCTGTAGCATCGGCACGCTGCCGATCGACGACTCCGCCGCCGCTAGGCACCGCAGCGCCGCCCATTCAGGTCGAGCCTGCCGCAACCGTTCGATCTAGATCGGGCGGGCACGATAGAATCATTTAAACGCCGAAGGGGTACGCCTCTAGAGCCGCACGATTAGACTTAATCCAACGCACCAGAGCGTGATCCGCAGCGAACCGGTACCGTCCAGTAGGAACCAACCTAAAGTGTTAAAATTGATTCTAGGATTAAATCTTTTACAAAATGGATTTGTGTGACATTACTGACCTTAGGAACCAACCTAAAGTGTTAAAAATGATTTTTGTGAAAAATAAGTTGAATTATTTAACTTAGCCATTATCTAGCCAATTAAACCCCTTGATTTTGTCATGGAAATGTTGTTTTACAAGGAAAACCTTGGGAAAAATATCATGGACCAAACTTACTGACCCAAAACACCAAGCCTTGCCAAGGGAAACTCACTTGGTGAAAAATATTAAGTTTTGCTTGAAAAAGAATAAATTTCCATCACATAAAATGTTGAATGCATTTTAAAATAGGCTTTGGGCAAAACCTCTAACTAATGACTTTGCCATTTTGATAAATGACCAATGTGGACCTTACAAAATTTATAAACTTAGTAGAGACCAACTTTGCAATAGAACCCTCTTTCCACAAGACTTAGGAACCATTGCTTTGGGTATGTGAATTATTGTTTGAAAGTTGGAATTCTACTTGATACTATGCTTGTTTGATTGTAGTGAAATTAGCAAGTGTGGGACTAGCAAAATCAAGGAGTGACTATCACTCCCTACCAAAAAGGCAAGTTACACTATCATACAAAAGACCTACTATTTTCATTATACTTAGTAGATTTTGTAAACAAACATGAAAATGTTTTATACTTATGTTATGCTAATTCTAATAGGATTCCCTATACACTCCTTAGTGAAAATATTAAAGTTGTACATGCTTAGCCATGCTATGTTTTGAAAAAAGAGTTACATGTTGAGATTTTACAAAGGTTGAGAAAAGGACTTGTGATTTTATATAATAAAACAAGGACTCAATGAACCACCTAGGTAGTGGACACTTTATGTTTTGGAGAAAGTGGCAACAAAAGGGACCCATGTCCATGGCAATCACTTTGTGTTGTGCTCCAAATGAAAACCACCTAGGAAACTTAGAGATTGAACATGTTTCTCCAATTGTGGCTTACATGTACAACCACATGCTATTATGGCTCGCTTAGTCAACTACATTAGGAAGACCCATACATTGTCTTTAGTTACCGGACATGGGGATCTGGAATGCTTCATGGGGTGAAGACAAGCTAGCAATGATGTATGGAGGACCTCTTGGAAAGACTTCGTCACATTCTCATCACAAGTACTCCATCTTGGTGAGCACTAATCCAAGAGGCCCTGGTGGCAACAAGATGGGATTGTGTCATGTGGGTAAAGTGTACCTTCTGAAGTTAATAAAATCTAAGTACTTAGCCGTGTCCCGGTTATGGACAATTGAGCAACTAAAGTTTGAACTATGGGAGATCTCGACATTCTAATTTCTAATATAAAACTTGATGCACTTGGGGTACCAAGGAATTCAAAGAGATTTGATAAAGCTTGTTGCACTTGGGGTTACCAAGGTGCTCAAGAGCATGATGTACTTGGGGTTACCAAGGACTCATGAGTTTTGACAAGGACTTGAACACTTGAGTTTCTACCAAGGAGTTCAAGGAACTTGGAAAAGAGATTTGAAAAGAGATTTGACAAATCAATTTGAAAAAGGTAGGATAAATGTTGCTTTATGCAAATAAGCCCTAAACTCTACTTAGCCAAATATGCATGTAGGGATAGGATCCAGTCATATTATACAAAAAGTGAAACTTGCCAATACAATTCAAATGTATTGACCCTTGTGGCTGTAACTTGTAATGTTGCAGGATGATTGTTTTGTTAGATGAAGATTGTTTGATTGACTAGGACTACAAAGTCTACAACCAACATCTGCCTGTGGCACTTTGAAGATGAAGGACCCAAGACTATATTTATTCCGCTGCAATGTATTGTAATAGCCATATGAGCTATGTATGATGTAATAAAATTATTTTATTCCTGGTTATAAAGTTATATTTTGACCTTGTTTCCTGATATTACATCTTACTGTGGATGCTAGCTATCGATCCAGGGACTAGCATTGTAAAAACACAGGAGGGATCTACCACATTGGGTAGGGACCTCTACAGACGACTGTTAGGCCGTCACTCCCGACAGGTTAGGGCTACTCACTTTCACGTCTTCGGAAGACGTGATGTTGATGGAGAGTCCGTCGACTTTGAGGACGACTCGAGGAGCACTGCGGAGCCGATACGTCTTTATCTTCAAGACTTAGAGACTCTTCTCAGGAACGTGAATACGACGTGATTTAACGTCATGCTAGGTAATGACGAAGCTTGTGCAGCTTCGAGAAGGACAAGCTTTTGCAGCAGGATGAGATGATCAAGGAAATGGAGACAAAGTTCGAGGCCCAGGACCGCAAGTTCAAGAGTCAAGAGAAGGCGTCCGTGGATAGGAACAAGAAGATCCGGACATGACGAGGAACGGAAGTCCAAGGACTTGAGCTTGAGCAAAGCAGATGGTTATTGAGAGGCTTCGCTCCCAGAAGAGGGCTCTCAAGACCAAGGTTGATTCTTTGACCACTACGATTGAGGAGAACAAGACCGCGATGGAGAACGCAGGTCTTACCTTCGTCGAGGAGGAGATATATGCGGACGAGTAGACATGATTACTCGTTTTTACTTTCATATTCATACTTGTTGTTGTGAACTTATTATTGGACCATCCGACATGTGGATGGCTTGCCACTTGTGTGTTTTACTTCATGAGTTTGTCATGTGGTTGTTGAACTTTTACTCTTATGTTGCTTGTTATGTGTTTGCTTGTGATGTAATGTGCATGAAACATCTATGGGTATCTCATTCTTATCTATTTGAACAAACCACAGATGCCTCCCCGTCGCGCAAACCCCAACCCCAACAACATCACCCCAGAAATGCAACAAATGATGAATGCGCAAACACAGCTTATGCAAATGATGACAACATTCATCCAAAACCAGAATAAAAACAACAACCCCAACAACAACAACAATAACAACAACAACAACAACAACCCTCCGGGTTTTGATATGCTCACCAGATTTCTGAGACTAAGGCCAGCAAAATTTTCGGGGACAACTGATCCCATGGTAGCCAATGACTGGCTACGTTCTGTGAACAAAGACTTAGTGACAAAGGCTGCACCGATGCTGAAAAGTCGTTCGCAAAGACATTTGTTGGAAGGACCAGCCGCCACATGGTGGGATAACTTCCAAATCACCACTCCTATTGATGAAGTGACATGGGACATTTTTGAAGATGGGTTTCGCACCGCTCATATCTCATCCGGGATAATGAGTCTGAAAAAGGAGTTTCACAACCTGAAACAGCGCCACCACAGTGTGGCAGAATACATAGAAGAGTTCAACAATCTGGCGCGCTATGCACCGGATGAGGTTGATACAGATGCCAAGAGAAAGGAAAAGTTCTTGGAAGGTTTGAATGATGAGCTGACCCTACAGTTTTCTGTAGCATATGTTCCAACTTATCAGTCGTTGTGTGACAAGGCTGCTATTTTGGAAAGTAAAATGAAGCAAGTCGAGAGTAGAAAGAGGAAACACTCCGACAAACACAGCTCGGGATCGTCTCACAAACGATCTCATTATGATGACAGTGGCAGCTCAGGATCCCATAAACATGGGAAATTCAACAAACACCACAACCACAACCGTCATGACAACAAGCATCACCATAGTCATGACAATGATAAGTACAAGAACCACAAGAGTGGACATAAGAGCCACCACAATGGAAATGGTAGTGGAAGTGGAAGTCAGCATGTTAAAAAGGACATCAGTCAGGTTGAGTGCTTCAAATGCAAGAAGCTGGGGCATTATGCTAATGAGTGCCCTGAAAAGAAAGTTGAAGGACCTAACAAGCCAAATCCTTTCCAGAAAGGACAGGTTAACCACATCAATGTGGAGGAGGTCTATGAGGAACCTCGATGTCTTTGGTAAGTTCAGACTCAATTCAATTTCAGCATTTGTACTCTTTGATACTGGTGCATCTCATTCATTCATATCAAAAGCATTCGTTGAAAGAAATGAACTACCGGTAGAAACCATTGGGTGTCCTATAAGAGTAAGTTCTCTAGGCGGAGAAATGATAGTAAACTCAGGATGTCATGACTTAGTCATAGAGTTTGGAAAACATAAGTTTCCAGTGAACCTAATAATCCTGAATTCCCAAGGATTGGATGTAATTTTGGGAATGGATTGGATGGCTAAGTATGAAGGAGTATTAGATTGTGCCAATCGTACAGTTACATTCACAATCCCAGAAGGAAAAAGAATAAAATTTAAGTCAAACTTTGAATCCAAAGGAAGTAAGCTGAATTCTCTTAAGGGGGTTAGCATGGACAGTGTGCCAATTGTGTGTGAGTATCCAGATGTATTTCCAGAGGAATTACCAGGAATGCCACCAGATAGAGATGTGGAGTTTTTGATAGATTTGGTACCAGGTTCTGGACCAATAGCAAAGAGACCATACAAAATGTCAGTTGAGGAACTGAAAGAACTCAAAAAGCTAGGAGAACGATTCTGAAAGGGTTTATCCAACCAAGTTCTTCATCTTGGGGAGCCCCAGATTGTTTGTGGAGAAAAGGATAGAACACAAAGATTATGTATTGACTACCGTTCTCTCAACGAGGTTACTATCAAGAACAAATATCCTTTGCCAAGAATCAACGACTTGTTTGATCAATTAGAAGGAGCATGTGTATTCTCGAAGATTGATCTTCGGTCAGGCTATTTTCAACTTAAGATAAGAGAGCAAGACATACCTAAGACAGCATTCACCACAAGGTATGGATTGTATGATTACACTGTGATGCCTTTTGGTTTAACCAACGCTCCAGCATACTTCATGAACATGATGAATAAGGTATTCATGGAATTCCTTGACAAATTTGTGGTCGTTTTCATCGACGATATCCTAGTCTACTCCAAGAGCAAGGAAGAGCATGAAAGACACTTGCGCTTGATACTTGAGAAGTTAAGAGAGCATAAAATTTATGCCAAATTCAGCAAGTGTGAGTTCTGGTTAGAGAAAGTAGGATTTCTTGGTCATGTTATGACAAAGGATGGTGTGGCAGTTGATCCTGCTAAAGTTTCAGCTGTGACAGATTGGGAATCACCCAAGAATGTGAAGGAAGTTCGTAGTTTCCTTGGCTTAGCAGGTTACTACAGAAGATTCATTGAAATTTTTTCGAAAGTTGCTAAGCCAATGATGTAATTGCTAAAGAAGGACAAGAAATTTGCTTGTGAAAGTTGCAAGTCGACTTCCAAGAGTTGAAGAAGACTTGTGACAAGACCAGTTCTATGTTCGGATTTGGAAAAGGATTTCCAAGTGTATTGTGATGCGTCTCATCAAGGTTTGGGTGCCGTACTTATGCAAGATGGTAAAGTCGTAGCCTATGCTTCAAGACAACTCAAAACTCATGAAGTAAACTATCCTACTCATGATTTGGAGTTAGCCTCTGTCGTCCATGCACTTAAAACATGGAGACATTACCTTTTGGGTAAGCGGTGTGACGTGTTCACCGATCAAAAGAGCTTGAAGTATATCTTCACCCAGAAGGAGATCAACATGAGACAAAGAAGATGGCTAGAACTTATCAAGGATTACGACTTAAGTTTGCAATACCACCCCGGTAAAGCGAATGTAGTAGCCGATGCTTTAAGTCGTAAGACGTTTGTAAATGGTCTTACCAAAGGGGAATTGCCAGATGATCTGTGTAAGCAATTCAAGGAACTCGATTGAGATTGTACGGAAGGACATCTCATGTCATTAGATGTTCAACCCACTCTATTGGACAAGATCCAAGAAGCTCAGAAGACCGATAAGGAAATTGAAAAGATCAAAGAAAATATTAGTCTAGGGAAGGCTAAGAGTTTCCATATTGATGAACAAGGAACCTTATGGCACGGGAAACGTATATGTGTTCCACAAGACCCAGAGTTGCGGAAACTGATCTTACAAGAAGGTCACAACTCTCCGTATTCTATTCACCCAGGAAACACCAAGATGTACATGGATATGAAAGAAAGATTTTGGTGGAACAATCTCAAAAGGGACATCGCAGAACATATTGCTTTGTGTGATGTGTGTAGCAGAGTCAAAGCGGAGCATCAAAAACCAGCAGGTTTGCTTCAACCACTACCTATTCCTGAATGGAAGTGGGAAAATATTGGTATGGATTTCATTACCGGATTACCAAGGACCAGGTCAGGGTATGATTCCATATGGGTAGTAGTGGATCGCCTAACTAAAGTGGCTCATTTTATACCAGAAGACAACTTATACAAGTGCCAAGTTAGAAAAAATATACATGAGCAGAATCGTATGCCTTCACGGTGTGCCAAAGAGTATTGTGTCAGATAGAGGAACTCAGTTCACTTCTCACTTTTGGAGACAGCTTCATGAATCCTTAGGAACGAGATTGGAATTCAGTACTGCCTTTCATCCTCAAACAGATGGTCAAACGGAGAGGACCAACCAAATTCTAGAAGACATGTTGAGAGCATGTGCTTTAGATTATGGAGCGAGTTGGGATGAAAGTTTACCCTACGCAGAGTTTTCTTACAACAATAGTCATCAAACTAGTATTGGAATGGCACCATTTGAATTACTCTACGGAAGGAAGTGTACCACCCCATTGTTATGGAATGGTGTGGGAGAAAGAAGCCTATTTGGTCCTGATCTTATCAAAGACGCCGAAGAGAAAGTCAAATTGGTTAAGGATAGATTGAAGATAGCACAGTCTCGACAGAAAAGCTACGCGGATTCTAAGCGTAGAGAAGTCACCTACGAAGTTGGGGATAGAGCTTATCTTAGGGTATCACCACTCCGTGGAGTGAAGAGATTTGGAGTCAAAGGAAAGTTGGCACCAAGATATGTTGGGCCATTCAAGATTCTAAGTCGCAAAGGAGAAGTTGCATACGAAGTTGAATTGCCAGAATCTCTAGCAGCAGTCCATAACGTGTTTCATGTGAGTCAGCTTAAGAAATGTCACCCAGAAATGGAAGAGTCTTCTTTGAAGGATACCATACCTTTGAAAGAAGTTCAGCTAGAAAGTGATCTCACTTATGAGGAAAAACCTGTCAAGATTCTAGAGACCGCAGAAAGAGTTACCAGGACCAAGACTATCAAGTTTTGTAAAGTACAGTGGAACCATCACTCCGAAGAGGAAGCAACATGGGAAAGAGAAGATGATCTTCGGAAAGACCACCCTCACCTATTTGCTAGCCAACCCGAATCTCGAGGGCGAGATTCATCTTAAGGGGGTTAGATTTGTAATATCCCAAAAATCATAGTTTCAAAACTCATTCATATCATCTTTTGCATTTAGGGTTTTCTCAAAATTATTTAGAGACAGATGTCTTGAGCTATGATTTCATGTGAACAATTTATCTCAAATAGCCATCACTCTTTGAAATTTGAATGTTTAGGTACTGGTTTACTTGCCTCCATTGATGGATAGATTCGGTGAAGCTTTTAACCCAAGTTTCCAAATTTGGAAATGGTTTCAAAATCCTTTTTCAAATATTTGCAAACTAGAGCAAGCCTCTGATTACTTTGAAACCCAAGCTTGATCAAGCCTTGCAAAGTAACCACTTAGTTAATATGACTGTTTTTGAATCCACAAAACCCTGCAAAAATTCCCAAGGCAGTTGAATTCAAAAGGATTTGAAATTCATACCAGAAAATGAATTTAGAAAAGAGAAAAGGCTTGAACAATGGAAAAGGGCCGCGTGGCCAGAATCTGGCCCAGCAGCGGATCAAGCCCAGCAAGCCCACCCGGGGATCTCCTTTTCTTCTCACACGCGCGAGCACACGCAAACAGACGCTAACAGCCTGACCCCACCAACACCTTGCGCATTTCGCTGACGAGCGGGTCCAGTCCACGTCGTCCTCGTCTTCCCCAGACTGCGCCTGCGACCACGTCGCTGCAGCAGTGATGGCCGGTAATGGCGCGGAGTAAATGGGCAATTATCCTCGAGCGTTTCTTGTCGATTCCCCGGCTATAAGACCCTCTATGCCCCGCGATCTTTTCCCCCAAACACCTCGCTCACTCCGCCACCAGGCTGCCCTCAATCACCGCGAACCGCCGCTAACAGAGCCCTCTCCGGCGAGCGATTCAGGTGAGCCTCGAGTTCCCCTCTGCCTATCGTTCTTGCTGTCTGACTCAGTGTATCTTTGTGCACCTCCTGACCTCACTAGTCCGTCTTGTACTGCCCCAGGTCGTCGGTTCCACTTGACACCGCGAGCACTGACGGCGACATCAACTCCGACGTTTTCCGGTAGGTCAGAGCCTCGCCTTTCCGCTCATGCACAACTTCCCTTGACCTCGTGAACCTAACCGTGTCGCTATCTTGCCTTGGGGTGATTCACGGCGTCCTGACGACCACCGACGCGCGACGCCGCCATTTAACTCGGCGAGCAATCGCAACTGCGTGCGAACGCCTTGACCAACCGCTGAGTACGACGAGCTTCGCCAAGATCTCCCGAGCACGGTGAGCTACTCCTCGTTCTCCCTTACCCTAAGGCGCCTCGTCGACGATCGACAGTCCACCGATGTAGCCACGCCCGCCAGATCTTGGTTAGTACAATAGCAGCGTACGATCTTTATCGTGGCTAGGATAGATTCACTTACTCAAGCAGATGCGATCCGAGCCGCCAGATTTCATTTAAATCCTACTTTGTGGAGCTCGATCCGGTAGCGGTGCAGGCGAATAAAACACGACGCGTGGCTAGGTTAGATCTGAGAATAGATTTAAAAACCAGAATTTTGATCCAAATTCAAATGCTCATAACTTTCAATTGCCACGTTAGATTTTTGCAAACTTTATACCGTTGGATTCAGTGAAACAAGGCCTTTCTGAATATCCAATTTGTTTAGCATATAGTAACAGTTAAAATGATTTTATTTGTGGAACAAGTTTAGAGCTATTTTTGGATATAGATTTATTTTTGTAAATTATATTGGGGCCAAATAAGTTTAGTTGGCAAACTTGTGACATGTTAAGTTTCTGTAGTCATGAACATATTTGGTAGAATTTTCAAAATTCAACATTTGGTAAAATTCTTGCATGCATGCATTCATATTATTTTTTGTTGTATTTAATTGTGTGTAATTGTATGCTTTAATTTCTTGTGTAGATTTTGCTAGTGATTGTGATTGTGAAGAGTGCTATTCTCCACACTACCAAGGCAAGTGATATTTTCATGAATATTCCTATCCTAAGTTTTTGTACTAGCATTAGTTATTTTTGCTAAAGTATTGCATGATATTTTGCTTAGTGCTAAGATGGGAAATCCTAAGTAGAGTGAAATAGTAGAATTTCTAGGGAAATTTTCCTAAGTTAGGTTACCATATTTTTCCTAGCCTAGCTTATAGCAAACAATGGTGGTGAACATCTATATAGTTTATGATAAAAATATTCTAAGTCAAGAGACTTATATTTTCTTAATAAAACAACTAAGACAAATGAACCTCCTGGGTGGAATGGAATGATTGGGTTATGTTGAGTGGTTACACAAGGCCATGGACTTGGGTTGTGTATCTCACTTGTGGTATGCCACCCAGGCACAAAGGGATTTGGAGGCCAAGTGTTGAGAAAGCTTACAGTGCAACCACTTGGCAAAATGGGCTCTGCCATGATCATATAGGTTGCTAGAACTTAGTCATTTGGACAGTTGGTGGTAGATGGGATGATAGGTTGGAACGCGTCCATTTGACTAAGGAAAGGCTTCTGAAAGGTCCTGTCTTGGGAAACCAAGTTCGGTGGGAAAAGTGCACAACCTCTGCAGATGGAAAACCTAAGTACTTAGCCTTGTCCAAGGCAATGGACACTTTTGAGCATCAAGACATGGAAGCCACAAGAATCTCATCACTCCAACTTCTAAGTAAAAATTTGTGGGTGAACAAGGGTGAAGGACCTCAATGTCTATTGGTGGATTCCTTGGGAATGTTTCGACAAAGAAAAACTTAGTGATTTCAACTAATAGGAAAAACTTATTTTCAAGCAAAGCAAGCCAAGCTACACTTAGCCAAAAATGCATATACTATTATAGTCCACTTAAAATATACTAAGGTATCACTTGCCAATACTATTCCAAAGTATTGACCCTCTGTGGCTGTAACTTGTGATGTTGCAGGTTACTCCGATGATGAATAGGAGTCATGAGTCTACACTCAACATGCTTGCCTGTGGCACATGAAGATGAAGACTTGTGTTTATTTACTTATTCCTTAAAAATCTTGTATTAGGCCTATGGCCCTGAGTTGTAAAAGACTATGTTTTTATCTCTGGAATGAATGTAATAAACGGCCTTTGTATCTGTGTACTTCATCTTAAACTGTGGATGCTAGCATTGATCCGTGGACTAGCATTGCAATCAGGGATCCTATCCTTTATAAAGGAGGGTCTAGTAACATATGCCACAACCATGATTGACTCATCATTCAAGCCTTCCAGAAATTTTTCCTTTCTCTTGGCATCTGTGTCAACCTCATCCGGTGCATAACGCGCCGGATTGTTGAACTCTTCAATGTACTCAGCCACGCTGCGGTGGCGTTGCTTTAGGTTGTGGAACTCTTTCTTTTTCAGGCTCATTATTCCTGATGAGATATGAGTAGTGCGAAAGCCATCCTCAAAGATAGCCCAAGTCACCTCATCTATAGGAGTGGTGATTTGGAAGTTGTCCCACCAGGTGGCGGCTGGCCCTTCGAGCAGATGTGCTGCAAATCTGACCTTTTCAGCATCCGTGCAGCCCATGGTTACTAAGTCCTTGTTTACAGAACATAGCCAATCATTGGCCACCATGGGATTAGTTGGTCCCGAGAACTTAGTGTAACACCCTCAGAATCGGACCTATGCAAGTTTGGGCAAAATTCACCAAACCCGCATAGAAACGATTCAAAGGTGCCCACCAGGCACTTTCGTGCGGGTGGAAAACGAAGTAATAACATTACACAACAGTCCTCGATGGGACCCACAATGAGATATATACAACGACTCAAAGAGTCAAGAATACAGATATAATATACAAAGATCCAAATCACCGAAAGCGATAGAGCGTCCAGCTACGGACAAGATGCAAATGGGGCTAAGCCCCAAGAATAACCAATGGCGTCCATAACCCTGCCGCCAAGCGGAAGGGTAACCTCGCTAACGGCGCCGATCTCAAAACTGCTAAACAAAAGGGGCGCCGACAAAGGACAAAGCAAAACAAAGAAGGAGCGTCAAGATCGAGGCCAAGACACGGGCGAGGCTAGAATTCGGCGGTCCTCGCCACATAGGTATGGTGGATCAAGCGGCAGCGGCAAGATGCACTAAACAACCTATAGAGACTCGATACAATGGCGGATATCGAGGGATAAGAATGACCTAACGGATCCAACCCGGCTATCACCAAACAAACCCCTCTGGTGTTTCTCGAGACCCAAACGAGGAAGTCAACCGAGGAACTCACATTGGCAATTTTAGTTATTCGCTATAGTTGCGGCACTTTACTAGTCAGGTTTAGATAATCGTCACGATAAAGTTAATGGGCACTTTTAGTTAACCATTCCGTGATAGTTGCAACAATTACTAATCGTGCAGATAGCATGAGATAAACCCAAAACCCAGCGCTTGTTGGTACTTTTATTCAGCCATTCCGCTAGTTGCAATACTTACTAGTCGGATACAATTGTGGCGACAACCAAACAAGCAATTGTGGGCGTATTATTAGCCATTCCATTATAGTGAAGCTGATTACTAGTCATTATAAAGTCAAATTTATAGCAATAAACTTTAGTTATGCTTGTCTATGATCGAGATCTTGCTCCAAGTCGTCCATATCCATGGACACGGCTTTGAAAGTTTTACCGGCGGGTGCACCAATAGCAACACACGCCGATCAACCTCGGAAAAACCAAATCAAAACCCAACGAGGCTTTCACGGTGAACAATCACGATTCAGAAATATTTCAGGCCACCCTTAAGTAGAATCCATAGAGTAAGCAAGCTCGAGACGGCCTCAAGGTTATGGGGACGGACGTGAACGATCGGGAACCCGAAAGTGTGGCTGGGCTTGTCGACATCATGAATCGTGCCATGATCCTAACAGTAAAGGTGCTCCTCGCAATTTAAATACGTAAAGTAGCATGACATAAATACAGGATCGTAAATAAAACCTCAAACTAGTTTGTGGCCCCAAGAAATAAGACTGAATCAAGCTCTGGCTCAGGGGGGTCCCATATACCTCCCGGATGTGGATAGCGCGATAAATCAAGGAACATGTATCAAGTACTCGGGGGTCTTACGGGACACAAGTGGGCGTTCGGAAACCAAATATTTTCTATCACCCACCGATGCCTCTGCTTAATTCAATTTTAGTTGTTAAACAGAAATTAAAGTGACGATAAGTAAAACTAGAACCATCTCCAACATCAACATGCGGCAATACATCAGCAATTGGCATAGCATGACACACAACAAAGACTTGAGCAAGCAACTACGACGCGCAAGTCCAACTATCTACCAAACAACAGGTAATAGGGTGTGGCCAAGGCAATATAGGGTTGCACGGTATATCACAGGTACGGAAACTAAAGCATCGCAACACAGATAGCAATAGATCAACAGGAGGGAATAAATACTATAAAAGTAAGATAGGTCGAAAGGGGGAGATGCTCGCCTGAAAACATTGTCGAAGGTTCAACCGAAGATCGGGCGACACTCGCATCAACTCAACGGCCTTATCCGCGAAGAAGCAAAACACTAGAATAAACACCGGATGCACTATTTAATACAACGGCAGAAGATCGGGCATGATGCATGTATGATGCATGACATGGCAAAGATGCGGTGCGATTAGGTCATATTAAGCGGAGCCGGGGTCCCGACAATTACTATATGGTTCAAGTTGTTTAAACCCCCGTGTATTAAATGTTGTTTTACCATGGCAAAAGATAGCATCGGGTGCGCTACACAAGTTTAAATGAGGCCAATATAAGGCTAGATTTGCCCGCATATGGGCCCCATATTTAATTATTAGGTGAATCGGCATAAGGCCCCCAAACCACATGAATGCATGCGATATGACAATTAAATATGCAACCAGTTGTTATGTTATAAAAATAGGGTTCGAGGAAAAGGGTCACACTTTAGGGTTCTCGACGATCTTGGGGTTTCCGGGGTTCGGGGTCAGGGTCCAGGGTTCGACGGGGGTCAGATCTCGGGGTTCAGGGTTCGACGAACTTGACGGGATCGTTCTCGGACATCGAGGGTAGTTCTTGGCGTTCCGGGAAGCCGGACTTGGGGTTTCGGGGTCGCCTCGAATTCGTTCTGGTCGGTGCCGTTCTAGGCGTTCTGCGTCAGTGTCCTTGCCGTTCGTGTTTTTGAGTATCGCCTGCGGGAAGGAGTACTTGTATCCTCCTGGGAGATCTTGATGTCCGGGTGAAGTACTTGGCGTCCGATAGCCGATCTTGTCGCATTCGCGAATGTCGGGTCGTGTCGTTGGTCTTGTCCCTTCCGGCGGAGGTCTTGGCGTTCGGGAGACGAGCTTGTCGTTACGGAGATCTTGTCGGTTGTCTTGGCGTCCCTGTCGGAGTACTCGGGTGTCATTGCCGGACTTGGATCGGCGGCGGTTCGTTGACTAACCACAGAGGTTCCGATGGCGGCATCGATCGGAGTCGAGCGTCTTGGGGTGGTCGTCTCACGCTTTGGTTATGACGGCCTTGGCGATGCACGCGGGCAGAACAACGAGCAGGCATGTACCGCCAACAACAAGCGTTAGCCGGAACTGACGAGCTCGATGCCCGCTGAAGGCAGGCTACCAGAGGCGAGGGCCTGGCGACGGAGGCGGCGTATCGGGCGAGCAGAGGGTCGGGAGGGCAGGCGCGAGGTGAGCGGAGGTTGGCGGCTCGGGCGAAGCCGGTGGCTTGGCAGGGCGCGCCGGCAGAGGCGGAGGAGAGCGCAGGCGTGAGGCGGCGCAGGTCGGGAAGCGAGGGTGCTGGTGGCGGAGCGGCTGGAGAGGCGGCTCATGGCTCGGGCGTGGCGGTCGCCGCGACGAGGCTGCTTTCATGAGGGGCGGACGGCTCGGGAGGCGCGGGTCGGAGGCACGTGGGGCGGAGGAGGCGGGCGGCTGGCAGCTTGGCGACGAGGCGGACGAGCGGGCCAAGGCGGCAGCGGGGCCGGGATGCGCGAGGAGAGGGGAGCCGAGCCGTGAGCTGGGGCGGAGGTCTGAAGCGGCGACGGGCTGGGGCTTGGGGGTTTGGCGCAGCGAGGGAGGGCTGAGACGGGAGCGGGCCATGAGAGAGCTCACTGGAGAGCCGGAGGCCAGAGGCTGGCGCAGAGCGGCGGCGGGCAGAAGGGAGGCGGAGGAGGTTGGCGGGGAGGCTCATGGCCAGGGGCTGGCAAGGCGAGAGCGAGCGGTGAAGCGAGGAAGAAGAGAGGGAGGAGGAAGACGCGGGGCGAGGGAGACGTGGGCGTCGGCGCGTGCGGGGTGGGGCAGGAGCGTGGGTGCTGCTGGGGCTGGGTAGGTGGGGGGACAGGGGCCAGCGGGTGGGTCCCAGGGGTCACGCGGGGCAGGCAGGGGTTGGTTGGGTCCTGGGGAGGCTGGCGCGTGGGGCGTGGCCTGGGGCGGGACCCACAGGGCAGGGGAGAGGGCTGGCAGGGTGAGGGCGTGCGTGTGTGTGCGTGAGTGGTGTGAGGGGGTTGTGAGTTTGAGAGGGAGAGAGAGGAAAGGGAGAGAGGGGGTTGGGTGATGTGGCAGGGAGGGATTGGAGGGTGGGAGTGGGTCAGCTGAGGTGGCATGATGTGATTGGGGGGAGTGAGGTGGCCAGGGGGTGTGGGTAGGATAGTGGGTAGCTTTAGGATTAGAAGGGGCGGATAGGTGGACCGTTTTAAAATCTGGGGCGGTCGTTCGGGTCGGGTTGGCCCGTTCGACTGCCCCTACTAAAATAAATAAATATTTTATTTAATTTTAATTGGACCGTTTGCAAACCGGCAGCGGACAAAACAAAATATTCCGGGGACCCGGTTTTCGGTGTTTGAATAAAAGACGGGACGTTTTAGAAAAATAAAACGGGCTTTGCGAATATAGTTTTGGCAAACAATGCATGATGATGACGATGCAATGCACAAATTCAACGCGATTTTCTAGTAGTGGTTTTGCGGGATGCCACAATTCGACACCACTAACAATGGATCTCGCCCTCGAGATCCGCCTCATGGTACCGGAAGGAAGGTCGGCGATCTGCATCTCCTCGCTTCATGTAGATCCTCGCGACACCACCAACGATGGTTCCTTCTTCATCTTGAAAACGGCGACACCACCAACAAAGGGTCGTTGTTCCTGATCGTCGAGAGAACACCCCGGAGAACAAAGGACGAAGGTAGAGGTATCAAACGATAAGGCCACCTCTAACTTCCATTAGAAGAGGGAGAAGTTACATTGATCCACCTTCGATGTACGAGCGGCCATAAGAAGAGCGGGTAGGGTGATCAGTCCATCCGGAACCAACTATCAACTCTATACATGGGTAGGAGAATCGGCAACTCAACTCTCGAGATTTAGATCAAGACCTTCTTAGGCGGTGTTGAACAAAGGAATGTTGCCGCGAAATCGCATGAAAGACACAATGATTAGGTTTCGCGATGGTTCCATTGGCATGAACAACACGCGTCAAGGTCGACTCCAACTTCACCAAAGCTCGTCCTTCTCATATGTTTTTCAACACTGAAATCCATCAAGGAACACATATGGGATAAAGATCTCAAGAACAAAAGATCGGATGAAGGGTACAATGACAAGTTGCGATTGATGATCGTAGCACCTCCGTTACAAAGGGAGAAAGCGAAGCTCAAGGTACGACGGAAACCCAACCACGAGAATTCTGGACTCAAGAAAGAGAGGAGAGCGGATTCAAAACACGAGAGGTAAGAGGAGAATAGCAGGAGGTAAGGAGTAAAATCAGACCTAATCGTAACTATCCAACCGATTTTGCAAAAATAGTTTTGACACTCTACTTGAATGCTAGCTAGGTTATCCTCTGATTTGGACTCGGGTATCGCAACTGGGCTCGATACCACTCATAACACCCTCGAATCGGACCTATGCAAGTTTGGGCAAAATTCACCAAACCCGCATAGAAACGATTCAAAGGTGCACCAGCACTTTCGTGCGGGTGGAAAACGAGTAATAACATTACACAACAGTCCTCGATGGGACCCACAGCAATGATATATACAACTGACTCAAAGAGTCAAGAATACAGATATAATATACAAAGATCCAAATCACCGAAAACGATAGAGCGTCCGACTACGGACAAGATGCAAATGGGGCTAAGAGCCCGAAGAATAACCAATGGCGTCCATAACCCTGCCCAGCCAAGCGGAAGGGTAACCTCGCTAACGGCGTCGATCTCAAAACCTGCTAAACAAAGGGTGCCACAAAGGACAAAGGAAAACAAAGAAGGAGCGTCAAGATCGAGGCGGTGCAGCGAGGCTAGAATTGGAGGTCCTCGCCACATAGGTATGGTGGTGGCGGCAGCGACAACATGCACTAAACAACCTATAGAGACTCGATACAACTGGCGGATATCAGAGAGGGATAAGAATGACCTAACGGGATCCAACCTGAAGCTATCACCAAACAAACCCCTCCTGGTGTTTCCCCCTCGAGACCCAAACGAGGAAGTCAACCGAGGAACTCACACAGTTGGCAATTTTACTTATTCAGTTATAGTTGCGGCACTTTACTAGTCAGGTTTAGATAATCGTCCTGATAAAGTTAACAGTGGGCACTTTTAGTTAACCATTCCGTGATAGTTGCAACAATTACTAATCAGGTACAGATAGCATGAGATAAACCCAAAACCCAGCAGTTGTTGGTACTTTTATTCAGCCATTCCGTTGTAGTTGCAATACTTACTAGTCAGATACAATTGTCGCAAGCGACAACCAAACAAGCAATTGTGGGCAGTATTATTAGCCATTCCATTATAGTGAAGCTGATTACTAGTCATTATAAAGTCAAATTTATAGCAATAAACTTTAGTTATGCTTGTCTATGATCGAGATACTGTGCTCCAAGTCGTCCATATCCGCGGACACGGCTTTCAGAAAGTTTTACCCGGCCGGGGTGCACCAATAGCAACACACGCTCGATCAACCTCGGAAAAACCAAATCAAAACCCAACGAGGCTTTCACGACTGAACAATCACAGGATTCAGAAATATTTCAGGCCACCTTAAGTAGAATCCATAGCAGTAAGCAAGCTCGAGACGGCCTCAAGGTTATGGGACGGCATGAACATCGGGAACCCGAAAGTGTGGCTGGGCTTGTCGACACCGCGGAATCGTGCCATGATCCTAAACAGTACAGTGTGCTCCTCGCACAATTTAAATACAGAAAGTAGCATGGCATAAGTACAGGATCGTAAATAAAACCTCAAACTAGTTTGTGGCCCCAAGAAATAAGACTGAATCAAGCTCTGGCTCAGGGGGGTCCCATATACCTCCCGGATGTGGATAGCGCGATAAAACAAGGAACAGGTATATCAAGTACTCGGGGTCTTACGGGACACAAGTGGGCGTTCGGAAACCAAATATTTTCTATCACCCACCGATGCCTCTGCTTATTTCAATTTTAGTTGTTAAACAGAAATTAAAGTGACGATAGGTAAAACTAGAATCATCTCCAACATCAACATGCGGCAATACTTCAGCAACTGTGGCATATGACGACACACAACAGCACTTGAGCAAGCAACTACGACGCGCAAGTCCAACTATCTACCAAACAACAGGTAATAGGGTGTGGCCAAGGCAATATAGGGTTGCACGGTATATCACAGGTACGGAAACTAAAGCATCGCAATAATACGATAGCAATAGATCAACAGGAGGGAATAAATACTATAAAAGTAAGATAGGTCGAAAGGGGAGATGCTGCTTTGAAAACATTGTCGAAGGTTCAACCGAAGATCGGGCGACACTGCATCAACTCAACGGCCTTATCCGCGAAGAAGCAAAACACTAGAATAAACACGGATGCACTATTTAATACAACGGAAGATCGGGCATGATGCATGTATGATGCATGACATGGCAAAGATGCGGTGCGATTAGGTCATATTAAGCGGAGCCGGGGTCCCGACAATTACTATATGGTTCAAGTTGTTTAAACCCCCGTATATTAAATGTTGTTTTACCATGGCAAAAGATAGCATCGGGTGCGCTACACAAGTTTAAATGAGGCCAATATAAGGCTAGATTTGCCCGCATATGGGCCCCATATTTAATTATTAGGTGAATCGGCATAAGGCCCCCAAACCACATGAATGCATGCGAGATGACAATTAAATATGCAACCAGTTGTTATGTTATAAAAATAGGGTTCGAGGAAAAGGGTCACACTTTAGGGTTCTCGACGATCTTGGGGTTTCCGGTTCGGTCGTGGTCGGTTCGACGGGGTCGATCTCGGGGTTCAGGGTTCGACGAACTTGACGGGATCGTTCTCGGACATCGAGGGTAGTTCTTGGCGTTCCGGGAAGCCGGACTTGTGGTTTCGGGGTCGCCTCGAATTCGTTCTGTTCGGTGCCGTTCTAGGCGTTCTGCGTCAGTGTCCTTGCCGTTCGTGTTTTTGAGTATCGCCTCCGGGAAGGAGTACTTGTATCCTCCTGGGAGATCTTGATGTCCGGGTGAAGTACTTGGCGTCCGATAGCCGATCTTGTCGCATTCGCGAATGTCGGGTCGTGTCGTTGGTCTTGTCCCTTCCGGCGGAGGTCTTGGCGTTCGGGAGACGAGCTTGTCGTTACGGAGATCTTGTCGGTTGTCTTGGCGTCCCCTGCCGAGTACTTCGGGTGTCATTGCGGACTTGGATCGGCGGCGGTTCGCTGACTAACCACGAGGTTCCGGCGGCATCGATCGAGTCGAAGCGCCTTGGGGTGGTCGCTCACGCTTTGGTTATGACGGCCTTGCGGCGCACGCGGGCAGGAGAACAACCGGGCATGTACGCCAACAACAAGCTAGCCGGGAACTGGACGAGCTCGATGCCCGCTGCAGCAGGCCACCAGAGGCGAGGCCTCAATGAGGGGCGTATCAGCGATCGGGGAGCAGAGGGTCGAGGGCAAAGCGAGGTGAGCGGAGGTTGGGCGGGCTCTGGGCAGCGGCGAGCAGGCTGCGGCCAGGCTGGGCGGAGGATGAGGGCGCCGGGCGGAGGCGGCGAGGTCGGGAAGCGAGGGTGGGCGGCCGGGCGAAGCCGAGGGGCGGCTCGCGGCTCAAGGTGGTCGCCGCGCGACGCAGGCGCCTGCCGCGAGGGGCGACGGGGAGGCGCGGTCGGCGGGGCGCGTGGACGCGGAGTCAGGGCGAGGCGAGCCCATGGAGGCGACGAGCGGACGGGCACGACGGGCGCAGGAGCCGGGATGCGGCCGAGGAGAGGGAGCCGAGCCAGCGAGCCTGGGGGAGGGTGCCGGGCGACGCAAGGCATGGGGCTTGGGGTTCTGGCGTAGGTGGTGAGGGGCGCCGGCACGGGCCAGCGGAGAGGAGAGCTCACGGGAGCTCATGAGAGGCGGGAGAGGCGTGGCGGCCAGAGCGGGCGGCAGGCGGGCTTGAAGGGACGGAGGAGGTTGGCGGGAGGCTCAGGGGGCAGCACACAAGGCGGGGAGAGCGAGTGAAGCGAGGAAGAAGAGAGGAGGAGGAAGACGCGGGCGAGGGAGACGTGGGCGTCCGCGTGCGGGCAGGAGCGTGGTGCTTTGGGCTGGGTAGGTGGGGACAGGGCCAGGGGTGGGTCCTGTGGGTCACGCAAGGGCAGGTTGGTTGGGTCCCGGGAGGCCGGCAGGGGCGTGGCTGGGCGGGACCCACAGGGGTGGGAGAGGGGCTGGCAGGTGAGGCGTGTGTGTGTGCGTGAGTGGTGAGGGGTTGTGAGTTTGAGAGGGAGAGAGGAAAGGGAGAGAGGGGGTTGGGTGATGTGGCAGGGAGGTATTGGAGGGTGGGAGTGGGTCAGCTGAGGTGGCATGATGTGATTGGGGGGAGTGAGGTGGCCAGGGGGTGAGGGGAGGATAGTGGGTAGCTTTAGGATTAGAAGGCGATAGGTGGACTGCTTTTAAAATCTGGGCCGTCGGTCAGGGGTTGGCCTGTTCGACCGCCTACTAAAATAAATAAATATTTTATTTAATTTTAATTGGACCGTTTGCAAACCGGCAGCGGACAAAACAAAATATTCCGGGGACCCGGTTTTCGGTGTTTGAATAAAAGACGGGACGTTTTAGAAAAATAAAACGGGCTTTGCGAATATAGTTTTGGCAAACAATGCATGATGATGACGATGCAATGCACAAATTCAACGCGATTTTCTAGTAGTGGTTTTGTGGGATGCCACACTTAGCTGGCCTCAATCGCAGAAATCTGGTGAGCATATCAAAGCCCGGAGGGTTGTTGTTGTTATTGTTGTTATTGTTGTTGTTATTTGGGTTGTTGTTGTTTTTGTTGTTTTGGTTCTGAATGAATGTTGTCATCATCTGCATGAGCTGTGTTTGAGCATTCATCATTTGCTGCATTTCTGGAGTGATGTTGTTGTTGTTGGGGTTGGGGTTGGGGTTTGCGCGACGGGGAGGCATCTGTGGTTTGTTCAAATAGAGATAAGAATGAGATACCCATAGATGTTTTCATGCACATTACATCACATAAGCAAACACAAGCATGCAACAGAAGATAAAAGTTCAAAAACAAGATAACAAGTTCACAAAGTAAAACACACAAGTGGCAAGCCATCCACATGTCGGATGGTCCAATAACAAGTTCACAAATAACAAGTACGGTAATAAAAGATAAACGAGTAGTCAAGTCTACTCATCAGCATCAATCTCCTCCTCGACAAAGGTAAGACCTGCGTTCTCCATCGCGGTCTTGTTCTCCTCAATAGTAGTGGTCAAGGACTCAATCTTGGCCTTGAGAGCCCTCTTCTGGGAACGAAGCCTCTCGATCACCATCTGTTGCTCCTCTAGCTCGAAGTCCTTGGACTTCAGTTCTTCAGTCATGTCCCGGATCTTCTTGTTCCTATCCTAGACACGTTTCTCCTGACTCTTGAACTTCCGGTCCTGGGTCTCGAACTTCGCCTCCATTTCCTTGACTATCTCGTCCTGCTGCGCGAAGAGCTTGTCCTTCTCGCGAAGCACTCGAGCTCATTACCGAGCATGACATTGGTCCCGTCCGTGTCCACGTGCCTAATGAGAGACTCTAAGTCCCGGAGATACAGACGTATCGGCTCTCAAGGCCCCTCGAGTCGCCCTCAAGTCAATGGACTCTCCATCCTCATCACGTCTTCCGAAGACGTGGAAGTGGGTGCCTCTAACCTGTCGGGATTGCCGGCCTAGCAGACGTCCTATCAGGTTCTGCATAACTACCTCCATGCCTCTCTCTCTGTCATCGCATAAGCTTGAAGACGATGGCCTCCGTAGTAGGCTCTGCGGTGTCCGGCTGGTTCACCTTGAAGCCCCAGAGGTCCTTCCTCTCGAACTTGGTGAGTGGATGCACCATGATGGTGGGAAGAGGGAGATTGAGCAAGGTGGTAAGCTCAACGATACGAGGACCAAAGCGGGTAACCTGGAACTCCTCAACAGTGCTGATGGTGATAGGCATCTATTTATAAGATAGAAAGGTTAGAACAACACAATATAAGATAAAACAAGACAAACATCTCATACATATCCTTGGAACACAAAATCACACAAGTCATGCACGCATGAATTCATTACATCAACCAAGGTCCAAACTTATTTAAGGTATCATTTTGGAAAATAAGGTGATAGGTGGTGGTCCAACTAACGAAGTGCGTTTACAATCCTATCTCACTGGATCTGTTGGCTAACACAATGTTCCTAGAGGCAATCAGCCTATCTTGCTCACATGATTCCATCACTAAGTCTATCATATCTCCTCTTAAGGTTTGGTTGGTGGCTTCCAACTCTTGGGTATGTTCCTTCTCCTTCTCTAAGTCTTTTTGGAGGTTGAGCATTCTGCACTTGACTCTAGCACTAAGTTCTTTGATAGTCCTCCAAGCTGCTTCTCTTGCTGACTCAAAGAATGTGGTATGCACCACAGTGTTGGTGTACATGCAGAATCCTTTTTCTTTGTGGTTGTCTTCCTTGTTTTTGTACAAGTGAAGTTGCACCCACCAGTACTCAACTCCTTCATCCATCATTGGAAAGCCTTTGTACACAGCTGCAGCATGTATTTCCATTGCCACCATGAGGTCCTTGAGAATTTTGGGAAACTCAGTCTCACACTCCAAGGTCATGGTCATGAGTGGTCCTTTCTTTACGGCTTCGTTGATGGAGTTCATCTACAAATAGAGATGAGAATGAGAAGATTAGAAAAGTTTACGAGAAGAATAGACAAGTGTAGAAGTAGTTGAAAATTTTCCTTAGTGGTTTCCAATCCTAGGGTCATAATCCTACAAGCAACACAGTGCTCTGATACCATCTGTAAGATCCCTCCTTCATAAAGGAAAAGGATCCCTGTGATTGCAATGCTAGTCCCCGGAACATTGCTAGCATCCACAGTTTAAGATGAAGTACACAGATACAAAGGTCATTTATTACATCCATTCCAGAGATAAAACATAGTCTTTTACAACTCAAGGCCACAGGCCTAATACAAGAGTTTTGGAATAAGTAAATAAACATAAGTCTTCATCTTCATGTGCCACAGTGGGTCAATACTTTGGAATAGTATTGGCAAGTGATACCTTAGTAAATTTTAAGTGGACTATATTACTATATGCATTTTGGCTAAGTGTAGCTTCGCTTGCTTGCTCAAAATAGGTTTTTCCTATTAGTTGAAATCACTAAGTTTTTCTTTGTCAAAACATTTCCCAAGACACCACCAATAGACATGGTTGTGCACTTTCCCCACCAGACTTGGTTTCCCAAGATGGGACCTTTCAGAAGCCTTCCCTTAGCCAAATGGACGCGTTCCAACCTATCATTCCCACTACCACCAACTGTCCAAATGGCTAAGTTCTAGCAACCTATATGATCAAGGCAGAGCCCATATTGCCAAGTGGCTGCACTAGAAGCTTCTCAACATTTGGCCTCCAATATCCCTTTGTGCCTGGGTGGCATACCACAAGTGAGCTACACAAGGTAAACCATGTCCATGGGCCTTGTCTAACCACTCAACCAAAAACCGCCATTCAAGTCCCATTCCACCCAGGAGGTTCATTGACTTAGTTGTTTTATTAAGAAAAACATAAGTCCAAAGACTTAGAAATATTTTCATCATAGCATGCATATACTTTACCAACCCTTGTTTGCTACTAGCTAGGCTAAGCATGGTATAGTATCCTATCTTAGGAAATTTCCTAGCAATTCTACAACTACTTAGGATTTCCCAACATAGCACTTGGCAAAATAGTAACATGCAAGACTTAGCAAAATATTTCTAATGCTTGTACAAAGTATAGGGATGGAAATATTCATGAAGTACCACTTGCCTTGGTAATGGGGAGAGTAGCATTCTTCACAATCACAATCACTAGCACCAAAATCTACACAAAGATTATAACCACAATCACATACAATTCATATACAAACAAAAATATGTATGTATGCATGCAAGAATGCTAAGTGATGATTTTTGAAATTCCACCAAGCAAGTGCATGATACTGAAACATAACTAAGTCAAAAACTTGCTAATCCAAACTTATTTAGTACTAAAACAATTTATAAACAAATTCTATACTCAAACTAGTCCTAAACAAGTTTCTGCATAAAAAGTCATTTTAACAGAAACTTTTTACTAAACACATTGCATAAACAGAAAGAGCTTGTCTCCCTGATTCCAATGACATAAAAATTTGCAAAAATCTAACGTGGAAATCAAAAGTTATAGCCATTTCAAAATTGGATCTAAATCTGTTTTCAAATTCTGTTTAATTCAAACCCTAGCCACGCGTCGTGCTCTGATTCGTCGGTACTGCTTCGCGTGGATCGACCAGCGTGGACCGTCAGATCTAACTAAATGCGCACGGCTCAGATTGTCACTTACCCCTTCGATGCAGATCTAATCTGGAGCACCGGATCTAGATCCTACGGTTGCTGAGCGTGTGACCAAGGACGGGCGGCGCAAATGGTTGCTGGCGGCGGCGGTGATGGTCCGGCAAATATAGGAAGGGCTGGGGTGTGTGGCATGGCTTACCAGACTCGCACGGTCATGAGGAAGCTCAACATGGTCTTTGCTTGGACAGGGGCGCACGGCAGGGGCTGCTGGAGCTCGTCGGAGTCGCGCACGGCGTCGGAAGGTTGCAGACGATGTGGTTGCCGAGGTTTCGCGTCGCCCTAGCACACACCAGAGGGATTAGGAGACGCGCAAGATGAAGTCGAACAACCTAGTATGCAAGAGGGGGCAAGGGGCGCTCGGGACTTACCACAATTGGTCACCGGAGTTGGGCGGCTCACCGGTTATGGCTTGAACGGGGACGGTGTCCTGGGTCACGAGCAGGCATGCGACTAGTGTCAGAAGATGCACGAGATCATGCTGGGCATCATCGTTTGAAATAGAGAGAGGGGGGTGGTCGAGGCTCACCAGAATCATTCGCCGGAGGTCGTCGGTGCTGCGGGGTCTCGAGGTCAAATGCACGCAGCCTGGTGGCGGAGTGAGCGAGGAGAGTGGGGGAAAATGACCGCGACGGCGAGGGGTTTAAGTATGCTGAGGTGGGGCGAGGATCACGCGCTGAATCAATGGAATTTAAGCGAGTTTAATCGCGGCGTCACTGCACGGTGGTAACGGCGGAGCGGCGTCTGTGCGCGAGAAACTGGGGAGGACGACGTTGACATGGAGAGGGCCCGCTCGTCAGCGAAATAAGTAGAGGGGGAGTGGGGTCTGGGTGTCAGCGACTCGTTGGGTGTGTCCGCGCGTGTGAGAGAGAGGGAGGTGGCCCGGGTGGGCTAGTTGGGCCTGTTCTGCAGCTAGGCTGGAATAGGAGCGCCTGGCCCTTTTCTTTTGTTTATTCCTTTTCTTTTTCTATTTTGATTTTTCAGGAATAGTTTTCAAATGAATTCAAACTCTTTTTGAATTCAAATTTATCTGGGGTTTTTGCAGTGTGAAATAGTCTCAAATCTAGGTATAAAACATAAGGTCACTTGAAAAGGCTTGGTCAACTATGGAGAAACAAAATATCAGGAGCTTTGCACTTGATTTGCAAATGTTTGAAAAATGGTTTTTGAACCATTTTCATTTAGTAAATCTTGTTTCAAATTCCACACTCAATCCATTCAACAAAGGAGACAAACAATCTAGGTTTAAAACATTCAAACTCTCAAATGGGGATGGCCATTTGATATAAGTTTGCTCACATAAAATAATAGCACTATGTGCTTCTGTTTTTCTGAAATGAGTTTTGAAATTTGATCTCAATTCTCTATGCATGCATGAATGATATGCAAACTTTGAAATCATGATTTTAGGGATGTTACAACAAGATTGTTTGTAAATAAGTTTTGGAACAAATACAACTCCTATTTTTTTTCTAAGGGGTTTTGTCCAATCCTAGGGTTACAAATCCTACAGGCAACACAATGCTCTGATACCATCTGTAAGGTTCCCAACCTTTAATAAGGTAGAGATCCCTTTGTTTACAATGCTAGTCCCTGGATCAATAGCTTTCATCCATAGTTAATATGTAATATCAAGAAACAAAGGTCATAATACAACTTTATAACCAGGAATAAAATAATTTATTACATTTTACATAGCTCATTTGGCTATCTCATAACAATGCAGCAGAATATAACAATAACATGGGGTCCTTCATCTTCAAAGTTCCACAGGCATACATGTTGGTTGTAGACTTGTAATCCTAATCATTAAACTTCACTAATATCAAACAAACCTGCAACATAACAAGTTACAGCCACAAGGGTTAATACATTTGAATTGTATTGGCAAGTGATACTATGGTAGTATAGTGGAGTCTATCATCTATATGAATTTGGCTAAGTGGAGCTTAGGCTTGCTTTGCTCAAAATAGATTTTCCTTATCATTTGTAAACACTAAGTTTTTGCTTGACAAAATCTTTCCCAAGGCATCCCCCAATAGAAATTGGTGATCCTTTCAACCCTTGTTCAACCACAAGCTTTTAACTTAGAAATTGGGATGATGAGATTATTGATAGCTTCCATGTCTTGATGCTCAAATTGTCCTTTGCCAGGGACATGGCTAAGTACTTAGATTTTACACTCTGCAGAGGTGGTGCACTTTCCCCACAAGACTTGGTTTCCCAAGACAAGATCTTTCAGAAGCCTTCCCTTAGACCAGAATGGACGCGTTCCAACCTATCATTCCCCTATCACCAACTGTCCATTTGGCTAAGTTATTGCAACCTATATGATCCAGGCAGAGCCCATAATGCCAAGTGGCTACACTTGAAGCTTCTCAACATTTGACATCTCAAATATCTTTGTTCCTGGGTGGCCATCCACAAGTGAGATACACAAGGTTCACCAGTCCCCTGGCCTTGTGTAACCACTCAACATAAACCATTCCTTCCATTCCACCCAGGTGATTCATTCACTTAGTTGTTTTATTAAACAAAACACAAGTCCTCAGACTTAGAAATTTTTCCATAGCAAGAATATATATTCCACACTTGTTTTCTACTAGCTAAGCTAAGCATGATAGTAGTAGGAATCTTAACTAAGGAAATTTCTACTAAGGTTACATCTACTAGGATTTCCCATGGCTTAGTTTATACTTAGCAAAATTCCATGCAAGTCCTACTTAGAAACATCACTAATGCATAGTGAAAATAATGGGACAAAGTATGTAGCATCACTTGCCTTTTTGGTAGAGAGTATAAGTTCACTCCTTGTCTTTGAAACAATCACAATCTTCAAGTCACTACAATTCAATTAAGCAAACAATATTTCAATCTACCATTCAAGCAATTCCTCACATAAAATGATAGAGACAAAACAATGCATGCAAGCATGCTAAAGATTGTTTTATTTGGATAAGTGGTTCATAATGGGTCATAAACATTTGAAAACACCTGATGGTCATTTTATAAAGTGGCAAAATCATTTGCAAAAGATTTCACTTCATAAACCATTTTTAAACCAAGTCATTATTTTATGTGGTGAAGAAATGCTTTTAATAAGGCAACATTATATAGGTTTCACAAAATATGTTTTCAAATCACAAAACCTTGTGTTTAGGGTCAGAGAGTTTATTTCTAAAACATTTCTCAAAGGTTTCCTTCCAAAACCATTTTTAATAATTAAACCATATTATTATTTGAATAGAAATGGTTTAAATCAAAGATTCATTCTTTTGTTTCACCAAATACATTTTTGAAACCACCAATTGATTCCTAGGGTCAGTAGGTTCAAAACAAACCATTGGCCAAAGATTTTATCCCCAAAATCATTTTAGAACAATTTTTATATTCTAAACATGCATACATAAGTTTCTGCAAAAAACAAACAATTTAACAGAAGCATTTTACTAAACAAAGGGCATGGTTGGCTAGGGCTTGTCTTGCTGAATCCATTGATATAAAATTTGCAAAATTTGGACGTGTAGATCAAAAGTTATAGATTTAACAAAATCTAGCATCTAATAGATCAAACCTGTTTTAAATCAAACGAACAGAGACACGTGTCGTGATTTCATTCGTCTGTACCGCTTCGGTTAGATCGTGCGATGGCAGCCGTTTGATTTAAGTGGGATCTCATGGCTCAGAAGCGAGCGTACCCTTTCAGTTAGTTTCTATCGCGAGCGTTGGATCCTAATCGAACGGTTCACATAAGCTAGTCACAGATGGGCGGCGCTGGCGGCGGCTGGTGGTGGCGGAGCGGTCAGACGACGGCGGAGTCGACGCTACAGGAAGCGAGGGAGGAAGGGGATTGGCTCACCGAGTTCAGGACATCATGGCGATGCTCAACGTGCTGATATCTCGTCGAGAGGCGCTCGATGATGACGGCAATCGCTCGCCAGAGATGCGCTGCGCCTCGGGTTCGTACGGTCGTCGTCGGGGGCGAGTCTCTGCGACGCAAACAAGAAAAATAACGCATCAGGAAGGTGCACACGAGTTCAAGGATCACGAGGATACTCACCAGTGAGTAAGGGGCGCACGGGTTGGGCGTCAGTAGCTCGCCGGAGAGGTAGCAGGCGGCGGCGCTTGCTCAGTGATGATGTTGTCGATGATTCACAGCACGCGCGGATGAACGAGCGACACTGGGAGGTGCGCCAGGAGGTGGGGAGTATGTGAGCTTGGTCGAGGAGGTAAGGGGCGACGAGGGGCTGCCGGAATCGCTGTCGGAGAGCGTCGGAACAGAGGGCGGTGCAGGGGGAAATTGGGCGGCATGGGGGCGCGCTAGGGTGAGGCGACGGAGGGGAAAGAGAGAGGAGATGCTGGCGATTAAGAGAGCATGGTCTGGGGGCGTTTAATGGCGTGGTTAACGCCTAATAAGACGAGCTTTATTCGCCTACAACGGCCGGCGAGGTGAGGGGCGGGGTCTTCGCGCGGGTGAAGAAGATGACTGGGAAGGGTGGGGTCGTCTGGCAGCGAGAGAGAGAGTGTGGAGGTGGGGTCCACGCGTCGACGACTGAGCGGGTTCTTTCTCTAGTGGAAAACAGTTCGTTCGGGTGAGAGGGAAAGTTGGGCTTGCTGGGCCTTGTTGGGCTCGCTGGCTGGGTCGAGTCTGTTTACATTTTTTTGCTCTGTTTGTTTTTCCTTTTTCCATTTCTTTAATTCTGTTTTGATTTTGAATAAACAATTCAAACACTCATTTGAATTCAAACCTCAACCAAAATTGGTGTAGGTTTAAATATTGATTTGTATATATTCTAAAGTCAATTTCGGAATAAAGTTTTATTCTTTTGGGGGTCTTTTAATTATTTAATTAGGCCCTTGTTTCAAATCAATTATGATTTAATAATATTTCCAAACACCACTTAAGTTTCTGAATTCTTCCAAAAACTTTCAGTAGGTTTTTATTTGTTTATTTGGGTGTCAAATAACTCCTCTTGAATTATTTGGAAAGTATTTAATATGATTTATAAATCATTTGAATTTGGGTATTTGTTTTATTTCCAATGGAATTTTTTTTTTGACTATAAGACTGTGAGGCAAAAGCCCCACAGCAATTTATTAATAAATAAAACAGAAAACAAAGAGTCAAAAAGAAATACTTACAAGTGTCAAGGCTAAAAGAAAAAGACAAAGACTAGTTCTAGTACTACTAATTACAAGCAGGATCAATAAGCATGTCTTGATCCCTAGTGTAAACCCTCTACCCAATCTATCAGAGAAGCTCTCCATTTCTTCTTAATTCTATATTTAAGCAAGTTGATATCATGAATAAATCTTGATTTCAATTGTGATAAAGACGGTCTCTGATGATTAAAAATTTTATCATTTCGAATTAACCAAATATTCCAGCAAGCAGTGATCAAGACTTCCATGAAAAACTGATGTCCAAAAGATCTTTTAGCTGCTGCAACAATCAACTGCAAATCTCCAAGAGGTAACCAAACAATCTGTAAGTAATTACATATCCTAGCACTAAAATTGCACTCAAAGAAAAGATGAGATCTGTCCTCATATGCTCTGGAAGGGCACAGTTCACAATGTATATCATCAGTAACGGTCCAATGTCTCCTCTGCAACAAATCTCTGGTGTTCAATCTGTCCTTCAGAAGTAACCAAGCAAACACCTTAGTTTTCATGGTACAACAAGATTTCCATAACCAAACATAAACCTTAGGGGCCATTATATTGTCAAAAATGCACTTGTAAAGTTTACTTGGGGCATAATTGTCCCCCCACCTATAAGTCCATACATCCTTCTGCGCAGAAAGTGTGTCGGGGGTGTACCCCCGGATACCCCAGAGTTGGGCTATAAAGTGATCTGTGTAAAAGAATAAAACAATTAAATAGAAAGAATGGGTGAAGAGAGATGAAAAAGATGAAAGAAAGAAGAATAAATCCTGGTTGGGCCGAGTTATACTTAACCCGGCCTGGTCAAGACAGAACCTGCCCCTCTCGGGCCGAATTAACTAGGCCAGAGCCTGTTTGCTATGTGCTGAATAAGAGACATCCAGTCGGGCCGAATTAGCTATGCCTAAGTCGGCCCACGGCCGACTCCACGCTTCCTCCTACTCCCGCCAACGTCACCAGAGCCTCCCAGCGAGCGCCCTCGTCCTCCGTCCACGCCGAGCTCGCCAGGTCGACGCCCTCTCCCGCCAAACTACTCTCAGCCCTAGCTCCTCTCCTCGTCGCCCGGGTGGGCCGAATGAGCACAAGCTCGCCCACCGGACTCGGATCGCTTCACTCGCCGCCTGGTGGGCTGAATGAGCACAAGCTCGGCCCACCACGGGACTCCGCGCTAACAGCTCCACATGACCGACCGTTAAGCTCGCTTCACCAGATCGCCTGTAGGCCGAGGCAGACCCACCGGATCCTCCACTCGACCGGGCCGAATTAATCACCACCGTGCCGAATCTGCTATCCAGCCGAATTACCAATGACCAAAGGCATGGGCCGAGTTATAAAGCTCCGCACTTTATTATTTATTCCAGATGCGCCTCAACAACTACGCCAAGATACGATCGTAAAGTCAAGATCCTCGTGTCAAGAGCCGCCTTGGGACCCATCGCCGTATCAAGACAGGGCACAGGAATATGCCCGTGGCATCAAAGATGCTAGAGGATATGCTGGCATCTCCAAAGATGCCAAGATATGCCGGGCATCTCGAAGATGCCTAGAATATGCCGAAGATGCCAATCGTGGGAACAAGCTTTGTCCCCTGGCTCCCTTTATAAGGAGCACCAGGGGATCGTTCTCGTGAGGCCCCAAGGCTCCTCCCCACTGCTCACTAGGAGCTCTCCTTCCTCTTTCCTCTACTCTCATAGAGAGATCTAGATAGAAGGATAGAGATACTCCAGGAGCATGATTGTAGCCGCAAGTAAGGCAAGTTTATAAGAGATTAGATGTATAGAAGGAGATGTAATCCCCACTTGAGGGCTTCAATCCAATATACGTTGTATTTCTCTTTGTTCATACGAGTGCGGTCTTCACTGCATCATCCCTCCCTGAATTCCTCCACGTCCATCAGCCCCAACTTTAGCCTACCCATGGCATATGCCGTGGCACCACCACGACATTTGGCGCCCACCGTGGGGCCTTCTAGTGGCGTTGGTTGGGTTTCCATCCGGACGGGAACGTCTTCATCAACTTCTTCCTCATAGGGCTCATTCAGCTTCACCAAGTCAACAGAGAACAAAGAGGTAAGCGCAGAGGCTCACCAAGTCTAACTCATCAAAGCTGGTAAGACTCAGCAGGAAGGACTCAAGCGCTACTCCAAGCTTACTGTAAGTACCAAGTAACTCAGCAGGGCAGGTATGACCTAGCAAAACTCACCCAAACACTTCTCCAAGTATGCTGTAAGTGCCAGGTAACTCAATCACCTACACTCAATCCTTCATCCCGGGGAGAAAATAACTCAACCCGGGGACTAGTAAACTTATCCGTAGAGTCACCTTTAGATTAAGAGAGCATTATGGTGATTTAGATCTATACTCCAGCCGGCTTATCTATAACTCGGCCATAAGTTGAATCATCTTATTTGTGATTCTGATAGATTTTGAGTCAGTTAGTTTAAGTTTAGAGTTATCCTGTAACTCAACTCACAGGCCAGCTTCTCTATAACTCGGACAGAAGTTGAGTCAACTTATTTATGATCCAGGTAGAATTTGAGTCAGCTTACTTATGAGTCGGATAGAGTTTGAGTCAGTTTGTTTATGCTTTGAATTAACCTTTAACTCAGCTCAGTATATTGTCTCTGATTCGGACTAACATTTGATTCAGCTTGCCAGGGTATATTAAAATTCCGATTGGTATTCAGACTCATAGTACTAATCATATCTCTGATTCACGACGAAGCTTTATTCAGTTCACCAGATTGCCAGGTTATGTTATGACTCGGATTGATATCTCACCATCTTGCCTGGTTATCCCATATCTCGGATGACTATTGGCTATCTTATAGCTTTATTCAGTTCACCAGATTGCCAGGTTATGTTATGACTCGGATTGATATCTCACCATCTTGCCAGGTTATCCCATATCTCGGACAACTATTGGCTATCTTATCATATCACGAATCTATATCCCATATCTACATCTCGAATCAGATCTCTCAGCGGTTATCCCTATTATCATATCCCAAAGCTTAATCTTGGATCTATATCTCGGATCCATATCAAAGGCAAATTATCGTTACCACGCCAAATCAAGTTATATCGTGGAAATTAGATGATTCGGATTTGAATCATATAACTCGGATTGGAGCCAGATGACTCATCCTTAAGACATAAAGTCAATTTTGAGTAAAGTAACTCGGATTTGAGTTGAGTTAACTCGGATTTGAATCATATAACTCGGATTGGAGCCAGATGACTCATCCTTAAGACATAAAGTCAATTTTGAGTAAAGTAACTCGGATTTGAGTTGAGTTAACTCGGATTTGAATCATATAACTCGGATTGGAGCCAGATGACTCATCCTTAAGACATAAAGTCAATTTTGAGTAAAGTAACTCGGATTTGAGTTGAGTTAACTCGGATTTGAATCATATAACTCGGATTGGAGCCAGATGACTCATCCTTAAGACATAAAGTCAATTTTGAAGTAAAGTAACTCGGATTTGAGTTGAGTTAACTCGGATTTGAATCATATAACTCGGATTTAGAAACAGATGACTCGGATCATATCTTACCCAAAGAGGTTAAAAGAGCAGTGCCAAAGAAGGCCAAGACTCATAACTTACCCGAAGAGGTTAAAGGAGCAATGCCAAAGAAGGGCAAGACTCATAACTTACCCAATGAGGTTAAAAAGAGCAGTGCCCAATAAGGCCAGAACTCATAACTTACCCAATGGGGTTAAAATAAAAGTGCCCAATAAGGCCAGAACTCATAACTTGCCCAATGGGGTTAAAAGAGCAATGCCCAAGAAGGCAGGAAGTCATAACTTACCCAATGAGGTTAAAAGAGCAATGCCAGAGAAGGCAAGAACTTGTGACTTACCCAAACGGGTTAAGAGAGCAGTGCCAAATAAGGCCAAAACTCATAACTTACCCAATGGGGTTAAAAGAGCAGTGCCCAAGAAGGCCATAACTCATAACTTACCTAATGAGGTTAAAAGAGCAGTGCCCGATAAGGCCAGTATTCATTACTTACCCAAAGGGGTTATGACCAGTGCCCATGATGGACAGAAGTCCAGAGACTTACCAAAAGGGGTTATGACCAGTGCCCATGAAGGCCAGAAGTCCAGAAACTTACCCAAAGGGGTTATGACAAGAACCCGAGAAGGCCAGAAGTCGAAAAAACCTGCCCAGAAAGGTTATGAGCAGAGCCCAAGAAGGACAAAGTCACAAACTTGCCCAAAAGGATTATGCGAACAAGAAATAAGTGACAAGGAAGTTGTATGTCAGAAAACAACTCTGGGGATATTTAAATATAAAGCCCATGAACGATTCTACGAATCCCACATGGCCTCGGGGACTAATGTCGGGGGTGTACCCCCGGATACCCCAGAGTTGGGCTATAAAGTGATCTGTGTAAAAGAATAAAACAATTAAATAGAAAGAATGGGTGAAGAGAGATGAAAAAGATGAAAGAAAGAAGAATAAATCCTGGTTGGGCCGAGTTATACTTAACCCGGCCTGGTCAAGACAGAACCTGCCCCTCTCGGGCCGAATTAACTAGGCCAGAGCCTGTTTGCTATGTGCTGAATAAGAGACATCCAGTCGGGCCGAATTAGCTATGCCTAAGTCGGCCCACGGCCGACTCCACGCTTCCTCCTACTCCCGCCAACGTCACCAGATCCTCCTGCAGCGCCTGCCCTCCGTCCACGCCGAGCTCGCCAGGTCGACACCCTCCCGCCAAACTACTCAGCCTCTCTCGCCGCCTGTGGGCCGAATGAGCACAAGCTCGGCCCACCGCTGACTCGCAGCTTTACTCCTCGCCGCCCGGTGGCCGAATGAGCACAAGCTCGGCCCACCGCGGGACTCCGCGCTAACAGCTCCACATGACCGGACCGTTAAGCGCCTCACTGCATTCGTCAGGCCGAGGAAGACGACCCTGACCTCCACTCGACTCGGGCCGAATTAACTGACCGCCAGGCCGAATCTGCTATATCCAGGCCGAATTACCAATGACCCAAAGGCGCATGGGCCGAGTTATAAAGCTCTAGACCCCTTATTATTTATTCCAGGATGCAGTCTCAACAACTACGTCAGCATACGATCAGGTAAAGTCAAGATCCTCGTGTCAAGAGCCAGTCTTGGGACCCATCGCTCAGACCAGCACAGGGGCACAGGGAATATGCCCGTGGCATCAAAAAGATGCTAGAGGATATGCCCTGGCATCTCCAAAGATGCCAAGGCATATGCTGGGCATCTCTGGAAGATGCCCAGAATATGCTGAGAAGATGCCAATCGTGGGGAACAAGCTTTGTCCCCTGGGCTCCCCTTTATAAGGAGCACCAGGGGGATCGTTCTCAGGGAGGCCCCCGAAGGGGCTCCTCCCCACTCTGCTCACTAGGAGCTCTCCTTCTTCCTCTTCCTCTACTCTCATAGAGAGATCTAGATAGAAGGATAGGAGATACAGCTCCAGGAGCATGATTGTAGCCGCAAGTAAGGCAAGTTTATAAGAGATTAGATGTATAGAAGGAGATGTAATCCCCACTTGAGGGCTTCAATCCAATATACGTTGTATTTCTCTTTGTTCATACGAGTGCGGTCTTCACTGCATCATCCCTCCCCGGATTCCTCCACGTCCATCGGCCCCAACTTTAGCCTACCCATGGCATATGCCGTGGCACCACCACGACAAAGTGGGTTAGCTACCATCACATTCTGAATCTCTCTCAATTCCTGAAAAGCCTCAACAGATAGAGGCAAATAGAATAAATCATGGATATCCTCAGAAGAATAAACCTGAGCAGCAGATAAATTTTCATTGAGCACAAATGAGAAAATTTTTGGGTATCTTTCTTTTAAAGGCCTGGTAGATCCATTTAGTTCCCAATTATCTGACCAAAATAAAAGAGTCCCCACAACCCCGGTGCACTGCACCCTCGAAAATTATCCACTTGTTTCAAAACATCTTTCCACCAAAAAGAACCACATAAGTTTTCAAAGATGAGGCACCTTATCTGTGTAATAGGCATGTTTCACTAATTTGACCCAAGGTATATCTTTACTATTATAATATTTATCCAGAAATTTAATGAGCAGAGATGCATTCTTCTTCTGAAAATCAATAACACCAAGTCCACCTTTTTCCTTCGGTAAACAGACAATGTCCCATGCTGCCAAAGCAGGCTTTGGCTCATCATGTTTCTTCCTCCAAAGACATTGCTTGAGTATTCGATCTAGCTGCTTAGTTAATCCTTTAGCTAGTTGCAAGGAACTTAGAAAGTGTAACGGCATAGAAGACAAGGCAGAGTTGATGAGTTGTAATCTAGCCCCCTGAGATAAAAAACTAGAGCTAGAAGTGAGCTTCCTTTCAAGTCTGCAAACCAACGGTTGCATTTCAGCTATAGTGGGTCTAGTAGTACCCAAAGGCGACCCAAGTAGGTAAAAGGCATAGACCCCACAAGACAACCAAACTCATCACCAGCTCCTTCACCGGTCATCGTGAACATTGATTGGAACCATCATAGATTTGCTATAATTAATTTTAAGGCCAAGAAAGTGCAAATTTATGCAATAAAACCTTTAGAGCCCTAAGTTGAATCATATCGTGAGCATAATCATCAAAGTATCATCCGCATATTGTATTATTGGATAATCATTCTCATTGGTGACAATAGGCAACTGATACCATTTGAACATAAGAGCTCATTTACGCAGATTGTAGCAAATCGATCCTGTGGTATATAAAATAGGAGAAAGGGTCTCCCCTCGAACACCCTCTTGCATTTAAACTGCTTTGCAGAATCCCATTGATCGAATAGAAGAGTTGCTAGATGATGTGATTGCTTTCATCCACCAATCCAAACCGAGTTAAAACCTTTGTGCTTCATAATCTCCAAAATAGCCTCATGTTCAATGGTATCAAAAGCCTTAGCAAAATCCAGTTTTAAAATAATGATAGGTTTCTTAGAAGTATGACAGAGAAACAAATACTCAAAAGACCAAGCATACCTTGAATTGACCTATTCCTTAGAAACCCATATTGATTCTTGTGAATACAAGATAGAATCTTATCCTGGAGTCTATTGGCAACAAGTTTAGTTAAGAACTTGAGACATACATTGGTTAGAGAGATTGGCCTAAAGTCATTAACCTCAATAGGAGCATGCTTTTTAGGAATCAAAGTAATATATGAGCCATTAATATTCTCAAGTTTCAGTGCCCGATGAAAATCCTTGGCAATTTGATAGAATTCAGATTGAATGATAGGCCAACATCTCTTAACGAAAAGGCCATTAAAACCATCCGCCCAGAGCACGGTCAACAGCATTGAGGTCACTACCTCATCCATCTCCTTCTTAGTAAAAGGAACAATGATCATCCAACCCTCCACTTTTGTAAGAGATTACCTAAATCAAATTGCATTGAAATCCCTCGTAACATCCCATCTTATCTTTATAAGATCGCCAAAGTAATCCAGCCATAGACTCATGATCAGTGTTCCACCCCATTCTCATCTCTTAAAGCGTAAATGGCATTCCTTCTAAATATTTCAGAGCTATAGCATGGAAGAATTTAGTGTTATCTTCACCTTGTTGTATCCATCGTATTGCACCTTTTACGCCAAGAATTACACTCTGCAAGTAATAACTCCGCCTGTGCACCTTCACAATTTTCCCGAAGTTAAACTCAATACGAAATAAGGCCTAATCTCTTCAAGAGAATAAAAGTAAAAAATGACTTCATTGCCTTTTTGATGAGCCATTTCATTAGAGACTGGTGTGCCATTTCTGATCATGTCTCGTAGTTTTAAATTTATCCACTAGAACGGCTGAGCTATAATCTTTAAAAGACTGCTTACTCCAAGAAGAAGCCACAATCATGGAACCTGTAGATCAACCCAAAAAGTTGTCAAACCTAAAAATCTTTGCTTTAGGTATATTGGTGTCAATATTAACCACACAGGGAGTATGATCGACCCATTTCTAGCCAAAGGTAGAACCATAGAATTAGGATAATCGATACCCAATTTGTGCTAGTGAAAACCACCAACTGCTCAAGTAAGGGTGTTCTTTGCATATTAGACCAAGTGTATGCACGACCTTTCAAAGGAAATTCAAGCACCAGATGCCCAATGATCTCATTAAAAGGAACATATCATTTAAATCTCCACTGTGTCTATTTCATATCGTGCTCTATTAAAGTTAAAATCCCCAATAATCAACCAATTCTCATCTCAAGGAATATTTAAATTATATAGCCATGAAACAAACAAATCTCTTTCAACCCAAAGACAAGGTCCATAAATGTAAACAAGTGTCCAGCATCCTTATTATGTGATGATGTGAATTTGATGATCACACCAAAACGCTTGGTATCAACCAAAATGCCATTAAAATTGCAGAGTTCCATAGAATAATAATCCCGATGCACCAACGAGGGTGCAAAAGAAAATTATCAAACCTCTTGGGACAAAATTTGCGAATAAACCTCCATCAAAAGATTCACATTTGGTTTCTTGCATAAACTATATCACATTCACTCTCATTAATCTTTTTAAAACCGCTTTTGCCTAATCAAGATTAAGCCCTCTCACATTCCAACATAATACCCGCATTTCCTTTTGGTAATATGATTCATTAAAACGAGGGCTATTATAAAACACCACTTGAGACATAGTTTCAAGTACCATAAAACCACGCACTGACCGAATCGATAGAGATATAACTGTCTCAACTCGACATCGAACAAAGACATAAACAACACCGGACACACACTTGAAGGATCGATGACTTGAGAAACCGGCGACGTGGTTCAAAGTAATGACAAATGATCAGAATGTACCATTTATGGATAATGGTCTAACCCTCCAAAAGCAGTACCTACACATAGCTAAACTTTGTCCACCTTTTCATCGATTGGCTTCAAGCTTCTCCTTCGTGAGATCCTGGCCGATCAATGCCGAGTGAGACCCCACCGCTCGCAATATATGCAGAGGGTAACCGGCAGAGGCACCTCATGAGATCGGTGCCATCTTCCCTCGTGACTTGGATCGATAAATGTGGTACAAGCAACACCGCACGACCACGTTTCCTGGGTCTTGGAGGTGTGTCAGAAACAGACTTTGGCCTCATCCCTTGTGAAGCAAGCAAACTTCTGGTGAATCTTCTCTCAGAAGACTGGACAACTAATTTCTTTTTCTTCCCCACTTTTCCTTTAGGAGTAATCTCACTAGTAGCCAAGAAGATTGGCTCCCTTTGATCAGGCTGCACCTGCAAAGTAGACTGAATTTCAACAGGCTTTTGTTTGTAAACCTTTGTAACCTTGTCACTGGAGGGCATATTAGCACAAATTGGGGTTACCCAATCATGTTGAAACAGATCAGTCCATGGAAAGAAATCTTCAGACCAAGATCTCTTAGCTTTTAGCATCTGAAAAGGAGATGTCTGCATTGCTAAAGGTAGCTTGGAAGACAGATACAATGGTAGCATTCCATCAAAAAACCTTCTCCATAACATATCAGGAGGCAGAACATGTCCCACAGTATGATGTACCTGTCCCACATGCAAAAAATCATAGAAAACTTGGTGAGGTCCAATAGGCCCCAAAGGGTTGTTATTTGCCACTTGCCCTGACCAATCAAGCTCCCGTCAACAGAGCCACCTCAAGAGTTTGCATGTATAGAATCCTCAACAACAATAGACTCTGTGAATCCTTCGAGCTCGCCTCTTCCATATTGTTTTGATTCGTGGATTTTGCCCATTAGCCTCATGATTCCCATTATTATCTTGCCAATGAGCATGGTCCCAGCCATTTCTGTGGAATTGAGGTCCCACCCACATATTGTTATTAATACCAAATTTTGTAGGGGTGAGGGTTGCCATCAGCATCTGATCCACATCGAGGTAGATTATCAAAGAAGTGAGCCGAGAGAATAAAAACAGCAGCAGTCCAAGATTCAATAACCCCTCCCACTGAAGCAAATTTACCAAAGTACACATCACGAGGCACCAAAGCAGGCTAAGGGAAAGAAGCATAAACAAGAACTCTATCCTTGATTGGGTCATTACTATTCCAGTAGTGAAACTTCCCGAAGGTGGAGACGGCATTAGCAATGTGCTCATCGCTCAGATTCTAGGGCACCCCCAAAAACATCAACCAACCATGTCGAAAACCATGTTCCGCTCTATGAGTCTCCGTATCATTGGAGAAAACAAATCGGACAAAACTACCGTTCAACTGATAATGCCCATGGTTAACAAGAGCATGCGCAGCATTGGGACCATTAAGTTGGAACAGGCCAACACCAAAGACACTAGGCTGATCCTCAACCACATGGCGATTCAAATACCTAATCGAAATTGATGTACCGATTCCTCCAATGATCAACTGAGCAGCATGCCTCGGTTCCACAATGGCCACCACCCAAGATTGATGCAGGGAGTTGGGTCTTGTGTAGCATAGTAGAAGGAACGGGCAACCTGGTTACTCCACCGTCAATGATCTCATGGCCCCAAGGTAGCTGGACCAAAGGATCCACTTCCCAACTCGCCATAGGAGAGCAATCAAGGAAGAGGGAAGGTAGGCGCGGAGAGCTCTGAAGGACATGCCTCGTAAACGACAATATCTTGAGAAGTTGTAACGACCGGGTCTTTAGCACGGACTCTCCGAGTCGTGGTCGGACGGGTAACACAGATTTTTAGGAACCCATCTTTGCGACTAGAGGAAAAACGATTCGATAAATTCCGCTTAACATGACCATAATTGAAACATTGTTTACATCTAACTTGACGCTTGCACACCTCAACTTTATGGCCCATACTTAAACATTTACCAGTCCCAAGCTCTAAACACTATATCATCCACTACATCCTCGAAACCCGTGGATCTAAGTATCTTCATCGACTCTTTTAAATCCACCGATTTATTAATCGTAGTAGAGTCATTAAGGATTGGAGTTGAAGCCTCGAGACAACATCATTTAAAACGGTCGAGAAACGGATCACTTTGAATATCGTAAACAATAGGAGCATAACCATGACAGTGGATAAGATATCTCCTCAAAGAATACAAGACGCCTAGAATTTGAAGCATTGGATTTAATAATAGATTTAGGCTTTCCTTATAAAGAGCTTGAAGACCAAGTTGCATCCTTCTTTTGACGACCGACTAATGTCCATTCCATATCGCTTCCATTTGCCATTCTTTGAATTCTCCGAACCAATTAGGCCCACCTGCCCCAAAGATGAAAGAAACATTTAAACTTGGAGCAAACATATTTCCTCATTTTGAGAATGTGAAAACCCACAACTTTGGAGGCCACAGAAGGAAAAACTCACACGAAGCAAAGATACCTTGAAAAGCTTTCCAACCCCACCAATAACAGATTCAAGAGCCAAACTGACAGAGAGCTCATCCAGTTTGAAACAAGCTCTACCAAACGAAATCACAAGAATGAAATTCCTGGCCTTGTCCAATGGGTGCACTTCAGAATGGAATTTAGACCGCACATCTTTCGAGAAGTTAATACCATGAGAAACATTTAAATCCAACGAGAGAGGAACCTCATTAAAAGAGGCAGCAGTAGATAAATCAGACTGACCTCTGCCTTTAAACTCCTTGGATGCCAAACAATCCAGATCCTTGGCCGAAACAGACAAGATACGACCAATCCGAACCACGTGCTCAGGAAAATAAAGCTTTTCACCAATGCCAAAATTGGATCTAGGAGGGACTAAAAGGTGTCCAATACGAGAACCCTTTGCATTGAAAAGAGAGATTTTACCACTATTTGAGCACAGTTCAATAGATCCATCATAAGCCTTCATTCTGCCACGATTCAGATCATGTAACATAGAATAAGTGATAGTCCAACATTTGATCTCTCCAAGATCAGACCTAGAAGTAACAGCCTCGCTGGTGCTAGAAATAACTGAAAGCCGCAGATCCCGATCAGCACCAGAGCTACGTACCTCGGGATCCACAACCATGCAAGTGTGGTCCCCATTCGGAGAGATGGAACACGATCCAACAAAAGCAACATGCGTTTGAAAAAGAACCTCCGCGCCCAAAGAGATCAACTCACCGTAACAAGGGGCGCCCCTATGATCCCAAAACCCTTGGAAGTTTGCAAAGTGATCCAATTGGACCAGATACTGATCATACCTTTCGAAGGATTAACCTCCAGATCTGGATCCACAATGAGCACAAACGTGGCCTTCCAGCACCACGTAGGAGAGGACATCATCTCACAGAGAACTGAGGTGGAGAAGGTGGGGAGGTGGGGATCCCGGCGAGAGATCACCGGCGGCGAGGAGAGATGAACTTATGGTGGAACGGAGAGGAGAGCCATCTTCTGAAATTTTTAGACAAACATCAGACCAAGTAGTCTTTCCAATGGAATTAAATATAGTTTTAATTCCATAAATTTTATTTAGACATGTTATTTTATTTTAATTAATTAAACAACTTTTATTCCACTTGGGTAAATTCCAAATATCATTTTCTCATGATTTAAATAGTTATTCTTATTAGAGATTTCTCTTTATTAAAATAGGGATAGATTGGTTAATGCCATTTTATTTTATTTTGGAAATTCCTTATCCTTTCATTTTATTTGGATTTGGATTCTATTCATTCCATTTGCTTAATGGATTGGGCCATGGTTTAATTTGGTCTTTAAATATTCTTTATTTAATATTACTGTCTTTATCTTATAAAATCCATATCTTTTTATTTATAGATCCAAACTTGGTGATTCCAATTTGTAAAATATTATTTGAGATTTATTTATCCTTTTAAATATCTTTAGGATTATTTGCTCACCATTTGGTATGGATTTTAGGTAAGTGCTTTAATAACTTTGGAAATTCAATTTCCTTGTCTTATTAGGTTCATAAGATTTTATCCATGGTTCCAAACTAAGTGAAACCAATTTATATGATTTTATAATATTTCTATTTGTCTTTCTTGATCTTTTGTAAATGTTTGTTGACAAGATTTTATATGGATCAAATCCATAGGCTTGGAGATAACTTGGAAATGATTTTTATTCCATTAGGGTTTAGGGTTTGGATTTATTTTCCAAGTGTTTGAATTTCCAGATGCATTTTATGAGGAAAGCATTTCTCTTAATTTGGATTTTGTTGAATTCAAACTTTAATTAAAGTTTGTTCAAGATGGGATTTTAAGTTTCCATTTAGAAACAAAAGTTTCTTTTCACCCTGATTTTCAACAATAATTTATTTTGTTTATTTATTTTTCACATTACAAGATTTGGAAAATCTTGGGATGTGACAGTGTCATGTGGGTAAAGTGTACAACTTCTGCAGAAGATCAAAATTCTAAGTACTTAGCCGTGTCCCCGGTTATGGACAATACTGAGCAACTAAGGCCTGAAGCTATGGAAGATCTCGACATTCCAATTTCTCAAAGTTAAAACTTGAGGGTGACAACAAGGAATTTGAAGCACTTGGAGTTTTCCAAGAAGTTTAGAATGATTTGACAAAAGATCAAAACTATTTTGAAAAGATAGGATAAAACTATATTGCTTTATGCAAAAGAGCCTAAACCCTACTTAGCCAAATATGCATGTAATGATAGGATCCACTAAATTCTACATAGTAGTGAAACTTGCCAATACAATTCAAATGTATTGACCCTTGTGGCTGCAACTTATTATGTTGCAGGTTTGTTTGATGTTAGTGAAGTTTGATGAATAGTATTACAAGTCTACAACCAACATGACTGCCTATGGCACTTTGAAGATGAAGGACCCCATGCTTTATAGATATTCTGCTGCAATGTAATGTGATAGACAAATGAGCTATGTAAGATGTAATGAATTATTTTATTCCTGGTTATAAAGTTGTATTATGACCTTTGTTTCTTGATATTACATCTTAACTGTGGATGCTAGCTATTGATCCAGGGACTAGCATTGTAAACACAGGGATCTCTACCTTATTAAAGGTTGTGAACCTTACATGGACAGCAAGGTCAAGCCCAGGAGCTAGGAGGAGCAGGCAAACTCAAGAGCAAGCTCAGGAGCCAGCAAAAGCATATCAAGATCAAGACCAAGAGCAAGATCAGTATCATCATCAATATACTACACCAACATGAAATCTTGTGGTGAGTCTCATAAAACCATCACATGCTTTCATCAGACTATCTAAACAAAATCATGTGAAGCACCCTAGAGGGGTGAATCTATCCTAGAGATTTCAAGTATAAGGATAAGAAATCTAGCTCAAACATAAACACTAAACCCTCAGACCAGCATCACTGGGTTCAGTGTTACTTTGCAACTTAGATCAATTTCATTTGATCTTATCAAGATCAGGGCACATCTCAGAGAGAGTAGCACCTCTAATCTTGCAAAATTCAAACAAACTAATACTCAACCAACTAGGAATCAAATCCTAAAGCCTCAGACCAACATCATAGGCAGGAAAGTTAATACAAGTTTTCATGTCAACTTGTCAGTATTAATCACAGGCATAATCAAGCTAAGCCCAGAAATAAAAACCCAATCACATGTGTGCCAGAATACAACGGTATCACAAGGACAAGTTCTTAATGAGCTAAAACCAATATTTACTTAGCTTCCAGAGATAAAAAAGGACAATCACTACATATCATTTTCCTGAAGCCAAGTGCTAGGAATCAATATTAAAATGAATCTATACATCCATAGAAAATCATTAAATATAATGATTTGATTCAGAGTGTATCATATCAAACAAGCCCACCTTATAATTGCAATAAGCAACTACTGAGAGAAATCCACTGTCAGCACAAGTATTCTGAAAGTAGGGAAACTTCTCAGATCAACAACATAATCCAATCAAGGATTTCCTTAAGACAATAGCATAGATCATAGTGGATTTCCACTAGGCTAAATCTGACAGGCAACTAGTATCATCAAAGCTACTATCAATCCTTAACCACAGCAGACAATCATTTCCCATGATCAAATATGATCAACACTAGATCTAAAGCATCATAGATATGATCAACAAGGGGTAATGAACCCTAATCCAGAGATGAACCCAATGAGCACATAGTCACTCAACATGAGAAGCTACTAGATACACACCAAAAGGAATCATGGCAGTAGAATGGACAAACACCACAGAGACCACTTACCCGAGGTCCTCGCTGATGAATCGAAGAGGAAGGAGGGCCGACGAACCATGGCATTGTGGAGCACCAGAGGGGCGCTGCAACCTGCACCTTCCACGGTGGCGGCCGTAGCAAGACAAGACCAAAGACACCACCAAGGCGGGATCGCTGGCAAGCACAAAGATATTCTCCGAACCCTAGAGATAGGGAATAGGGTGGAACTGACCACGGGGAAGCCCCGGAGTCAAATCCAAGCGGATAGAACAAAAGAGCGTCGTCAACAACCCCAAATCGCACCACGGCGGCCAGAACGGCTGCCGACGGCGAGAATCGACGGTGGCGGCATCGCCGGCCACGGGGGCGAGTCAGAGGAGGAGGAGATAAGGTCGAGGGAAAGAGAGGAGGCAGAGTGGGCTAGGTGGGCCAAAACCCTTCGGGGTAGCCATTTGACCCTGCCCTATTGGGCCACTTTGGCCCAATAAGCCCAAGGGGCCAGCTCAGGTTATTTAATAAATCTTTTGATCAATTGGAAAAGACCAAAATACCCCTGGCCCCAATAAAATTATAGAAAATAAATTAATAGTCCAAAAATTATAAGTAAAATATTTTTGGATTCACAATAATACATTTTGTCCAAATAAAATAAGATATCAAATTTTGGACATTCCAATTTTTATAAGAATTTTGTAATTTAAATATTCCTTATGGAATTTTACAAAATTATTGAAAGGTGATAAAAATAAATAAAAATCACTTTCATTATTTATTAATATTATAGTATTTTTGAAAATACTAAATAAATATTTAGTAATAAAACTTTAATAATTCATATTCCTATAAGGATAAATGTTTATAAGATAAGTAAAATACCAAAAATCTTGGAAAATAAGAATTATAATTTAAAATATAATCATATATTATTATTTCAATTAATTAAATATTTATTATTAAATAACTAAAAAGTAATAAGCATTATAAAAATCATATTTTATTATGCATAAATCGCAAAAATAACATTTACATATTAAAAATCTAATATTTTACTTTTGAGTTAAACAAAAATTCAAATATTTTAACAACTCAAATATAAACTTATTTACTTCATTAATAATTCATAAAAGAATAAATAACATTTATTAATATCCTTGAAATGAGTAAAATAAGTTTATTATATAGTACAAATCTTAAATATTAATGAAATAAAACTCTAATGGTTTAAAAACATTAGAAATATCTTTATATCAAACTATCTTCAACTCTAAGTGAAGATTTTATTCACAATGAATTCTAACTCATGATAAAAACCTTAAAGAACATCTTGTGAATAAATCAGATCCTTTCCATTTACTTTAAATTATCAAATTTCAACAATTACCACAACACTATAAAAAGTTTGAGGATAGATAAATGAAATTATACCTGGAATTATAAACTCTACTCACTTATCTATAAAAAGTAAATTATACTACTCTATCATAGAATTAAGAAACCATTATCTCAAGTAACAGAACAAACATTCTTAAGTAACTTAAAGCACACATTTCAGATATACAAGATACCAGGGTGTAAGTATCATACTTGCAAAACTATCTATATTTTAAAGTTAACTTTAGTCTCCAAGAGTCTAAATATAGTACCATACACATTACTACATGTTTTATAGTTAACTTTGGTCTAAAGTAGTTAATCTATAAAGCAGCTCAAGCTCAAATCATTGGATTAAAACAAATAACATCAACCATCACTAACTAACCACAAGGTTTATTTAGAACTTAGAAGAGAAACCCTTTTCTTCGAAGGTTATCCTTTTTGCCACTTAAAATAAGAAACCTTGTATAAGTAATCCTAACTAGTATATCATAAGTATGAATACTTTATTCCTACATATGTATTGACTCCAACCACTTATAAACTCTAATAAAAATACAACTACAAAATTTATCCAAAAGGACCACACATTCCAAAGTAACCACTTTAAAAATCTAAACCTCAGGACAACGTTGTTTCCGGGATTTATGCTTAAAACGTGCATCACACTACTTATGCATAAAAGCATATTGCTTCTTTAAACATTAGTCCTTACCGGACCAATGATGCTGATTTCAGATTTTTGGATCTTATACTGACTCGAAGACCGTGAGTGCATAATCTTGCAACCAAAAAAGGCAAGTTCACACTTGATCATTTCCTTTGTTTATTTTCTGTAAAGTATTTTACAAATCCAGTGTTGTCTTCACCTGCATTTGAAAAAGGTCATAAAACACTATTTTCCAATAATAATGAGAACTATTGATTATTGATCCAGGGTGATCAATTAATCTATTAAATCTAACAGTTGGAATACCACTGTTCAGAACTATATCACCTAGGGCTTAATAACAATGGTCGCCAGTGATTCTTGCGCCATATATTACGCGTTGACCATGAGATTTGGAATGGGACGGAGAAGTCAGTTGTATCTTCTTCCTCTCGCATGAAGCCGGATGTGCATGTCATGGATGTTATCCTTGTAGCGTTCATATTAATTGGTAATTCGTAGAGGATATGCAGCATATGGGTGGGAACCCTCAACATCCCACAATAGTTCTGACATCTAACGGTTTGTACAAACCATTGCCGTAATTCTTTATGTGGGCATATTGTACATCAAGGAGGCATGCGAGGTCGAGAAGGGGGCAGTGATTGGCTTGGATCATCTTCTGGGACCCACATCATGGAATTGTGCACGGGAATATAAGCTGCCCGGTTGTGCAACAAAGAGTTGATCTCTCATGGGTAAAGTAACGCACCTCTGCAGAGTGGAAGAACTGTAATTTGTAACTCCCTGTTCTGGGAAGGAGCTGCGAACGCGGCGAGAAAGGAACCCCATGAAGGTTCTGGTAAACCCGTGAAGGCTGACGGACATAGCTTTTCAAAATAAAAAGCAACCTTTAAAGAAATGTTTACGAAAACTTGCATTGCCTACGACCTATGGTCTGTGGCTGTAGTTATAGTGCATCAGACACTCCTTTTCTAGTGAATTTTCTGAGTACGCTCGTACTCAAAGTATCTTCTTATCCCTTTCTAGATTCTGAAGCCTTAAAACGAAGACTACATCAAGATATGCTCCAGTACTTATCAAAAATAGCTGAAGCTCTTCAATGAAGACAAGGAAGTAAACAAATACCTCAACTCAAGTGAAGACGAAGTTACCAATTAGATAGAAATATAGTCTCTAGCCAAAGAACATATCTCTATAGTGTATTGCACTAGCAGTAATGCCAATTCCTTAGTTAAGTAATAGTTTTAGTAGTATTTTAGTTTTGCGTTATTTATCTTTGATTCTTCTTCGTAAGAAGTTCTTTCTCCCCCTTTAACCTAGAGTGTTCTCTGGATATTATGTAAAGACTGAGTAATAACCTTTAAGCCATGTATTGGACCCGCTATGTTTCTGTTGGGCCATTCTGAGGGATGTAATACTACTGAGCGGTGTTTCATTAGTGTTATGTCAACGGCTATAGTGTACTACATCATGCAGTGGTATGATGGGTCCCCGCAACGGGTAGGTCCTGCCCGTACCATCCGACCGTACCATGTGTCGGTGGTTTTGTCTCGTCAAATACTTTCTCCTAGAGAAGACGGCAGGAGGATCCGACATTTACAGCCACTAGAAACCACGAAAAACTACATTAGAAAGGGATCTGAAGGAGGAACTTGGCTGGAGAGAAAACCTTGCTGATCCACAAATCATTGGAGGATAACCCATTATCCCCTTCATCATCAACTGCTGCATCTACATCACCACCACTACTTTCATCCTCCATTCTTTAGATCTTGTTGTAATTCTAGATTCAATTGTGGTTTGCACTAGATTCATTTCATTACTTTCATCCATCCATTTGATTATGATGATGTTGTTGATTGCCTCTATGTGTGAGTAGTTCCTTTATTCTTGGGGAGATGGAGAAACCCTAGCACTATTATGAATTTGCAATAAAGATGATATGATCTTGTGTCCATATGACTTGTCGGTCTATGATTTGATTTATGATTTGTGTTTGATCTCTCTCTTTAGATGGTATGTGAAAGTCGACCACATACCATTTGCCCTTTGGGACTAAAGGGAGGGAGAAATCCTTTGGACGTGATTTGGGATCGTACCCAAAATAGACCCGTGACAGATTGGTGCCGACTCGTGAACTACGCGATCAAAGGAGGAACAAAGAGACTCCCTAAGCTAATTACAATATCCACGGGAAAGCCCTTAATTGCGGTGGTCTGTATGGATGACTGCTCTCAGGCATCGCAGTGGTTATTTAGAGATGACCTCACTCTTGGCTCAACAAAGTGGCTTCCTACGAGACTTATAGTGAACATCTTATTATGGAGCTATCTCCACACATTACATGAAACAAGAAGTATGTTATCTTAAATTGTTAATAATAAAAACACCATGCTAGAGGAGTATCCTACATCCCCGAGGACGTTTTAGCCCTATTGCATTCACCCACGTTTTCATACGAACTTGCTACTTGCTTTCTTTTAATTATTTTAATTACATTCCTGTACACAACCCAAACACCTTTCAAACACTCTTTACGTGAGATCAAAGGCAACATACAAGTATCCTTTGGTAGATAGTAATGAGGAGCATAAAGACCTTTACCAATATCTCTCTATGGTTTCCATATATTTACTTCGAAACTAGCTACAATTGATTTGTGCACTTGCAGTCATCAAGTTATTTTTTGGCGCCGTTGCCGAAGAGCTAAGCGCTTTTGGTATTGGTTCTTAGTTACTTATTTTACTATTTGTTTTACTAAAGTTGCTTACTAGTTTTAGGTAAGCACCATGACTATTGATGACCCACAAGTATAGGGGATCGCAACAGTCTTCGAGGGTAGTAAAGCCCAATTTATTGATTCGACACAAGGAGAGCCAAAGAATATTTATAAGCCTTAACAACTGAGTTGTCAATTCGGTTGCACCTGGAAATAGTCTTACTCATAGTAGTTTATCAGTAGCAACAATTTTGTAGTAGCAATACCAAAGTAACAGTAGTAGTAAAATAAAGACAGTAGTAACAATAGTAGCAAATAGTAGGATTTGAGTGTTGTAGGCATAGGGATGGATGGACAGGCGTTGCATGGACATGACTATTCATGTAATATCAAGATCTAAGGCATTTGCAGATAAATAAGATAAATCATCCAAGTACTAAATAATCATATGCATGTGTTCCATATATAGTCATACGTGCTCACAATGAGAGCTTGCACAACATCTTTTGTCATGCCAGCCCGTGGCAGCGGGGCCTCAAGGGAATATCCTGGAAATTAAGGTACTCCTTTTAATAGAGTACCGGAGAAAAGCATTAACACTCTGTGAACACACGTGATCATCATATCACAGCCATCCCCTCCGGTTATCCCAATTTCTATCACTTTGAGGCCTCGGGTTCCGAACAATAATATGTGTAAACAACTTGCAGATAATATGACAAAGAATACTATCATCATGAATCAATAACATGTTTAGATCTGAGATCATGGCACTCGTTCCCTATTGACAAGCATTAAGCATAACAAGTTGCAACAATGTCAAAATCGCTAAAAAAGATACTAGGCACCATGCCCTAACAATCTGATGCAATTACATGATAGATCTCATCCAATCTCTACCATCCCCATAGCCTACTGCGGGGGATTAGTCACTCATGGATGGGGAAACATGGATGGTTGATGGAGAGGCATTGGTGATGATGGCGATGATCCTCTCCAAATTCCCCGTCCTGGCAGGGTGCCAGAACGGAGTTTCTGGATCCGAATATTAGTTTCTGATGGTGCGGTGGAGCGGAACTCTTCTCTAGAAAACATTGAACCCCCATGTTTTAGGTCAGAGGGCTTATGTAGGCGAAGGGAGAGATCGAGAGGGTGCCCGAGGTGGCCACACCACCCCCTAGCGCGGCCAGGCCTGGTCCGCGCCACCAGGCGGTGTGGGCCCCTCGTGGCCCTTCTCCGTCTCGTCTTCTAGCTCCGTGAGTCTTCTGGTAAAATAGAAGTTTTGCGATATTTTCCGAGATTTTTCCTGAAAGTTGATTTCCTGCACAAAAACTAGACACCAAAGCAATTCTGCTGAAAACAGTATCAGTCTGTGTTAGTTTTATCCAAATCACACAAATTAGAGGAGAAATAATAGAAAAAGTGTTCCGGAAAGTAGATGCGTTTTGGACGTATCAACTACACTCGGACTGATGAATCAGCTTGATGCAACTAAATACCTCGGGAAGTTCAATAGATAACTTGTTAAAGAATTCCCGAGCGGGGGTGAACCAGAATACGAGGTGAACCCTCACTTTATTGCCATAATGAAAGAAAATACATTTGCAGGAGATGATCTAGATGAGGATCCTTACACACATCTAATGCATTTTACCGATCTATGTTGGACTCTTAAATTGAGAGGCTATTCTGGTGATGAATTAAAACTGAAATTGTTTAGCCAATCTTTGACTATCACTGCTTTAGCTTGGTATAGAATTTGCCCTATAAAGACAATAGATAGTTGGGAGAAACTTAAAGGAGAAATCGTGATTCGATTCTTTCCCAAGGTAAAGACTGCTGAAGTGAGAAGGGCGATAACAAACTTGAAGAACCGCCCAGGTGAAGGCTTGGTAAGGGCCTTCAAAAGTTATAATACTCTACTTTGTAAATGTCCCCATCATGATTTACCTGAATGGTATGTTTTACATATCTTTTATGGAGGACTTAATAAAGAAATTAAACATGAGCTAGACACCAACTCTGGAGGCTCATTTATGGAGTTAACTATAACTAAAGCTTGGGAACATCTTAAACGTATTCGTCGGTAATAGAAAAACATGGGGATTTGATTTAGGCAGCGAAGGAGGTATAGAAATTGAATATGATTGTCTCAATGCTTATAAAGAATCTGGTAAGGTAAAAGAAACTACTGATGAACTTCAACTTGATGATGATATTGTTTTGCAAATTCTTTAGTCTTTTACAAAACATGTTGAGGCTCCTAAAAATGACTGGTTCCATTACACTCCACCACCCAAGCCAGCTATGGAAGACGATCCAGTAATAACAGCTCCTATCGAACCATTGCGGGAGGCACCCCCATATGTTGAACCCCTACCTTTTCCCAGGACGGCGAAGAAACATATGATGGCTCGGCAGCAGGAGGATCAACATGAAGAAGAGCTATTCCTAAAAAATCAAGAAGAAGCACAAGTAAGAAAAATTGAAGAAGTAAATGTACAAGAGGTAGAGGATCCATCGAAGGAGGACATCCTGACCATGTTCACTCATTGCAACGTGATTGAGCTAGATGCTGAGGCTTTGCAGTTCGTCAAAGGTAAAGTAAAAGCTAACAAAGTTGGTAAGCATATTCTCCCCTAAAATTTCGGAGGAACTTCCTACTACGGCCTCTGTGACATAGGGACAACTTTTAACGTAATACCTTTTAACTTCTATTTAAAAATCCAAAAAGAACTAGCGCTTGCTGAATTAGAGGATATGGACATGACTATAGTGCTTGCTGATAAGACACTTAGAGTCCCTATGGGAATAATTAGAGATGTTCCAATATATGTTGGACCATACAAATATCCTATTGATTTTGTGATCATTGATATGCCTACTGATGTTTATTGTCCCATCATTTTCATAAGAACATTCCTAAATACTGCAGGAGCAAACATCGATTTTAGGAGACAAACTGTGTCTCTCAAGTTTGGTGAAGAGAAAATGGATTTTCATTTCTCCAAATTTGACCATAAGCCGGCTATTGAGGAACTAGATGACGATGAGTACGAACATGAGGAAGAAGGTAACCTGGTCAACTTAGCCTCGGTAGTCATTAAAACTCCAAATGATGATTTAGCAAGGAGTTTAGTTAATAATAATAATATCCTCTATGACATAGAAAGAACTGGAATAGATGATTATCTTGATTCCACATCGTATGTGGATGCAGAGATTAATCAAGAATATGAAGAACCTATAAGAAAGGCGATGAGGATCTTCCCCCTCCAACACTTAAAACTTTACCAAAGGAATTAAAATATAGTTTTCTTGATAATACCAATATATTCCCTATTATTATAAGTTCTAACCTTGCAGAAAATGAGGAAGAGAATTTAATGAAGGTCCTTCAGATGCATACAAATGCTCTTGGATATTCAATGAGTCCTTCAATATCCACCCATAGGATATTCATGGAGGAAGGATCTCAGCCGGTTGCACACTTCTAGCAAAGACTTAAACCTCACATGAAAGAAGAGGTAAGAAAAGAGATAATACGGTTATTAGATGTAGGGATCATCTTTCATGTAGAAGAGAGTGAATGGGTAAGTCCTGTTCATTGTGTTCCTAAGAAAGGTGAATTTACTATTGTCGAAAATGAACATAATGAGATGGTTCCCATAAGGACCGTTGTTGGACATAGGATGTGCATTGACTACAGAAAACTTAATAAAGAAACAGGAAAGGATCATTATCCACTTTCATTCTGTTATCGCCGTATTTTGGCCAAAGACGGAGATGGGCCGTGATCAAGATGGGCTTGGAAGATACGTATATTCAACGTGTTGTTGGATCGGCCTAGTGCATGGATTTGGGCTAAATTGCCCGTGTATCTTGTATCATAGTAGGTTTCGTGTTTGTTTAGGTTCCGTTTATGTTTAGGTAAAGATAGAGTTGTAGAGTTATTCCAAAAGTAGAGAGTCTCCGGACTATAAATATGTACCTAAGGTTATCGAAAAAGGAGGACAACCACGTTCACAACAAACACATTCTCGGCGCATCGCCACCCCTTGTTTCTAGGGTTTCTTTCGGGTAAGTGCCATGTTGCCTAGATCGCATCTTGCGATCTAGGCAGTATCTACTTATGCGTTACCTGGTTTTACTCGTACTGAAGCGTTGTTGATGGCGAGTAATACCATTATCATAGGTTGTTTGAGGCTAGCATCGGTGCTTTTTCATTGTTATTGTCGAAGTTATGCTACCTCTAGCTATCTCGCTACTCTTGCACCTTTTCCCGAAGTGTAAGGGTAGCATCTTGCTTGATCTTTATTTAGTCGATTCGATCTGTTATAGTTGTGCCTTGTTTACCAAGGTTTAGTTTAATATCTACGTAATCAGGCCTTACAAACGGGTTGAACGATCCAGTAGTACATAGGGACGTGGCTTATTCGTTCTAGAGGAGATGTTCCGGTAATTGACTTTACGTTGGTCATTAGGCCTCCTCTAGGGTTAATATTCTTCATCTTTTGTACGCATCGTGCTCAATTACGTGTAGGACGCCCGCCACGTGGTGAAAACATTAAACCGTCAGAGATCGATTTAACTTGTAATGATCAAGCAAAACCCCATGTTATCGTGAATCTAATGCGTAACCATGGGCAATCGGCTCTAGGAGCCGATTTACTGGAAACCAGGGAGCCGATCACGGCTCGAATTTTACGATACTTGTTTACCATGCAGAAATCAATCGAGCAATCCTTCACCTTCGACCAGGTATAGGTCAGGCACGCTCGAACCAAGCCAGACGTGCCGAGTTTTGCGGGCCGTCCCGAGGGACCAGGGCCCACCACAGCCCGGAGCCTCCGGCTCCGTGTTGCTTTCGCCGCTCGCCGTGGGTTTTGGCAGCAACACATTCGCACGCCGGTGGGACGTTCAACAACGTCTACATCAACATCCGACGCTGCGATGGAGAAACAGACTACCACTTGACGATCTACAGCGAGCACAAGGCCAAGTACGACGAGATCAAGGCTCTCTTCGAGGAAGACCTCATCGGCTCTTTTGAGAGGACCCGTAATAATGGCATCAGGTGGAAGGGGTTCTCCCCCGAGGGCGCTCTTAATGAGGTGGATTTGTCATTCTTCTGAGGAGCGCACTGCAGCTCTCTGACAGGAAGTCAACTACATGGTGGCTCATTCTCGCACCGCCATTCTCGAGAGCCCGTGAACGCTGAGCGTCGCGTTCGCGTAGTTCAGAGATCATGAAACATCGCATTTCCGCCGGGCCTACTTTAGGGACTCACCAGGAGAAAGACCGCACTGTGCCACACTGCCATTCACACTTGCAGCCCGAGCCGCCAGAGCAGCTTTACGCCGCTTCTACAAGGTCGAGGCGACCAGCGATTGCCAATTCTGTTTGAGCCACCTAAGGAGATCCCACACGGATATATGTGCGCCACGCGCCGGATCGCAATAACGACACGCACCAAATAGATTGCAACCGCAGGAGTTTCATGCGCAGAGTTCCCGGGCAGGATCTTCGTAAGCGGCGTACGGAGCAGCGTCACGGGATGGACGCCGACAAACAGCGTATAGCCAAGTATGCCATCGAACAAGTCATGAGAATCTAGCCCCACGGCTCAAACAAAGGAGCAAATCGGTACCATCACGAGGGACCAGCTTGACCGTCGAAGAGAAGGACAATCGGCTATTCAAAGCCGTACTTAACGAGTTTGATCTAATTCCGCTGCCACCCAAGTATAAGCTCCCTGAGTTCTCAAGGTTCAGCGGATCAGCAGGGTCAAGCTCGATCGAGCACATAAGCCGATACCTAGCACAACTAGGCATGATTTCGGCATCGGATCAGATGCGCGTAAGATTTTTTGCGCAATCTCGACAGACCAGCCTTTGGGTGGTACACCACCACCGACTCAATTCATACCGAAGCAACCGGAAGAGCACTTCCACATCCAAGACCATTCGAGGCTACCGAGGCGGCATTGCGCACTGCACAAAGTGCGGAAGGGAGAAATCACGAATACATCCAGCCAGATCCAAGAACCGATGTTACTCGCTCGCTTAATCGAGAAGGAAGCAAGAGCTGGCAGTGTTGGGTCTCGGCACCATCAAGGATCTCGCTTTCGGTAGAGTACAACTCATTGGCGCACATGGCCCAGAAACGGACGATGTATGAACAGCGCCACCCTGAGTTGTACCAAGACAAATTCAAACGTCCGATAGGCCTGGTCGATGCAGAAGAAGAAGATCCTACACAGGACCAGGAGGTGGCCGTGGCCGAATGGACTCGGGGGGCAGATCCTGTGGCCTGCAAATGGGTGAAACAGCAAGGGCCTGCGAAAGGGTTCGACTTCGAGGTGAGCAAAGCTGAGCAGATATTTGATTTGCTGCTGAAGGAGAAGCAGCTGAGGTTACCCGAAGGCCACAAAACCCCTACGGCTCAGGAAATAAACGGGAGATCATACTGCAAGTGGCATCATTCGTTCACCCACACCACCAATGAATGCAAAGAGCTTCACCGCCAGATCCAAATGGCGATAGAACAAGGTCGTCTGATCCTTGGGCAGTTCGCCATGAAAGTGGACACAAACCCATTTCCCGGCGTCAACATGGTAGGACTTAGTCGCTCCGCGAGGCGTCAGCTGGATTTCTCGTTCGACGTTAATATGGCAGGGTCAGGGTACCACCATGACACGTACAAGGAGGAAGGTGGTCGCTCTCGGGGCAAGGAAAGAAAGGAGGCTAGTCCATGCGACCGGCCCAGCCACAATGACAGGCGGTACTTAACAGAGGAACAAGTGAGGAGAGTGCGATATCAGAAGCCACATTCCACGCATATCCTTAACAAGTATGAGCGCCAGGATGACCAGCGCCGTGGCGTCGAGAGACGAAAGATATGAGCACCTTGCTAGGGGACCGCTAAAAGAAAAGGAAGGCGCAGACAAACATTGGGATTGTCCTTTCTTCAAGCTTCTTTGGGACGCGGATGAGCCGATTGCCTATAATCGACAACCGCCGGAATGCGGTCACAGAAGGAAGACACGAGGCCAGTCGTTGTTCAAACGTCTAGGGCCTCTTCCACCCCGTAAACGTCACAGGAGTCCGCCGGCGTAAGATCTCGAAAAGCCAAAGAATGACAAAGACGAAGACAGTATCACCGTCAAGGTGGTGTCCCGACGACTCGACACACCTGTAGCGTAGAGTGCAGCTGCAGAATTTGGAGGAAGTCAAGCGCAGATTCCACGCTTTGAAGAAAGCACGCCTGATCCGCCGTCAAAGTGAGGCAGACTTTGGAAACGGAAGATCGCCCGACAAGGAAAGAGTGGCGCCCCAAACTGGTAAAAGCCGATGCAAAGACATCGGCTGGCACAAACATGGTGTTTATACTCTCGTCAGAATTCTGCGCGCCAAGAACCGATGAGCTACTAGTGGCACAGTTTGACTGCGGTCCACGGCCGGTTATCTTTGAGAAGCCACGTGAGAAGGGTTACAAACATCTGAAAGCCCTGTACCTGCGAGGTTACATCAATGGGCAACCTGTCAGCAAGATGTTGGTGGACACCGAGCGCAACAATATCATGCCGTACTCCATGCTACGACGCTTGGGACGCCCACGCAGACCGATCAAAACCAACGCCACGTTAAGCGACTTCAACGGTCGGGCCTTCGAACGCAAGGCGTCGAACGTGGACCGATAAAGGCGGAAAACCGTACCCACGTCATTCTTCGTCGTGGACAGCAAGAGCACTTACACTGTCTTGCTAGGAAGGGATTGGATTCACGCTAATTGCTGCATCCCGTCCACAATGCACCAGTGCCTGATCCAGTGGGATGGAGACGAAGTGGAGGTCATCCACGCAGATGATTCTATCGAGATTTCCATAGCTGGCATGAACGTCTGGGAAGCAGAAGACCAAGCACTACAAGGAATATGGCTATATATGACCCTCCATTTTCGTCACAAAATCGTCATAGTAGTCCGTTTATGACGATTCTATGACGATTTTGAGATCGTCAAAAACTGGGCGTCGCAAATGAACTATAACGACGTTTCTTGCAAAATCGTCATAACCGTCTATGACGATATTGGATCGTCATAACGTCTATGACGATCCAATATCGTCACGAGCCTTCTAGCCTGGCCAAGTCAGATCCTACGTGGCCGATCCTACGTGGCAAAATTGTGACGAAATTAAATCGTCGTGGTGTGAATTCAGCCCATCCATTGGTCGTCTATGTAGGCCAAGCCCAACAATTGGCTTTTTCATTTTAATTAGATGGGCTTTTCTTTTCATTTAGATGGCTAGACCCAATATTTGTAGCCTTTATTTTCTCGATATGGCTTTTTAACGATGCATTTTGTTTTGGGCCTAGCCTTTTAAGGTCTATTTTTTCTATGGGATGCGCCTTATTACAGGCTCTTCCTTTTTATTCATCATTTAGTTGTGTTTTATTTAAATTTGAATTTTATTCCAGTCCAAAACCTTTTCAGATCCATTTACACAACTTCAACAAGTTACATCAATATTTTATAACATACATAGGAACAAAACATCAATTTTCAATATTGTAATACATCAAATCATACACAGGAACATAAAAGTAACTCTATTACACTACGATCACATCCACAATGTGCAAGGTCAAGCTCCGTCGTGGCTTCCCCACTTCGCTGGACCGACAGAATCAACGCTATCTCCTCCCGTTCTGGCACATCAACACTAAAAATAAGATGGAGCATGATTATGAACGACAATTATGAACCATGAAAATATGTAAATGTGCAATTATAATTGATGTGCATGTTTCAGAATATGGTTTTGAAACCTAAACGCATGTTTCTAGTACAATAGAAAAATCTTCCTCGAATTAAACAGTAGAAAAATCAAACTACGAATATGAGAACAGGTTCTAGTTCAAACAACGGCACTACTAATAATATTCAACAGGTTATAGTTCAAACAACACAAAGGCACTACTATTACTAGGAGTAGTTGCAAAGTTTCAAAGAATTGTTACTTATGTGGAGTAGAAGAAGCATAAACCTTGGAAATGTTTTAAGATGTATTGTCTTCTCTTGATGTGCGTGAGAAGATTGATCAATGTTGTCGGTATTAATAGCCTCATATGCTACACGTTATCATACCGCCACAAAGATGAATACATTTAAACTTTTGAGTTGCAAGACACAAGGAGATAAGAGCACAGTCCACTAGAGCCGATAGTGTAGATTAGAAGAAGCATAAACCTTGAACAATAAAAGAAGTCAGAAATGCTAGAAATATTCCACAAGGTCAATAGCATAATAAAAACTAAATTGGTTATATTTCATATGAGGGACCAAAGAAAATTGTTCCAGAAGATATCTCAAGTTACGGAACAGCATGTATTAACCATCCCAAGTACATAGTGAAATATTAAACCATGCCTGAGGCGCATCCACAAAAGGAGGGAAAAGGAAATTTTACCAGGATGCTCCCATTGATCAAGAACATGGGCATCGACCTAGAAAAGCATCCCTGTGAGGCGCATCCATTGTTCACCTTGTAGAGGTAGGAGCTAGCCAGCTTCTAGGACAGGTTGGTGAAGATGACGATATCTGCATACAATAGATGCAAAATAAAACCCGTAGAGGAGGATCAGATCGATCAAACAGATCATCCATTAATGCATCAATGGTTAACACGGAAAGAGCTAAAACAGGGAAGTCCCCATCCTTGCACACACAGTACACTAACAGATAAGTAACCATCCATCCTTAGCACTTGGCATATAACACAAACAGATTCATTCCTTAGATAAGAGAGCTGAAAGGTATCATGACGTATAACTAGGTAATGTTTTAGTAAAGATCTGCAAATGACTCTTTTCTCAAAGGGAATGAAATGATAAACAGATTTGCTGCGCACTCTAGTGCACATCAGGTGGCTATTGTACTTACCATCAGGTGTCCATAGTACTTAATATCAGGTGGCTATTGTAATAAACAGATTTAATGCGATCTAGATTTGTAAGTGACCGATTAAACTAGTATCGAAAATATTAAGAAGAATTTATTTTACGATCTTTTGTAGACAAAGTGCCAAGGAAATGAAAAGAATTGGTAAACAAAAGCTAAAATAAGCAAACATTGGTTATGCAAATAGATGTATATGCCAGCAAACGGGCCTCTACATCACATAAGTGGAACAAAACTCTCCACAGAAGCAGGGCTAGAACAAGCTTTTGCATATTCAGGGTAGTGCATTTAAGTATTTAACAAAGAAGAAAGCTGAATTCAATTTAGAATATGTATATTTTCATCACATGCAGTTTGGATATTTGTATTGAGTAGGTTAAGTTGAGCACTTACCTAATCAAGATAAGTAAGTGCCGCTGCGTCTAAACTCAAAGATGTGAAACTAGTGCCGTGGCCGGGGTTGATGTGCCCCAGCACACGGGTAAGCATCATATCTCCCTCGGGCCTGCTATTAAACAAAATTTTACAATAACCCAAAGAATTTAAAAAAATAGCAAGGATAAACAACTATCTGCAATAAAACTAGTTGCACAAGTAATACACAATGAATTTAGAACATCAGTACATTTAGTAAACTAACACCACGTAATTGCACACAAGATTTAAGTGCCATAGAACTATAAAATGTAACGACTTATGAAAAATTGAAACCAAGCTTGATAAACCATTGATAAATTGTCTACAAATAGTTTGAAGTTTCTCTATTAGTACATCTGAACATAAACCATTGATAAATTGGCTACATGACACCTCTCAACTTGACCATATTTACTTGCATGAAAATGAGTTCATGTGGTCGCTGAGATGTATGCATTAGGCCAATATACATAGAATCGCTAATTTGGCTTTGATCTACCTATCAATCGCTCGAACTCAACTATCCAAATCCTCAGATTTAGCTGCTAAATATCCATTACTAGTTAAGTTGCGTTAGACAAAGGTAAACAAGGTGCAACTAGAGTAAGCAAATCAAGAAAGGAGTTGCTACCGAGTGACATAAAAGTCTACTTCTTTGGTACCGGTACTAGATCGCCTATACAACTACATCTCACATGGTACACGCTAAAAGCAAGCATAAACAACAACATTGAAGATCTCAATGGCTTGCTAGTAAACAAATACATATATCAAGGTAACCAACCTGGTATGGTAACCGAGCTGATTGAAGATCTCAATGGCACTATGCGTACATTAAATACTATCTAAACAGGATGTGTAAACAACACATTATTTTATTAACATATCTGAGCATTTGTGAGCACAAATAAAGGGGCGTAACTTGCAAAGGTATATGCATGTTTAAAGAATCAAACATGGAAGCTTTACTGCTCAAAGTGTTCTTTAATAACTTGAAAATCCGCTTGCTAGTGAAATACCAGATTCAAGAACCATTTCCCCCTTATCACGGATATACCCACAGTTGCACATATCTGAACAAAGCCAAGTTCCAAAATCATTTCAGTTCCACTAAGTCAGACAAAGATAATAGGATCGAAAAAACCATGCACTATATGTTGCATGATCAAATGTGACGATACAGGTTACAATACTCAGTCTAGGAGTAATACCAAGATGTTACAAGCAAGTAAATGCAAGTAAACTGTAAACAAAGGTGTTCCTTATAGTCCAATTACTAGCTACTCAAATTATTATATTACTACTCCATGTTCGTTGTAATCCAATGGTCGTACTCAGCGAGGTCATTGCCCCTAGATGTGGGCCGCAATAGATCATGTTTGTTGAGTACAAGTAAATAGCTATCCTCATTTTAGGACACTTACAACAGGTTCATGATTCTTGGCGATGCTATATAAAATAATGGTAGATAAAGTATAAGAAAAGCATCCAGGTTTATCTTGCATACTAACTAAACTGCTAGAAAATAAACAATTTTTTGGCTACCAAAGCAACCAAATACAAGCAATACATGGACCTTACAAGATAGCATGGAACTTACAGGCTAGAAACCTTAACTGTTCAAGGGAAAATCTTAGTCTACTATAACATCGAATGATAGTTCATTAGTCCACTATAACAAAGACAAGCTTGCATACTAACTAAAATACAAGAAAATGGCTCGCGACATGATCTGCGATGACATGTGCACCAAATCAGGTAGCTAGTTTGGGGTGATAGATTATAGCGATCGAGCCCACAACAACCTCCATGAATGGGGAAATAGATGATTGGACGGTTGTGTACACTAAGCATACCTCCATGGCGAGGAGTTTCCGATGAGGAGCAGAGCAGCAGTGCTTGTTCTGACGACGGGCATGATCCGGGCGAGCAATCAGACACAAAGAACAAAGGCGCCAAGAGCTAAGAGAGCTAGCTAATACTCCTAGGTGAGCGAGGAACAGGGAGAGAGAGGAAAAGGAGCTGCAGGCATCGGGCGTTGATTCGGTCCTGTGGGTTCCGCCTTGGAGAGGACCTCGAGGTCGACGATGTTGAGTGACATGTCATTCGGCCACCTTCTCCATGAGTCGCGACTTCCAGCCCTTCCATCTCTAGGGTGAGGCGCATGGCGGAGCCTGGGGCGACGGGGGACGGAGGCGGAGCACAGGGCCCGGTGCCTCGGCGGCCCGGGAGCGGAGGCGGAGCACGGGGCCCGCGTTTATGTAGGAGACTACCGGGACGAGCGTGGAGAGCGCATGGAGCAAGGAGACCATGGCGGCGTCGGCGCCCGAGGACGCGGCCTCTGGGCGGATCTTGATGAGCATGAAGTGCCCGATCGGGGCCGCGATGGAGGGGGCGGCGGCGGTAGCGGAGGACATGGCGGCTGCACGAACGATGGCGGAAGGCTTGAGTCGGCAGAGTAGGTCGGGGAAGATCGAAGCACGGCGAGGACGACAAGCGCGGCGCCTCGATCTAGCGGCGGGTGGAGGCGGCGGGTGGGTGAGAGGAGAGGAAAGGAGGGCGCTAGGGTTTGGACTTTGGAGGCAGGGTATGGTCGGTCGCGTGCGTGCGTGGGGTGTTCTCAGGCCGTGTGCTTCTTCTTACGGTGATCCACTACGCTACCGGATGGCGTTGAACGGACCAGATCATGCCAAGATGGAGGATCCATGGGAGATTGTTTATCGCGATTTGATTGGTTGAAAACGACCTAGCTATGAACATTCATACCTTCGTGACACGCATATGACATGTAGGCACAATTGTTGACGTGGACAATCTCTTATTTTCTAATTTAGACGATATGACGATTTAAAATCGTCATAGTGAGCTACCAATACCTCCCGAGATGCATTTACTAGGTTATGACGATTTGAGCTAATAAAACCATGACGATTTTAAGCAAGATCGTCGTAATTTTCTAAGGTTTTGAACCTCCTGAATAGCTTACGACCATTTAGTGCAAAATCGTCATAATTCTATGACGATTTTTTCCACGGTCACTATTAGAAGGTCATAGAATAACACATTCCTTGTAGTGAAGAGCCGATCTCTGGAATCAATCTAGACGGCTGCGAGCGTATTGAAGCTACAAAAAATGGGGTGAGGCTGGTCTTATCCACTGGCCTTATAGAGTAGAAAAGCCCACGATCATCCGTGGTACGGCCGATCCCTCCGATCGGCCACAAAAAACAAAAAGCAGCGATCATACGACAAGCTCATGTAGTGAAAGGCAGAGATGCTCTGCCACTGTAAAACAATAAGGTGTAAACCGTCCTTGACGAATGCAAGCAAAAAGGGGGCCGATTCAAGCGATCGGCCCAAATTATTTTTGTTATCCTCACCTACCGTTTGCCCTGTGTTTAGCGTCGATTTAACAGGTGACGGAAAAGCTAGGGTATGGGTTTACATCCACTGATGAGCTAGAAGAGATCGACATTGGTCCTGGGGATAAGCCACGACCAACATTTATCAGCAGAAAGTTAGATCCGAGTCAAGGGGCCCGGCGATAGCCCCGTTGAAACAATATCCGCATCGCTCACCGGGACTACAGAGATGCTCGGTTGACAGAGCATCATCGAGCATCGACTCCATCAAAAAGGATTTCGCCGCTTCAAGAAATAGCACGACAAATGAAGGCCGAAATTCGGAAGAAGTCAAGAAAGAGGTCGAGAAAATGTTGACCAAATTGATCAGCCATGCGTATGCCGAGTGGATTTCTAGTATCGCACTCAGAGAGAAGAAGGATGGCCGATGGCGTGTTGCTATAGATTTTCGGGATCTCAACAGAGCTACCCCAAAGGATGAGTATCCGGCGCCGGCGTAAACATTAATCAATGCGCACCTGGTCATAAGATTCGAAGCTTCATGGACGGCAATGCCGGTTATAACCAGATCTTCATGGCTCCGTAAGACATACACAAGACCGCATTCGAGTCCTGTGTTCGGGGGGTTATTTGAATATGTAGTCATGACATTTGACCGAAAAATGCCGCACGCACTAAAGGGCCATGAATTATATTTTCCATGATCCGATCGGCAAACCGGTGGAAATCTACATCGATGACGTGGTGGTCAAGTCCGCTTCAGCACGGACACTTGGACGATTCAACGCGCCCCGGACCAAAAAGAAAAGAAAATTCGCCTACACGGATGAATCCAAAGAAGTGTGCCTTCGGGTGACGGCCGCCGCTTCTGGGTTTTTGGTCCATGAACGCGAATTGAGATCGGCCTGAAAAGTCGAGGCAAGTCACGAACAATGAAGCCACCCACTACAAAGAAAGAACTGCAGTCCCTCATCGGCAAGATCAACTTCGGAAGATTCATCTCTAACTGTCGTGAAGGATAGAGCCGCTCATGGGACTAGTAAAAATCAACTGACGAGGAATTCCAAAGGGGCGTAACAACGAGCCTTCGACGAGATCAAAGAATATCCGAAAGCCGCCATGTTAGTTCCACCGCAGCCCGACAGCCGTTCTACATTTACTTGTCGAGTCGACACGCCCATCGCCTCGTAGTGGTGCAAGTTTATGATGGCTGGAGCGAGTCGCCTTTACATAAGCGTATGGATGCTAGACGCAGAGACAAGGTACCCGATATCGATAAGTGGTGCCTCCGTCGCTTTTCACCGCACTAAGTTGCGCCACATTTTGCTATCGCAGAGATCATCATCATATGCAAATCGACGTCATAAAGCACATGCCGTCGGGCCCTATGTTAAAAGGCCGATGGGCAAATGGATGTTTGCATTATCGAATTTGACATCCGTATCAACCCCGAAAAGCAGTTAAGGACAAAGGCCGGCCGATCTTATCGCTGAAAGGATCAACACTAACATAGCAAAGACCGTCCATAAGAGCGGGCTATGTTTTTCGACGGATCGTTTGTGACGATGGTCGCGCATCGGCATTTTACTCGTGTCGCCTGGGGCAACATTTTCCTTCTATCGATTGTCTACCTCTCGCACCAACAATGTAGCCGAGCACGAGGCGATACAAGGGATGGAGTTACTTCAAGCCGGAGCGTAAGCGGTGGAAATTTTGGAGACTCAAGTTGGTGATTTCAGCTCACGAGGACTACAAGTAGAGCGAGTCCTCTTCCCATTATGGCTGCACCGCCATGATGATGGCTAATTCCGGTACATAAACTTCACTTGATCCCACGATCGCAGTATACCGAGGCAAACGATCTTGCAGATGGCTTCGTTACAAGGACGTGGTAGAAGGAGCCGACGCTCGTGCAGTTCGAAGCGGACGATCGAGAGCCGATATCTTCAATTACTTGAAGGATTCGGCTCGGGGGGCACCTAAACGGATAAGGTACAAAGCCATGAAGTACGTGCTTATTGGGGATGACATGTTTTACAGGACTCTGGAAGGGCTATTGCTCAAATGCCTGGGGACAGAGGCCAATCGCTCCTACACGAGGTACAAAGGCGCTGTGGAACTCACCAATCGGCTCATAAGATGAAATGGTTGATCAGCGATCGTGGTTTTATTGGCCCACCATGCTTGAGGACTGTTTCAACTACTACAAAGGGTGTCAAGCATGTCGAAATTTGGAAAATCCAGATGGTACCACACAATGAACCCCATCATCAAGCCTTGGCCATTCCGAGGTTGGGGCATGGACATGATCGGCAAAATCAATCCTCCATCAAGCAAAGGCCACATGTGGATTCGGCTATCACCGACTACTTCACTAAATGGGTGGAGGCTGTCCGATGAAGTCAGTGAACTCAAGGATGTTATCAATTTTGTGAAAGAACATGTCATCCATAGATTCGGATTCCCAAACTATCACGACCGATGGAGGTTCGGTCTTTATTTCTCGTGAGTTTAGAAAGTTCTACGAGGACATGGGGATCAAGTGATTAGATCATCTCCATACTATGCTCAAGCAAATGGGAAAGTCAAGGCCCAACCGAGCCTCATCAAGCTGATCAAGAGAAAAGTCGATGAGCACCCAAGGCGTTGGCACGAGGTTTTGTCAGAAGAGTTATGGGCTTATCGCATGTCATGCCATGGAGCAATAAAAACCTCACCATACCATCTAGTATATGGACAAGAAGCCGCCCCACCGGGAAATTACGGTGGATCGAGACGTGTCACTTTTCAGACGATCTAACGATCAAGAATACGCAACCCGATGAGTGACAAGGTGGAGGATTTAACCGAGCTCAAAGCTATGGTCACCGGAGAAAATCAAAGAGAACAAGGCCAAAGTAGCTCGTGCATACAACAAGAAAGTGAAGCCAAAGGAGTTCCACTTTGGTGATGTATGGGAAGTCGTTGCCTTTGGGGACTAAGGATGCAACATATGGTAAATGGTCTCCAAATTGGCACGGTCCGCAGTGGTCGACCAAGTTTTAAGAGGAAACGCATACATGCTCGAAAGCTTGGATGGCGAAAGTTCCAAAGATGGCGGTCAACGGTCAACATCTCAAGAAATATTTCCCAAGCATGTGGGATGTTGGACAATAGAACTTGAGGGGCCGATACATGAAATCGGCTAAGTAAAAGGATCTCAACAGAGCTACCCCAAAGGATGAGTATCCGATGCCGGTGGCAGAAACATTAATCAATGCAGCAGCTGGTCATAAGAAACATTAATTAATTAAAAGCACGAGAGACGATGGACAGTAAAAATATGGGGGCCGATGCTGAAAATCGGCCGAATAAAAAAAAATGTATAGCCGATGCACGGTCATCGACTCTAGAGGTTCACGATGTTACAAACAGGTGCCGACATACAAGCCATCAAGAAATGCTTCAAGGCGTGAGGGCGCCAAGACGACACGATCCACCTCGGCGATCTCAACCGCTCATCTTCATCTTTGCTGGTCACTAGTCGCTTGTGGGCACGTTTTCGATGGGCAATGGGTGATTTGGGTCGCCTGCTTTGAGAAAGGTCGCAGTCATCGCTTGAAACCAAGAAGTGTCCGCTTTAATGTGCCTAAAGATGCGACCAAAGTCCGACCTGCCTGGCGTTTTTGGGAGAAGCCGATGGATAGTCATCGGCTCTTTGCGATTTGACTTGTTTAACTGTATGCGTGCAGTATGTTGAGAGCCGTTGCAGTGTCATCGACTTCTAGGACATCGACCTATCATGGCTATCGGCAAGATCAGGGGCGAACAAGGCAATCTTCGGGAAATAGATTTTCATTCATTCAAAAGATGATTGCTTACAAAGGACGATTGATTACAAAAGGGAGCCTACTACATCAAGCATCGTTCCTAATCTAAAGGGCGAGATCGCCGCCGCTGCCGCCGCCGCCCTTCGCCTTCGCCGCCGGCCCATCGCCGCCGCCGAAGAAACCAGGGGACCTCTTCGCCTCCGTCATCTTCGGTTTCTGGACCCGGCGGAAGCGCTTCCGGCGGATACTGCCGGAGGAGGTGTCCTCCTCCGATTCCTCCTCCTCGTCGGAGGACTCGACGCCGCCCCACGACCAGCGTCGTTATCGCTTCGCCTCCCCGTCAACGAGGAATCAGAGGCTCTTCACCGCCCGGGTGGGACGATCGTCTCGACCAGACGGCTGAAATCTGTCCCTTTCGCCCCACCATCGGGCGAATATCGACGCTGCCGTATGGGTGCTTCCGCGCCGGCTCCTTGACGCTAATCGAGTTGGAGGCGTGGGAAGACACACCGGAGGAAGCAGAGGAAGCCATGGCAAGAAAGAGGGTTTTTTCGGCGGAGGAAGAAGGGTTTTTTGGCTACTGGAGGAAGATGGGGACTGCGAACTGTTTAGGCTGATTTAAATAAGGGGTAGCGTGACGATTCTGTTCTGCCACGCATTCTGTCGACGCGCAGCCCGATAAAAAAAAGAGGAGAAGAAGAAAAAAAAACATACAGAGTGGTTTTGGAATTATCATTGCCAAAACCAGGGGGGCATGTGTTATCGCCGTATTTTGGCCAAAGACGGAGATGGGCCGTGATCAAGATGGGCTTGGAAGATACGTATATTCAACGTGTTGTTGGATCGGCCTAGTGCATGGATTTGGGCTAAATTGCCCGTGTATCTTGTATCATAGTAGGTTTCGTGTTTGTTTAGGTTCCGTTTATGTTTAGGTAAAGATAGAGTTGTAGAGTTATTCCAAAAGTAGAGAGTCTCCGGACTATAAATATGTACCTAAGGTTATCGAAAAAGGAGGACAACCACGCTCACAACAAACACAATCTCAAGATCGCCACCCCTTGTTTCTAGGGTTTCTTTCGTAGTAATATGTCGCCTAGATCGCATCTTGCGATCTAGGCAAGATTCACTTATCGTTACCCGGTTTTACTCGCATCAAGTTCTTGATGGCGAGTAATACCATTATCATAGGTTGTTTGAGGCTAGCATCGGTGCTTTTTCATTGTTATTGTCGAAGTTATGCTACCTCTAGCTATCTCGCTACTCTTGCACCTTTTCCCGAAGTGTAAGGGTAGCATCTTGCTTGATCTTTATTTATTCGATTCGATCTGTTATAGTTGTGCCTTGTTTACCAAGGTTTAGTTTAATATCTACGTAATCAGGCCTTACAAACGGGTTGAACGATCCAGTAGTACATAGGGCGTGGCTTATTCGTTCTAGAGGAGATGTTCCGGTAATTGACTTTACGTTGGTCATTAGGCCTCCTCTAGGGTTAATATTCTTCATCTTTATGCGTGCAGTGCTCAATTACGTGTAGGACGCCCAGTTACGTGGTGAAAACATTAAACTGTCGTAGATCGATTTAACTTGTAATGATCAAGCAAAACCCCATGTTATCGTGAATCTAATGCAGAACCATGGGGCAATCGGCTCTAGGAGCCGATTTACAGGGAAACCTGGGAGCCGATCACGGCTCGAATTTTACGTATACTTGTTTACCATGCAGGAAATCAATCGGAGCAATCCTTCACCTTCCTGACCAGGTATAGGTCGTGGCACCGAACCAAGCCAGGACGTGTGCCGGAGTTTTTGCGGGCCGTCGCCCGAGGGACCAGGGCCCACCACCAGTCCTGGGAGCCTCCCGGCTCTCCGTGTTGCTCGTCGCTGCTCGCCGGTGGGTTTTGGCAGGCAACACATTCATAGATCAAACTCTAGAGAGGTTAGCTATGCATTCTCATTTCTGATAATTAAATGGCTATTTTGGGTTTTCTCAAATTGCTGTTCATCCCTATTCCTACCGCACTCGAATCCTATTGTTACCATTATCATTATTGTTTCTTTGTTGATGTTACTACAAACTGTTGCTACTAATAAACTTCGTGAGCAAGAACTATTTCAAAAATAGCTGAACCGACAACTCAGCTTGTTAAGGCTTGCAAGTATTCTTTGGCTCCCTTGTGTCGAATTAATAAATTGGTAATACTACCCATTTAAGACTGCTAGATCCCCTATACTTGTGGGTCACCAAGACTATTTTCTAGCTGCTGTTAGGGAGCATAGCTATATTTGTAAGTTCACTTGGATCTATTATTGTTCACTTACCTTTCATCATGGGAAGTCTCGTGATGGAAAGTTACCTATTTTACCATCCACTAAAAGAAGACGACAGTCCTAAACACCTCTCGCTCTTGATTCACCGTCATTATAAGTAAGCTTGTTACACCACCACCACATACACATGCTACACACATCGCTACTACCGAGTCCGAAACGCTTTAGATGCTCATGATGTTACTTCTACTGTGCTTGATGTGAGTGGTTCATTAGGTCCTTTTCTAGATGCTACTATGGCTAGTCTAGGAAACACCAAAACTCCTAGTAAAGACATTGTTACACCTGTTAGCTCAACTGAGGCTAGTGAGAGTTATGATATTAATGATGGTTACATTGAGTTCACTGATGATTTTGTTGAAGAGTATCGAAACACACATGGTACTAGTGCTATGAAGAGTCTCCTTGCTAAACGTACTATTATGCCTAAGTTATCCTCTGATCCTAAGTTTGCCACCTCTCCCATAGATATTAAAGATGAAGATTATGATTTCTCTCTTGATTTATCTTATTTAGATATTGTTGAGAAAGAACCTTTTTGTGGTACTAAACATGAGAGTGTTGTGGCTCATATGAATGAGCTTTCTACTGTGAGTGCTTTATTCTCTGATGATTTTAATATGCGCAAGTACTTTGTTGCTAAGATCTTCCCTTTTTCACTAAAAGGAGAAGCTAGGGCTTGGTTTAATAGATTGCCTCCTGGTTCCATTGATAGCCCTGATTGCTTGATTGCTTCTTTCTTCCAAAAATATTTTCCTCCCAGTGCTAGACATGTCGCTTATTTAGAGACTTTTGATTTTAAACAGGGAGAAGAAGAGAAATTGCCTAAGTCACGGACAAGGTTCTGTGCCTTGATTCATGCACATCCTGGATGTCCATTACCTAAGAATGAGCTTCTTGATCTTTATTATAATGGACTAACTGATGATTCTAGGACCTACCTAGATAGCTTTGCTGATTGTGTTTTCTGGAAAAGGACTCCTACAGATGCTGAAGAATTAATGACCAAGATAAGCAAGAATTATGATGATTGGACTTCAACTGAGCTGAATACACCTAAGCCTATTACTCCTGAACCAGTTTTTCCTGAACCAGTTCCAACACCAACAACAAAGAAGAGGGGAGTTATTGCATTGAATGATCAAGTGATGAAGGAAGCTAAGAAGTGTCTAAAGGAGAAAGGTATTACAGCTGAAGATGTGAAGAATCTACCTCCTATAGAAGAATTATGCAAGCCAATTCCCCACTCATATACTATTGAGGTACACTCTCTCCAACACTTTGATGAAGGTGATATTCCTTATGGTAAGCCTCCTGATCAATGTTTAGAGGAACTTGACAATTTTATTGTTAAACAAGGTCATTTAAATAAACAAGTTCATAATCATTTATTGGAAAACTCTAGAGCTATCCATGAGTTGAAAGATATTGTGGAAAGAACTTCCAATGATGTTAAAATGCTTTGTAAACACTTTCAAATGGTTCAAACCCAACTTGATCAACTTTCTAAGGTACAAAAGGATATGCTAGTTAATGCTTCAGGAGATAAACATGCTTATGGAATTAGAACTAGGAGTGGTATAGCTATTCAAGATCCTTTATCTCCTGAAGGACACCCTAAAAGAATAGAGCAGGATTCCCAACAAGGTGAAGATAGTGGTAGTACTCGTAAGAGGAAGAAAAACAAACATAAGAAAGTTGAGGAACCACTTGAACCTGCTATAGATCCTAATAGTATATCTGTCTCTGATGCTGAAACTAAGAGTGGTGATGATAGAAATGAGTCTCCTGATAAGGAGGAAGGTGAGGAAGAACCTTAGAAGCACACTAAGAACACTAGGTACACTAAGAAAGATTTTATTTCTAATAAGCATGGTAAAGAGAGAGAACCTTGGGTGCAGAAACCTATGCCTTTTCCAGGTAAGAAACACAAGTCAAAGGAGGAAGAACACTACAAAAAGTTTTGTGAGTGGATGAAACCTTTACTCTTGCAAAATCCTTTGACTGATGCTATTAAGTTGCCTCCTTATTCAAAGTATATGAAGGATATTGTATCTAATAAAAGGAAGATTCCTAATGAGGAGATTTCTACTCTGCTTGCTAATTATTCCTTCAATGGTAAGGTTCCAAACAAACTTGGTGATCCAGGTATACCAACTATTCCTTGATCCATTAAGAATAATTATGTTAGAACTACTTTATGTGATTTGGGAGCTGGAGTTAGTGTTATGCCTTTTTCTCTCTATAAGATACTCTGGCTAGAAAAGTTGATACCAACTGATATTTATTTGCAAATGGCTGATAAGTCAAATACTATTCCTATTGGTATATGTGAGGATGTTCCTGTTCAAGTTGCTCATAATTGCATGGTCTTAACTGATTTTGTTGTGCTTGAAATGCCTGAAGATGATAATATGTCTATTATTCTTGGGAGACCTTTTCTTAATACTGCAGGTGCTGTCATCAATTGCAATCAAGTAAAAGTAACATTCAATATTAATGACAAAGAGCACACTGTCTATTTCCCCAAGAAGGTTGTTAAGATCTATTGCCTGAATTCCATTGGAAATAGTGAAGACATTAGGTTGGAGAAATATATTGTCCCATTCCACAAGAAAATTTTGGAACTATTATGATTGGGACCATTGCTATCAAGTATGAGGTAACATAATCACCTTGTGGAATGCAAAGTTTTTTTCATATAAGATTGTTTTGGTAACAAGATTTGATCAACCTTGTTACCAAAAGGATTTTAATGAACAAAATAATGTTTCCACTGTGGTTATACTTGCTTTCTTTTTCCTTTATCCTTCCTAGTCTTTGCTTTAGCTTTAGTTTTGCTAGTTGTTTGCTTGTTTGAGTTTCTTAGAGCTCCTGTAGTTTGGCTTTTGGTTTGCTTTTGCTTCTTCTGAAAAAACTGTTACTGCGAGAAAATCATTTTTCATACCCTGAAAATTGGCCAAAAATAAAGTTTCCCAAAAAATCCCAGAAAATTCAAAATAAATTTTTCCTCAAAAAAAGGGGCAGAGTGGCACTTGAGATGACCTAGGGGGCCACCCTAGGCCACCAGACCCTTGGTAGGTGCGGCCTACCAGGTGGCGGCGCCTGGGGGAGGTATGGCCCACCTGAGGCCCTCCAAGCTGCCTCCTCAAAGCCACCTTCTTTATCTCTCCCGAAAAACACCGGAAAACTTGCTCAAGCTCGAGTTCTTGTTGTTCTTGCTCGCGATTTTCGGTCTCCTTGTTCAGCCCACCTCAAGTGCTGATTTTTGGAGGGTTTGCTCCTTGGTATGTGCCTCCTCCACTTGTCCAATTAGATTTGTGATTGGTAGATTGTATCTTGAGTATTTTTCTTCTATAGGTGACTGGTTGTTTGAGATTGCATGCTTCTTCTTGGCTTAGAAACTTTGTTTTGATGCATGTGTAGTCCTCTAGCAAGTTCCTATAGTAGTTGATCTTCATTTATCAACTTAGAAATCACTTGGTTTGATGGTTGTTTAAAATTTCAGAATAGGGAAGTCATGGACCACCACACCTTTGGTGACATATTTGAGAGTGATGCACCTAGAAGGGCAAGGCTTCCAAGGTCATCTACCAGTACTAGATCCTCATACGATGAGGATCTCATCACTCCGCGATTTGGTGACGAGGGAGATGAAGGGGATGCGCACCCCTCTGCCTTTCCTTGCCAAACTTTCTTGCAAGCTGCTGGGATTCTTAATGATTTCATGACTTTGGTGTAGAGGGTTGTACTAACAAGTTACATGCAGGACGAGAGTGCACAATATGCTTTCCTTACTAAAACATTTGTGGAGAGTTTCTCCTTTACTAATAGTATGTTCACGCCTTCTATGTCCTTCAAGATTTATGGCAGGGCTCATTCTATGACATTGAAGAAATTTTGCAAGGCCCTGGGACTTGGTACAACTGGGTCATCAAAGAAGATTACAGCTCTACCTGCTGATCTGTTAGAGCTTTACCGAGGAATAACCAATGATGATGACCGTAGAGCTCAGCGAGGGAAGATAAAGAACATGCAACTTTCAGCCATCAGGTATTTTGCCTACTATCTATCCACCAGTGTTCTTGGTAGGGAGAACACTAATAATATCTCCAACTATAAATTGGCCTTCTTAGCTGTTGCGCTCAACAATGAGGACAAGTATAATCTTGGTTCTCTCATTGCTCGTCGTCTAGCTGCTAAGGGACCCATTTATGGAGGAATTATTGCTACTCATGTTGCTGCTGCCTTAGACATTGTTGTTGATCCACATGATACTGTTTTGGCTCCTCAGAGTCTTGATCTTGCTGCCATGAAGGCACACCACTTTGTCACCACTAGCTCTACTCTTGAGAACTTGGTTTATAGAATGTTGTTTACTGACGGGGAAGAGAGAGAGAGATCCCTCTACCCCAAACCACTTTGTTCAGTATTTCTCAGGGACCATGGTCACGCTCGAAGGCAGAAATGGATGACAATCTGCGCTCTCTCAACTTCCATGGGCACTATCAGGAGGAAGCACCATCATACGACCCCCCTGCGTATTACACAGGGGAGGCCTCGAGCTCGTACCAAGACGAGGGAGCTTCCTCAACATACTACGGAGGTGCATCTACTTGGGAACCATGTGTAGAGGTCCCAACCCAATAAGGTAGAGTCCTCCTGTGTTTTACAATGCTAGTCCCTGGATCAATAGCTAGCATCCACAGTTAAGATGTAATATCAAGAAACAATGGTCATAACATAACTTTATAACCAGGAATAACTTAATTTTATTACATCATACATAGCTCATTTGGCTATTACATTACATTGCAGCGGAATAACTATAAGTATGGGTCCTTCATCTTCAAAGTGCCACAGGCAGATGTTGGTGGTAGGCTTTGTAGTCCTAGTCAATCAAACAATCTTCATTTAAAAACAATCAACCTGCAACATTACAAGTTACAGCCACAAGGGTCAATACATTTTGAATTGTATTGGCAAGCTTCACTTTTATGTATAATAAGAGTGGATCCTATCATTATATGCATATCTGGCTAAGTAGAGTTTAAGGCTTATTTGCATGAAGCAATATTTTATCCTATCTTTTCAAAAAGGGTTTTAAGTCCTTTGTTAAATCTCTTTTTCCAAGTTCCTTGAACTCCTTGGTAGAAACTCAAGTGTTCAAGTCCTTGTCAAAATCCCTTGAGCTACTTGGTAACCCCAAGTGCAACAAGTTTTATCAAAACCTCATGAGTTCCTTGGTAACCCCAAGTACATCATGCTCTTGTGCACCTTGGTAACCCCAAGTGCAACAAGCTTTATCAAATCTCTTTGAATTCCTTGGTACCCCCAAGTGCATCAAGTTTTTATATTAGAAGTTGGAATGTCGAGATCTCCCATAGTTCAAACTTTAGTTGCTCAGTATTGTCCATAACCGGGGACACGGCTAAGTACTTAGATTTTTGTTAACTTCTGCAGAAGGAGTACACTTTACCCACATGACACAATCCCATCTTGTTGCCACCAAAGGGCTCACTGGATTAGTGCTCACCAAGATGGAGTACTGGCAGACTGAGAATGTGACGAAGTCTTTCCAAAAGGTCCTTCCATACATCATTGCTAGCTTGTCTTCAGCCCCCATGAAGCATTCCAGATCCCCATGTCCGGTAACTAAAGACAATGTATGGACCTCCCTAATGTAGTTGACTAAGCCAGAGCCATAATAGCATGTGGTTGTACACGAAAGCCACAATTGGAGAAACATGTTCAATCTCTAAGTTTCCTAGGTGGTTTTCATTTGGAGCACAACACAAAGTGATTGCCATAGACATGGTTCCCTTTTGTTGCCACCTTCTCCAAAACATAAAGTGTCCACCACCTAGGTGGTTCATTGTGTCCTTGTTTTATTATATAAAACACAAGTCTTTTCTCAACCTTTGTAAAATCTCAACATGTATCTCTTTTCAAAACATAGCATGGCTAAGCATGTACAACTTCAATATCTTTACTAAGGAGTGTATAGGGAATCCTATTAGGATTAGTATAGCATAAGTATAAAACATTTTCATGCATGTTTACAAAATCCACTAAGTATAATGAAAATAGTAGGTCTTTTGTATGATAGTGTAACTTGCCTTTTTGTTAGGGAATGAGAGTTACTCCTTGATCTTGCTAGTCTCACACTTTGCTAATTTCACTACCATCAAACAAGCATAGTATCAAGTAGCATTCCAAACCAACATTCAAACAATATTTCACATACACAAAGCAATGGATCCTAAGTCATGCAAAAAGAGGGTTCTATTGCAAGGTTGGTCTCTAATAGGTTTATAAACTTTGTAAGGTCCACATTGGTCATTTACCAAAATGGCAAAGTCATTAGTTAGAGGGTTTTGCTCAAAGTCTATTTTAAAATCCATTCAACATTTTATGTGGTGAAAATTATTCTTTTCAAAGCAAAACTTTATGTTTTTCACCAAGTGAGTTACCCTTGGCAAGGCTTGGTGTTTTGGGTCAGTAAGTTTGGTCCATAACATTTTCCCAAAGTTTTCCTTGAAAAACATTTCCATAATAAAATCAATGAGTTTATTTGGCTAGAAAATGACTAAGTTAAATAATTCAGCTTAAATTTCACAAAAACCATTTTTAACACTATGGGTTGGTTCCTAGGGTCAGTAAGGTCACACAAATCCATTTTGCAAAAGATTTAATCCTAAAATCAATTTTAAACAATTTTTATACTCTAAACAAGTACACAAATGTTTCTGTAAATTCAAACAAGCTAACAGATACTATTTTCAAAACTAAGGCCATGGTTGGCTAGGGTTTGTTCTCCTGATTTTATTGATATAAAATTTGCCAAATTTGGACGTGTGGTTTGAAAGTTATAGCAATTACAAATTTGTATTCTAATCAGATCAAAATTCTATTTTAAATCGAATCCTGAACACGTGGCTGCTTCTGATTGGGCAATAACGGTTCGCTCGGATCGGCTACTGGGGTGCGTTGGATCTAACTTAAAATGTGCGGCGCAGATCGACGCATACCCCTTCGGTAAGTGGTTCTATTTTATCCATCCGATCGACATCGGACTCGCTTTGCGTCGCCAAGGACGGTGGCGCTAGGTCGACAGCGGCAATGCTAATGGCTAGTTAGCGCGGCTAAACAGGACGCGAAAAAGAGGGGGAGGATGCTCACCAGGTTCGAAATGCAACACTGATGCTCAACTCGCTTGCGGTTTGGCGCAGTTCAGCCGTCACCGTGATTCCTCGCGGAGTTCTTTGCGGCGGCGGTGCTCTCGGGTTGTCGTTGTTGGCGAGTTTTGAGGGTGCGCTGAGGCAAACAGACCATGCGGTTAGCTGCGTACGGTACTGGGGGTCACGGCAGCATCATTGATAGGTGCTGGGGTAGTCTGCACTCACCGGGAAAACTCGCCGGAGTCGAGGCAGGAGGCGGCGATACTGCTGTTGCCGAGGTTACGAAGGCTACGCGCTTGTGGTGTGAGGTTGGTGCTGGAAGACGCGCAAGAATAGGGGTAGCAAGCTCGTGTGCTCTGGGAGGTGGGGGCGGTTGGACGGCGCCGGAATCGGCTGGTGAAGCTCGTCGGAGCAGTGAAGTTCGAGCTCGAAATTAGGGTAGCCTGGAGGTAGAGGGGAGGCGGTGTCTGGGAAAAACGGAAGAGGGGAGGCAGGCGCTCTTATCGTGCGTGATGGCTGGGTGAATTAACGCGGCAGTTAACGGGAATTGATGGAGCTATCAACGGGAAGAAACGGCAGCGAGGTGGGGAGTGGCCACCGCGGGTGAAGACGACCGGCGTGACGTGGGGGCGATGTACGTGAGAGAGAGGAGGAGAGTGTGGGGCACTAGTCGGTGACTCGTGGGTTTACCTCTAAGTGAAGCAGTTCGCGAGGGGTAAACAGATGGGTTGTTGGCTGTTGGGCCGGTTTTAGTGGGGTGGTTCGATTCCATTTTTTTATTCTGTAGTCTTTTTCTTTTTCTGAAACTATTTTCTGTTTTGAAATTCAAACAAACATTCATACATTCAAACAATTCAAACATTCAACACTCTTTGCACTTGATTTTTGATTTTGTTTAACCACATAAACCAAATCCCAAAATAAAATAATATTTTTAAATCTTTTTAGGTTCCATTTATTAACTAAATAAAATGGTCCATGGTTTATTAATAAAACAAGGTTTGGTTTATTTAATAAAATCTTCATTTGAAATCCAAATGCTTTCAAAACCAATCAAGGTTGTATTTGGAAATAAAGAATATTTGGAAAACTTGTTTAAAATAATATAATCCTTTTACTTTAGGGTCCATTAATAATTAACATAATAGGCTTTCATTATTAAATCCAATAAGATTTGCTTTATTGAGATATTTATTTTGAAACCTAAAATAAAGCCAAAACACTTTAGTAGGTTTTATTTGTGAATATAAAATACTTGGAAAACCTATTTAAAACAATTTAATAAGTTTTGATGTTTTAATTAAAATGGTAAAACCTTTTATTTAAATAAAGTTGGATATTAAATCCTTATTAATTTATTTAAATAAACCTTTGCTAATTTTATTTAAAATAAAATGTTTCAATTCCCAAAGTTTTGGTCAAGGTTTAATTTGGTTTTATAAAATATCCTTTATTTAAAAACCTCTATTTTATTTGAAAATAAATCTTTTCACTCAAGAGTTTCAAAATAGTATTTCCAAGTGTTGTTTATTTTTCCTTTTATTAAATGTTTAACTTTATGAATCCCTTTAGGATTTTATTTAATTCAAATGGGTTTGAAGTTCCAATTGAATTCAAAAAGTTTCTTCTGGCTCTGAAAATCAAACAAAGTTTTATTTATTCATTTATTTTTCACATTACAAGATTTGGAAAATCTTGGGATGTGACAGGCTACCACCCTTAAAATAAATCTCGTCCCGAGATTTGGGGAGGCTAGGGTTACAAGCAAGTTCAAAACAACTAGGGTACTACCACCCTTAAAAATTTTCAAACAAAAATTACATATTGGCCTTCTTGGGTCCTGGAATTTCTCTATGTTAAACCTTTGCTTTATTCCTATGCTTGACTCATGGACCAAGGTTGAGTTTCTCCATAGGCTTGTTCAACTTGTTCTTCATCCTTTCTGGACAGTTGCTTGCATAGTGTCCTGGGTTCTTGCAGTTGAAGCAATGAATGTCATTGAGTTCTTTATGTGGCTCTTGTGGGCAAGTTGCTACATAATGACCTGGTTCGTTACAGTTGTTGCACCACACTTGGTCAATCCCTTTATTCTTCTTGTTCTCTGGGCATCCACTGGAGTAGTGTCCCATTTCCTTACATTTACGACATTGTGCAAGGCTCATGTCTTGCTTGGGCTTCTTGATTTTCTTTGATCCTTTGAATTGGGTTGTCTTGTTTGGAGGTATGAGTGGTCCTTTTCCTTTGGTAGACTTGGATCCTTCTTGTTTCCTTTGTTCTACCATGGCATAGATGGGACATAGGCCAGGAGTATGATCACTTCCTTCACAAAGGTAACAAGTAGCTTGAGAGGTGGGGCATTGTCCAACAGGATGGTCTTCTTCACAATTGGGGCATTGTCCTTCATGCTCCGTGGAAGTATGATCCTTGTCTCCACAAATAATGCAAGCTGGGGCTCCATCTAGAACAACATTCTTGTCATCCTTGTTATCATACACACTTCTTGGATAGCTTTCTTCCATGCTAATCATTTGATTAGTCACCTTAAGCATTAGTTGAGATTGTTCCTCCAAAAACTTTTGCAGTGCTGGATCTTTATCACTATTGTTGGCTAGGAACTGAGCTGTCAGTTGGTTCAACTGATGTTGGGTTGCTATGAGCTCTCTCATGCTGTCAGCTTGGTTGGTGTTGGTGTCATCAACCTTGGAGTCCTTGGGAGTAGTCATCTGTTTGGGTTGAAGTAAGATTTTAGAATAGGCAAGATATTTCTAAGGAGTCAATTGTAATCACACACATCACAAATCACACAAGAAATATGCATGCAATCACAAACCAACATTCACAAACAACTTTGCACTCAAACCACAAAGTTCAAGCACATACTTAGGTAACAAAATATTTTTGTTACACCACATAAGTTGGTGTGTTTTGTCTTTACTAAATTATGGTGGTCCATCTATATGGTTCACTTGTGATCTTTCTTCCCTTTGCATGAGATCATGGCTTCCTTGAGACAAACTCTTGGTTACATCACTTCAAAGTTGTTGATGGCTCCTTCTTATTTTGCATTCCCTCAATCTCTAAATCTTGAGTAAGATTTCTTGTTTCACTTGTAGTCCTTAGTAGTTTCCAAGTTGGAAATCTTTGGAGAACATGCTGAAGATGTTGAAGTCATTAGAGTTGAAAAAGTTGAAGAAGACCTTTGCATATGGTGTAGTCCTTGGTCATGGGTAGGTTTTTCCATCAAGTTGAAGTAGAAAAGAAGTAGAGTTGAAACCAAAATGGTTGAGGAAAGAGTTACAAGTGTTTTTGTAAATAAGTTGTGGATCAAAATATAACTCCTATTTTCTAAGGGCTTTGTCCAATCCTAGGGTTTACAAATCCTACAGGCAACACAAAGCTCTGATACCATCTGTAGAGGTCCCAACCCAATAAGGTAGAGTCCTCCTGTGTTTTACAATGCTAGTCCCTGGATCAATAGCTAGCATCCACAGTTAAGATGTAATATCAAGAAACAATGGTCATAACATAACTTTATAACCAGGAATAACATAATTTTATTACATCATACATAGCTCATTTGGCTATTACATTACATTGCAGCGGAATAACTATAAGTATGGGTCCTTCATCTTCAAAGTGCCACAGGCAGATGTTGGTGGTAGGCTTTGTAGTCCTAGTAAATCAAACAATCTTCATTTAAAAACAATCAACCTGCAACATTACAAGTTACAGCCACAAGGGTCAATACATTTTGAATTGTATTGGCAAGCTTCACTTTTATGTATAATAAGAGTGGATCCTATCATTATATGCATATCTGGCTAAGTAGAGTTTAAGGCTTATTTGCATGAAGCAATATTTTATCCTATCTTTTCAAAAAGGGTTTTAAGTCCTTTGTTAAATCTCCTTTTCCAAGTTCCTTGAACTCCTTGGTAGAAACTCAAGTGTTCAAGTCCTTGTCAAAATCCCTTGAGCTACTTGGTAACCCCAAGTGCAACAATTTTTATCAAAACCTCATGAGTTCCTTGGTAACCCCAAGTACATCATGCTCTTGTGCACCTTGGTAACCCCAAGTGCAACAAGCTTTATCAAAACTCTTTGAATTCCTTGGTACCCCCAAGTGCATCAAGTTTTTATATTAGAAGTTGGAATGTCGAGATCTCCCATAGTTCAAACTTTAGTTGCTCAGTATTGTCCATAACCGGGGACACGGCTAAGTACTTAGATTTTTGTTAACTTCTGCAGAAGGAGTACACTTTACCCACATGAAACAATCCCATCTTGTTGCCACCAGTGGCCTACTGGATTAGTGCTCACCAAGATGGAGTCTTGGCAGGTGAGAATGTGAAGTCTTTCAAAAGGTCCTTCCATACATCATTGCTAGCTTGTCTTCAGCCCCCATGAAGCATTCCAGATCCCCATGTCTGGTAACTAAAGACAATGAATGGACCTCCCTAATGTAGTTGACTAAGCCAGAGCCATAATAGCATGTGGTTGTACACGAAAGCCACAATTGGAGAAACATGTTCAATCTCTAAGTTTCCTAGGTGGTTTTCATTTGGAGCACAACACAAAGTGATTGCCATAGACATGGTTCCCTTTTGTTGCCACCTTCTCCAAAACATAAAGTGTCCACCACCTAGGTGGTTCATTGTGTCCTTGTTTTATTATATAAAACACAAGTCTTTTCTCAACCTTTGTAAAATCTCAACATGTATCTCTTTTCAAAACATAGCATGGCTAAGCATGTACAACTTCAATATCTTTACTAAGGAGTGTATAGGGAATCCTATTAGGATTAGTATAGCATAAGTATAAAACATTTTCATGCATGTTTACAAAATCCACTAAGTATAATGAAAATAGTAGGTCTTTTGTATGATAGTGTAACTTGCCTTTTTGTTAGGGAATGAGAGTTACTCCTTGATCTTGCTAATCTCACACTTTGCTAATTTTACTACCATCAAACAAGCATAGTATCAAGTAGCATTCCAAACCAACATTCAAACAATATTTCACATACACAAAGCAATGGATCCTAAGTCATGCAAAAAGAGGGTTCTATTGCAAGGTTGGTCTCTAATAGGTTTATAAACTTTGTAAGGTCCACATTGGTCATTTACCAAAATGGCAAAGTCATTAGTTAGAGGGTTTTTCTCAAAGTCTATTTTAAAATCCATTCAACATTTTATGTGGTGAAAATTATTCTTTTCAAAGCAAAACTTTATGTTTTTCACCAAGTGAGTTGCCCTTGGCAAGGCTTGGTGTTTTGGATCAGTAAGTTTGGTCCATAACATTTTCCCAAAGTTTTCCTTGCAAAAACATTTCCATAATAAAATCAATGAGTTTATTTGGCTAGAAAATGGCTAAGTTAAATAATTCAGCTTAAATTTCACAAAAACCATTTTTAACACTATGGGTTGGTTCCTAGGGTCAGTAAGGTCACACAAATCCATTTTGCAAAAGATTTAATCCTAAAATCAATTTTAAACAATTTTTATACTCTAAACAAGTACACAAATGTTTCTGTAAATTCAAACAAGCTAACAGATACTATTTTCAAAACTAAGGCCATGGTTGGCTAGGGTTTGTTCTCCTGATTTTATTGATATAAAATTTGCCAAATTTGGACGTGTGGTTTGAAAGTTATAGCAATTACAAATTTGTATTCTAATCAGATCAAAATTCTATTTTAAATCGAATCCTGAACACGTGGCTGCTTCTGATTGGGCAATAACGGTTCGCTCCTATCGGATACTGGGGTGCGTTGGATCTAACTGAAAATGTGCGGCGCAGATCGACGCATACCCCTTCGGTAAGTGGTTCTATTTTATCCATCCAATCGACATCGGACGGCTCCTTGCTCGCCAGGGCGGCGGCACTAGGTCGACGCGGCGGCGAAGCTAGTTGGCGGCGGCGCTTAGCAGGGCGAAAAAGAGGGGAGGATGCTCACCAGGTTGAAATGCAACACCGATGCTCAACTCGCTACGGTTTGTGGGCGCCTTGGTTTAGCCGTGATTCCTCGCCGGAGTTGCTGCGGGCGGCGGTGCTCTCGGGTTGTCGTTGTTGGCGAGTTTTGAGGGTGCGCTGAGGCAAACAGACCATGCGGTTAGCTGCGTACGGTACTGGGGGTCACGGCAGCATCATTGATAGGTGCTGGGGTAGTCTGCACTCACCGGGAAAACTCGCCGGAGTCGAGGCAGGAGGCGGCGATACTCTGCTGTTGAGGTTGCCGAGGCTACGGTGCTTGCGCGGGTGTGAGGTTGGTGCTGGAAGACGCGCAAGAATAGGGGTAGCAAGCTCGTGTGCTCTGGGAGGTGGGGGCGGTTGGACGGTGCCGGAATCGGCTGGTGAAGCTCGTCGGAGCAGTGAAGTTCGAGCTCGAAATTAGGGTAGCCTGGAGGTAAAGGGGAGGCGGTGTCTGGGAAAAACAGAAGAGGGGAGGCAGGCGCTCTTATCGTGCGTGATGGCTGGGTGAATTAACGCGGTAGTTAACGGGAATTGATGGAGCTATCAACGGGAAGAAACTGCAGCGAGGTGGGGAGTGGCCACATGGGTGAAGGACGACCGGCGGCGATGGGGCCGCTGTGAGAGAGAGGAGAGAGTGTGGGGCACTAGTTAGTGACTCGCGGGTTTGCCTCGAGTGAAAGCAGTTCGAGGGTAAACAGATGGGCTGTGTTGTTGGGCTGTTGGGCCAGTTTTAGTGGGTCGTGTCTGATTCCATTTTTTTTTATTCTGTAGTCTTTTTTTTCTGAAACTATTTTCTATTTTGAAATTCAAACAAACATTCATACATTCAAACAATTCAAACATTCAACACTCTTTGCACTTGATTTTTGATTTTGTTTAACCACATAAACCAAATCCCAAAATAAAATAATATTTTTAAATCTTTTTAGGTTCCATTTATTAACTAAATAAAATGGTCCATGGTTTATTAATAAAACAAGGTTTGGTTTATTTAATAAAATCTTCATTTGAAATCCAAATGCTTTCAAAACCCAATCAGTAGGTTGTATTTGGAAATAAAGAATATTTGGAAAACTTGTTTAAAATAATATAATCCTTTTACTTTAGGGTCCATTAATAATTAACATAATAGGCTTTCATTATTAAATCCAATAAGATTTGCTTTATTGAGATATTTATTTTGAAACCTAAAATAAAGCCAAAACACTTTAGTAGGTTTTATTTGTGAATATAAAATACTTGGAAAACCTATTTAAAACAATTTAATAAGTTTTGATGTTTTAATTAAAATGGTAAAACCTTTTATTTAAATAAAGTTGGATATTAAATCCTTATTAATTTATTTAAATAAACCTTTGCTAATTTTATTTAAAATAAAATGTTTCAATTCCCAAAGTTTTGGTCAAGGTTTAATTTGGTTTTATAAAATATCCTTTATTTAAAAACCTCTATTTTATTTGAAAATAAATCTTTTCACTCAAGAGTTTCAAAATAGTATTTCCAAGTGTTGTTTATTTTTCCTTTTATTAAATGTTTAACTTTATGAATCCCTTTAGGATTTTATTTAATTCAAATGGGTTTGAAGTTCCAATTGAATTCAAAAAGTTTCTTCTGGCTCTGAAAATCAAACAAAGTTTTATTTATTCATTTATTTTTCACATTACAAGATTTGGAAAATCTTGGGATGTGACACCATGGGATTGAGCCCCACTTAGGCCAAAAGCCTAAGCTTGGGGGGAGGTATACCGACATCACACACTCATATATATATATATCATGTTCGGTCGGTTCTTTGTATATCCGTTGTTTTCGCTTTCTTTTTGGTTTTTGTTGCTTCTTTCTAAAAACGCAAGAATACCAAAAATATTTTCATTGTTTCTTTTGGTTTGTTTCTTTGCTTTAGTTTGCCTTAAAAGAAAAATCCAAAAAGATTTTGCTTTGTTCGGTTTACTTTGTTTTTGTTTGGTTTTTCTTTGTTTGCTTGTTTCTAAAAATCGAAAACACCAAAAATATTGGTTGTTCTTCTTTGTTTTTGTGAGTTCTTTGCAGGGTCCAGTCGTCCTCAGTGGATTTTGGTTTCATGTTAATTATTCAAGTCACACAAGTGAAGGGCAATAATGAAGATTAAGACAACTCGAGGTGTGGTAAGAGGCTGGTATCGAACTCTATTTGTTTCATTGTTGTACATATACTCTTCATTGTGAGAATGCATAGCCTGTTTGTGTAAGGTGTATGCCATTATGGATGCTTAGTAGTTCTTGCTTGTCTATGATTAGCTCCAGCTTGCTAATAGTTTGTAGCATGTCATATGAATGTTTGCTTGAATTTTTTTATTCATACTTTGGTATGATATTATGGTATCCTCCTCTGACTGCTCATGTGAATCGACTTTGCACATGCTCACGCATCCATATGACTAATCAATAGTCAATAAGCCTCGATGATTTATTTTGCCTCAGAGTTCTTGTATCACTTTCATGCTATAGTTAGTCCTGTTTTGTTGCAAGCATGATTATGACAGCTATTGCTCTCTCGTTTGTCGCTCCCTCTCTATTACTAGCCTTCACTTGAACTGAGTACGTGTTCTACCTATGTTTCCAACTCCCCAAAACCAATATTACCAGTTGTGTCCACCATACCTATCTATTAGCATCATTTGCCATTTCAGTGCATATTCCATATGCCATGTTTTCTTCCAAAATAAAATGTTTGTCTGTTTTGAAAAGTTAGTTAGTAAAGCTCTCACGAACTTGATGGCACGCTTTATTCCTTGCGCTTAATAATTCTGAACCATTGTGACTAGTCCATGAAAGTTATATGCTTGCTAATTATATCTTTGGAGTCGAGAACCGTCTTTGTCATGGGGAACGCTTTCAACACTTTTTGGATATCTCATCCAGTTGATTCCTTGCTCTTTTGTTTACGGATGTCGATGATGTGAAATAAAAGAGGAGTTTGTGAGTTCATGGAGTTTATACATTGTGTTAGAGAAACGCCTGGGCCGCTAGCCTAAGCCATGCCTAATCATGGTGTAAACTTGCAGCATCACTATAATTGTCACATCCCAAGATTTTCCAAATCTTGTAATGTAAAAAATAAATGAACAAAATAAAACTTTGTTTGATTTTCAGGGCCAGAAGAAACTTTTTGAATCCAATTGGGAAATCAAAACCTATTTGGATCAAATAAAATCCTAAAGAAATTTAAAAGAGTAAACATTTGATAAAAAAAATATTTTGGAACTACTATTTTGGATCTTTTAAGTAAAAAGATTTGGTTTTCAAAAGAAATAGAAGTTTTATAAATAAAGATTATTTTATAAAGCCAAATTAAAACCTTGGACAAACTTTTGAAAATAAAACATTTTGTTTTGATAAAAATAGCAAAGGTTTAATTAAAATAGAATAATAAGGATTTAATATCCAAATTTTATTTAAGTAAAGACTTTTCCCATTTTAAATAAAACACTAAAACTTATTTATTTATTTTAAATAAGTTTTCCAAATATTTTATATTCTCAAATAAAACCTACTGAAGTGTTTTGGCTTTATTTTAGATTTCAAAATAAAGTTTTTAATAAAACAAATCCTATTTGATTTAATAACTAAGGTCCATTCTATTTAATTATTAATGGACCCTAAAATAAAAGGTTATTTTGTTTTAAACAAGTATCCAAGTATTCTTTATTTCCAAATAAAACCTACTGATTTGGTTTTGAAAATATTTGGAATTCAAATGGAGATTCTATTAAAAAATCAAACCCTATTTTATTAAATAACTAAAGGTCCATTTTATTTAATTAATGAGCGGATCCTAAAAATGAATAAAAATATTATTTTTATTATGGAATTTTGGATTATGCTACTGAACAGAACCAAGTTCAAAAGTTGTGAAGTGTGGTGTTTGTTTGAATTGATTTGGTTGATTGGATTGTTTGCTTGAAATTCAAATCAGTAAATAGAAATGGAAAAAGATAAATCAATCAGACAGAAAAAAATAAGAACAAGTCGACCCAGCCCAACTAACCCAGCAACAGCCCACCTCTCTTCCCCAGCCAACCGTTCTTTTCCACTCACACCCGCACCCGCAGAATCAATGACAAGTGGATCCTCCCCCTCACTTCCTTTCTCGCTGGCAAGCAGACCCCACATCCCCAGCCATCGTCTTCAACGAGACACCGTCGCCCTGCCGTTGCAGTGAGATTACTCCGGCGTTGATTACGCATGAAGGAGGCTTTGATTCCTCTCAATAACCATGACCCTTTAAACGCCAGTGACTCCTCTCCACTTCCCCTCTGTTTCCCCATCTCAACACGCCCCCAGGCCGCGGAATTTTGCCCTACACTCCCTCTGCTCCGACGACGCTCCGGTGAAAATTCCGGCGACCCAACGCCGCCCCTTGCCTCGTCGACCGCACACATACTCCACGCATCCAGCGCATCTCCCGTGCCATTCATTCATCCGCGAGTGCCAGAACCTCGGCTTGTCGACACTAAGCGTGCGCCGCCGTCTGCCATTACTCCGTCAAGCATCCCAGGTGAACTCCGACCGCCCTAAGCTCTCTCAAGGATGCACGCATCTTACCCAGGTCATTCCGAGTCTAACCATGCATCCACTTTGTCTTAGGCCGGTCCTAAACAACGCCAGTAGGGACGCCTGAACGCATCCGACGCCAGGAGCAACTCCGGCGAGCCATTACTCACCAGGCGCCTTCGCCACCAAGGCCTCCTTGAGCTTCCCCAGGCGTCTGCGAACAAGCTGAGCACATTCTTTTCCTCCCTCGCTTCATGTAGCATCGACCCCGCCGTCGTCTGACCGTCGCCGCCGCGCGCAGCTGTCAAGCGCCGCCCGTCCTTGGCCTAGTTACTTTGAACCGTAGGATGAGAAACATCTGGCTAGGATTAGATCTGATCGAAGCAGTACACGTCCATCTGTGCGACGTTTCAGATTAGATCCAACTCACCCGTAGCTGATCGAGCGAACCGTTATTGCCCAATCGGGGACGACCACGTGCGGGTTTACTTTAAATAGAATTTGAAAACAGATTTGTATGCAGATTTGAAAACCCTATAACTTTTGATCCACAAGTCCAAATTTTGCAAATTTGGTATCATTGGAATCAGGGGAACAAACCCTAGCCAACCATGCCCTTAGTTTAGCAAATAGTATCTGTTAGCTTGTTTGAATTTGCAGAAACATTTGTATGCTTGTTAAGGATGTAAAAATATTTTAAAAATGAATTTGGGGTTAAAATCTTTGGCAATTGGGTTGATTTGAACCTACTGACCCTAGGAAACACTTTGTGGACTCAAAAATGTATGGTGAAATAAAATAATGATTCTTTGATTTAAAACCATTTCTAGTCAAATAGAAATGTGGTTTATTTATTAAAAATGGTTTTGGAAGAAAACCTTTGGAAAATGTTTTGTTATAAAACTCTCTGACCACAAACACCAAGTTTTATAGTTTGAAAACATATTTGGTGAACCTTGGAGATTAATGCCTTGGTAAAAATATTTCTACACCACATAAAATGATACTTTGTTTTGAAAATGGTTTAGGAGGTGAAACCTTTTGAAAATGACTTTGCCACCTTACAAAATGACCATTAGGTGTTTTCCAATGTTTATGACCCATTAGGAACCACTTTTTCAAACAAAACAAAGCTTGGCATGCTTGCATGCATTACTTTTACTTTGTTATTTTATGTGTTGTTTTGCTTGAATGGTAGATTGAAATATGTTTGCTTGATTGATTTGTAGTGACTTGAAGTGTGTGAACATTGCAAAGATCAAGGAGTGAACCTATACTATACCAAAAAGGAAAGTGATGCTTCATACTTTTTGTCCCATTACTTTCACTATGCATTAGTGATTTTGCTAAGTAAAACTTGCATGGATTTTGCTAAGTGTAAACCTTACTATAGGAAACTAGTAGATGAAAACTTAGTGGAAATCTTCCTAAGTTAAGATTCCTATTACTATCAAGCTTAGCCTAGCTAATAGAAAACATGGGTGGAATATATATTCACACTATGGAGAATATTCTAAGTCTGAGGACTTGAGTTTTGTTTAATAAAACAACTAAGTTAATGAATCACCTGGGTGGAATGGGACTTGCTTGGTGGTTTTTGGTTGAGTGGTTCACAAGGCCCATGTTTATGGTTTACCTTGTGTATCTCACTTGTGGATGGCCACCCAGGAACAAAGGGATTTGAGATGTCAAATGTTGAGAAGCTTCAAGTGCAACCACTTGGCAATATGGGCTCTGCCATGATCATATAGGTTGCAAGAACTTAGCCATATGGACAGAGGGTGGTAGTGTTTGATAGGTTGGAACGCGTCCATTTTGGTCTAAGGGAAGGCTTCTGAAAGATCTTGTCTTGGGAAACCAAGTCTTGTGGGGAAAGTGCACCACCTCTGCAGAGTGTAAAATCTAAGTACTTAGCCATGTCCCTGGTAAAGGACAATTAGAGCATCAAGACATGGAAGCAATCAAGAATATCATAATTCAAATTTCTAAGTTAAAATCTTGTGGTTTGAACAAGGGTTGTTTGAAATCTTCAATCTTTGATAGAGAGAAGCTTTGGAAAAGATTTTGTCAAAACAAAAACTTAGTATTTTCAAAATGATAAGGAAAATCTATTTTGAGAAATGCAAGCCTCAACTCCACTTAGCCAAATGCATATAGATGATAGACTCCACTAAATTATCATAGTATCACTTGCCAATACAATTCAAATCTTGTGGTTATGTTGCAGGTTTGATTGTTTTTAGTGAGGATTGATTGGTTAGAATTACAAAGTCTACAACCAACATCTGCCTGTGGCACTTTGAAGATGAAGGACCCATGACTATAGTTATTCCGCTGCAATGTAAAGTAATAGCCAAATGAGCTATGTAAGATGTAATAAAATTACGTTATTCCTGGTTATAAAAGTTATATTATGACCTCTGTTCTTGATATTACATCTTAACTGTGGATGCTAGCTATTGATCCAGGGACTAGCATTGTAAACACAGGGGGCTCTATCTTATTAAATATTGGAACCTCTACAATAATGAGCATCTATGAAGCTTCCTTAAAAAAAAGTTATGCATATGGTAAATAAAAAGATTGCTGAGATGCTCATTGTCTGCTTGCCTTGTCATTTTGGTTATGAGAAAAGCTCTTGTACCATGTGCAAGGGGTACCCCATTGGCGGTTCTCGATGATATGCATGTATTTACAATGACAAGAACTTTCAGGTGACCAAATTTGAGTAGCATGCGGAGCGACCCTCGTACCCAGGGGACTTGGGATTTCCAGTCTATGGTATGTCAAGCATATGATTCAGAGTGGACCTCACTTTCACCATAACCACATGAAGATGCCTATGATAGGAGCAATGAGAGCTCAAAGCTAATGAGTACCTTCCTTTCAGCATTGGGAAGCCTTTCAAACCTTTAAAAACTGTTTTCACAACCTTGTTGAGACACCACTTATTCTATGAGCACCTTCTTGAGAGCATAGTTGTCATTCTTGTGTTTGTTTCAAAACTTGGTTAATTATGTCATGACTTTGATGCTTCTATCTCTGATATCTTTATCTCTAGTCTTCATGTGAACTTCAGAGGTGCCTTGGCATTTATATTGTGCTCTTCAAACAAAGGCAAGCGAGATATCACTCTGTCATACCTTATTATGAGCATTGCAATGTTGCTTATGTTTATGTTTCATGCTACTTATTATTATTGAGTTGGTTTCTCTTCATAGCTTGTAATGACTACTGAGTAGACTTAGTTGCATACTCCTTATTATGAATTGTCTAAGCATCTACTCCTGTGCTGAGAATATTTACATCATATGAAGCAAAGTGTCCGTGAAAGTTCTTTTATACTTTTCGGTTTTCAAGCGAATTGCTTGAGGACAAGCAATAAGCTAAGCTTGGGGAGAGTTGATACGTACAAACGTATCTACTTTCGAACACTTGCTATTGTTTCTTCTCTAAACTTGTATGAATTGGATACAACTAACACAGATCGGCTTTTTCAGCAGAATTACCTTGGTGTCTTGTTTTTGTGCAGAAAATGAACTATCAGGAAAAATCCCAGAAAATATGCCAAAAATTATATTTCACTAGAAGATCCACGGAGCCAGAATAAGAGACAGAGGGGAGTCCTGGGCGGCCAGACCCACCCCAGGCGTGAGCCCACCTGACCCCGCGCCTGGAGGGGGTCTGGCCACCCTAGGCAGCTCCTCGGCCTCCCTCTGCGCCTATAAGTTGTCTTTCGACCTAAAAAATCAGGGGGGTCGATAGTTTTCCAGAGAGAGTTCTGCTCCGCCGCCGCCACGAGAAACCAAGATTGAGATTAGAAACTCCGTTCTGGCACCCTTCCAGGACGGGGAATTTGGAGAGGATCATTGTCATCGTCATCACCAACGTATCTCCATTAACCACCGATGTTTCCCTCATCCATGAGTGAGTAATCCCCTGCTGTAGGCTTGGGGATGGTAGGGATTGGATGAGTTCTATCATGTAATCGAATAAGATCTGTTAGGGCATAGTGCCTAGTATCTTTATTAGTGCTATTTGACTTTGTTGCAACTTGTTGTGCTTAATGCTTGTCACTAGGGCCCGAGTGCCATGATCTCAGATCTGAACTTATTATTGAATCATTATGATAGTATTGTTTGTGATCTTATCTGCAAGTTGTGTACACATATCATTGTCCGGATCCAAAGGCCCCAAACTGACAATAATTGGGACAACCGTAGGGGATGGCTGTGGTGTGAGGATCACATGTGTTCACGGAGTATTAAAAGGATCGCCCTAATTGCCAGTAGTTTCCTAGAGGCCCCGCTGCCACGGGCTAGCTGGACAGAAGATGTTGTGCAAGTTCTCATTGCGAGTATGTATGACTATATTTGGAGCACATGCCTATGATTGTTTAGTACTTGGATGCTTGTTATTATTTATCTGCAATGCCCTAGGTCTTGAAGTTACATGTTTAGACTCTTCCATGCAACGCCCGTCCATCCATCTCTATGCCTACCGCACTCGAATCCTACTGTTACCGTCATTGTTACTATTACTAATGTTTCACTGTTGATGTTGTTGTTGCTGTTGCCACTACAAATTGTTGCTACTGATAAACTTCTGTGAGCAAGAACTATTTCCAGGTGCAGCTGAACTGACAACTCAGTTGTTAAGGCTTGCAAGTATTCTTTGGATCCCCTTGCGTCGAATCAATAAATTGGGTAATACTACCCGCGAATACTGTTGCGATCCCCTATACTTGTGGGTCATCAGTCTTCGTGGATGATTTTTATATTTACGGAACTTCCTTTAACCATTGTATCCATAATATTCATAAAGTTATGCAGAGATGCGGGGACACTAACCTAGTATTGAACTAGGAGAAATGTCATTTTATGGTTCAAAAAGGTATAATACTTGGTCACAAAATCTCAGGTAAGGGTGTAGAAGTTGAAAAGGTAAGATAGAAGAAATTGAAAGACTTCTGCCCCCTCGAGACGTGAAATGTATAAGGAGTTTCTTAGTCCATGCTGGATTTTATAGAATGTTCATTAAAAACTTTTCAAAAACTTTAAGACCTTTAACTAATCTTCTTCAGAACGGGATTGTCTTTAATTTTGATGAAAGGTGTCTAAATGCTTTCAACATATTGAAACAAGCTCTCATTGAAGCTCATGTTATTAAACCGCCTAATTGGAAGAAACCCTTAGAATTATTCGTGAAGCTAGTTACGAGTGGGAGCAATTATTTGCCAGTATGATGGTGATGATCTAAATATAATTCATCATGCTAGCCGAACCTTAAATGGGGCCCAAAAGAATTACCCCATGATAGAAAAGGAATTTTTCACTATAGTTTTATCATGTGAAAAATTTAGATCTTATATCAATGACTCAAAAGTAAGAGTACATACCGATCATTCTGGCTTAAAGTGAATCCTAGAAAGGACTAATGTTAAGCCAAAGATGATCCGTTGGACTCTACTTTTACAAGAGTTTAATTTGCAGATTTTTCAAAGAAAGGAGGAGATAGAAGAGTCACCCATGGATATTCAAGAAACTAGTCCACCAAAAGAAGTGTCGTCTATCTACATACCTTTGGGAACAACATTGCCAAAAAGAAAATTCTCAAATTCTCTTTACAATGAGATTAGGTGATTTCCTCCAACCCGCTTTTTTCAAATAGAAGAAGAAAAGGTAATCCAAATAGAGAATGTACCCATTTTAATTCGTCCTCTCTAAATAAATTCAGGTATCACTACAAGGAATCTAGCTATATATGACCCTCCATTTTCGTCACAAAATCGTCATAGTAGTCTGTTTATGACGATTCTATGACGATTTTGAGATCGTCGAAAGCTGGGCGTCGCAAATGAACTATAACGACGTTTTCGTAAAATCGTCATAACCGTCTATGACGATATTGGATCGTCATAACGTCTATGACGATCCAATATCGTCACGGGCCATCTAGCCTGGCCACGTCAGATCCTACATGGCCAATCCTACGTGGCATGAATTCAGCCTGGTCCATTTTGGTCACCTAGATGGGTCGAGCCCAACAATTCGGCATTTTTCCTTTACCTATCTTTTGGGCCTTTTCCTTTTCACATCCTTCTTTTGGGCCTTTTCCTTTTGATGATCCATTTTAGTTTTGGCTCGTGGCCTCTTGACAGTCCACAATTTTAGCCTTTTGTTTATTATATATATACTTCTCATTTTAGGTTTCATTTGGGCCGTGGCCTTTTATTCCAGTACAGATTATGTTGGGCTATGGGCTTTCAATGCAGTACATACGACATTGGGTTGTGGAAATTTTACAGTACATTAAATGTTCACATCCTCTTCATGTCCAGTTTTAAACAACTCACACCCGAAACATAGGTAAATATACAAATCAAACATCACTTGAAACAAGTACCAAATGGGTAAATATATACATCAGCAGAACTTTCAATTTACAAAAAATTAGATCATTATGAGCAACAAAGTTAAGACAGCCAACATCTAGGTGAAAAAAATCAAGTACAAGATAAGTTCACTGCAAGCAAGGCCATCTCGCAGCCACTACCAATAGAAGTACCATCTCATAGCAAGTACATAGCCATATTGCTAATCTTGGTATGAAGAACATGATCATAGATGCTCCTTTATCTAATTGAAATCTGCAAAACAAAGGAGAATAGGTTAAGCACCAGGACTGAATGAGGACAATAAGAAGCAGTTTAACATTTAATGAATCTCTAGAGAACTGTTGGAGAAATATTCATGCAAATGTCCAAGTACGTTTAGAACTAAAACTGATTAAAGTCATGTACTAGCTCACAACAATCACCCAGGTTTGAAAATCAACATCATAATTTACTTGTCAGTCAAACATGTGCACACGTAATAGGATATGTAACAAGCTGAAACACAGTTGGTATTTGTTATTCCACACAACAAATACTGACATCAAGTCTGATGCACCCATATTCAGAACACAAGAATTTTATCAATAATATTTAATCCCCATAGATACAACAAGGATACACACACATGTAGCTGTATGTTTTAGTTACAAGTAAACATAACCTAGTACATTCATGATCTCACAAGCAATGGGTGTATATTTACTACAGTAGTGATCCATTTGCAGCTATGCTTCCTTCAGCAATAATAAAAAGATCATGCATCAATGACTTACATTTTACTGCTAATGCAAATTTTGTATTCATTCCTAAGCATCTCTTGTATATGAGTAAGACAAGGTACATATCCTATTTAGTTGTCCTTGTCCCTGGGCATAAGAACAAAACTATCTCTTCCAATAAAACAAATAAAGCAAAACAAGGAGTGGACCATGTTGCGGACAATGCGTGGAGCTAACAACTATTAATCTGTTTTGCAACAGACCATTTTTTACATACCTATGTTTTACTGTTAGACATGTTTTCACAGACTGAAATTCATAATCATGCATTCAGGTGGCATGTAAGAGTGGTATGCAGGATAATATAGTTTCTTTATTAAAATGGAAGCTGGTTTGGTACAATGGAAAAGATCATCATCATGAACAAAACAAAAGCAGACAAAAATTAAATCGCTTAAGGAATTGGTAGCCTAGTAGTAGCTTATCGGATCTACAGTTCAAATAGGCATGGTCAGTAGCCTACCAATAGCAATTACAAACTGATAGAAAGTCCATCAGTTTCACCATTATTCTTGTTCTAAACACAAACACTACTAGGCATAAACACAAACACGCTACGGGCAGCTCCGGCGCTATCTCGATTGACCGGTCATAGTGTGGGAATAGCGGGCACACAAAGAGGCACCACCGCAAGTGACTATGAGGACCCCGACAGAAGAAAATGGGAGGGAAAGAGGGGACCTCGTTCGTGCACAGTGCGATGGATGAAGGAGCCTCCTAGGGAGGCGCCAGAGGAAGGCCTTGGCGGCCAGGCCTTGTCTGCAGCTCCTCCCAGCAGTCGTCCTCGTCGAGGCCCACCAAGGCGCACACCGCCTCCATGGCATCTTCGCCTCTTGCTGCCACCAGCACCACGAGATCCTCCTCGCGCCGTCGCACTTTTGCCGTAGCGGCTTTGTTTATCCGACGAGGCTAGGGTGGCTGCGAGGAAGGAGACTACCGATGTTGTGTCCGGATTCAGATCGAGAGAGGGCAGAATTATGGCGGCTGTGATTCTACTGCCGTGTCTAGGGTCTTGGTGGGGTGGGGGTGTGGGTGATGGCAGCTGTGTTTCTCCAGCGAGGCTGGGGAACCTCTCTGGATCGAGATCGAGAGGGGGCGGGGAGGTAGGTGGTGGCGGCGATGCTTGGAATTAGCGAGGCTGGGATGGGATATGAGGAGGGAGGGGTTCCGTGACCTAGCGGAAGAGAGGGATGGGGAGGGCTTCGGTGGAGATGAAGCGGGTGGCCGGCGCCGGGGAAGGAGGAGGTTGGCCATGGGGTTAGGGTTGGGTCGGGCGAGTCGGCGGTGGCGTGGGGGCCAGAGAGAGGATGAGGAGAAGGAAGGGCAGGGAGGGGAGCGGCGATGGAGATCGCGATCTGGCGGACAAAGAAGTGGCGTGGGCGGGAGGAGATAGGTCGGGGTAGGGTTTCGGCTGGGAACCGCACGAGGAAAGAGGAGAGGGAATCAAGTAGGTGTGGTTTTTCAATGTGTTTCTTTGGGTGGCGCAAGCATTGGATTGGCTTTTAACGGTTTTGATGAGGCTGAGATTCCTGATCTGTGGGAGGCCGAACCCTGTAATTTGATTGGTTGTAGAAGAAATGGTCATTTTCCATTTTCCGGGTGCCAAAAACGGTGCGTTTTGTGAAACAACCATCAAAATTCTAATTTAAAATGCTACCACCATATTTTGTAAAAATATTAGACCACCTTACATGGACAATGTTCCAACCGGGGTATCACAAACCTTTCCGTTCACCCCTGGCAAAAAAGACAAATTCCTGCCGAATCGGTAGGAAGTGGATCCGGTTTGAACTATAGGTACATGATCCGATGCTCATGATTTTTGGTAAAAATCATTTTTAGACTCATAATATCATGTTTCTTCAGAGATCCAATGCAAGTTTAGCGAGGCTCGGCCCCGAGCTAAAAACCTTCATGCCCGCCGTTTTGACCATAATTTGAAACGGGCATAAAAAAATAAAAAATGGTTCGATCAACGCAAATCCTTCGCGTGGTGTCTTATTATGTGACATAATTGCAAGGAAAAATACCAAACATGGAAAATTTAGTATGTCTCAAAAAAACCCTTCACAAAATGACCTATCATGTTCGAGGTTTCATGGCTTTCGGGTCAAATGACCAATGTTATGGCTAGAATCAGGGCATAGTTTGTGATAATGAGCCCATATTGTGCACACATATGTATCATGGCATGGAGAACAATGTTGTAGGAGGAAGTTTTCCTTTTCGACGCACGGAAAAACTATTTTCCATTTTCCGAGCGCAAAAAACGGGGCATTTTCCGACACATTTTGTAAAAATATTAGACCACCTTACATGGACAATGTTCCAACCGGGGTATCACAAACCTTTCCGTTCACCCCTGGCAAAAAAGACAAATTCCTGCCGAATCGGTAGGAAGTGGGTCCGGTTTGAACTACAGGTACATGATCCGATGCTCATGATTTTTGGTAAAAATCATTTTTAGACTCATAATATCATGTTTCTTCAGAGATCCAATGCAAGTTTAGCGAGGCTCGGCCCGAGCTAAGAACCTTCATGCCCCGTTTGACCATAGTTTGAAGCGGGCATAAAAAATAAAAAGCAGTTCGATCAACGCAAATCCTTCGCGTGGTGTCTTATTATGTGACATAATTGCAAGGAAAAATACCAAACATGGAAAATTTAGTATGTCTCAAAAAACCCTTCACAAAATGACCTATCATGTTCGAGGTTTCATGGCTTTCGGGTCAAATGACCAATGTTATGGCTAGAATCAGGGCATAGTTTGTGATAATGAGCCCATATTGTGCACACATATGTATCATGGCATGGAGAACAATGTTGCAGGAGGAAGTTTTCCTTTTCGACGGAAAAAACTATTTTCCATTTTCCGGCGCAAAAGCAGGCGTTTGTGAAGCAACCACCAAATGACAGTTTTAGAATGGTACCGACACATTTTGTAAAAATATTAGACCATCTTACATGGACAATGTTCCAAGGGGTATCGCAAACCTTTAGTTCACCGGCAAAAGACAAATTCTGCCGAATCGGTAGGAAGTGGGTCAGTTTGAACTACGGTACATGATCGATGCTCATGATTTTGGTAAAATCATTTTAGACTCATAATATCATGTTTCTTGAGAGATCCAATGCAAGTTTAGCGAGGCTCGGCCGAGCTAAGAACCTTCATGCTGCCGTTTTGACCATAGTTTGAAACGGGCATAAAAAATAAAAAAGCAGTTCGATCAACGCAAATCCTTCGTGGTGTCTTATTATGTGACATAATTGCAAGGAAAAATACCAAACATGGAAAATTTAGTATGTCTCAAAAACCCTTCACAAAATGACCTATCATGTTCGAGGTTTCATGGCTTTCGGGTCAAATGACCAATGTTATGGCTAGAATCAGGGCATAGTTTGTGATAATGAGCCCATATTGTGCACACATATGTATCATGGCATGGAGAACAATGTTGCGGAGGAAGTTTTCCTTTTGACATGACGGAAAAACTATTTTCCATTTTCGGCGCAAAAAAGCAGGCGTTTTGTGAAGCAACCACCAAATGACAGTTTTAGAATGGTACGACACATTTTGTAAAAATATTAGACCATCTTACATGGACAATGTTCCAACTGGGTATCACAAACCTTCCGTTCACCTGGCAAAAGACAAATTCTGCGAATCGGTAGGAAGTGGGTCGGTTTGAACTACGGTACATGATCCGATGCTCATGATTTTGGTAAAAATCATTTTAGACTCATAATATCATGTTTCTTGAGATCCAATGCAAGTTTAGCGAGGCTCGGCCCGATCTAAGAACCTTCATGCCCGCCGTTTTGACCATAGTTTGAAACGGGCATAAAAAAATAAAAAACGGTTCGATCAACGCAAATCCTTCGCGTGGTGTCTTATTATGTGACATAATTGCAAGGAAAAATACCAAACATGGAAAATTTAGTATGTCTCAAAAAACCCTTCACAAAATGACCAATCATGTTCGAGGTTTCATGGCTTTCGGGTCAAATGACCAATGTTATGGCTAGAATCAGGGCATAGTTTGTGATAATGAGCCCATATTGTGCACACATATGTATCATGGCATGGAGAACAATGTTGCAGGAGGAAGTTTTCCTTTTCGACGCACGGAAAAACTATTTTCCATTTTCCGAGCGCAAAAAGGCGTTTTGAAGCAACCACCAAATGACAGTTTTAGAATGGTACCGACACATTTTGTAAAAATATTAGACCATCTTACATGGACAATGTTCCAACCGGGGTATCACAAACCTTTCCGTTCACCCCTGGCAAAAAAGACAAATTCCTGCCGAATCGGTAGGAAGTGGGTCCGGTTTGAACTACAGGTACATGATCCGATGCTCATGATTTTTGGTAAAAATAATTTTTAGACTCATAATATCATGTTTCTTCAGAGATCCAATGCAAGTTTAGCGAGGCTCGGCCCCGATCTAAGAACCTTCATGCCCGCCGTTTTGACCATAGTTTGAAACGGGCATAAAAAATAAAAAACGGTTCGATCAACGCAAATCCTTCGCGTGGTGTCTTATTATGTGACATAATTGCAAGGAAAAATACCAAACATGGAAAATTTAGTATGTCTCAAAAAACCCTTCACAAAATGACCTATCATGTTCGAGGTTTCATGGCTTTCGGGTCAAATGACCAATGTTATGGCTAGAATCAGGGCATAGTTTGTGATAATGAGCCCATATTGTGCACACATATGTATCATGGCATGGAGAACAATGTTGCAGGAGGAAGTTTTCCTTTTCGACGCACGGAAAAACTATTTTCCATTTTCCGGCGCAAAAAGCAGGCGTTTGTGAAGCAACCACCAAATGAGTTTTAGAATGGTACCACATTTTGTAAAAATATTAGACCATCTTACATGGACAATGTTCCAACTGGTATCACAAACCTTTCCGTTCACCCTGTGAAAAAAGACAAATTCCTAGAATCGGTAGGAAGTGGTCAGTTTGAACTACAGGTACATGATCCGATGCTCATGATTTTTGGCAAAAATCATTTTTAGACTCACAATATCATGTTTCTTCAGAGATCCAATGCAAGTTTAGCGAGTCTCGGCCCCGAGCTAAGAACCTTCATGCCCGCCGTTTTGTCCATAGTTTGAAACGGGCATAAAAAAATAAAAAACGGTTCGATCAACGCAAATCCTTCGCGTGGTGTCTTATTATGTGACATAATTGCAAGGAAAAATACCAAACATGGAAAATTTAGTATGTCTCAAAACCCTTCACAAAATGACCTATCATGTTCGAGGTTTCATGGCTTCGTCAAATGACCAATGTTATGGCTAGAATCAGGGCATAGTTTGTGATAATGAGCCCATATTGTGCACACAGATGTATCATGGCATGGAGAACAATGTTACAGGAGGAAGTTTTCCTTTTTCGGCCGGAAAACTATTTTCCATTTTGGCGCAAAAGCAGGCGTTTGTGAAGCAACCACCAAATGACAGTTTAGAATGGTACCGACACATTTTGTAAAATATTAGACCATCTTACATGGACAATGTTCCAAGGGTATCACAAACCTTTCCGTTCACCCCCGGCAAAAGACAAATTCTGTAATCGGTAGGAAGTGGGTCATTTGAACTACGGTACATGATCCGATGCTCATGATTTTGGTAAAAATCATTTTAGACTCATAATATCATGTTTCTTCAGAGATCCAATGCAAGTTTAGCGAGGCTCGGCCCCGAGCTAAGAACCTTCATGCCCGCCGTTTTGACCATAGTTTGAAACGGGCATAAAAAATAAAAGCAGTTCGATCAACAAATCCTTGGCGTGGTGTCTTATTATGTGACATAATTGCAAGGAAAAATACCAAACATGGAAAATTTAGTATGTCTCAAAAACCTTCACAAAATGACCAATCATGTTCGAGGTTTCATGGCTTTCGGGTCAAATGACCAATGTTATGGCTAGAATCAGGGCATAGTTTGTGATAATGAGCCCATATTGTGCACACATATGTATCATGGCATGGAGAACAATGTTGCGGAGGAAGTTTTCCTTTTACGCACGGAAAAACTATTTTCCATTTTCCGCAAGCAGGCGTTTTGTGAAGCAACCACCAAATGACAGTTTAGAATGGTACCACATTTTGTAAAAATATTAGACCATCTTACATGGACAATGTTCCAACGGGGTATCACAAACCTTTCACTCACCTGGCAAAAGACAAATTCTGCCGAATCGGTAGGAAGTGGGTCCGGTTTGAACTACGGTACATGATCCGATGCTCATGATTTTTGGTAAAAATAATTTTAGACTCATAATATCATGTTTCTTCAGAGATCCAATGCAAGTTTAGCGAGGCTCGGCCCGATCTAAGAACCTTCATGCCGTTTTGACCATAGTTTGAAACGGGCATAAAAAAAAAGCAGTTCGATCAACGCAAATCCTTGGCGTGGTGTCTTATTATGTGACATAATTGCAAGGAAAAATACCAAACATGGAAAATTTAGTATGTCTCAAAAAACCCTTCACAAAATGACCTATCATGTTCGAGGTTTCATGGCTTTCGGGTCAAATGACCAATGTTATGGCTAGAATCAGGGCATAGTTTGTGATAATGAGCCCATATTGTGCACACATATGTATCATGGCATGGAGAACAATGTTGCAGGAGGAAGTTTTCCTTTTCGACGCACGGAAAAACTATTTTCCATTTTCGGCGCAAAAAAGCAGGCGTTTTGTGAAGCAACCACCAAATGACAGTTTTAGAATGGTACCGACACATTTTGTAAAAATATTAGACCATCTTACATGGACAATGTTCCAACCGGGGTATCACAAACCTTTCCGTTCACCCCAGGAAAAAAAGACAAATTCCTGCCGAATCGGTAGGAAGTGGGTCCGGTTTGAACTACAGGTACATGATCCGATGCTCATGATTTTTGGCAAAAATCATTTTTAGACTCACAATATCATGTTTCTTCAGAGATCCAATGCAAGTTTAGCGAGTCTCGGCCCCGAGCTAAGAACCTTCATGCCCGCCGTTTTGACCATAGTTTGAAACGGGCATAAAAAAATAAAAAACGGTTCGATCAACGCAAATCCTTCGCGTGGTGTCTTATTATGTGACATAATTGCAAGGAAAAATACCAAACATGGAAAATTTAGTATGTCTCAAAAAACCCTTCACAAAATGACCTATCATGTTCGAGGTTTCATGGCTTTCGGGTCAAATGACCAATGTTATGGCTAGAATCAGGGCATAGTTTGTGATAATGAGCCCATATTGTGCACACAGATGTATCATGGCATGGAGAACAATGTTACAGGAGGAAGTTTTCCTTTTCGACGCACGGAAAAACTATTTTCCATTTTCCGAGCCAAAAGCGGCGTTTTGTGAAGCAACCACCAAATGACAGTTTTAGAATGGTACCACACATTTTGTAAAATATTAGACCATCTTACATGGACAATGTTCCAACTGGGTATCACAAACCTTCCGTTCACCCACGGCAAAAGACAAATTCTCGCCGAATCGGTAGGAAGTGGGTCCGTTTGAACTACGGTACATGATCCGATGCTCATGATTTTGGTAAAATCATTTTAGACTCATAATATCATGTTTCTTCAGAGATCCAATGCAAGTTTAGCGAGGCTCGGCCCGAGCTAAGAACCTTCATGCCCGTTTTGACCATAGTTTGAAACGGGCATAAAAAAATAAAAAACGGTTCGATCAACGCAAATCCTTCGCGTGGTGTCTTATTATGTGACATAATTGCAAGGAAAAATACCAAACATGGAAAATTTAGTATGTCTCAAAAAACCCTTCACAAAATGACCTATCATGTTCGAGGTTTCATGGCTTTCGGGTCAAATGACCAATGTTATGGCTAGAATCAGGGCATAGTTTGTGATAATGAGCCCATATTGTGCACACATATGTATCATGGCATGGAGAACAATGTTGCAGGAGGAAGTTTTCCTTTTCGACGCACGGAAAAACTATTTTCCATTTTCCGAGCGCAAAAAACGGGGCGTTTTGTGAAGCAACCACCAAATGACAGTTTTAGAATGGTACCGACACATTTTGTAAAAATATTAGACCATCTTACATGGACAATGTTCCAACCGGGGTATCACAAACCTTTCCGTTCACCCCTGGCAAAAAAGACAAATTCCTGCCGAATCGGCAGGAAGTGGGTCCGGTTTGAACTACAGGTACATGATCCGATGCTCATGATTTTTGGTAAAAATCATTTTTAGACTCATAATATCATGTTTCTTCAGAGATCCAATGCAAGTTTAGCGAGGCTCGGCCCCGAGCTAAGAACCTTCATGCCCGCCGTTTTGACCATAGTTTGAAACGGGCATAAAAAAATAAAAAACGGTTCGATCAACGCAAATCCTTCGCGTGGTGTCTTATTATGTGACATAATTGCAAGGAAAAATACCAAACATGGAAAATTTAGTATGTCTCAAAAAACCCTTCACAAAATGACCTATCATGTTCGAGGTTTCATGGCTTTCGGGTCAAATGACCAATGTTATGGCTAGAATCAGGGCATAGTTTGTGATAATGAGCCCATATTGTGCACACATATGTATCATGGCATGGAGAACAATGTTGCAGGAGGAAGTTTTCCTTTTCGACCTTGGAAAAAACTATTTTCCATTTTCCGGCCAAGCAGGCGTTTTGTGAAGCAACCACCAAACGACAGTTTTAGAATGGTACCGACACATTTTGTAAAAATATTAGACCACCTTACATGGACAATGTTCCAACCGGGGTATCACAAACCTTTCCGTTCACCCCTGGCAAAAAAGACAAATTCCTGCCGAATCGGCAGGAAGTGGGTCCGGTTTGAACTACAGGTACATGATCCGATGCTCATGATTTTGGTAAAAATCATTTTTAGACTCATAATATCATGTTTCTTCAGAGATCCAATGCAAGTTTAGCGAGGCTCGGCCCCGAGCTAAGAACCTTCATGCCCGTTTTGACCATAGTTTGAAACGGGCATAAAAAAATAAAAAACGGTTCGATCAACGCAAATCCTTCGCGTGGTGTCTTATTATGTGACATAATTGCAAGGAAAAATACCAAACATGGAAAATTTAGTATGTCTCAAAAAACCCTTCACAAAATGACCAATCATGTTCGAGGTTTCATGGCTTTCGGGTCAAATGACCAATGTTATGGCTAGAATCAGGGCATAGTTTGTGATAATGAGCCCATATTGTGCACACATATGTATCATGGCATGGAGAACAATGTTGCAGGAGGAAGTTTTCCTTTTACCACGGAAAACTATTTTCCATTTTCCGGTAAAAAAGCAGGCGTTTGTGAAGCAACCACCAAATGAGTTTTAGAATGGTACCACACATTTTGTAAAAATATTAGACCATCTTACATGGACAATGTTCCAACTGGTATCACAAACCTTTCCGTCACCCACGGCAAAAGACAAATTCTGCCGAATCGGTAGGAAGTGGGTCCGGTTTGAACTACGGTACATGATCGATGCTCATGATTTTTGGTAAAATCATTTTTAGACTCATAATATCATGTTTCTTCAGAGATCCAATGAAAGTTTAGCGAGGCTCGGCCCGAGCTAAGAACCTTCATGCCCGTTTTGACCATAGTTTGAAACAGGCATAAAAATAAAAACGGTTCGATCAACGCAAATCCTTCGTGGTGTCTTATTATGTGACATAATTGCAAGTAAAAATACCAAACATGGAAAATTTAGTATGTCTCAAAAACCTTCACAAAATGACCTATCATGTTCGAGGTTTCATGGCTTTGGTCAAATGACCAATGTTATGGCTAGAATCAGGGCATAGTTTGTGATAATGAGCCCATATTGTGCACACATGTATCATGGCATGGAGAACAATGTTGCGGAGGAAGTTTTCCTTTCGACGCACGGAAAAACTATTTTCCATTTTCGGCGAAAAGCGGGCGTTTGTGAAGCAACCACCAAATGACAGTTTTAGAATGGTACCGACACATTTTGTAAAAATATTAGACCATCTTACATGGACAATGTTCCAACCGGGGTATCACAAACCTTTCCGTTCACCCCTGGCAAAAAAGACAAATTCCTGCCGAATCGGTAGGAAGTGGGTCCGGTTTGAACTACAGGTACATGATCCGATGCTCATGATTTTTGGTAAAAATCATTTTTAGACTCATAATATCATGTTTCTTCAGAGATCCAATGCAAGTTTAGCGAGGCTCGGCCCCGAGCTAAGAACCTTCATGCCCGCCGTTTTGACCATAGTTTGAAACGGGCATAAAAAAATAAAAAAACGGTTCGATCAACGCAAATCCTTCGCGTGGTGTCTTATTATGTGACATAATTGCAAGGAAAAATACCAAACATGGAAAATTTAGTATGTCTCAAAAAACCCTTCACAAAATGACCTATCATGTTCGAGGTTTCATGGCTTTGGTCAAATGACCAATGTTATGGCTAGAATCAGGGCATAGTTTGTGATAATGAGCCCATATTGTGCACATATGTATCATGCCATGGAGAACAATGTTGCGGAGGAAGTTTTCCTTTTGCATACGGAAAAACTATTTTCCATTTTCCGGCAAAAAGCAGGCGTTTGTGAAGCAACCACCAAATGACAGTTTAGAATGGTACCACACATTTTGTAAAAATATTAGACCATCTTACATGGACAATGTTCCAACTGGGTATCACAAACCTTTCCGTTCACCCCTGGAAAAAAAGACAAATTCCTGCCGAATCGGCAGGAAGTGGGTCCGGTTTGAACTACAGGTACATGATCCGATGCTCATGATTTTTGGCAAAAATCATTTTTAGACTCACAATATCATGTTTCTTCAGAGATCCAGTGCAAGTTTAGCGAGTCGGCCTAGCTAAGAACCTTCATGCCCGTTTTGACCATAGTTTGAAACGGGCATAAAAAAATAAAAAACGGTTCGATCAACGCAAATCCTTCGCGTGGTGTCTTATTATGTGACATAATTGCAAGGAAAAATACCAAACATGGAAAATTTAGTATGTCTCAAAAAACCCTTCACAAAATGACCTATCATGTTCGAGGTTTCATGGCTTTCGGGTCAAATGACCAATGTTATGGCTAGAATCAGGGCATAGTTTGTGATAATGAGCCCATATTGTGCACACAGATGTATCATGGCATGGAGAACAATGTTGCAGGAGGAAGTTTTCCTTTTCGACGCACGGAAAAACTATTTTCCATTTTCGGCGCAAAAAAGCAGGCGTTTTGTGAAGCAACCACCAAATGACAGTTTTAGAATGGTACCGACACATTTTGTAAAAATATTAGACCATCTTACATGGACAATGTTCCAACCGGGGTATCACAAACCTTTCCGTTCACCCCTGGCAAAAAAGACAAATTCCTGCCGAATCGACAGGAAGTGGGTCCGGTTTGAACTACAGGTACATGATCTGATGCTCATGATTTTTGGTAAAAATCATTTTTAGACTCATAATATCATGTTTCTTCAGAGATCCAATGAAAGTTTAGCGAGGCTCGGCCCCGAGCTAAGAACCTTCATGCCTGCCGTTTTGACCATAGTTTGAAACAGGCATAAAAAATAAAAAACGGTTCGATCAACGCAAATCCTTCGCGTGGTGTCTTATTATGTGACATAATTGCAAGTAAAAATACCAAACATGGAAAATTTAGTATGTCTCAAAAAACCCTTCACAAAATGACCTATCATGTTCGAGGTTTCATGGCTTTCGGGTCAAATGACCAATGTTATGGCTAGAATCAGGGCATAGTTTGTGATAATGAGCCCATATTGTGCACACATATGTATCATGGCATGGAGAACAATGTTGCAGAGGAAGTTTTCCTTTTTCGACGCGGAAAAACTATTTTCCATTTTCCGAGCGCAAAAAGGCGTTTTGTGAAGCAACCACCAAATGACAGTTTAGAATGGTACCGCACATTTTGTAAAAATATTAGACCATCTTACATGGACAATGTTCCAACGGGTATCACAAACCTTTCGTTCACCGGCAAAAGACAAATTCTGCGAATCGGTGGGAAGTGGGTCGGTTTGAACTACGGTACATGATCCGATGCTCATGATTTTTGGTAAAATCATTTTAGACTCATAATATCATGTTTCTTGAGATCCAATGCAAGTTTAGCGAGGCTCGCGAGCTAAGAACCTTCATGCCCGTTTTGACCATAGTTTGAAGCGGGCATAAAAAATAAAAAGCGGTTCGATCAACGCAAATCCTTGGCGTGGTGTCTTATTATGTGACATAATTGCAAGGAAAAATACCAAACATGGAAAATTTAGTATGTCTCAAAAACCCTTCACAAAATGACCTATCATGTTCGAGGTTTCATGGCTTTCGGTCAAATGACCAATGTTATGGCTAGAATCGGGCATAGTTTGTGATAATGAGCCCATATTGTGCACATATGTATCATGGCATGGAGAACAATGTTGGAGGAAGTTTTCCTTTTTTCGGCCTTGGAAAAACTATTTTCCATTTTCCGAGCGAAAAAGCAGGCGTTTTGTGAAGCAACCACCAAATGAGTTTTAGAATGGTACACACATTTTGTAAAAATATTAGACCATCTTACATGGACAATGTTCCAACCGGGGTATCACAAACCTTTTTCACCCGGAAAAAGACAAATTCTATAATCGGTGGGAAGTGGGTCAGTTTGAACTACGGTACATGATCCGATGCTCATGATTTTGGCAAAATCATTTTAGACTCACAATATCATGTTTCTTCAGAGATCCAATGCAAGTTTAGAGTCTCGCCCCGAGCTAAGAACCTTCATGCCCGTAGTTTTGTCCATAGTTTGAAAGGCATAAAAAAATAAAACGGTTCGATCAACGCAAATCCTTCGCGTGGTGTCTTATTATGTGACATAATTGCAAGGAAAAATACCAAACATGGAAAATTTAGTATGTCTCAAAAACCCTTCACAAAATGACCTATCATGTTCGAGGTTTCATGGCTTTGTCAAATGACCAATGTTATGGCTAGAATCAGGGCATAGTTTGTGATAATGAGCCCATATTGTGCACACATATGTATCATGGCATGGAGAACAATGTTGCAGGAGGAAGTTTTCCTTTTAAATGGAAAAACTATTTTCCATTTTCCGGCGCAAAAAAGGCGTTTGTGAAGCAACCACCAAATGACAGTTTTAGAATGGTACACATTTTGTAAAAATATTAGACCATCTTACATGGACAATGTTCCAACCGGGTATCACAAACCTTCCGTTCACCCCGGAAAAAGACAAATTCTGCCGAATCCAGGAAGTGGTCGGTTTGAACTACAGGTACATGATCCGATGCTCATGATTTTTGGAAAAAATCATTTTTAGACTCACAATATCATGTTTCTTCAGAGATCCAATGCATTTTGAGACAAATGTTTTCTTTTCGTCGCACAAGAAAAGCATTTTCCATTTCCCGAGTACATAAAACGGGGCATATTGTGAAGCAACCACCAAATAAAATCCACTATTTTAAAATAAATAAATATTCATAATTAACACCCTAAGAGGATCTACTGATTTTTATAAAAATTTAGAGCCAAAAATCAATTATTTTGGATTTTTATTGAAAAAGATACAAAAGAATTAACAAAATAGGAAAAAAAAACTTTCTGAATAGACCAACACATCGGCCTAGGACTAAAACTGGACCACCAACTAAAAGAAAATGCGAGCCCAACAAACCACAAGCCCATCAGTCGTATAAGGAAAAGATAAAAAAATGGTGGAGAAAACAGAGGCCTCGTGTCTCCTTGGCTGAAACAACAAAAGCGTTGTTTAAAAGCGAGCTCCATTCCTTGACACAAACTGACTAGTGGCCTGGTGGTTAACCACCATCGGACCTAGCTGGGCGTTGCGGGTTCGAACCCCCGTTCCACCCCTTTTTGCTCTATTAATTGACAATGCTCAACTGAACATGGCCATATTCATAAATTTGTAGCGTGGGATGAAAGCACAAATGCCATCGTGGCTCAGTGGTTCTAGTCCTCCTTAGTGGGATAGAGAAATTGGTTGCGGGTTCGAACCCCGCACCTCCTTTTTTTCCTGCTTAATTGGCAACGCTCTAAAGCAGACACGTGGATTGTCACATAGCCAAAAATTGACACATAAAAATGACACGTAGGCATAAATGATGAGGTGGCAGACAACTCATGTCAATTTATGCTAATTTGGACAATATGACGATTTAAAATCGTCATAGTGAGCTACAAGTAACACCATAGGCTTCTTCCATCAAATTATGGCGATTTCATCTAAAGTAACTATGACGATTTTTGGCAAAATCGTCGTAATTTTCCAGGGTATAGGTCCTCTTGAACTGCTTACGACCATCTCATGCAAAATCGTCATAACTCTATGACGATTTTGTTCACGGTCACTATTAGAAGGTCATAGAATAACACATTCCTTGTAGTGTATGAGAAACCTGAAGTTATCTTTATTCTGAACAATTTTCTTCTTTTTATTTTTACGTTTTTGATTTCCTTTCGTTTTTATGATGTTGTTGCCGGTCTTGCGAAGTCGGTATGGGCGGGCGGTACGGCTGCACCCGCTCGTATCGTTGGTCGTTAAGCATACGATACCCTCATCCTTATTTTTTCCGTTTTGGTACGACCGCGTGGTAGGGGCGCATCTTCCCATGCCACTAGTCGTTACCGATACGGTATCACTGTAGGGGTTCGTAGCATGGAAAACAAAATTTTTCTATCGCATACAAACAAACAAGCCAAGATCTATCTACTAGATTGTAGCAACGAGTCAATTGAATAACTTACCCTCTAAGATTCCAAAGCGGTTAACGAGAGCAGATTCTCATGGGTGATGTAGTCGTACTCTTTCCGATCTCAAGATCGCGTAGACGATCCTTCCGGCGCTGCGTTCCGGCGCTCCCTGATCGGTCACACGTTCGATACTCGACGAAGACCTTCCTCTCCTTGTTCCAAAGGCAATGGAGGTTGTAGCACTCTCACTCTCGCGTGAAGAACGGCGTGGTACAAGTAGAGGGAGATCCCAGGCTTCATTAAGCCGGAGCGAGTATGGTGGAGTATGAGAGAGAGCTATTAGTGGTCTAGGGTTTAGACACACCAATTAGAAGGCTCTAAACCGAAGGCTAGATCAATTAGAAGCTCTAAACCAAAACGGCTCTAAACCGGAGATTAGAGGATAGGAACTTGTGTGTCTAGAGGAGGAGGCCCTGCCCCTCCTTTTATAGGTGGGAGGGGCGGCCAAGGGGAGGGGAGTCCCTCCCCAAGTCGGCCTTGGTTGGCGCGCCGGCTTGGAGGGACTCCTCCCCCAAGTCGGTTCCAACCACCTCTTACTTGTTTCCCACAGTTTCCTGTTTTCCACAGTTTCCTGTTTTAGCCGTTTGACTTTCAAACTGGCAGTTTGACTTTTCAATTTTGGAACAGCAAGAACACTTAGTACATGATGCAATCATTCAATATGTAATGACACATTCATGTACCCTCCCCAGTCTTGGGACAATCGAACCTTCTAGAACATTCCGATGAAAACAGGAATCATTCCGAACTCCGAAGCGGGACTTTCCTTATACGAATCTTATTCTCCGGACCATTCCGGATCACCTCGTGATATCCGGATCCCATCCGAGACTCCGAACAACATTCGGTCTCTTTCTCATAATACCATAACTATTCAAACAACGTCGAATCCTTAAGTGTGTCTCCCTACGGTTCGTGAATTATGCGGACATGATCGAGACACTTCTCCGAACAATAACCAATAGAGGAATCTGGAAATTCATATGGCTCTACATATTTCTCGATTACTTTGCGATCGAATGAACCACTTACATACGAATACCAATTTCCCTTTGTCTCACGATAGTTTACTTATCCGAGGTTATGATCGTCGGTATCTCGCATACCTAGTTCAACCTCGTTACCGATAAGTACTCTTTTCGTTCTCGTGATATGTGATCCCTTGTGAGCGGTCACATGCTTGCAAGCTAATTGGATGACATTCCACCGAGAGGGCCGAGTATATCTATCCGTCATATGGATGGACAAATCCCTCTTGATCCATGTGTTTCAACCAATACTTTCCGAACACTCAATGCCACCTTTATAGCCACCCGATTCACGGTGTGGTGTTTGATGTCATCAAAGCATCCATCCGGTAAAGGTGATATGCATGATCTCATGGTCGAAGGAATTAGGTTACTATGTATCAGAAAGCATATAGCAATTGAACTATTGAAATGACTTGATCTTTATGCTACACTTATCTATAGGAGTATGTCCACCATATCATTCTCCTAATGATATGATCCTGTTGTTAATAACATCTATGTTCATGATCAGGAAACCATGATCATATATTAACCAACAAGCTAGTTTAACAAGAGGCTTTACTAGGGACTCTTATTTTAGTTTACAAATCACACAAGTATTAATGTTTCCGGTTAATACAATTATAGCATGGTATGTAAACATTTATCATAAGTGTGAAGATATGATAATAACCACTTTATTATTGCCTCTTTGGCATATCTCCAACAGTCTCCCACTTGCATTAGAGTCAATAATCTAGTTTCAAACCTTTGTGTATTCAACACCTATGGCTTTCCGGTGTTGTATGTACACGATTGCTAGTGGTCAACTGATCTCCGGATCTGACACTTCCAGGTCCGTGTGTAATTTCATGTCTTTGCGTCTCTACGCATCACTCATTCTCTAATGAGATGGATTTGTACAAATTTGGTCTCTCGGTGTGACCTTTATGTGGCATCCCGCAAAAACCACTACTAGAAAATCGCGTTGTTTTGTGCATTGCATCATCATGACCGCATGCTCATGTCATCATGCCACATTGCATTTGAGCATCGTCATCGTCTTGCATTTGCTTGCATCAAACTATTTGCAGAAAAACCTATTTTGTGTTTCCAAAACGCCCCACCTTTGTTCAAACGCAAAACCCCGGGGCTCCGGATTATTTCGTTGGTCTGCTATCGGTTTGCAAACGGTGCATTTAAAATAAATAAAATATTGTATTATTTTTAGTGGGGCAGTCGAACGGGCCGATTCGACCCGAACGACCACCCCCGGAATAAAATCGGCCTGCCTAAATTCCTAAACCTACCCAACCTAACCTACCCAACCCCTCTCCACCTCACCCCGACCACTCCCCTCGTGACACCTCACCCTCCCCCTCCCCTCTACCCAATCCCAGCTCGCAACGTGGCCTCCCTCTCTCTCACCCCCACTCCCCAACACCACACAACACACACAGCGCGCAGCAGCCTCCCTTCCCCCCCGCGTGGCCCACCCTGGACCCGCACCACGCACGCACTCACACACGACCACGCGCGCGATGCCCCACACCCCCGTATCCTTCCTCCCGCCTCCCCTCGCCTGGGCCTCTCCTCCAGCCCGTCCCATGGCCTCCGCCCGGCCCTCGGCCGCCCGCGCTACCTCGCCCAAGACCCTGCGCTCCCCTCGCCGTCGGCGCCCGGCGTCACCGCCTCAACCACCACCGCGTCGCTCCACGCGCCTCAAGGCTCTGCCGCTCACTTCGCCTCCGAGCTCGCCCACTCCTTCGCCGCCGCCACGCTCCTCCCTACCGTCCTCGCCGCCCTTCCTCCCTTTCCTCCTCCGTCGCCCGCTCACCCGCCTTCCCCCTCTCGAAGCTTCGCCGCCCGGAGAGCGCCCCCGCCTTGGCCGCGGTCCAGCCGTCCGGCGACCTCGCGCCGACCCGCCTCGCCGGCCTCCCTCGCCGAGCCCCGCCGCCAAGATCCTCCCGCCACGGTCCTCTTCCTCCCTCGCCCGAGCAACCCCGCCGCGAAGCTCCGCCTCCGCCATGGTCGTGCTCGCCCGCGTCCGCCGCTGCCCAGGCTCCGCCTCGCCCGCCAAGTTCGTCGTCGCCCGGCCTCCCGCCACCGCATGGCGCCTCTCGGGCGAGCGCCGCGTCAGGCTGTCGCGTCGGCGTGGTCCGCTTCGCCTCCCGAGCCCTGCCGGGAGCCAACTCGCCTCCCCCGTCGCTGTGGCCGTCCTCGGCGTCGTCTGCCCCAACCTCGTCCCGGCAGCAAGCCCGGCGCCACGCCCTGAGTCCCGGCCTTCCTCTGTGTCGTGCCCGCATGGTGTTTGGCAGGGTTCCCGTGTGTTTTACACATGAGGGTTACGTTGCGTTTGGTCTGCCTATGTGTTGTTGTTGCTGATGTGGTACAAGAACGAGTTTGTGGGGTGTACTGCGATTCTAATCAAGATCCCCATGCGGCCCAGAAGCAGTAAAACGACACCCCGGTGCCGGTTTCAAGACCACACCGACAAGTGATTTTGGAACTGCCAAGATCTCCGTCCTAGAACCCGAAGACCAAGCCTCGACACCCCGAACCCGGTGCCGCGCCAAGACCTCCTATCCGGATCCGAAGACCGAACCGGCGCCAAGGTCGCCTTCCGGACCACAAGATCGATCCGCGCCGGGACTCGAAGGGCGCCTAGATCACCGAACGCCAAGTCCTTCATCCCGGATGCCAAGACCGATACGATGGCGCGGACCACAAGATCTGCGCCAGCGATAAGATCTTCGCCACGACAAGCTCGACACCGCCAGGCGGATCCGGCGCCTCGACCGAACCAAGTACTCCTTCCGGACGCCGAGCTGCGAGAACCCGGATGCGACAAGATCTACCTCAGTTGTCCGAGAACGAACCCGTCGAACCCTGAACCCCGAGACCGACCCCGAACCCCGGAACCCCAAGATCTGCCGAACCCTAATGTGTGAACCCCTTCCCGAAACCCTATTTTTTTATAATGTAATGACAACTTGATGCATATTAATTGCCATACTTGCATGCATATTTGTGTGGTTTGGGGGCCTTATGCCGATTCACCTAATAATTAAATATGGGGCCCATATGCGGGCAAATCTAGTCTCATATTGGTCCCATTTAACTTTGTGTAGCGAACCGATGATATAATCTTGCCTTGTTAAGACAACATTTAATTGCGGGGTAGCTAAACAACATGAACCATCTGAATAATTGTCGGGACCCTGGTTCCGCTTAATATGACCTAATTGCATCGCACCTTTGCCATGTCATCCATCATACATGCATCATGCCGATCTTCTGCCGTAGTATTAAATATTGCATCCGGTGTTTATTCTAGTGTTTTGCTTCTTCGCGGATAAGGCCATTGAGTTGATGTGAGCTTCGCCCCGATCTTCGGTTGCCCCCTTCGGCAATGTTTTCAGGCGAGCATCTCCCCCTTTCTACCTATCTTACTTTTATAGTATTTATTCCCTCCTGTTGATCTATTGCTATCTATGTTGCGATGCTCTAGCTTTCGTACCTGTGATATCCCTTGCAGCCCTATATTGCCCTGGACACATCCTATTACCTGTTGTTTGGTAGATAGATGGACTTGCGCGTCGTAGTCGCTTGCTCAAGTGTTGTTGCGTGTCGTCAAGAACCACAGTTCTTGGAGTTTTGCCGCATGTTTATTGTTGGAGATGATCATGGTTTTACTTATCGCTTACTTTAATTCCTGTTTAACAACTAAAATTGAAGTAAGCAGAGGCATCGGTGGGTGATAGATAATATTTGGTTTCCGACCGCCCACTTGTGTCCCGTAGGACCCCGAGTACTTGATACCTGTTCCTTGATTTATCGCTATCCACATCCGGAGGATTATGGGACCCCCGAGCGAGCTTGATTCAGTCTTATTTCTTGGGGCCGCAAACTAGTTTGAGGTTTTATTTACGATCCTACTTATGCCATGCTTCTTGCTTTATTTAAATTGTGCGGATAGCACCTGTCTTTGTTTAGGATCGGGACACGATTCGCGGTGTCGACAAGCCCAGTTTGGGTTCCCGATCGTTCCTGACCGTCTACCCAAACCTTGAGTCCGTCTCGGAGTCGGTGGCTTCGCTATGGTCTACTCAATGGGGTGGCCCTGAAATATTTCTGAATCCTGTGATTGCTTTGTCGTGAAGGCCTCGTTGGGTTTTGATTTGGTTTTTCCGAGGTTGATCGGCGTGTGTTGCTATTGGTGCACCCGCCGGTAAAACTTTGAAAGCCGTGTCATGGTTATGGACGACTTGGAGCACAGTATCTCGACCATAGACAAGCATAACTAAAGTAGTGCTATAAATTTGGCTTTATAATGACTAGTAATCAGCTTCACTACAATGGAATGGCTAACTAAACTGCCCACAATTGCTTGTTTGGAGTGTCGCTTGCGACCATTGTACCTGACTAGTAAGTATGGCAACTTCTAGCGGAATGGCTAAATAAAAGTACCAACAACTGGGTTTTGGGGTTATCTCATGTTAGCATGTCGACTAGTAAGTGTTGCAACCACCACAGAATGGTTAAATAAAAGTGCCCACTGCTTATTTTATCAGGATGACTATCTATACCTGACTAGTAATTGCTGCAACGATAACTGAATAACTAAAACTGCCAACGGTGTGAGTTCCTCGATTGACTTCCTCGTTTGGTTTCGAGGGGGAAACACCAGGGTGGGTTTGTTTGATGGTAGAACCAGGTTGGTTCCGGATAGGTCTTTCTTACCCCTCTCTGATTGACGCCAGTTGTATCGAGTCTCTATAGGTTGTTCAGTGCATGCTGCCGCTGCCGCTTCAGTCCACCATACCTATGTAGGCGAGGACCGCCGAATTCTAGCCTCGCTGCAATCGCCTCGATCTTGATGCTCCTCTTTTTCCTTTGCCCTTTGTCGACACCCTTTGTTTAAGTGTTTTGAGATCGACGCCGTTATAGGTTACCCTTCCGCTTGGCACAGGGCAGGTTATGGGCGCCATTGGTTATTCTTCGTGGCTCTTAGCCCCATTTGCATCTTGTCCGTAGTCGGACGCCTATCATTTTCAAGGTGATTTGGATCTTGGTATATTAAATCGTATTCTTGACTCATTGAGTCGCTGTATGTATATCATTACGTGGTTCCCATCGAGGACTGTTGTATAATGTTATTACTGCTTTCCACCGCGAAAGTGCCTGGTGGGCACCTTTGAATCGTTTCTATGCGGGTTTGGCGGAAATCGCTAAAACTTGCATAGGCCCGATTCTAAGGGTGTTACTGAGTATCGAGCTTTCATTGCTATGATACCTCACAAGTCCAAATCAGAGGATAACCTAGCTAACGGCCGAAGTAGAGTGTCAAAAATATTTTTGGAAAAATCGGTTGGATAGTTCTGATTAGGTCTGATTTTACTCCTTACCCCTATGCTATTCTCCTCTTACCTCTGCGTGTTTTAAATCTGCTCTCTTACCTTTTCTTCGAGTCCAGGAATTCTCGCGGTGGGGTTTTCCGTCGTACCTTCAGGGTTTTGCTTCCTCCTTTGGTAACGGTGTGGCTACATCTGGTCTTCATGCTATCCGAGGAATCCTTCGTCTGGTGGACTTCTCTTTGTTCCTTCTCGTGCCTTCCGGTGTTTTCCGACGCGACGACATCATCTACGCCAGATCCGATCGTAGTCGCATCACTCCTTTGTTCAACCTCGCTTGTCGAGATCTTGATCAATTCGAGAGTTGGTTGCATAATCCGCTTATTCGTGTGCAGAGTAATGGTTTGGGTGCGCGATGGACTGATCACCATCCGACTACTCTTATCATTCGCTCTTGTACATCGAATCAGTGGATCCCGCGATTTTACTCCGTCCAAGGAAGTTAGGGGTGGCTTTATTTGTTGATACCTCTACCTTCGACCTTTTGTTTCCCGGAGAGTTCTCTCGACGATCACGGACAACGACCTCTTGTTAGTGGTGTCGCGAGGATCTACACGAAGCGAGAAGATTCAGATCGCCGCCTTCCTTCCGGTACCATGAGGCGGATCTCGAGGGCGAGATCCATTATTAGTGGTGTCGAATTGTGGCATCCCGCAAAAACCACTACTAGAAAATCGCGTTGTTTTCTGCATTGCATCATCATGACCGCATGCTCATGTCATCATGCCACATTGCATTTGAGCATCGTCATCGTCTTGCATTTGCTTCCATCAAACTATTTGCAGAAAAACCTATTTTGTGTTTCCAAAACGCCCCGCCTTTGTTCAAATGCAAAACACCGGGCCTCCGGATTATTTTGTTGGTCTGCTATTGGTTTGCAAACGGTGCATTTAAAATAAATAAAATATTGTATTATTTTTAGTGGGGCAGTCGAACGGGCCGATTTGACCCGAATGACCACCCCCGGAATAAAATCGGCCCGCCTAAATTCCTAAACCTACCCAACCTAACCTACCCAACCCCTCTCCACCTCACCCCGACCACTCCCCTCGTGACACCTCACCCTCCCCCTCCCCTCTACTCAATCCCAGCTCGCCACGTGGCCTCCCTCTCTCTCACACCCCCACTCCCCAACACCACACAACACACACAGCGCGCAGCAGCCTCCCTTCCCCCCGCGTGGCCCACCCTGGACCCGCACCACGCACGCACTCACACACGACCACGCGCGCGACGCCCCACACCCCCGTCTCCTTCCTCCCGCCTCCCCTCGCCTAGGCCTCTCCTCCAGCCTCGTCCGCCGCCTCCGGCGCCCTCGGCCGCTTTCTCGCCTCATGCCCTCAAGACGCCCTCCCCTCCGACGCCGAGCCTGCCATAGCGGCCACCGCCTCCAACCACCACCGCGTCCGCCTCCCAGCCTCCCGCTCCGCCCGCCGCCTCCTGCGCCGCCGAGCTTACGCCCCTTTGCCGCCACGCCCTCCTCCCCTACCGCCCCGCCGCCCTTCCCTCCCCTTTCCTCCTACGTCCGCCCCGCCACCTTCCTCCTTCGAAGCCTCGCTGAGCCGCCTTCGCCCTTGGCCAAGGCCGTCCCGGCGACCCTGGCCGACCCGCCTGGCTGGCCCGTGCCTCGCCCGAGCCCCGCCGCCAAGCTCCGCCCGCCACCGGGTCCTCTTCCTCCTCGCCCGAGCAACCCCTTGGCGAAGCTCCGCCTCCCGCTTGTCGTGCTCGCCGCGTCCGCTGCCGCTGTCTCAGCCCGCTTCCGCCAAGTTCGTCGTTGCCGCCTCCCTCGCCACCGCATGGCGCCTCTCCCGAGGCGCCGCCGTCGGCCGTCGTCGGCGAGTCCGCCCTCTTACTCGCTGAGCCTCGCCGCGCCGGGAGCCAACCCCGCCTCCCGTCGCTGTGGCCGTCCTCGCGCCGCCTCGCCCCTAACCTCGTCCCAAGAAGCCCGCGCCACGCCCGAGTCCCTTCCTGCGTATGCGTGCCCGCATGGTGTTTGGCAGGGTTCCCGTGTGTTTTACACATGAGGGTTATGTTGCGTTTGGTCTGCCTATGTGTTGTTGTTGCTGATGTGGTACAAGAACGAGTTTGTGGGGTGTACTGCGATTCTAATCAAGATCCCCATGCGGCCCAGAAGCAGTAAAACGACACCCCGGTGCCGGTTTCAAGACCACACCGACAAGTGATTTTGGAACTGCCAAGATCTCCGTCCTAGAACCCGAAGACCAAGCCTCGACACCCCGAACCCGGTGCCGCGCCAAGACCTCCTATCCGGATCCGAAGACCGAACCCGAGCGCCAAGGTCGCCTTCCCGGACCCTGAAGATCGATCCGAAGCGCCAGGACCCGAACCTGAAGGACGCCTAGATCACCGACGCGGAACGCCAAGTCCTTCATCCCGGATGCCAAGACCGATACGATGGCGCGGACCCGACAAGATCTGCGCAACGATAATATCTTCGCCACGACAAGCTCGACACCGGCCAGAGCGGATCCGATGCGCCCCCGACACCGAACCAAGTACTCCTTTCCGGACGCCGAGCTCGCCGAGAACCCGGATGCGACAAGATCTACCTCAGTTGTCCGAGAACGAACCCGTCGAACCCTGAACCCCGAGACCGACCCCGAACCCCGGAACCCCAAGATCTGCCGAACCCTAATGTGTGAACCCCTTCCCGAAACCCTATTTTTTTATAATGTAATGACAACTTGATGCATATTAGTTGCCATACTTGCATGCATATTTGTGTGGTTTGGGGGCCTTATGCCGATTCACCTAATAATTAAATATGGGGCCCATATGCGGGCAAATCTAGTCTCATATTGGTCCCATTTAACTTTGTGTAGCGAACCGATGATATAATCTTGCCTTGTTAAGACAACATTTAATTGCGGGGTAGCTAAACAACATGAACCATCTGAATAATTGTCGGGACCCTGGTTCCGCTTAATATGACCTAATTGCATCGCACCTTTGCCATGTTATCCATCATACATGCATCATGCCGATCTTCTGCCGTAGTATTAAATATTGCATCCGGTGTTTATTCTAGTGTTTTGCTTCTTCGCGGATAAGGCCATTGAGTTGATGTGAGCTTCGCCCCGATCTTCGGTTGCCCTTCGCAATGTTTTCAAGTAGCATCTCCCTTTCTACCTATCTTACTTTTATAGTATTTATTCCCTCCTGTTGATCTATTGCTATCTGTGTTGCGATGCTCTAGCTTTCGTACCCGTGATATCCCTTGCAGCCCTATATTGCCCTGGACACATCCTATTACCTGTTGTTTGGTAGATAGATGGACTTGCGCGTCGTAGTCGCTTGCTCAAGTGTTGTTGCGTGTCGTCAAGAACCACAGTTGTTGGAGTTTTGCCGCATGTTTATTGTTGGAGATGATCATGGTTTTACTTATCGCTCACTTTAATTCCTGTTTAACAACTAAAATTGAAGTAAGAAGAGGCATCGGTGGGTGATAGATAATATTTGGTTTCCGACCGCCCACTTGTGTCCCGTAGGACCCCGAGTACTTGATACATGTTCCTTGATTTATCGCGCTATCCACATCCGGGAGGATTATGGGACCCCCCTGAGCCAGAGCTTGATTCAGTCTTATTTCTTGGGGCCACAAACTAGTTTGAGGTTTTATTTACGATCTGTTTATGCCATGCTTTATCGCTTTATTTAGATTGTGCGTGGTAGCACCTGTACTGTTTAGGATCGGGACACGATTCGCGGTGTCGACAAGCCCAGCTTTTGGGTTCCCGATCGTTCACCGTCTACCCAAACCTTGAGTCCGTCTCAAGTCACCGCTTGCTATGGTTCTACTCAATGGGGTGGCCCCCTGAAATATTTCTGAATCCTGTGATTGCTTTGTCGTGAAGGCCTCGTTGGGTTTTGATTTGGTTTTTCCGAGGTTGATCGAGCGTGCGTTGCTATTGGTGCACCCCGGCCGGGTAAAACTTTCTGAAAGCCGTGTCCGCGGTTATGGACGACTTGGAGCACAGTATCTCGACCATAGACAAGCATAACTAAAGTAGTGCTATAAATTTGGCTTTATAATGACTAGTAATCAGCTTCACTACAATGGAATGGCTAACTAAACTGCCCACAATTGCTTGTTTGGAGTGTCGCTTGCGACCATTGTACCTGACTAGTAAGTATGGCAACTACAACGGAATGGCTAAATAAAAGTAACAACAACTATTGGGTTTTGGGGTTATCTCATGTTAACTGTATCTGACTAGTAAGTGTTGCAACCACCACAGAATGGTTAAATAAAAGTGCCCACTGCTTATTTTATCAGGATGACTATCTATACATGACTAGTAATTGCTGCAACGATAACTGAATAACTAAAACTGCCAACGGTGTGAGTTCCTCGGTTGACTTCCTCGTTTGGTTTCGAGGGGGAAACACCAGGGTGGGTTTGTTTGATGGTAGAATCAGTTTGGTTCCGGATAGGTCTTTCTTACCCCTCTTTGATTGACGCCAGTTGTATCGAGTCTCTATAGGTTGTTCAGTGCATGCTGCCGCTGCCGCTTCAGTCCACCATACCTATGTAGGCGAGGACCGCCAAATTCTAGCCTCGCCGTGTACTGGCCTCAGTACTGACTCTCCTCTTTTTCCTTTGCCCTTTGTCGGCACCCCTTTTGTTTAAGCAGGTTTTGAGATCGACGACGTTAGCAGGGTTACCCTTCCGGCTTGGCACGGCAGGTTATGGACGCCATTGGTTATTCTTCAGGGCTCTTAGCCCCATTTGCATCTTGTCCGTAGTCGGACGCTCTATCATTTTCAAGGTGATTTGGATCTTGGTATATTAAATCTGTATTCTTGACTCATTGAGTCGCTGTTATGTATATCTGTTCTGTGGGTCCCATCGAGGACTGTTGTGTAATGTTATTACTTCGTTTTCCACCCGCACGAAAGTGCCTGGTGGGCACCTTTGAATCGTTTCTATGCGGGTTTGGGGGAAATCGCTAAAACTTGCATAGGTCCGATTCTGAGGGTGTTACACTTTAGCTCTTTGGGGTTAAAACATGTTGATAATATTGTCGCACAATATATCTTCATAGTATTATCCCACTGTGAACTACACCTAGTTTGATAACAAACTACTTGACACAAATGCCCTCTTTTGCTGCTATAATAGCAGTCATATACTTAGCCTTTTGTTGTAGTATCTGTCACAATGTCTTAACTTTGGAACTCATCCAAATCCATTATGGAACTCACTTTCCATTATATTGTGCCACCCTTAGTTTAGATTGAGATAAACTTAATTTGTACTTTGTGACAAAGATAGTATCAATGTAGTACTTTTACAATGAACTAACCATCTATTTGTCACTTTCTACAAATAATATACTCTTAGTTCTTCCAAAAGATCATAAGAATATCCTTACTATTGTCCAATGATCATCTAACGAATCATTACGTATATTTTCACAACATTTAGAGCATAGGACATATCTGGATTTGTACATATCACAGTATGATTGATATAAATACTCTTTGTGATCAAGTATCAATCTATACTTGATTATTTGTTTCACTTTACCAAATGTCAATACACTTGAATATATCATCAACATTGAACTTATTCAATCCTTTTCGTGACAAGAACCTTTTCTTGTAGTTTATATATTGAACGCATTCAATATCTCGTCTATGTACTTACGCACAACCATATTAGCGTCTATTGATGCCAAATATTTGGTTTTGCCTAAGTCTTTCATCGGGATGAAATTCTTAATATGTGTTAATAAAAGATACACCATTTCCAATCAACAATATGTCCTCCACATAATGTATTAGAAACATGTCTTAGCTCCCACTTAATTTCTTGCAAATGCAAGCATCTTCATTGTCTCGATGAAATTAAACTCTTTTAACAGCTTTCATCATAGTGAAGATTCCAACTCCTATGCTTACTTCAACCATTGAAGTTTGCATATGTTTTTAGCATCCTTGAATTTTAACAAAACCCTTTGGACCGTGTCATGCACACGTCCTAGGTAACCTTCTATTAGAAGAACTTGTTTTGTTTATTCAACTACCATATAATAAAATTATATGTAGTGGTTGCTACACTAATCCGTCTAGACTAAATATCTCTATGAAAGATCAGATCTTGTCATAGTCAACCTTTGAACATTGTTGTGAACTCTTTCCCAACACGTCGACTATTTCATAGATGTGCAACATCCATGTCTATTTATTTATAGATCCAAACACAACTGTAAGGTCTTACACCTTTCTCGAGGGTCTTTCAAGTTCAAAACTTGATTTCTCGTGTATCGAACTATCACGGATTTTATGGCTTCAAGCCATTTGACGGAGTCAGGGCCATCATCGCTTCTTTGCATGTAGTCGGTTCATTATTCTCAAATAATGATTCAACCCTCAAATCTTGGTATTTGATTGTTTACCCGATCTACTAGTTTCAATAGGAACTTAGATCTCCGTGACCACAACCCTTGAGGCACGTGAGCCATGAGCATTGTTGTCGCCCTAACACTTTTCGGCGCTGCGCAACTTTGCACATATAGCTAAGGTTCTTTTAACCTTATCAAAGTTCTATTGTCCTCCCACTTAACTTTTCACGAAAAATTCCTTCTCAAAGAAACTTGACATTCTAAGCAACAAACACTTTTGTCTCTGGTGTTATGGAGGAATACTCAATAGTTATACAAAGACAGGTTCATCCGACTTTGGTTGCAAACATCTTTCTTATGCATAGCAAACCATTGTTTAAGAAAGGACAACTTGGGTTTTATCCCAAACCATAACTTTATATGGTGTCATTTCAACGGATTATGATGGAGCTCTTTTCAGTGGAAAAACGGTAATCTCTAAAGCTTTTAATCTTTAAAATATAATGGCAGTTTTATAAATTATACCTTTGATCTTACCATGTCAAACAAGGTTTAATTACATATCTCGAACGCTCCATACTCTTATGGTGTTTCGGGAAAATGCAAATCCACGGAACGATTCCTTAAATCTTAGGTATTATGCTAAACTTGTAACTTAAATATTTTCCTTTATGATCTTATCATAAACTATTCATATTCTTTTTACAATGATTTTGTACTTCATCTTGAAAGTCTTTGAACTTTTCAAGTGTTTCATACTTTATCCTTATTAAGTAAATATTCATATATTCACTCAAATTTTCGGAGAAAGCATATGAAGTTGAAATCCATCGCTTTTGACTACACATAATGGATTTCGTACAACAATATGTACAAGTTCCAATGAGCTAGTCATTCGCTCCTTTTGGCCTATGAACGAAGTTTTAATTATCTCTAGGAAAGTTTCACAAGCGTCATTTGATCAAAATCAGAAGACTCCAAAATTCCATCCATATGGAGTTTCTTCATGTTTTCTTTCCATTATAATTTAAACGGCGATGTCACTTCCTAAGTGATCATTCAATCAATTTGTCTTTCAACATTTTTAGCACTAGTTTTATGGATGTGATTTCTCCAACAAGATTTGTGAATCATCCATCTTTTATGGATTACGGCAATTATTTGAACAACCCTTTTGTTCTCATAATACCTGATAAAACAAATCTTTGAAGGCAAGCCTTTGATGTTTAACGAGCAACACAATAACCCTTTATTTGTTCTCGATGAACATCATCACATATTCTTTTGCTAGTTACTTAGGCCATTGTAGTTCATGAATTGTGTTGTTTCGTATGACGATTCACACCAACAAATTCAGTATCAAATACTTGAGAACCACATTGTTTAATAAGCAAAGAATATAGCCATAACATGTATATCATCTATATACTTAAGCTGAACAATTCTAGTCTTTTCTTTCTCGCCATATACTTATGAGATTTTCTTTCAATATTTCCTTTTACATTTGAAAGAATCTATCAACATCAATAGTGGAGTCATACATATGACATATAGTCCAAAGCGTGTATAGTTAAATACCAATGTCTTTGGACTTGCACTTTGAAGTAGATCACCATCATCAAATGTTTGGTGTTCTTTCAAAATTCATTTCTTTAGTAATCTCTTGGTGTAGTAAACATTTTACCTACATCAAATATTCACCCTTATCATGGAATCGTCCATGATCAAGCTACTTTTAGCTTATAACGATGAATTATGAGTATAATGTTGCTATCCAAAAATCTTTTGGAGGATTAGGACAACAAGTGTCTCCAACCTTTTTGCAAATTCTCATCAAAATATGAGAACATAAACTTTGCCATATTATACTCTATCATGTTGTAACCAAAACTTCGTTTCAGATATCACAATATCTTCCACACATCATGGTTTCTGAAACAACTCTTTCAGATCCTAGATAACCTTGATAGTAAGAGAATCCTTTGAATATCAAGAATCATGGAGACAAACATGATACTTATATACTAACACTTGAATTGTTACTCTTGATTTAATACTAATTATTAAACTTCATGGAGTAACCGGAACTTACTGAAAGTTTGCAATAGGGCTTTTAAACTTTAGATTAACACTTCAAAACAATACGATACCAGTCAGAAAGTAACTAACCAGAATTCTATAGTTCTATCATCTCAATTATAACTAAGCAAGGTAAAGCGGATGCCAATGACTACAACAACTATGCAAATTCACTTTGATTTAGTTTATGATAAATTGAGTTCTAATTAATAATTAAATTAATCTAGGTGAACTCCCACTCAAAACAATATCCCTCACATTGTTTTAGTGATCGCACGAACCAAATCCACCACATCAAAACCGATCATCACGAGAGTTGATATAGTTTCAATGGCGAACAATCAACATGTTCATCATATCTACTATATGATTCATGCTTTACCTTTCGGTGATCCGTGTTCCGAGACCATGTCTGTACATGCTAGGCTCGTCAAGATCAAACCTTAGTTTCCGCATGAACAAATCTGGCTTGCTCACGTTGTATACACTTGCAGAATCTAACACACCCGATCATCACGTGGTGCTTCGAAACAACAAGCTTTAGCAACGGTGCTAACTAAGGGTGAACACTTTATGACTTGAAATTCATGTGCATGAGGGATCATCTTATAATGCTATCGCTGCCTACTAAGCAATACAAGATGCATAAAGGATAAACATCACATGCAATTCATAATATGTGATATGATATGGCCTTTCTTCTTTGTGCTTCCGATCTCCATCTTCAAGCACGAACATGATCTCCATCATCACCGCATTGCATCAAGGTCAATGACGCTTCTCCATGGTTGTCGCCACGATTCAACTATTACAACTACTTTGAATAGACACGCGGGTCTTAACATAAATTAAAGACAACCATATGGCTTCGCCGTTGCCAACTTACAATAAGGAACATTGCATACATCAAATATAATCACAATCATGGCCATATCACATCATTGACACCCCGCAAAACAAAGTTAGACGCCTCTACTTTCTTTGCATGTTTTACATGGTTTGGGGCTTTCAATAAGTGTCGTTCTAACTTACGAACATGAACCACAACATTGATACTAGTATTGTTAATCACCCGTTGTAAATTGGATCTTAACTATGCTAGGAGAAACAGCACCATAAAGCCACTTATGCAATACAAGTTGCATGTCAAGCGGAGCAAGTCTCATGAGCGATGTCATGTAAGGTTAGCCCGGCCGCTTCATCCCAACATACCGCAAGATGCAAAGTACACAAGAAGCAATCGACAATAGAAGCATCAACGCCCACAATGACCATTGTGTTCTACTCAGGCAACAGATCTACATATAGACACGGCTCGATACCGTAGGGGTTCGTAGCATGGAAAACAAAAATTTCTATCGCATACAAACAAACAAGCCAAGATCTATCTACTAGATTGTAGCAACGAGTCAATGGAATAACTTACCCTCAAGATTCCAAAGCGGTTAACGAGCAGATTCTCGTGGGTGATGTAGTCGTACTCTTCCGATCTCAAGATCGCAGACGATCCTTCCGGGCTGCGGCTAAGCGCTCCCACAATCGGTCACACGTTTGGTACTCGACGAAGACCTTCATCTCCTTGTTCCAAAGAAAATGGAGGTTGTAGCACTCCTCGCGATTCGGCAAAGACAACGTGGTACCAAGTAGAGGGAGATCCCAGGCTTCGCTTAAGCCGAGCGAGTATGGTGGAGTATGAGAGAGATATTAGTGGTCTAGGGTTTAGACACACCAATTAGAAGGCTCTAAACCAAGGCTAGAGCAATTAGAAGCTCTAAACCAAAACGGCTCTAAACCGGAGATTAGAGGATAGGAACTTGTGTGTCTAGAGGAGGAGGCCCCGCCTCCTTTTATAGGTGGAGGGGCGGCCAAGGAGGGGAGTCCCTCCCAAGTCGGCCTTGGTTGGCCTTGGCTTGGAGGGACCTCCCCAAGTCGGTTCCAACCACCTCTTGCTTGTTTCCCAAGTTTCTGCTTCCCACAGTTTCGCTTTCCACAGCCTGTTTTAGCTGCTTGACTTTCAAACCGGCGCTTGACTTTAAGTTTTGGAACAGCAAGAACACTTAGTACATGACGCAATCATTCAATATGTAATGACATTCATGTACCCTCCCCGAGTCTTGGACAATCCGAACCTTCTAGAACATTCCCGATGAAAACACCTAATCATTCCCGAACTCCAAACGGACTTTCCTTATCTGAATCTTATTCTCCGACCATTCGGATCACCTCGTGATATCCCGGATCCCATCCGAGACCAACAACATTCGTCTCTTTCTCATAATACCATAACTACTCAAACAACGTCGAATCCTTATGTGTCTCCCTACGGTTCGTGAATTATGCGACATGATCGAGACACTTCTCGAACAATAACCAATAGAGGAATCTGAAATTCATATGGCTCCACATATTTCTACGATTACTTTGCATCGAATGAACCACTTACATACGATACCAATTTCCCTTTGTCTCACGATAGTTTACTTATCCGAGGTTATGATCGTCGGTATCTCTTCATACCTAGTTCAACCTCGTTACCGATAAGTACTCTTTTCTCGTTCCCGTGATATGTGATCCCTTGTGAGCCAGTCACATGCTTGCAAGCTAATTGGATGACATTCCACCGAGAGGGCCCAGAGTATATCTATCCATCATATGGATGGACAAATCCCACTCTTGATCCATGTGTTTCAACCAATACTTTCCGAACACTCAATGCCACCTTTATAGCCACCCAGTTACGGTGTGGTGTTTGATGTCATCAAAGCATCCATCCGGTAAAGGTGATATGCATGATCTCATGGTCGAAGGAATTAGGTTACTATGTATCAGAAAGCATATAGCAATTGAACTATTGAAATGACTTGATCTTTATGCTACGCTTATCTATAGGAGTATGTCCACCATATCATTCTCCTAATGATATGATCCTGTTGTTAATAACATCTCTATGTTCATGATCAGGAAACCATGATCATATATTAACCAACAAGCTAGTTTAACAAGAGGCTTTACTAGGGACTCTTATTTTAGTTTACAAATCACACAAGTATTAATGTTTCCGATTAATACAATTATAGCATGGTATGTAAACATTTATCATAAGTGTGAAGATATGATAATAACCACTTTATTATTACCTCTTGGGCATATCTCCAACAATCATCACTTAACTTTTGTTCGACTCTTTTGTGTCTAAAAACATTAAGTCGGTATAAGGGTGGTACGGACGGGCAGTACGGGCGGAACCTTCCATACTGCTTGGTCGGCTCCCAAGTTACCGCCTATCGTAACCGTGTGCGCCTGGGAACGACCCGGTACGGGCACGCCATATGGGAGTACGCCTGTACCGCTAGTCATTACGATCACAATTTCTTCCTTTTTCATTTATTTCTTTCCATATTTGTTGGAATTTTTTTCTTAGCCGCCCCTTTTACTTCCAGCACAAGTTTTCCCTTACTCTAACCCCTTATAAGCCTTCTTAGATGGCCTCTTTATTTCTACTTACAATATAGACCTCTTCCACATCAAGAACCCTAAAACAATGTCCTTCCCAAGGATCTTTGTTCAAGGGAGTGAAGATCCCCATGGATCATCCTCAAGGTTCACGGAGGAAGTCGTGGGTCACGAATCAAAAATACAGGGTTGGAAGAAGAGGATGGATTCAAGATTATAGAAACAATACAAGATGGACATAAAGTGTTCAACCTCTTTCTTGGTAAATAAGGAGACTCTAAAGAAGTCTAACTTGACTTGGGAGGAGATGGAGAGTTCTACTTGAAGAGGGCAAGAGAACAGACAGAAGATTCAAGCTTCCTAAGATGCCCTCGACCGTTGTATCAAGAAGATTGAGGTAAAAACTCCAGGATCTTCTAAACATATTGAACTGTTGCATCGTTATCTAGACCAGATGGACCTGAAGATAATGAAAGGACTCAAAGTGAATCTCGACATTAGCCTTTGATCCATCAACACCCATAAACAAACAATAGAGATGTATAAAGATCTTGTGGAGAAATTGGATAAAGTTAGCGAGCAACACCGAATCCGAATCTTGATTCTAGAAGCATCAAACAAGGCGCTTCGATCAAGCCTTCGGGATTTAAGGGGACGCTCCTCTGCAGACTAAAGGGGAACGCCACGATACCAAATAAACGGAAGGAATTATTTGATCCGCCCGGTTTGATTCCAAGCTTGGGGGATCTGTGAGATCCTTGTAATCTATCTTTCAGTTTTTAGCATATTTACTTTTATGCATGCATGTTAGACTTTAATTCCAGAGTTTGCATTAGTTGCATCAACTTCTAGTTCCCTATGTTCGAGAGATGATTTATATCCGTTGGGTGGTGAGACTTTATGATGTCTAAAGTGTGTTATGATTCATGATTATTATATTAGATGATTGAACTAGTTTGAGTGTTATGGTATTTATATAGTTGTCATGATTTTAGGGACTTCCACACTAATAAAAGTATTGATTAGGCTATGAGAAGAAGAATTCTAGTAGCATATTATAGTTACGAGTTCTCCTTGTATCCATCAAAGTAGTGAGCATAATCAAATAGTTGTATGACAAAAGAGAAATAAGAAAAGAATAGAACACATAGGCATAGATAGACAAAAAGCAAAAAGCAAAAAGAGAGAGCAACTATAAAAGAGTCAAAAGAAAAAGAGAAGAATGATCATGAATCTTCATTACTAAACCAAGTGCTAAATACCTTTAAACTCAATGATTGTATGATATGTTAAATCACTAGAAGCTTCTTATAATTCCATTAATACTAGAAAAAGGTGTGGAAGCCTCTAAGTCATGTGATGTGTAACGGTATGATAATACCCCGACGTTTCTTTACATCTGATGTTGTATTCCTGTTTCAAATTTTTGCCTCATTTATTGTAACGACTCGTGCCTCATGAACATGATGATCTTGTCCATAAGCCACCTTCTTTCTCGGGTACGAGCAAGACCCTAGCTTGGGGGAGTTGATGAGTCCAAAATTGCATTTTAACCTTTTGTTTTTGCACAAATAGTGTAGGGATATTTGTATTTCACCGTGTTCACGTGCACCTTTTGTCTTTATTTTTACAGGACCCCAAATTACTAAGTCTAATATTAATATATCAATTAACCGCTGCATCTACATCACCACCACTACTTTCATCATCCATTCATTATATCTTGTTGTAATTCCAGATTCAATTGTGGTTTGCACTAGATATATTTCATTACTTTCATCCATCCATTTGATTATGATGATGTTGTTGATTGCCTCTATGTGTGAGTAGTTCCTTTATTCTTGGGGAGATGGAGAAACCCTGACACTATTATGAATTTGTAATAAATATGATATGATCTTGTGTCCATATGACTTGTCGGTCTATGATTGTTTTATGATTTGTGTTTGATCTCTCTCTTTAGATGGTATGTGAAAGTTGACCATATACCATTTGCCCTTTGGGACTAAAGGGAGGGAGAAATCCTTTGGACGTGCTTTGGGATCGTACCCAAAATAGCCCCGTGGAAGATTGGTGTCGTCTCGTGAACTACACGGTCAAAGGAGGAATAAAGAGAGACACCCAAAGCTAATTACAATATCCACGGGGAAGCCCTTAATTGCGGTGGTCTATATGGGTGAATGCTCTCAGGCATCACAGTGGTTATTTAGACATGACCTCACTCTTGGCTAAAAAAAGTGGCTTCCTACGAGCCTTGCAGTGAACATCTTATTATGGAGCTCTCTCCACACATTTCATGACATAAGAAGTATGTTATCTTAAATTATTAATAATGGAAACACCATGATAGAGGAGTATCCTACATACCCAAGGTCCTTTTAGCGCTATTGCATTCACCCACGCTTTCATACAAACTTGCTACTTGCTTTCTTTTAATTCTTTTAATTACATTCATGCACACAACCCAAACACTTTTCAGACACTCTTTACTTGAGATCAAAGGCAACTTACAAGTATCCTTTGGTAGATAGTAACGAGGGGCATAAAAGCCTTTACCAATAGCTATCTGTGGGTTCGATATCTTTACTTCGAAACTAGCTACAAGCCTACAATTGATCTGTGCACTTGCAGTCATCACTGGCCCCGAGAACTAGTATGTGTTTTGATTCAATAAGAGCTTCATCGCCACCTGAATCCAAGCCTGTAACCGACCACCCACGCTGAATTCTGAGTACTCCACCTTGGAACTCCAAGATCTCCTTCACGGTACCAATGACCACAAGCACGCCGACAGGGATCCGATACCCGAAGACGACAAGACCCTCGATCCTAAATCTGAAGACCGAAACCCGATCTCGATGTCCGAAGACCAAATCCGACGCCTTTCTCCTTCTTGGATCCGAAGGCCAGTCTCGCCGAGCCCGGACCCTCGTCGAACCCTCAGACCCCAAGACCTTCGACACCAATGTCTGATCCCCTTTCCAAGCCCTATTTTATAAAATGCAATATAAACTTGTGCATCTTAAATTTTTCATGAATGCATTCATACTTGGTCATTTGGGGGTATTTTGTTGACTCACCTAATAATTAAATATGGAGACCATATTCAGAAAATCTAGCCTTATATTTCCTCCATTTAAATTTGTAGCTTAATCGATGCCTTGTTTTGTCTTGTTAAGCCAACATTTAAATTGCAGTATCTAAACAACATGAACCCAATAATCAATTGTCATGACCACGGTTCCATTTAATATTGCCTAATTACATCATACCTTTTCCATGTCATGCATCATGCCCGATCTTCTATCATAGTATTAAATAGTGCATCTAATGTTTCTTCTAGTGCTTTGCATCTTCATGGGTTAGGCCGATGAGTTGATGTGAATGTCGACCCGATCTTCGGTTGAACCTTCTGATGTTTCAAGGTGACCAATCTCCCCCTTTCTACCAATTTTGTCTTTATAGTCTTTACCTCCTACTGTTGATCTATTGATATCTGTGTTGTGATGTTTTAGTTTCCGTACAAGTTATATTCATTGTAGCCCTATATTGCCTTGGACGCCTCCAATTACTGTTGTTTGGTAGATAGTCGATCCTGAGTCGTAGATGCTTGCTCGTGTTGCTTCGCTGTCGATGTTCCATAGTTGTTGAAGGAATACCTCATGCTTAATGTTGGAGATGATCATGGATTTAATTACCACTTAATATTAAAATCCGAATAGTTATAACTCATGCATAGACACGCTATGGGCAATAGATGTTATTTGGTTTTAACCGCTCACCGTGTCCCGAGATCCCGAGTACTTGATACATGTTCCTTGACTATCGTGACTATCCGCATGTGGGACCATGAATCCCCTTAGCCGAGCTTGAATCGTATTTTTTCTTGGGTCCACAAATTAGTTTGGGGCTTTACTACTATCTTGTACTTATGACATGCTTTTTCGCTTTATTTACTCATGCTTCGAGGAGCATTTAATACTATCTTGTTTAGGTAAGTAAAATGTTTTCGTGGTATCGACAAGATCACCACACTTTCGTTTCACGCCACAACCATTGACAAAAACCACTGGGTCCATCTCGGAGCCGGCCAACTTCGTCGTGGGTAGCTTAGTGGGGTAGCCTCCTAAAATGTTTTATGATCTTTTGATTGCTTTGTTGTGTTGCCTCGTTGGGTTTTCATTTGTTTTTTCCGAGGTTGATCGTGCATGTTTTGCTATTTGTGCCCCCCTGCAGGGTAAATCTTTCTAAAAGTCGTGTACGCGGTTATGGACAACTTGGAGCATAGTATCTCGATCATAGATAACTATAACTAAAGTAGTGCTGTAAATTTGACTTTGACCTGTCTAGTAATCAATTTCACTACAATGGAATGAGTAATTAAAAGTGCCAGCAACTACTGGATTTGGGATGTCTCATGCTACATCTGTATATGATTAGTAAGTATTGCAACTACAATGGAATGGTTAACTAAAACTGCCCACTTCTTATGATATCAGGATGACTCATGCTCACCATACCGACTCAGAATCGCTGCAACTATAATGAATGAATAAAATTGCCAACTGCTTGATTTTCTCAAAGATGACTTCTTCGTTTGGTCTCGAAGGGGAATACCAGGATGGGTATGTTTGGCGTTATTATTAGGTTGGTTCCGAATAGGACTTTCTTATCCCTCTCTAATAGCCGATAGTTGTATCGAGTCTCTATAGGTTGTTTAATGCATGCCGCACTGCCGCTTTAGTCCATCATACCTATGTAGGCGAGAGTCATCGAATTGTAAGTCTCGCGGTGTACTAGCCTCAAGATCGATCGCTTCTTTTTTCCTTTGCCCTCTATCGGCACCCCTTTTGTTTAGAAGGTTTGAGATCGATGTTGTTAGCGGGGTTACTCTTCCGGCTTAGTCTAGGCAGGGTTATGGAAGCCATTGGTTATCCTTCATGGCTCTTAGCCCAATTTGTTTCTTATTTGTACTCGGATGTTGTAGCGTTTTGGAGGTGATTTGGATATTTGTATTGTATATCTATATTCTTGACTCATCGAGTCGTGTTGTATATATCTGATATGTGGTTTCCATCATGGACTAATGTGTAATGGTATTACTTCATTTTCCACACGCACGAGAGTTCCTGGTGGGCACCTTTGAATCATTTTTATGCGGGTTTGGCGAGAATCGCTAAAACTTGCATAGGGCCGATCTGAGGGTGTTACACTATTATTCTTTATCACTTTGCCACTCGAGGGCGAGTAACATCTAAGCTTGGGGATGTGGATAGCTTTAGATAATTACACTTTTTACCAAGGATCTCCCACTTGTTTTCACTTTGTTTTGTTGGTTTTTACCTTTCACCTAACACTAATATCGCAAAACAACAAAACCTTGTTTTATAATGTGACTTTCATGTACTAGATACTTTCAGAATTATCCGAGCGCATTTATGAGCTGATTACACCAAATCAAGCAAATATCCAATTGAAGGAATTCCGATTCGAGGCCTCTAGAAGACTTAACGACCATCAGTACGGGCGCACATAGCCCGTTCCGTTTGACCGCACCACACGTTGTCGCCTCCATTATATTAATACAAGCACTTATCGTGAAGGCAATAAGGATGAACACACACAACCGCCATAAACGAAACCAGAATAGAGGAAGACCAGATCTGAAAGAGAAGAAGACTCCCATCCATTCTCCCCAAGATCTCCAACCTCTAGATCATTCATTCCTCCATAAATCCCCCTTGTACTGAGAGAGAGATAAACACTTGTAAGATTAGAGTTTTAACCTCTGTTCATACTTTAGCTTGTATTTGATTTGATCTTCAACCTTATTGTGGCATGCTATGGTAATATCAAGATGAATTCTATTTACAACATGATTATATTAGTGTGCTATTCTCCTATCATGTAGTAAATCCCCATAAGCACGGAGATGTAGGAATTGGTGAGATGACGTGCCTATTATATTTTTCATCCATTTGTCATTATCGTTGTGATTGTTCTATGAAAAAGATTATCCGTGTGTGACTAATTCTTATTGTCTAATTTAAGGGCCAATGCAACATGATCTTGAGATCTCATAGATATGTATTTGTTTGCTAGTGAATCGGCAACCCCGAGTGACACCGATATAAAAAGAGGAGCTAGTATAAATCGAGGATAAACGATGAACCATTAAGTTTAAAACCTTGATCTCGTCTCATCTTAATTAATATGACCATCATGGCTTTGGTATAAGGCACAACGATCATTGGAATCGGAGAATCTACCAAGAGGAGTCATGATTATCACACGGTGTTCGCCTACTTGCATACTAATAAGAAGTATTATAATCACCTAATATCATTTGTTCCATTTGGCACATTCACTATCACCATAAACCGTATCTTTACGCTGTAGTCTTTCATATGCAAAGAAAAATCCAAACAACCTTCATGCTATTTACTTTTATGTTCTTTACTTTCAATACCGTTCAATACTCAAATCTCATTCATTTAGACTCACTCATTTCCATCTCAATTCTAGCAATCAATTCACAAAATATTAGTGACACCTTGAGTGCGACAGAAATGCCACAGTTAAACACTTCTCTAAGCTCCTTATTGGTATCGATATTAAAACTAGAAATAATACTTCCATGAAAATGTGCTCTCACGAACCTATGCACTTGCAGGCCATCACAAGCACCTTCCAAAGGATCTCAGAGGCAGCTATAGCTTTCTCTCATAATGACCTCCTTTTCGAGAAATCATCTCCTTCGGGAGACATAACCAACGACATTAGTCAATATCATGGAGCCAAAGAAAGTATAAGACGATATACCTTCAAACAAACCATTGACATCCTCCTCCGACTTGGCCTAACATTGGCTCTAACTCCTAAAGAGTATCAAATGCAAGCTAGTCCCCAACAGCCTAAGCACTAGGCATCGTAGGATTAGAGCAAGATACTCCTTACACTATGACTCTAGTATGCCACATGTAATGAGTATTAGCCAAGGTTTCAACCTAGGAGCTTTGCGTCCAATGGATATTAGCTTGTTAATCGTGGCCTTTTCATTATGACCTAGAAGAGAGTTTCCTATTCATTCGACGACAACTTATCAAGGATCACCTTTTGCTTGAGAAGATTTAAGGAAACTAAACATAGGCATTGAAAGTAGGTCATAAATACCAACATAGAGAATAGAGATACATCAAATATAAGGACTGAATCTAACCTAGGAGGCAGTTTGGTGCTACTTGGTTGCCATGGCTCACTTCTTTTCCCCCAAGGTGATAGAATGAGCACATGCAACTAGAATAGGATGTTCTTCCCCAACTTCAAGAACCTCTTGAGTTTAGCCATCCAGACAGATAGTGGAGGGAATGTTTAGCGATGCAGCGGACCGGTGTCAAGAATATAAAGAAGCGTGGTGTCAACACCCGGATTTTTAATCATAGATGCCTGTTATGCCATACATCGCAATCCCAGGATTACCAATTTTGCGAGACATAACAGATTGGATATCACAGTACATCATCCATTACAAACCATACATAAGGTCTTACACAAATAAGGATCTCATGATCTAGTTCTTAATACAATTCAAGCAGCGGAAAAAAACGTAATAGTAACGATAGCGTAGGTGAAGCTCCATCTTCAGGGTCATAGGCAATGCTGACGATGGGAGATGATCCTACTTGTCGTAACCTTCCTGATGTCCTTTTTCCTGATACTCCTCTTCATAGTCCGCCACGGAATAGCCAAGGACAAAGCCATGAGTACTCTTAAATACTGCAAACTAATACTAACAAGTGAAGTGGTTTTGAATAGGAAGTACTAAGCTCTAGGGTTGTTTTGCAAAAGCCGATTTACCTCTACTAAGTTCATAAGCAAAGAAAGCTAGTTGAAAGTTTTATAACACCTAAGTGGAACTTGAATTTCATGTCACAACTCTGTGGTCAAGTCAAAGTCACAAATCATTTCATAAGTCATTTTGAGAACATCTGACGAACAAGTATGGCTACTAATCGTCCATAATCATGACGCGGCTATTCGAATAGTTTGACACTCTGCAGAGATTGTACACTTTCACCACAACATTCGATACATCCGTCAGGAACAATCCTGAATTCACCATACTTAGTATGCGGATAATCAATCCTAACCTTTCAATTACACCCCCTAGTATATGCACCTCTCCTGTGAGTTTGGCCTCCCAACCATGACCAACTATCATCTTGGGTACTGCACAGGTGGACAATCTTCACAAGGTAGCCTCATCTCAAACCTTGGCCGCAAGGGAACCCATACTAAGGTATATAAATTTCCAGTCAAGCCCTACCCAAATTTCGGGTATTATGGTTGTACGGTAAAATTGGAATGGTATCGCATCCAGACAACCATCAGTTTTGTAAAAGGGCTAAGACTCATGCCTTAACATTTTCGTCATCAAAATCATCTGGTGTTCAAGAACACATGTCAAAACATTTCAATAGAATGACTCATTATTCTAAGGTTTTCATAACCATTTTCACCAAGTATTCCCATCTAAAGTTGATCAAGTTTTATGCTTAGCACTAGCATCTACAAGTGGGGGTAAATACTACTGAGGGGTGGTAAACAATTGGATCGTATCTAAGTTCAATCTCATGCCTCAGGATGACATTAAGATTTATCTAACTTAGGCCAAGTTTTATGCTCTTTATGCTACCTTTAAATATCTTTCTGAAATCTACAAGTCACTAAGTAAACTCTAAGAGAAAGCTTTAATCAAGAAATAAGGTACTAAGCTTGCAAGTAAAACTAGGATGGTGTGTCAAGTGGGTATAATCACATATGCTTAAGGCATATAGTTGGCATAGTAACAAGCAAGTAGTAGCTTGCTAAGATGCAAGTGTTAGCTTGCTCAGTTAATAGCTTGTTAATTCAACTAGTAGTAATAGGCTTGCCTTGTGCAGAGCAGTGGTTGAAGTTCTCCTCGGCTTCTTTCTCGTAGTATCCTCCTTCCTCCTTGTATCCTTGGTCGGTACTAGCGTCTATAAATAAATACGAGATACACAATCACCACACAATTCTTAACTACTCTATTTAGCACACAAAGGTTCACACTAGATGATCTAGCATCATCACTAACATTACAAGATTAAAGCACTTGTCTCATTTATTTTATTTTATAAAAGTAATTTCTACTCATTGAAAAACTACTTAAGATTTAATATTCTCCAACTCAAACATAGGATCATGTTGACACATGTCATCACCACATATTTCAGTACATGGTAATGTGATTTAAAGTGGTGTCACAATTTAATAAGGTTTAACCTTTTTATTTTAATTAATTAAAGTGACTAGAAATGCCTATGTGGCATTCTTTTATTACTTGATCATTATTTATGTAAGTAAACCTATATATTTTTATATATTCTGAAAGGTATGGTTAAATGTAATTTTTGAGAGTTGGAATCAACTCAAAAGCTCTTATGGTTGAATTTTGAAAATGTTTGAATGCAGAAAAGCTTCTGCCTTGTTATTTTTACAATGAGTGATCTACAAATCTAAATGGTTTGAATCCAACGGGCTTGGATTAAGCATTCCAGTACCTTTCTAACAAAATTGGTTTCATACATTTTGGTTTAGTGAATCGAGTTGGGTTGATTTTTGAATCTAGGTACAGAATTGGGTTTGAAATTAAATGAATAAATCTAAATTTGAATTAGTGGCTCGCGCGGGATGTTTTAACTGGGCCGGACCACTACGCACAGCCCACGCGGGCTGGTTAAGTGAGCGACCCCACTCGTCAGTGAGACAATGAGGGGCGAAGCGGTATGGGGCGATTAGGATCGTAGGATCTAACTCTAATCGAACGCTCGTTCATCGCTCACGTGGCAACGCCGTGATGTAACCCTAGCGCGGCCAGTGGGGGTCATGGGAGGCTCACCGGGGCTCAGGCGATGGTCGGCTACAGGGGCGAACGACGAAGTCGATGACGGCGATCCTCCTGGTACCGGCAGCTTCTCCTGGGGCGGATCCAATCGACGGCGCCTCTCCTCCTCTACAGCGGCAAACTCCGGTGAAATTCCAGCCACCTGGTGCTCGCCTTGCTCCGGGAGTGAGGTGTGATCAAGGAGAGGTGGGAGTGAATGTGAAGAAACGAGCGGGAGGCCTCCTTTATAGTGGTGAAGGGGACCGAATGGCACGGTGGAGCTCGTCGGTCGACGCAGAGTGCTACCGCATGGGCGATAGGGCGGTGCTATGCTCCGGAGAAGTTCAACGGCGTGGTCTTGCGGCGTGGGGCGGTGCTGAACGGTCGGAACGTTGCGGCGCTCTGGGCGGGTCCGATGGCAATTTTAATGGCGCACATCGTGTATGGTCCGCGTGGCGACAAACGGGGTTGTCTGGCAGGGTGCTAGGATGCTGGCGAGCACGTCTGCAAGCGGCGAGGGCGACGCGCGGTCTGTGGTCTGATGTTGTTGACGACGCACTGGCGCGCTCTCGGCTCGCATGCAGAGAGACTGGACGCGTGCTTGGCGGGTGGTCCAGTGGCTGGCTGCGTTCGGGGCTTGGACAGAGAGTGGTGGTGGACGGTGCTGCATGTCCCAGACAAGGTTAGCGAGGCTAGTGCCTCTAGCTCGCTGGCGACATGGGGTGACAATGGGGCTCAAAGATGGTCACCATTAATGGCTAGGCTTGCTCATAGTGGTGCTAAAGCTAATTAGATTACTTTGATCATCTACTGAGAGTGTAGAGTGAGCTATAGAGGGAGAAAGTTAGGCACTGATCACTGCTCACTATAGTGTTTTGTGTTTGTTTATTTGTTGATTACAAGGTGTTTGATGAAATGGCCGAAAGGAATTCAAATTTGAATTTTGGATTCAAACTTGGTGAGTTTTCTAGGCACATACTAGGGAGTATCTGGTTAGTTGGATTGGTCAAGGGGCACTGGTTTGGTTGGGTTTTGAAAAGGTGTGATCTTCACATATGTTAAAGATTCAATTTTGAATTTTCCTTTGAATGGGGTTGTCAAATGTTTCTAAAAGTTTGAAAGGTGGGCTTTGATTCACTTTTACTTGGTCTAGCAAGGGGTGAAAATAATTGGAAAAGTTTCTGTTTGAAATCTTGGACTAGAAACACCCAAAGTGGCCTAGTGAGCAAGATTGGCAAAAATGACCATTTGCCTTATTTGATTTGTTTTTGATTTTTTTTCTTGATTTGTTTCTGCTTGGAAATGTTTTAGATGATGTTATATTCATCTTTGAACCATTCCTTACTATTTAGTTGAATCACACAAGTCCATGCATGCATTCATCAAATCATCACATACACACATGCATTCATTTGGTTTTTATTTAATCAAAGTTTTTGTTAACCCTAATTTTAGTGATTAGAATTTGATGATCATTGTTTCATATTTTTGGGATGTTACAAGTGGAGATTCATACCTTGGCCATATTCTCCATGTGATCTTCATGGAAAAAGGCAATGACCATTAGGAGATGCCCCAAGGCATGAACCACACTTCAAGACAGTTTTTGAGAAGACCTCCTCCTAGGGCCATGAACTAACTTGCAAATTTCAATACATGAAGGTTACTTACAAGACAGAGTTGGCCTTATCAAAACTCTTTGGAACCCTTATCGATTCATTCTCGAGGGTATCCTATCCAAAGGCATGAACCCAAACGATTCTTTCCTTTCCCTTAGCTTACTAAGGTAGCATGTATGACTTCATTGATGACACAAGCCAAGGTTGTCGACATTTCTACGATCTATGGCTCCTAGTAGCTACGAAATTAGGCCTCTTCTCTTGGCTTGGTCGACCACTCTGATGAGGTTATGGTTGGCGATCCTCAAAGGGAGGGATTCCTTCATGCCACCTGTGATGACCCAATCGAGATCTATGATGTATGCCCAAGATCAACATGCTAGGATAAAGGAACCCATCAACCTTGTTCTCGCCAAAGGTGAAGGATACAAGTCAAAGAATCTTGGATCAACGATGAAACCGTAATTTCTCCAAAACAAAGAAATATTGCAAAGCTCCTTGAGGGCATGGTGGCCTCTTGCAGTGTACAAATGCGCTAATACCTTCGATATGGATGACATATGTAGTATATATTGTTTTTCCCCAAATACCTTGCTAGGTTTATAGAATCCTTGGGAAGAATCTACTTGGTATAAGATTACTTTGAACAAGACCTTGTGAACTTGTAACTTTTTTTACCGGACCAGAACAGACTTTTTGTGGGTTTTATCTATGCTTGGAAATAGGCCATGACCGATATTTCACTTGCATTAATACACACAAATGGGATACAAAAGATAATGATAAGTGCTAAATGAATAAAAACATAATAGAGATTCGGTGATATTTGTGGGCGGGTGTGTCCTAACAACATCATAGCCTACTAGCGCAGCACTATGGACACATTGTCCAACCAATATCCTTCCGACTAGCGTGGGGCTCTAGCTGATATTAAGATAAAAATACCAAAACATTAAGATCTATGATGTCATCGTTTCCCCTTCAAGATCTCCTCTAGCTACTATACTCCCCTTACTTTCACCGGGTTTCACTTCATAGCCATCAGATCTCCTCTCCTCTCTCTCTTTACCTTCATCGATCTCTGGAGTCTTGGGTACATGAAAAGTCCCAGGATCCAAGCAACACACTAGAGACAAATAAATGAATCTTGATTACTTCAAATAAGAATCTTTTGCACTGCCTGCATGAACTTATTTGTAAAGGTCATTTTTATTTGTATGATTAAATATAAACTTGCAAAATCTATTTTAAGACCAAGGAGTATTAGTAGAAATCACATGTATCGCAACACAGCTGGAGCCGTACGTCGCCGAAAAAGTAGCAGCAGGCAGAGCCTATGAAGAGGCGACACATTTCACGTACGGTCCGGTACTTCGTACCACACTGACTGTTACGTACAGGAGTCGTCACGAAAACACTCGTGTGTGCCCACGACAGCAACTTCGATCGCTGATCGCCCGTCCTGTCAGCCTCGGGCCGACTGCTCCCGGACGGACCCATCGAATACCATGCTAGAACTAGGAGATGCCGGACAAACTAATGCAACTAGCCACGTACGGAAGATAGGGCCTTTATGCTAAAGCGAAGCGGAAAAAGATACCCTGGAGGAGCATGGATGGATGGATCGGTGAGAGCGAGCGCGAGATGGAATTTTTCCCGTGCAGCTGTCGCCCCAGCCGTGGAGGTCGGCTTCGATTTGGTATTTTGGTGGATCCACAAGCTGCAAGCACCAGAGTTTTAATTAGAGCAATGTTGTTTTATTGCCTAGCTAGATGTTGCCCAGTTTGTCCTCCACAAAACGATGCAAGATATATCGCTATGGTGTCCGGTCATTGTTGGTGTTTTGTCCTTTTATCATTATTAGAACGTGTAACACAACACATAGAGAATATGTTGGAAGCACTCTAGGATACATAGGTGTCTACTTTCATAAATTAATTGAAACTTAAAAGGATCAAAAAGAAGAAGGCAGATGGGGGAGATCTTTGGGCCATTTGCATGACCGGTATACGTAGGGTCTTTCAGCCTTCGCCTCTGTTGTAGAAGGCGTCGGCGATGAGAATAAAGATCATTCAGCCTTTAGATCAATGTACTTCCCCGGAGGAGCGTCGATGGGCTAGAGTTTGGACTTGATCATTGGGCATTAGGCTTGGCATGGTAAGTGTTTGGCTATGGTGGATGGGTCATCGGTCCAATGGCAAAGAGCGTTGATGCTCTGCGGCGTGAGTTCGAAACCCACTTGAAGCAATTTAATTGTGTGTTTTCTTGCAGCCCCACCCTCCCCTTAAATACAAAACCGCATGAGGCATCCTCCTGTTGGTACTCATTTTTAGTGTCTGTCTATGACAGCGTAGCTCAGTGGACGGGATGTTGTGTTACGACGCATTGATGTCCTCAAGTTCCGTCTTCGTCTAATGAAGGTTAGTCAGGTATGACTTCGCTAGAGAACTTGCAAGTTTAGTGTCTCCCATCTCCATCTGATCGGAGATGGGATTATCATCTAACCCTTATTGGTACAAGCTTCTCCGGTACGGCGATCTTTTGAGATCATGGTCGTCAGCATCTTCTGTTTTACATCAACAACTTCCCGGCCACTGCTTCCACAAGCGTCTGGAATTTTTCAATCGGGATTTGCTACGCCGGAGCCGTCAAGGGATGCAGGAAGAAGATGGTGCTGAATTTTTTGAGGACCTATGTTTTATTTCTTCTTCTTATAAAGATTTTCTTGTGATGATGGGTTACAGATAATATATGTTCTTAGGCCTTTTCCCCTAAAATGAACCAAATGGTGGTGTCAAGAATCAAAAAAGCGTTTAGTAATGTAATGTCGCGAGAGTAATTGTTTTTTCCTTAGCCTTTTGGCTTGACTTTGGGTCTGCAACAAACTTAAGACTTCTCTCTCTATTAATGAAAATGACAAGCTTTTTGCCTCGTTTAAAAAAAACAAAGATTGGACAATGGAGTTTTCCTGTGGCCCACTTGTCGGTGACTCGTAAACAAGACCCGGGTTTCTCACTTCCAGTGCATAGGTGTACATGCACTGGCCTCCCTCTCGATGGAGAGGGCATCAACAAGGGTTTCTGTCGCGTCATGCATGGGGCATCGTCTGGGGTAGCAGTCGTTGGGAGTCGTCGTTTTCGATGGCTCCGCCCGGCGCATGGCTCGTACGGTGGTGGCGCATCCGACAGGCGCGTGCCGCCGTGCGCGCGCACAGTACACCCGGCGTCGTCGTCAGGGACAGGGGCTGCGTGCAGGTCCGGCCGGGTGGATCGATGCGCGCATCCGGCAGCCACACGTGCCGCTGCCTTCTAAAATCTCTACAACCCCAACCCCAACCCCAAGGATCGGCCGGTTTGATCAGGGTCTCAACCCAAGGAGTGGCATATAGTATGTATTATTGCACATTAAAATCCATCCATCTCTCCTCATTCCTCTTCCTCTGGCGGATCGACCGGCGAATCATCAATGCTGCCAAGCGAGAGTCCGGCCAGCAATCGGTCCCGCGCCTTGATTTGTACCGATCTTCGTCTGGACGCATGTAATTAAAGGCATCAGATGCAATAGTATACGTACGTGCATTTGGCTCTAGGCAAGAGAGGAACAATGTACCTCGCTGTACGTAGCCTGATAAGAGTCGACAAAAACCAGACAGGAACAAAAGTTGTTTGTAATACTCCTCCGTTTTAAAATATAAGATGTTTAAACTTTTAAAGAATGATTCGTACTAATTTTAATACATGCGCTCACCCATGTCAAAGGGTGAATCTACATACTAAAACAAGTCTAGATACATTCTCTCTATAAATCTAAAACATCTTATATTTCGAAACGGAGGAAGTACTACTGTACGTCTACTTATGAAGCCATGAATTATACTACGGATCGAGTACTATATGGTTATTCATATGGAACAAATGAATCAGTCGAAGAGGGAGATATAGATAGCACAAGCAGCAGCAGCAGCAGCAGCATCAGCAGAGTATGGGGGCTCATCGAACGAGCTTGCGATAAGCAGACAGACACGCCAGGAATTCCAGATTGCGATCGTAAGCTGTGGCCTAGCTAGCTGCCTTGCATTGCCTTGACCCACCATGGCACCATTGGCACTGCACTGATTGGAGGCCCCGCGGATTTATATATCCACGGGCTCACTCATGTTTAGTCAGATCTAATCGCGTCTTAATCGCACGCAGAGATCTCTAAAAGCTGACGATGTGCCGTGAAAAGTTGGTGGTCTACAGTACAGGAGGAAATCATCAGGCAACGGAGAAAGATCTTTCGAGGCTAAACCCCGGCCGCATTATCTGGCAACAAGGACTAGACGATGATGCGTGGGCCTACCTCGGGCACCAACGTACACAGACATGCACAGTTGATTGATGTTCGCCCGATTTGGACCCAGGCAAGGGCAAACATGAGTTGGCATCTTCACACAAATATATATACGGAGGTGGTCGCTCGCAAACACTACAACTTTTACATGTCAAGGCGGCAGTTGATCGACTCACTTCTGAACTCTTCATGTTAATTGTCTTCTTTCCACCTTATTAATAATGAGTAGAAAAATCGAAAAGGGGAAAACATTGGCCTGAAGCATATAACATGCAGATGGGAAGTCCTTGTTCAGTGCATCGAGTGATGCAGATGGCACCCGCAGGGTATGGGTATAGATACGGTAGAGCCAACACATACTCATATATGTCGCCTCCGATTTTACCCTTCACATGTACCCATACCACACCCGGCAGGGTAAATGTAAACACATCAAACTGAGGAAAACATAGCCAGAATAACAAGATATGACCATAATTTGTAAACAATAACATGTACTTATAAACAATGGCATATTAATAAACAACAACCCTTTTCCATTAACAACAACACATTTTCATAAACAACATCACATCACAAAATATGAACACCTACACATAATCATAAACAACAGCACATAGCCATGCACTTTAACTTCACAAATTCACAACAAAATACAGATGTAATTTGAGTGTGCATAAAGCTACAAAATATGCATTACAACAAGTTCCAACACCATAACAAGTTTGAACAAAATAAAGTCGAGCGATCCAATAGTAACAAAACAAATACCATGACACTACACTTACTTAATCTTGATTGGCAAGCGTGAGGTCGGCATAGCTAGCGTCTGTCAATGTGTGATCAGGGAAAATTTTAAGTATGTTAGAATATTATAGAGACCTCTTGTCAATTTTTTTAGGGGTACATGGGTATGTGGGTACGGGTTCTTGAAGGGTTCGCAGCATAGAAAACAAAAATTTTCCTACGATGTGAACTATATACCAAGATCTATTTATACTAGATACAAACAACGGGCGGATGTATATCCGTAGAGAACATACCCTTGAAGACCGACAAAGCTTAACGAGTCCAAACTCGTGGTTGATGTAGACGATCCCTTGCCGATCTCAAGATCGAGAGGAAGTCCTAGCGCCGCAAATCGCCAGCGATCCGTGCTCGCACACACGCTCGAGGCACCGAGCAACCTCCGCCTCCTCGCCCAATGATGCAAGGAAGCACAACTCTTTCTTGCCGAATAGCCACTGGAACATGTATCTCGCTAGTCCGAGACCATGGGGATAAATTCTAGAGGGGAGAGAGATCCTTCACGAGGAGGTGTGAGTGAGAAGTGAGAGGAGGGCTCCTTTATAGGAGGAGGGGGAACCCCAAGGGGTGGCAGCGCATGGGGCTGCCCTTGCCCTCCCTCTTCATGTGGGTGGACACTCCACTCACAAAACTCCTCCAAATTCCTCCATTCAAAAGTCCACTCAAAAACCCATTAAATTTCCACCAAATTTAATGCAATCTCTCATTAAATAAAACTCTTTTATTTTATTCAGAATTTTGTCAATTACTTTAATGAAAAACATTCACAATAACCCTTGCTAGAATTCTATTTCACATGCATAACCACTTTATGCAATTTCACCCAAAACCTGCTTTTAAGATCTAGTGAAATAAATTCGCGCTTGTTTATTCTTTCGCATGAAACTTTTGCTCCAATTGGATGTCGGTGTCTCTTATGTGTCACCCTACGGTTCGTGAATAATGCAGACATGATCGAGACCCTCTCGATCAATAATCGAAGGATCCGAGACCCATCGACTCCCACACATTCAACGATGACTTTCTTGTGATCGCCGGAACCTTTTACGCTAGTATCTTAATCCCTTTGTCTCACGATATATTACATGTCCGAGATTCGATCATCGGTATCTCCATACCTAGTTTGATCTCGCATCGACATGCACTCTTTTCTCGCTCGTGATATAACATTCTAGTGATCAAATCACTTGCTTGCAAGCTAATCAATGTGATATCACCGAGAGGCCCAGAGTATATCTATCCGTCATCGGGATGAACAAATTCCACTCTCGATCCATGAGCCTCAACATAACACTTTATTAGTTCTGAACCCATCTTTATAATCACCGTTACGGTGTGACGCTTGATGTTATCAAGAAACTCTTCCTGTTAGTGATTGACATGATCTCATGGTCTAAGGATTAGGATCACTTCGTAAGTTGTTATAGCAATATAAACTCAATGACTTTGATCGTAATGCTATACTTCGGATGAATGTTCATCACATCATTACACTAATGTTACGATCCCGTTATTAACAACATCCAATGTCCATGATCGTGAAACCTTGATCATCTTGTTAATCAACGAGCTAGTTTATGAGAGAGGCTTAACTAGGAACTTTCGCTTGTTTATTAAACACACATGTATTAACGCTTCCGTATTAATACAATTATAGCATGCAAAATAAACATCTATCATATACTTGGAATACACATAATAAACAATTTATTATTGCCTCTCGGCATATTCCCTTCGCCTCCACTTGCACTAGAGACAATAATCTAGTTACATAGTGATATATCTAACACCCATTGAGTTCTCGTGTTGATCATGTTTTGCTCTAGGAGAGTTTTAGTCAACGGATCCGCTACATTGAGATCCGTATGTACTTTACAATCTTTATATCTCCATCCTTGACATGCTCATGGATGGAGTGAAACCGCGCTTAATATGCTTGGAATGCTTGTGAGACCTTGGTTTTGGCATTGGCAATGGCACCATTGTTGTCACAATAGATCACCATTGGGTCCAACGCTGCTTGCCACAACTCCTAGTTCGGATATGAACTCCTTCATCCAAATCGCTTCCCGAGCCGCTCAAGCAAAGAACATATTCGCCTCCGTTGTTGATCCCGCTACCACAGTTGTTTGAGCTCCTCCAACTAACCGCCTCCGCCATTCATGAGAAATACGATCCGGATTGAGACTTAGAGTCATCCGGATCGGTGTCAAAGCTAGCGCCGACATAACACTTAGCGACGAGCTCTTCTTCACCTCAGATACAAGAAACATATCCTTAGTTCTTCGTAAGTACTTAAGGATATTCTTGACCGCTATCCAAAGGTTCAACTCGATCCGATTGGTACCTACTAGTCAAACTAATAGCGTGTGCCACATCCGGTCTTGTACATAGCATGGCGACATTATAGAGCCTATGGTCAAGCATAGGGACTTTGTCCATTATCTCTCTTTCTTCCGCCAAGCCGGACTTTGAGTCTTACTCAATGTCTTGCCTTGCAACATAGGTAAGAACCCTTCTTACTTCCGGCCCATTTTAAACTTCTTTAAAATCTTATCAAGGTATGTACTTTATGATAGCCCTATTAGGCGCCTAGATCTATCTCTATAGATCTTTATGCCTAATATGTAAGACGCTCACCTAGGTCCTTCATTGAAAATTTGTCGCTTAGATAACTTTTAACACTGCTTAAAAGTTCTATATCATTTCCGATCAATAATATGTCATCCACATATAATATCGTAAATGCCACATTGCTCCCACTCACTTTCTTGTAAATACAAGCTTTCTCCATAAGTTTGACAAATCCAAACTCTTTGATCACCTCATCAAAGCGAGATTCCAACTGTGATGCTTGCTTCAATCCATAGATGGATCGCTGAAGCTTGCACACCTTGTTAGCATCCTTAGGATCGATTAAAACCCTTTGGTTGTATCATATACAACTCTTCTTCAATATTACCATTGAGAAACGCGGTTTTGACATCCATCCGCCATATTTCATAATCGAAATATGCAGCAATTGCTAACATAATCCTAATCGACTTTAGCATCACTACGGAGAGAAAGTCTCATCGTAGTCAACCCTTGAATTTTTCGAACCCCTTTACATAAGTCGAGCTTTATAGATGGTCACATTACCATCAAGACGCTTTCCTTTTGAAAATCCATTTGTTCTCCACGCCTTTCGGCCGTGAGGTAATTCCACCAAGTTCCAAACTTGATTTTCATACATGGATTCCATCTCGGATTTCATGGCTTCTAACCATTTGTTGGAATCGGCTCATCATCGCTTCTTCATACGCCGCAGGTCATTATTTTCATCAACCATGAAATTTATGACAGATTTCCGATAGCTCGGGAGCTGCATGCCCCTGCTTGACTCGCGAGGTTCGGTAGTACTCTTTTCGAGTTTCATGATCATTATCATTAGTTCCTCTTCAACAGTGGAGCCAACTCCTAACAACTTCCGCCAAGGCTACTCGCCATACTTTGAAGAGAAGGTTCCACAACCTCTTCGAGTTCTACCTTCCGACTACTCACACCTTTCGCGAGAAACTCTTTCTAGAAAGGATCCATTCTGGCAACAAAAACCTTGCCCTCGGATCTGATAGAAGGAATACCCAATAGTTTCTTTAGGGTATCCTATGAAGACGATTTTTCCGCTTTGGGTTCGAGTTTATCCGTTGAAGTTTCTTCACATAAACATCGCAACCCCAAACTTTAAGAATGATGCTTAGGTTTGTTTCCAAACCACAATTCATACGGTGTCTTTCAACGGATTTAGATGGTGCCCGATTTAAAGTGAATGCAGCAGCTTAGTGCATAACCCCAAAATGACAATGGCAAGTCCGTCAGAGACATCATAGATCGAACCATATCTAATAAAGCACGATTACGACGTTCCGACACACCATTTCATTGTGGTGTTAAGCAGTGTGAGTTGTGAAACAATTCCACACTCTTTCATGTGAGTGCTAAACTCAGAATTTAGATACTCACCTCCACGGCCGCATCAGAGAAATTTGATCTTTCTATTACGATGATTTTCCACTTCATTCAAATTCCTTGAATTTTTCAAAGGTTTCAGACTTGTGTTTCATCAAGTAGATATAACCGTATCTACTCAAATCATCCGTGAAAGTAACAAAATAACGATATCCACCTCACGACACACTCATTGGACCACATACATCGAATGTATGATTTCCAATAAATCTGCCGCCTGCTCCATTGAACCGAAAACGACGTTCTAGTCATCTTGCCCATAAGGCATGGCTCACATGTATCAAATGATTCATAATCAAGTGATTCCAAAAGTCCATCCGAATGGAGCTTCTTCATGCTTAATGCCAATATGACCTAGACGGCAAAGTACACATATATGCGGATATATCATCATTAAGTTTAACTTTTAGCATCAACATTATGAATATGTGTAACATTATCATCGAGATCTAACAGAAATAAACCATTCATCATCGGTGCATGACCATAAAAGATTTCATTCATATAAATGGAACAACCATTGTTCTCGATTTAAATGAATAACCACTTTGCATCAAACATGATCCAGATACAATGTTCATGCTCGGCAGCACCAGATAACATTTATTTAAGTTTATGACTAATCCCGACGGTAAGTGGAGAGGTAGTTCGACGGCGATCACATCAACGCTTGATCGATTGCCGACACGCATCTTGACCTCACCCCTTGCTAGCGGTCGCTCCGCAGCCCTCGATTCGAGTTACAAATATTAGCAACCGAACCGTATCAAATACCTGTGTGCTATCGTGAGCACTAGTCAAGTACACATCAATAACATGTATATCATATATACCTTTGTTTGCCTTGCCGGCCTTCTTGTCCGCCAGATACTTGGGGCGCTTGCCCAAAGGCTCCCCTTGCAATAGTAGCACTCAGATCGACTTAGGTCCAACTCGGGTTTTTTTCAGGCAACAGCTTGCCGCCTTACTTCCTTCCGCTTTTCCCTTCTTGTCTTTCTTGAAACCAGTGTTCCTATTGATCATCAACACTTGATGTTCCTTTTGATCTCCACTGCAGCTTTTAAGCATCGATGTAAGCTCGGGAGACTTCTTCATGCCTTGCATATTATAGTTCATCACGAAGCTCTTATAGCTAGGTGGCGTAGACCGAACACGATGGATGCCTAAGTCAATGGGAATCGTTATTCCAAGGACACAAGCTTATCGGCAGAATCCGACATCTTGAGTACATGCTCACTAACTGAGTGTTTTCCATCATGCGCCTAAAGAACTTTTCTCAAGCATTGTAGTTTCACAAAGATGTGTGTCGAAAATCATTTTCAACTCACCCATTGTATCAAAAGCATTGCCGCTTTAAACGCTTTCAAGTTCCGCTCTAGCCCATACAATATGCCGCAATGAACTAAGTTGTGGTCCTCCCGACGAGTCGATAGACATTCTTCTCCTCGTCAGGCATCACAAAGGGGGCCTAACGCGCTTCTAGCACATATTGCTTTTGTGCAAGAGAGGAGAATCCTCAAATTCATGGCCCATTCAAGAAAGTTGCTACCGCTGCTAGTTTCTCTTCTCCATGAACGCATTGAAATTAAAAGGTGTGGTGCCATCTACAATGTAATTTGTAAAGTTTAGACTAAGTGTATGATAGATTGAGTTCAACTAATCTATATTACTAATGAACTCCCACTCAAAAGCGACATCCTCGTGTCCTTTTGGTGATTACATGAACCAAATCCACTACACCAAGTCCGATCATCACGTGAGTCAGATAGCTTCAAAGGCGAGCATCAAATGGGCATCATATCAACTATATGACTCATGCTTAACCTTTCGGTCCGTGTTCCGAGGCCATGTCCGTACATGCTAGGCTCGCCAAGTTAGAACCTTAGTATTTATGCGTGTAATCGCTTTACACCAAGTATGGTCGAGGATCCAAGAACACCCGATCATCACGTGATGTCTTGGAGCGATTTAAAACATAATCGGTGCATACTAAAGGAAGAACACATTCTTATCTTGATATTTAAATGAGGGATCATCTTATTATGCTTAACAAAGCGCTAAACAAGCAATATAAGATGCAATCAAACATCATATGTTTATTAGTGAAATTATATGGTTCCCGCAGATGATCTCTATCATGTGCATCGTGGTATGATCACAATCATACCTATATGTGTAAATCCACAGTCTATGGATTTTACACGCTATGTGTGTTGTAAGAGTATCATCTCATACTTCTACTTACAACACTACCATATCATAACACTAGCCCAAAGAACAATCTAAACTAGACGCCTAATTTATCCATTGCAAGTTTTACGTGGCTTAGGGCTTTCGAGATAGAACCGTTCTTACCTACGAACATGAACCACAACGAGGATAATCAAATTGTTGACAACTCGCTTGCAAAATAGATATTGACTATAGTAGGAGAGACAGACACCCGCTAGCCACTTATGCAAACTAGTTGCATGTCAAGCGTGAACAGTCTCATGTGCGAGGACATGTAAAGTTTGTCCGCCGCTTCATCCCACTATGCCACCAATATCCAAAATCACAAGAAAGGAGCAACAACATGATCATCATCGCCCACATACTCATATGTGTACTACCCGTAAAGTATCTACGCATAGATCCGGCTCGATACATCAAGGGTTCGCAAGATAGAAAACAAAAATTTTCCTACGATGTGAACTATATACCAAGATCTATTTATACTAGATACAAACAACGCGGATGTATATCCGAGAGAACATACCCTTGAAGACCGACAAAGCTTAACGAGTCCAAACTCGTGGCTGATGTAGACGATCCCTTGCCGATCTCAAGATCGAGAGGAAGTCCTAGCGCCGCAAATCGCCAGCGATCCGTGCTCGCACACACGCTCGAGGCACCGAGCAACCTCCGCCTCCTCGCCCAGCGATGCAGCGAAGCACAACTCTTTCTTGCCGAATAGCCACCGGGAACATGTATCTCGCTAGTCCGAGACCATGGGGATAAATTCTAGAGGGGAGAGAGATCCTTCACGAGGAGGTGTGAGGAGAAGTGAGAGGAGGGGCCTTTTATAGGAGGAGGGGGAACCCCAAGGGGTGGCTGCATGGGGCTGCCCCCCTCCTCCCTCTTCATGTGGGTGGACACTCCACTCACAAAACTCCTCCAAATTCCTCCACTCAAAAGTCCACTCAAAACCCATTAAATTTCCACCAAATTTAATGCAATCTCATTAAATAAAACTTTTATTTTATTCAGAATTTTGTCAATTACTTTAATGACAAACATTCACAAATAACCCTTGCTAGAATTCTATTTCACATGCATAACCACTTTATGCAATTTCACCCGAAAACCTGCTTCAAAGATCTAGTGAAATAAATTCGCGCTTGTTTATTCTTTTCGCATGAAACTTTTGCTCCAATTGGATGTCGGTGTCTCTTATGTGTCACCCTACGTTCGTGAATAATGCGGACATGATCGAGACCCTCTCGATCAATAATCAAGCGGATCCGAGACCCATATCGACTCCCACACATTCAACGATGACTTTCTTGTGATCGTTTAACCTTTTACGCTAGTATCTTAATCCCTTTGTCTCACGATATATTACATGTCCGAGATTCGATCATCGATCTCCATACCTAGTTTGATCTCGCTATCGACATGCACTCTTTTCTCGCTCCTCGTGATATAACATTCTAGTGATCAAATCACTTGCTTGCAAGCTAATCAATGTGATATCACCGAGAGGGCCTGAGTATATCTATCCGTCATCGGATGAACAAATTCCACTCTCGATCCATGAGCCTCAACATAACACTTTATTAGTTCCGAACCCATCTTTATAATCACCGTTACGGTGTGACGCTTGATGTTATCAAGAAACTCTTCCTGTTAGTGATCGACATGATCTCATGGTCTAAGGATTAGGATCACTGTAAGTTGTTATAGCAATATAAACTCAATGACTTTGATCGTAATGCTATACTTCGGATGAATGTTCATCACATCATTACACTAATGTTCTGATCCCGTTATTAACAACATCCAATGTCCATGATCAGGAAACCTTGATCATCTTGTTAATCAACGAGCTAGTTTATGAGAGAGGCTTAACTAGGAACTTTCTGTTTGTTTATTAAACACACATGTATTAACGTTTCCGTATTAATACAATTATAGCATGCAAAATAAACATCTATCATATACTTGGAATACACATAATAAACAATTTATTATTGCCTCTCAGGGCATATTCCCTTCAGTTCTATGATCCTATACCTGTCTCCGCTCAACCGGTTGGGGATGGTATTTTCCCTTCTACATACTCATGGATATTGGTTTGTCCCATACCCGTACTCTAATGGGGTTTTACCTGTTGGGTACACGGATAACAGGTACTCATTGCACACAGTAATCTTGATTTGTAGCAAAGTTTAGATCTTCGTAACAATATTAAAGAATATCATCAACAAGCTAGAACAATCACAATAGGGAATAAAGCTAAAAAAATTTAAATAATACATTTTTTATTCAATTTCACAAATAATACACTTAAATCAAAAATTGAAATCTAACGGACCGTCGTCTGCTGAAAAACGAAGGTGGTGGTTCGTCTTTGAAAGACGAAGGGGTGGTTCGTCTGTCCCACCACCACGCTCATCTTTTAAAGACGAACCTCCCCTTCGCCTTTCATCATTCATAATACGCTCATATTATTGTTACTAAAATGGATGTATTTACGCTTTTTAGTCTTTGATACATTCATTTCAACGATGTTAATATGAATCGAGATATATACCGCCATTCAAGTTGGTTAGATGCAACCTGGTCCACCACCTCTAAGTGGTTACACAGGGACCAGAGAATCTCACATGTCCATTTGCAGTAGTTACAAGATCCAGCGAGTAGCTATATGAATGACCTCCAGTAAATGGTGAACCATTTTTTGTAAACAAGTAGAAGTAGCCAACGCAAATAATAATTTTAATTTCAGGGTGTATATTATATATCATCTATCTATAGATAACCTGAAAGGCTAGAAAAACTAATGCCCTACACCAGATATGATGATTCCTCTCTAATCGCACGAAATGATGAGATTTCCGCGAGGACCACAGAAAAGATCCTTGTGCTATGCAGGTAGCGCCACATCCTAGCCAATCAGGCGCGAGATGCAGATCGAGCAGTCACAGCCCACAAAGCCATCCATCGCCCATCGGCGAGCTGTGGCCTCCCCGGACTGGACACGTAGTGGCGTGACAAGACGCACAGGAACATATACCCGCGCGCCCATCCGATCGATCTTAACACGACCGCACCGCACCGCACGTACGAGGCGCGCGCGGGCATTAAGCAACACTAGCTAGCTAGCTACAAGAAGCTTGTTGCATGGCGAATCAATTAAGGACGAGACGCCGATGGATGGACGGACGGATGGAGACGTACCCACCTCGCATCACGTGGCAGGAGGGTGTGTGTTCCGTGTGTTGGCCCACTTGCAAAACGATCTCAATAATACAGTCCGCTTCCGTGACCAGTTTAGGGTATATACTGGGATTTTGGGAGTGGTCGATGGCACCACCAGTCACCACACACCAGCGCCTTGCATTGGGAAGCTCAACGGCAGCGCTTGACTTTTCTTGCGCCATGATCTTGGCCGATGTGAGGAGCAGATAAGACCGGTGGATAACAAGCTGAGTTCACCATATCCAATTCATACGTCTCATGATCGATCCGTCGTCGTGGAGTAACCACAAACTTCAACTTTGGACTATATATGAGAGTATATTGTATACATTTTCTTAGAATAAGCTCTTTATTACTATCTAGCAAGGGTATAAACTTTCCGGCTGGCAAAGTCGATCTGTAACGAACTAAAGATCATGACCACACCGCAGGCAGCTAGCTGGTACACGGGTATAACTTTTTTTTACCGAAAGAGACTATCATTTCTACTACACATCAACATAGACAAGAAAAAACAAGATAGGACGCAATTTGCAAGGTGCGCCACACTGTTAGCAATGGAATATAATGTTCGAAAACATAGCAAAAGCTAATGTCTTCGGAGATGAGGTGCGTCTAGCTAGTCATCCGAAGAACTGCTGATGATCTGCTAGGTATGTGCAAATGCCTTAAGAAAATTCTATCCCCCAATCTCATGTAAATATTATAGTTGTGTTGTCGTTTTCGGAATAAAATTTGGTTTAGACCGGCTTTCTGCCCATCATAGTTCCCTACAAAAATAGCAGTCATGACAACCAATTAAAATTAATGAATGAGGTGATCTACGAACATCCCATGACCAACATGTGTTGAATGGTCTTACTCAGGAAATTATAATGTTCATGTATGTGCATTAAGAAAGCACAAAATGACAACAAAAGTATGCAAGAAAGAAGATGCTCCATCTAATCATGGGTTAAAATGACATGATACGATGAACTACTAGAAGCTTTACTAACGAAATTGAAGTCACACTCTGCTTGGGGACAGAAGTAGATCAGAGTGACTGATGGGCACTTTGGCAGAAAATTTGCACTGAAAGATTCGTCAGTATGAGTGGACCTAGCAGCGAAGCTGCATGCTCTTTGAAAAGATATATACTCCAAAATGTAAAGGCTCCACTCGTTTGAGATCAGCTCAGCTGCACAATGTTTCCACTGAGCAAGTACATAGGTAAATGAATCGTGAATGAACAAGGCAAAGACAAAACAAGGAAGAAAACAGATGCGCGGGTGCAGGCGTACGTATGGTGCGGCAGACAACACGATAAAAATTCCAGCCGAAGCTTGGGATCTACTCTTTCAGCCTCATATTACTCTGTAGTACTATATTACTTCCTCGGTTTCAAATCAGAAGACGCTTTTTGGTAGGCTAAAATTTGGAATGGAGGTAGTAGTTATCGTCACGGCCAACTTTAATAAGTTTGATCAACCATATCACAAAAAGTATCACATTTATAGTACTCCCTCCGTCCGAAAAAATATTTCTTAGATATGTCATATAGATTCATATGTATCTACTCCCTCCGTTTTAAAATATAAGATGTTTTAGGTTTATGAAGAAAGTATATCTAGACTTGTTTTAGTGTGTAGATTTACTCTAAACCTGAGTAAACCTATATACTAAAAAAAGTCTAGATACATTTGTTTCACAAAGCTAAAACATCTTATATTTTGAAACGGAGGGCCGTCTAATTAACTGCTACATCATTTTCCGAACGGATGGAGTAGGTACAATACGAAGTACTTCGAACAATATTGATATGATATTATAATGTTCATATTTTTTATATAATAACTAGTCAAACTATATAAATTCAGATTTAGACCAAAACTAATATGAGTAATATTGGATGGACTAGCAAGCAAACAAATCACTGCAAACGTCCAAGTCAGTGCCAAGAGTATCAAATACTGCTTTCTGGGGCACCCAAGATGCTCCCATCCCTTCCTAGTCATTGGCACGCTTTATGACAATTTGGAGCAATTTCATTGGACTAGGAGCTCACCCATTTGTTGATGTGTTCATCTGCCCTCACCTCTCCTTGGTGGTTGGATTCTAGGTGAACGTTTAGGTATTCATATAACTTTGTAGAGAATAGTGATAAATATACTTACCCTGGTGTCATGGATTATTAGGTGTCGTTAAACTTGCCTCGTCGAGGAAGGTTCCGAGACCGACGATTGCCAAAACCATCGCCTTAGTTGTCCCATTTTCCGCCCTCGGTTCAGTCTTCCTCCCCTCCTCTTCGTTGCCTTAGGGAGCTAGTGATTGAGTTCAGCTTGATGCATCACAACCAAAGGGGTGTAGACATATGAGGTGCGACATGGAGGGTTCCATAGTGGGTCTAGTACGAGTGCAAAGGGTCGAGTGCCACATAGGTCATACCAATCATTTTATGATTCCCATTTGGATCCCAATCATCATCAACATGTGTAACAGATATGTCATTCCAACTTGTCAGAATCAAATGGAAATCTTAAACATGATAAAATGTGGCACAAATTGGCTGATGGATTCAAATATGACACATATATATGGAGTGATGTTGGGTTGATTGGGGCGAAAAAGATGGCGCACCGTTCCGACACGCCTCAAGCATTTGAAGGTGCTCATGGCGGGCCTCCTCCCTCATGGCGGTCCCCGAGAGCCCTTACCCAGGGAGCACGTGCCGGCTGGTCGACCACCCTACCCCACTCCACCCACCTTGCCTACTCGCGTCTCCGTGAGCTCCGAGTACTACCGATAACCCATCACCTCGGAATCCGGCGGGTCGGCGTGCTTGACATCGCGATCTCCGTGGATGGATGTCTGGCGAGAAGGGCGGCGGAACGAATCAGGGTGTGGAACCAACGAGAAGTGAGCCTGAACGAGAAGCAGGGGAAATGCTCGGGGAGCAGGGTTCTCGGCCCTGCTTGGGGAACTCGACAATGGCGCTCGGTAAGGAATCCCCATGGCCACCAAATTCCAATCGCTTCGACCTCTTTATTGGCTCCTTTGCTCCTATCACCATTGAAAGGGGAAGGGGAGTTGGCTATGAAGAGGAGGGGCAGGGTGAAGCGGAAGTCCAAATCTCTGAGCGAGCTCGGTCTGAACTTCGATGCAGAACCAGTACAGCTTGTGAGGTCGAAGAGGGTGGTGAGGATGGGGATGAAGCGAGGAAGACCGAGAAGGGCATCTTCCCATTCTAGATTGAGCAAAACTTCGTAGTCCTCTCCTCAAGCTTTGCAACCCGCCTCTATGGTGCGTGAATTTTCGAGGAAGGAACTAGGGGCGCAAGGGGTTTGGATCTAAATCTGCAGCTAACCCTCTTACCAGGTTCTAGAATCGGCAAAGCATGCCCAAAGGTGCTTAATGGAGTCTCAAGGTTGGCGGAGCTGAAAATTCCTGTGGTCGGAAAGGACAGGGAGAAAATTCAGTTTATGGAAAAGTAGGGTGGTTGAGGTGGATGGGTGGAGGATTTTTGTATCAAGGAAGCATGGGGGCTTCTTTCCCACTGGAATCCCCTTGCAGCCCATGTGCCACTGAAGCAACAACACCACTCACCCCAAAGGAGCCACCGTCTCGCTTATAAGAACCGGGGGTGGGGTGCAAACCCTAGAGCTTATTCCTCCCTCTTGGGCGCGGTGGTCGAGCTCACTGACTGCAGTGCTTAGGCCTTGTAGATTCTACTGTTGTTGAAGCTTCAGGGTTTTTGGAGATGGGAGATAGAGGTAGAGGAAGCAAAGGAAAAGGGAGGGGAGGGAACAATGGCCAAGACAACTGGCAGATGCAGCAAGCTGGACAGCCTCAGATGCAGCAGCAACATTCTGTGCAGAATCCTTATGAGTTTGGGAATTTCAATCCACAGTTCTTTCCCCACCAGGCTCCTTTTGGCTTTCCACCAGGTAATATGCCACCTCCTTGGGGTTTCTCCAACCCTTTTCCTCCTTTCCCACCTCAGCAGCATTTTGGGGTGCAGTCAAATCAGTGGATTGCCCCCCCAACAGCAAAACCCTCTGAGTAATGAGCAGGGTGATAAACCTAAGAATCTGGGTCAACAGAAAAGCAAGAAGAAACTGCCTGTTGCCCAGAAGGAAAATATTTCAGGTCAAAGTGCTAATGCTCAGTGGAACTATGTTAATGATATTTGCTTGTGTTGTGGGGAGCCTGGACATGTGCAAACTAGCTGTGAGAAGACTCTGGTTTGTTTCATTTGCAAAAGTGCTACCCATCCTATGGATAAGTGCCCAGTGAGGAAGAGGCCACATCAGGTGGTTAAGTATGTAGGTAGTGGTGCTCCTGGCCTGGGATTCTATCACATTGAAATGCCTGAAAATGTGGTGAACCCCATTGCCTCTACTAAGAACTGTGGGATTGTTCTAGTGGAAGAAGGATCTTTGTCTGAACAAGAGTTAGCTGTTGAGTTTTCCAAGATCTACAAGACCAACTGGCACTGGCAAATTAGGGAACTAGGCTCAGAGAATACTTTTCTGGTCAAATTCCCCCCACACATTGTGGTGAAACAAGTGATTGGGTACCCAAAGTTTGGAGTTTCCAAACCAGGGGTGTGGGTCAAGGTGGAAGCTTGGTGTGATGATCCTGAACCTGTTGAGGTCTTGAAGAAGGTTTGGGTGATAATCACTGGCTTGCAGACTAAGTGGTGTGAATGGAATACTTTGGATCAGGCTGTTTCCACATGTGGCATTTTAGAGGAAGTTGACTGGCTCAGTATTTTCAGGAACAATGCTAAGGAAGTTAGAGTATGTATCAAGTGCAAGGACCCATCTAAGCTCCCTGCTAGTAGGCTCTTCAATTTGTGATCAACTTTTTCGCTTAGGATTCACTTTAGATGCCCGCTCCATTGGTTGAGGAGACTGGGAATCTAGGAGTTGATGATCAAGGTGGACAAGATAAAAACAATGAGGATGAACCTTCTGGACAGACTGGTAATGGTGGTAATGTGGGGCTGTCTGGAACTGGTGCTAATTCAACTACAAGTGGTAACCTTTCTGTTAGAGAGGGTGGTCAGTCTTCTAACAGGGTCAGAATGGCTACTGACTCTCCTAACAACTCTAGTGCTGTGTTCCAACTGCTTGTGCAAAGAGGTCTAGTGGATGCTGAAGGTAATTTCATCTGGGATAGATCTCCTCTGGTTCCTGGTGCTGAAGAAGAAGCCCAGAGATTTTGGCTAGATGGTCAGTCTGAAGATTTGGAGTTCTCTCAGGAGGTACCTAGGGGGTCACCTCAGAGGTTGCTTGATCAAGTGGGTGCTCTCCTTGATGACATCATGCCTAGCTTCAAGGAGATGGTTGTGAGGGAAAAAGAGGACTTGTCTGTTTTCCAAAAAGCTGCCAAGAAACAGAAACAGTGGGGGCCTGTGCAACCAACAAGGCAGAGCTCCAGGGTGGATAGATCCAAAACCATACTTGAGAAGGCCATGAATCTGAAGAAAGTCACTAATTTGGAAATCCCTAAGAGCATGAAAGGTATAATGTCTATAAATCCTTTCTCTGTGCTCTCTGTCACTACTTTAGAAAATTTAGCTGATAGTGTAGGAGTTGATATTCCTGCTGATGACTTAGATAGCTCTAGTGGTGTTTTACATAGTTCACCTCTAGGTACAAACTCTTCTTCTGAAGAGGATGTGGCAGAGGGTTGGATAGAAGTCTTGAATAAATCTCGGGGCAAGCACCCCAGGAAAAAAAGTTATGATTAGTCTTTTTTGGAATAGTAGGAGCCTTAGTGCTCCTGGTAGACAAAAATTCATTTCTGAGAATATCTCACCTCTTAAAGTAGATTACATTGGTTTTCAGGAAACCAAGAAAGATAGTTTTAGCAATTCTTTTTTGAAGAATCTGTTAGGGAATAGAAATTTTGCTTGGAATTTTCTCCCTTCTCAGGGAACTGCTGGTGGTATATTAGTTGGGGTCAATTTAGATCTTTTTGATGTTGTGTCTTGGGATATTAGATCCTTCTCTGTTAGTGTAGTGCTTAAAAACAAAGTTACTGCTTTCACTTGTAGAATTACTACTGTCTATGGGTCTGCTTATGAGGAAAAGAAACAGGATTTCATTTCTGAACTTCATGATCTCTTTATCTGTTGGGATGGCCTTGCTATGATTGGGGGTGATTTCAACCTTATTAGATCCCCTGAGGATAAATCCTCTAGGAATGTAGATTATAAGTGGGTGGACAAGTTTAACATTTGGGTTGACTTGTGGGCCCTTATGGAGATTTGTCTTGCTGGTAGAGCTTATACTTGGGGTAATAACCAAGTTGAACCTATTATGTGTAAGCTAGATAGGATTTTCTGCACTACTGGGTTTGATAATCAATTTCCTTTAGCTAGTGCTAGAGCTTTGACTAGAATTGGGAGTGACCATACTCCTATTGTTTGGGATTCAGGGGAAAAAGTTTTACTGAAGCCTAAAAGATTTAAGTTTGAAAAATGGTGGCTTAGTAGGCCTGACTTTGGACAGATTGTCATTAAAGCTTGGTCTCTAAAAGTAGAAAGTGATGATCCAATAGAGGTTTGGCAAAAAAAAGTGAGATTCTTTAGGAAATTGGCCAAAGGTTGGAACATTAATATAGAGGCTGATGTTAGGAAAAATAGAAGAGAAATGATGGAGGAATATGATACTTTAGACATTAAGGCTGAGACTCAACCCCTGTCTGAGGAGGAGAAAAGTAGACTAGATTTCATCTTTTCTGAACTCCATAAATATTGGATTTTAGAGGAGACTAAGGCTAGACAAAGGTCTAGAGATAGAAATGTGTTAGAAGGAGATATAAACACTGCTTATTTTCATGCAGTGGCCAACCAGCGTAGGAGAAAGAAGTTGATTAATGTTCTTGATGGTCCTGATGGTCCTATTACTGACATTAAAGATATGATTAAAGCGGCAACTGATTACTATAGAGAGCTGTTTGCTTGGGAACCTAGGCCCAATATTCAGCTGAAACATGACTTTTTCTCTGAGGAAGAGAAGGTCAATGAGGCTGAAAATTTGAACTTAGGTGCAAGCTTCTCTGAGGAAGAAATTAGAGTAGCTGTCTTTACTTCTTATGCTGATGGGGCCCCTGGCCCTGATGGTCTTTCTTTTATGTTTTATCAATCTTTTTGGGATATCTTGAAGTATGATCTTATTGCTATGTTCCAGTCCTGGCATGAAGATCAGTTTAATATCTTTAGGCTTAATTTTGCTATGATTACTTTGATTCCTAAAGAAAATGAAGCTAGGACAATGAAAAAATTCAGGCCAATTAGTCTTTTGAACTGTTCTTTCAAAATCTTTACCAAGGTTCTGACTAACAGACTTGCTACTGTAATTGGTAGATTAATCTCTCCTAGTCAGTCTGCATTTATTAGGGGTAGGTTTATTTTGGAGAGTGTGGTTACTGCACATGAGGTTGTGCACGAGGTGCATAGGAACAAGGAGCAGGGCCTAGTGCTCAAAATTGATTATGAGAAAGCCTATGATAGAGTTAATTTGGACTTTTTGTTTGAGATTTTAGAGCTAAGAGGCTTTTGTCCTACCTTTATTAGATTTATTAAGCAGATTACTTTAGGGGGGGTCTGTGGGGGTTAAAGTCAATGATTTCGAGAGTGATTTTTTCTTGACTGGTAAAGGCCTTAGACAGGGTGATCCCATTGCCCCTCTGTTGTTTAATCTGACGATTGATGTTTTTTCTAGGATGTTAATTAAGGGGGTTAGTTGTGGAGCCATTAAAGGTCTCTGTCCTAATTTCTTTCCAGGAGGGATTGTCTGTTTGCAATATGCAGATGACACTCCTCTTCTTGGAGCCTAGTGAATCAATAGTTGTTAATCTTAAATGGATCCTCACCTGCTTTGAGCAGATTTCTGGGATGCGTATTAATTACCATAAAAATGAACTCATTCCTATTAACATGTGAGAGTCTGATACTAAACCTTTACTAGACATTTTTGAATGTATTAGGGGTAATTTCCCTGTTAAATATTTGGGGATTCCTCTTCACTTTGAGAAGCTAAAGAGAGAAGATTTGCAGCCTCTGATAGAAAACCTGCTGAATAGAATCACAGGTTGGAGGGGCAAACTTCTATCTTATGCTGCTAAGAAGGTGCTTATTCAAGCCTGTCTCTCTAGCATTCCTATCTATCTGCTTTCTTTTTTAAAGTTTCCCAAATGGGCTTTGAAACTCCTAGATTCACATTTAGCTAACTTCTTCTGGAATGATGAAGAAGGTAATCATAGGTTGCATCTAGCTAATTGGTCATCAGTATGCATGAAGAAAGAGTTTGGAGCTTTGGGTATTCCAAATCTGCATGATTTGAATCTTTGCCTCCTTGGCTCCTGGATTAAAAGGTATATCCAGGGAGAGGGGGCTCTGTGGAAAAAAGTGATAGATGCTAAATATAGGACTAAGTCGCCTAATATCCTCTGTTGTCATGATGTCCATCCATCTACCTTCTGGAAAGGGGTGATGTGGGCATCTAGGGTGGTTGAGATTGGATATAAATGGCATGTGGGGAATGGTAAAACCATTAGATTTTGGGAGGATATCTGGTTTGGAAATTCTAACTTAGCTACCCAATTCTGGGAAATTTATTTGATTTCTAATCAGCAAACTAAAACGTTAGCTGAGTTATGGGATGGCACACATCTTAGATGTGACTTTAGAAGAACCTTTACTGAGGATTTAATGCTGCAATGGCATGAGCTTCTGGGCATTGTTCAGTCAATTAGATTCTCTGAAGAAGATGATCAGCTAATTTGGCAGTATGAATCTAAGGGTAAATATTCCTCAAGTTCTATGTATTCACTGGTCAATTTTAGAGGTATCACTCAGGTTTATCTTCCTGCTGTTTGGAAATTACTTATTCCACCCAGGATCCAGATTTTCCTTTGGTTATTTTCTCAAAATAAGATTCTGACTAGAGATAATCTTAGAGCCAGGGGAATTCCAAAACCTTTAGAATGCAATCTCTGCAAAGAAATAGAATCTGTGCATCATTTATTTTTTGAATGCTTGGTCTCTAGCTTACTTTGGAAGGATGTGCATGATATTTTTGGTGTTAGTATTGTAGACTTTGAGTCCCTTGCTTCGAAATGGATTGCTAATAAGAAACATCTTCATTTGAATGTGGTTTCTTCTGCTGTTCTTTGGAGTATTTGGAACAATAGGAATAGCCTTGTCTTTAACAAGACATCTTGGATTAATATGAAACAGGTTTGGTGTCTGGTCCTTTCCTTCCTAAAGACATGGCAAAAACCATTCAAGGACCTAGAGGGGGGAAGATCGCCCTTTTCATGGAGAAGATGATCGACAGACTGAGAAACCCTCTAACGCTCATGGCGAGATGATCTGTGCCGGCTTTGAGTGGATTTCCACTTGGAAGACTACTGCATCATCAAGCTATGGAGGGAGAGCATCGCTGAAGCACCTCCAAGATCATCCTGATGAGGAGGAGAATGTTCATGTGGTGTTCTAGTCTATCTTTCGATTACTTACATGAGTCTTTTGGCTGCGTGTTTAGAGATAGTTTGTAGAGCAGTTGGCTTTGTTCTGAGCCGAAAACTTTCTTCAGTCGTTTAGGTTTTGAGCGTTTAAGAGCTCCTTACTGTCACTTTCTTTTCCTGTTACTTGTGGAACTGGTTTGTTTCATTATTCATAATGGAACAGGGGACAGAGTCCCTTTTGATCTAAAAAAAAATATAACACATATATACAAATAATAGGGGTAGAAAGTAATTTCACTGCAAAATGTAATATTCTTATCAAATATATCCTTGGTGATACCGGCTTTGAATGTTGGTTGAGGCTAAGGTGCTTGGCTTAATGATGTGCACCTTGCGGACCAGTGAAAGTGTGCCATGTTATTATGTACCCAAAAAATGCCCAAACGATATGCATTTAGATACGTTTTTGAGAAAAAAAGATGGTGCATATGATGTTGCTTTTGAGACATGGTTTTTATAGTAACACAGGAAACATCCCATATATATACTGTATCAATTATTCGTTGGAGCCGTGGAGTGATTAAGTGCCAAGGAGTAGAGCCTCGTACTAGCTAGTAGATTCCTCCTTTTTGAATTCGGGGTCAGTCAGGGAGCTTGTTTTTTTTTATTTAATTGGATTGGAGGGCAAAACCCCAAGGTGCATAATTGGGATGAGGAAAGTGGGAAAAGATGAAGACAAAAGGAGATATATACTCCGTATGAGATATGGATAGAAAGTGTGATGATGATCCGACGTGAGCGAGGAGGACAAGAAATCGCTCTTCCTGGCCGTGTGTGGCTTCCCTCGAAGCACCAACCACCAACCTGCCTAGCTAAGCTAGCTGCTACGTGCAGGACGACGACTACGCCCCGGGCGGGCGGGCAAGAAATGAGTCCAGATCGACACACCTGAGGTAAAGTTTAAAGCAAAGAACAAACACAGGACACATGCATGCATCTGGGCGGGATGCCTAGCTAACGGGCGGGCGGGCGGGCGGGGAATTGAAGATTCCCAGCTCTAGGCTCTTCGACCTCTCCAATGCTGGCGTGTTGTTTCAACGATGTGTCCCCCTTTCACCCGGCCTGAAAGGAGAGAAAAATACTGGAGTCAGTTATGCTGTTTTAGACGGGATCGAGCGGGTGTTGCTACGTGGTGGGGACAACAATCGGACGCGACGTACGAAAACGCCCAAGAAAGCTAGCTAGCTAGCTAGGCGCTTTGCTCCTGCGAAACAGTCCGCGCGTACGTGCTCGATCACGGAACGGAACGCGCGGCCGGACGCAGCAGCCACCATGGCGCATGCCACTCCAGAGCGAGCTTCCCGCGTGCCATAGCTGGGGCTACACCGACGGCTGCCTCGGCCGTGTGCTCCCCCACGTACGGGTACGGGGTACGGTACGGTACGGGTTTGTAGCTAGCTACCGCTCAAAAAGTACACATGATGAGTCAGTCGTCGATACTAGTAAGTATCCATGACCACACAGCTAGCACACACACGACACGAATGTACCTGGCCGCAGTGTTTTCTAGCAGACGTGTCGGCCGCCTCGCGGTGACGATCTGCTCCGATCCGAATCCTGCTGCACACGTACGTACGCCCAGCGCCACCATGCACACATATATATATGTACATGTATCATATCGGACGGGGCCCCCTGGCTGACATACAGGAACTGTTACTGTACTCCTATGTACAGTTCCACAGGTACAGTACGTGCTAGACGCCAACGATATTTGCCCGGGCCCACCTGCAGCGTCTCATGTATGGCATGCATGCATGCATGCGGCGACAGGGATCATGATCGCCTGTTGACGGGTCAACCATGCCAGCTTGAAACTCTATAATACGGAATTAACGGCCCATCAAGTAGTATGCATGATCGACCGAACTTCTGTTTTCTGTTGACAGGCGAGACATTGAACGACATTTTAGGGATCGATGCCTCTGGAACTCAAGATTCGAAAGAAGACAAAAGAACGAAAAAAAAAGAGGGTCTGATGAAACTGAGAGAACAGTTTTATGCGCGCTGAGGGATCGATCACCCACGGCAAACAAATCTTGGCACAACCAACACGAGTTTCAGCAAGGGAGACCGATCCTGATGGGTCGTCATTATGCTGCAGGCGAATAATTAATATGGGTGGTGTGATATATGCGCCGTGCATTGTACTTCCACTACCTAAACTTCACCTCTATATATGCTCTCCACATCATTATAATGTAGCACTATAGTAGTATGAGCTATGTGGTTTGGATGATGCATCCGATTGCGCCCTGTCTTTATGGTACACCAGCGGTAGAAGCATTTCTTCATAATTGGTGAAATAAAACGAAATTCTGTGCATTCATACATTCTCTCACTCAAGGATTATATATTCACAACTAAATTGGTCGTTTTATAAACACAACATTTAGACTAGATAAAAATTTGAGATTATACTCCATGTAAATACATATTAGACCAATTCTACTTTGTGTGATTTTTCTTAGAACTAGAGTACCTTTTTTCATAGCACAGTAGCGCCACAAAGGCCTTGGTACAACTCTCCTCTAAAAACGCGTATGATGCATGGCAAGTTATTTGTATGCACACGATTCACTCACACATCGTATCTACTCCCTCCGATCCATATTATTTGTCATTTAAATGAATGTATCTAGCACTAAAACATGTCTAGATATATTTATTTTAATAACAAGTAATATGGATCGGAGAGAGTACCATACATCTATAGAGTGACAGACATAGAAACTTTCAGAAGAATGGGTGAACAAGCTTAAGATGTGAACTTTTCACAAAATCGCTATGAAAATCTATATATAAAAGGCCAAGCTTTGCGCCGTCAGCAAGCCTGGAGGGACGCCGAGTGCCATGTATCATTGGATACCATAATCATCCTCACATGCACTTTCTTCTTCTTCTTCTTCTTCTTCTTCTTCTTCTTTGAGACCTTTGTCTTATTACATTTGTGTATTGTTGCTGCACCATGGCTAGATGTGACACCACCATACCATCTACTATGCCACTCTCGAAAACCAGTTGCCATGTGTGTGGTTTGGAGATTGGGGATTGCAAGAAAAAATGGCATTTGTTCTCGATTCGAGTTTGGAGGTTTGCACATCATCTTTTTCTGATTTGTGGTTTTTTTGCTTCATCTTTTAGATTAAAGATTCAAATATAACTCATATTGTACAGTTGAAAAGTTCCCGAAGTTTGGTTGACACTACAAAACTTGTTATGGGTCCAAATGCTTAAGGGGCGTGGTTGGTTTGGGCATCTCAAGGGCGCATGTTAGTTTCGCAACATTACCCTTCAAATATTTGGACGGGTTTATCTCCTCGAGTGCCCGATTGAGATTGTGTTATGCCTATATCCATGGTGCTAGTTGTGAGATCTAATATTGATTTTGTGCACCTGCGCTAATCTCAACGAGTCATCTGACAATATCAGATTGTGAACTAAAACATACTCCCTTCGTTTTTTGTTTTGAAGTGTACAGATTTTTGAGAAAAAAATGGAACATAGAGTGTATTTTGTTTGCTACACAAATGTACCCCTCTAGGGATGAGTCCCAGTCATAAAATCTAGACCAAAATACCTATAAATGAGGATTTAGTTTGTTTGGAACCTCTCCCCCAATGTTTTTGACGGAAAAATCAGTCCATCTTATACCATTTTCAATGTTAAAACCAGGTCTTTGAAGATTCATGCCGAACTATACACCCTATTTCAAGGAACGGAGCGATTATAAAAAAAATACTCCCTCCATCTTAAAATAGATGTCGTTGGTTTATTAAAATTTGAATGAATCTGTATACTAAATAGATTCATCCAGATTTTAACAAGTCCGCAACATCGATTTTGAGACTGAGGTATACAACTTAGATTAGTAGAACCAGTGAGTCTCAATTGTCATCTTGTTGTGATCTCACGATCTCAAAGTAAGATTGGACTGTGATGGAGATATAGTCCCATATAGGGATCAAGCGGGAAAAAAAAAATGTTTTATCACTTCCATGGTATGCGCCTTCTTGTCCTGTTGTCATGGGCCCTGTAGTCGCCTCCCTCCAAATATATTCTCCCTCCACTGTCTTCTCCCTTCTTCCCCTATTACAAATACCCCACCATCCCAGACAGTCTCCCGCACACTCACCCGCAGCTAGCTCACACATCTCTCATCTCATGGTGCTCCAGCCCACACAGCAAGTAACATCCCTGTCCCACCCGCCTCACTGCAGCGTCCCCAGCGCGCGCTCGTCTGCGGTCATGGACACCAGCCCCGCGCCTCCCCTCCTCTTCCGCCCTTCCGCCCCCAGCATTGACCCATCGGCGGCCAAGGCCGTCATCAACAAGAGCGGTGGCGCAGCCGCCTCGGTGTACGACCTCCGTCGGGAGCCGAATATCCCGGCCCCATTCGTGTGGCCACACGCCGAGGCGTGCCCGACCACGGCCAAGGAGCTGGGCGTGCCGGTGGTCGACGTCGGCGTGCTGCGCAATGGTGACGCCGATGCGCTGAACCGCGCCGTGGCGCAGGTGGCTGCCGCCTGCGCCACGCACGGGTTCTTCCAGGTGTCCGGTCACGGCGTGGACGAGGCCCTGGCGCGCGCGGCGCTGGACAGCGCGAGCGTCTTCTTCCGTCTGCCGCTGGCCGAGAAGCAGCGCGCGCGCCGCATCCCGGGGACCGTGTCGGGGTACACGAGCGCGCACGCCGACCGGTTCGCCTCCAAGCTCCCCTGGAAAGAGACCCTCTCCTTCGGCTTCCGGGCCCGCGTCGACTCCGCCGTGGCGCCCGTCGTCGCCGACTACTTCACCAGCACCCTCGGCGAGGACTTCGAGCCAATGGGGTAACGAAGAATATATCCACTCGCCCACTCAGTCTCCTATCCAGCTAGGAATTAATCTCCGCCGTCGCGTTTTTCTTTCGATCGATAGTACGTTGGATCGGTGTCCACGTACTTGAGCCCGCCGCGTACGTGCGTACGTACTGAGACACGTGTGGTTGGTTGTGTAGGAGGGTGTACCAGGAGTACTGCGAGAAGATGAATGAGCTGTCGCTGACGATCATGGAGCTTCTGGAGCTGAGCCTGGGCGTGGAGAAGCGCGGGTACTACCGTGAGTTCTTCGACGACAGCAGCTCTATCATGCGGTGCAACTACTACCCGTCGTGCCCGGAGCCGGAGCGCACGCTTGGCACCGGCCCGCACTGCGACCCCACGGCGCTCACCATCCTCCTCCAGGACGACGTCGGGGGGCTGGAGGTCCTCGTCGACGGCGACTGGCGCCCCGTCCGGCCCGTCCCGGGGGCCATGGTCATCAACATCGGCGACACCTTCATGGTAATCAAATTAAATCGATCGTCCACTTACTAACAACGACTCAGCTTAATTATTCATGGTAATCAAATTCGTCCGTTTGATTGATTAAATCAGTCGCCACACAGTAGTCAACTACCTATGCTCTGTTCCGATGTACTCTGCTTCCCAACGAGCGAACCGGCCCATAAAAACTGCCCTGCTGTTTCCAAACAAAAATGAAAGGGAGTGTGGTAGCCTACTGACACGACGCGTGATTACGGTGTTTCCTAACAAGAGAACCACTGGTAGGACTATCGACAGAAAGCAGCTGACATGACGTGGTTTAGTTTTTTTCTCTGTTCCAATCAAGGCTTTATTATTAGATTGGACAGAGTGAAGTTACATGCACTAGTTACGTGCAGTACTGTAGTAGTAGTAGTTTAGTAGGGTCCCCTTCTTGGAACTGACATGCATCTATCCTGATGGGTCGATAGCAACATTAGCACGAGTGATCATCGACCATTCCTAGGAGGATGCCTGAAAGAGCTTGGCTCCGAATTAACGTCCCTAGTGTGTTTTCGGATGACAATGGATACCCGACGGGTGTCTGTATCAAAAGAAGGAGGGTTTGGTTAAAAAAAATCTACACATCTGTTTTTCGGTAGAAATCAAGACCCATTGAGTCGCGAGGGTGGGTCTTGGGGTGCCAAACCCGCGCTCTCTAACATGCAGATCCGTCAATGAGAAACCCTAACCCTCCACTAATCCTAGATTCCTAATCCCACCACATGAGTCGTGGTGACAGGAACTCCCCATCCCACCCCCCACATCGTCCTTGCGACGCCGCCTGTCCACCCCCGCGCCACTCTTGTTCCCTCTACCGCTGCCCACTTCCTCGTCATAGCTCGACTTGCGTTGCGATGCCATCTTATGCGCCGCAGCTACGCTTCGCGCCACGCCTCGTTGTCCGCTTCCTCCTGGCGGTGCCGAGGATCTCATGGTGGGCAGTGGCGGCCTTCACTAGTTGCCACCGGCGCCCTCCCCTATTTTCCACCGGCGCTGATGACGCAAGTACACGAGACCCGTGAGTGCGACATACCCGAGGCAAGGCCGGGTCTGGTAAATTCTTGGACCTGGTGTTATGTTCGGGCTCTGGTCGCGGTAGCGAGGTGGGGGGTCCCAAACCCCGCGGGTGCCATGTCATTTCTAATGATGAGTGATGAAGACATAAACATAAGTATATATAGTACATCTAACACGGACATGATTACATGGATGGAGAAGTGGATCCAGTGCAAGGTATCCACCACATAGCTAGCATAACCTCGAGTTGCTCCCATTTCTAGTGGTCTCTAATCGGACTGAAAGTGGTAGGGGCTCACACAAGCGATCGGCGAGCTATCCGTCCAAAAAAGCTGCGATGCGAGCAGTGGGAGTCGGAGCCAATTAGAGGCGGAGAAAAGATAGGGGCAGCCACGGGAGTATCTTGTTGGTTGCGGCGAGTTTGGAGCGATATGGAAGGGGGGATTGGTTTGTACAGTAGCGCCGGTGAGGCGAGGGTGAGGGTGAGGCGTGAGGGTGAGGATGGTGGCGCTTTCGGTGGCGGGGCAACCCAGGTGCATGCGCGCGCGCGCGCGGGCGGGCGCTCGTCCTTTTCCTTCCCGGGCCTTTGCTTGGCGCCATACGTACACAGGGGTGGGATGGAGTTGTCGAGTTGATCTCCTTTCTCTTGGATCTCATCTACAGTAGTAACTCACCCGGCCGATTCGTGCGTGCGCACTATGCAAAGCTTCCGACGTCACCGTGCGTGTCGTCCCGCCAGTCGCGCGCCATTGGCTGGCGAGCCTGTTTGTTGCTCATCCTCCGAAGGTCTCCCCGCTGCATCTGTCGCTGTTTCCTCCACGGCGACGAGGGCGACGCCGGCCGGGCTGCCTCCGCGCGCGAGCGGTCGTCGTCGTGGGTCGGCCGTCACGTGGGCGCTGCCGCCGTCGCGTGGTTCCCACATGTGTACTCCGTACCGACGTAGCCCCCGCCGGAATGACGTACGATGCATCAGTTCGGCTTTATTTACAGTTTTTTTTTCTTTTGCTCCTGCTGCATTTTCTTGTGCTGGCTGAACACGACAGACAGTGAGTGATGATGTGCGTGCGTGTCATTTTGCACCTAGCTACTTGCACTGTTTGGACGGCGCGTATGGAGCGAAATGGGCACCTGCTGGCGCAACCTGACATTTGAGCGTTCTTCTAACACGTCGGCTTTGTGTGTCCATGCAGGCTCTGTCGAACGGGCGGTACAAGAGCTGCCTGCACCGGGCGGTGGTGAACCGGCGCCAGGAGCGGCGGTCGCTGGCCTTCTTCCTCTGCCCGCGCGCCGACCGCGTCGTGCGCCCGCCGCCGAGCCCGCTGCCCCGGCAGTACCCGGACTTCACTTGGGCCGACCTCATGCGCTTCACCCAGCGCCACTACCGCGCCGACACGCGCACCCTCGACGCCTTCACCCAGTGGCTCTCCCCGGCGACGCCGACGCCGCTCCCTGCCGCAGCAGCCACGGCCCAGGAGGCGGCCTGACCCGATATCGATCCATCCATGGATTCGTCTCCGGATCGCGACGCCAATTTTTGTCGGGACCGGCCACGTGCGATCCCAGGTGCGGCAGGGCCCGCGCGGAGTGGCGCCCACGTGGTTCGCCGGACCCACACCACCTTCCATTTTTGGACGCTGGCTCCATGGCTGGCGCTCTACTACTAGTCCCCTTCTTTGTCGCCACCTCCGGTCCTCACCTAGTAGTACTGTACATACCATGGAAATCATGGAAATATATATATATATATATAAACTCATTTCCAGTCCTTTTCTTTTCTTTTCTTTTCTTTTCTTTTCTATTACGGGGGTATATCAAGCAATAATAATAGTACTATATGGACAGATATATCAGTGCTTGGACGCTTGTACGTAAATAGCCTCTTGAAATTTCCATTCTGGACGGACGCAAGCTTGAAACTTCCTTTTCGTCTTGATGAAAGAAAGAAAGATTGCGGCTTCGTATCAGGTTCCAGAATCTCCAGCGTTTTGTCCCGTCGCGCCACGTGCACGTCTGTTCCTCACGTCTCGACGTCGAGATCTCGGCGCTTCCGCCCAACGAGAATCGGAAATTGTTGCTGAACGCCTCGCGCTTATCTTCATCGGAGCTGCTATTTCTGGAATGGAGTGTCGGCAAGGCCGTCGGCGGCGACGAAACCAAAACCACGCCGCCGTTCTTGTTCGGTTCCGGGTCACGGTCGCCGATCCGGTCCGGTCCGTTCCTCCACCGCTTCCAGCCAGCAACACGCCACATGCTGAATGCATCTGTGTCTATTTTCCTGAATGTATCTGTGTCTACTTCCTGAATAATGTTCCTCCTTCTGACTGTTGTCAAGCTGATAGCTTCGGCATGCCTAACTGTGCACAGCTAGATTCGGTGGCCGCACGGGCGGTTATTATCTTGCCGAAATGCTGGGGATGACGTTAACCATGGTCTAGGTATTTTTTGTGTCACTGTTGAGTGCTGGGCAACATGGAAAGAATCCATGGATGACATGAGTTCACGGTTTCTTTCTTATTCCTTTCTAGACAACCGGCGGCAGAAGCCAGGGATCGTCACGCCGAAAGCCAGACCCCGCTGAAAAATATCTTCGTTCGCAATGTGAGCCAGTACCTCAGTAACTAGAGGTTAGGCGAGTGCAATCCAGCATTCTTCCGCGTGGTTCATTCCTGTTCCGGACGTCCGCGAGAGCACAAGCTTGGGCAGGCTTTGCCCAAGTGGGAGGCAGTCCCAGGGCACTTTTTTTTTCTTTTGAACCATGGAGGGTAACTTATATGTACTCCCTTCGTCCTAAAATAAATGTTTTAGATTTGTCAAAATTTTAATGAATCTAAATACTATTTAGTATATGGATTTGTCTAAATTTTAATAAATCCGAGACATTTATTTTGAGACGGAGAGAGTACATATTTAGAAGAAAGACCTAAAAAGTAGAAAAAGAGCTAGAACGACCAAAACAAACATACCAAACCTCACCACACCCCCAAGGGAAGAGCTAAACCACAATAAAGTACATCCAAGGACGAAATAGAAATTAAGGCAAAAGGAATTGACCATGGCCTGCGAGAGCCCACATTCTTGTGTCCGATTTGATCAGCTCGAAATAGGCTTGAAGATTCCATCGAAAACCCTTCAGTTCCTTTCTCTCCAAATGCTCCCGACCAACATGACAAGAGTATTGAACTTTCTTTTGGAACCATCCTGCAGACTTGAGCTAGCTTGATGCCACCAACCGTAGAGAGATTGTCCTGTCATTGGCATAACCTGGGAAAGATCAGCCCATGCAAGGACTGAACACCATATGATGTTGATCACGGTGCATCCTGTGAAGAGGTGGCTTGCGTTTTCATACTCCAAAATTATCACACCGTAGGGATTCTTTTGGATCACTCCAAGCTCAGCAAGAAGGGCTTGTATCCAAATCAACTCAGCTGTAGCATTAGCAAGTGCCTTGTATACAAACTCTGTACTGAAACGGGACACAGTAGCCTGTTTTCTGGCACTCCATGACACTAGATTTCCTCCATAAAAGATAGCAAATCCCCCCGTTGATCGGCGATCGTCAGGATTACCCGCCAGTCGGCATCAGAGAAAGCTGATAAAAGCGACACGGTAGAGAAGGGGCGCAACAATAGTCCATGTGACAGAGTACCCTGCACATAGCGGAGAATGCGCTTGACCGCCGATAAATGAGAACACCGAGGAACATGTAGAAAATGACACACTTTGTTGACTGCAAAGGACAAATCTAGGCATGTCATATTAAGGTACTGTAGACCAGCAACAATACTGCGATAGCGAGTAGAGTCTTCGGCGGAAAGGGGAGTGCCATCACTAGCTGAAAGTATCTCAAAAGCCACCATAGGAATAGTTACAGGAGCACACTTCTGAAATTCATCTTTAGTCAATAACTCAGAGGCATACTTGAACTGACTTAAAAGGAGGGCACCACAACGGGGAGTATGTACCTAAATACCAAGGAAGTAATGGAGTTGGCCAAGATCCTTAAGAGCAAACGAAGAGCCAAGCTGCCGAATCAGGCGGTCAGTTGCTGCAGACGATGATCTCACCATAATAATGTCATCAACATAAACAAGCAGGTAAAGTGTGACTTTCAGTCGTCACGGGATAAACAGAGATGTGTTAACTGTAGAAGGTGTGAAACCAAGACCAGAAAGTATAGAACTGAGTCTGGCATGCCATGCACGAGGGGCCTGCTTGAGCCCATAGAGACCTTATCAAGCTGACATAAATGCCCGGGATAAGTAGGATCCTCAAAACCAGGCGGTTGTCGCATAAATACCTCCTCCTCAACAACCCTATGTAAGAATGCATTCTGAATATCAAGCTGACGAACATGCCATCCATGAGAAAGAGCCAATGGTAGTAGGCTTAACAACAGGACTAAAAGTGTCCTCGTAGTCAAGTCCATATCGCTGTTTGAATCCTTTTGCAACGAGATGGGTCTTGTATCTGTCAATGACCCGTCAGCTTGCCTCTTGATTTTAAACACCCATTTGAAATCAATGGTGTTCACTCCTGACCGAGGCGGAACTAGTTGCCACGTCTGATTTTTCTAAAGAGGTGTGTACTCGGCTTCCATAGCAGTGCGCTAGTGAGGAGACGAGAGGGCTGCACGAAAATCAGGTGGCTCGGTAGCCAGCAGGGTAGGATCAAATGACTAGTTGTATTCCAAGCAATAGTACCATCGGTCAGAATTTTCTAATGTCGAATGCCACGCTGCAGACGTGTGGTCATGCGAGGTTGTGCTGGCGGCGGTGACCCAGCGATAGGGGCGATGTATATGGTGCATGAGATGACAATGGATTTGTATCCGTCGCGCTGGTCGACGAGGCAGAACCAGGTGAGTGGGCCACCAAGCCGTGCGCGGGGAACTAAGTTGGCCCAGATGAGCAGGTAGCGCCGCGGGAGAGGCCCGGATCTGCATGCACCTCATGCAGATCGACGTCGTCATCGAATGTACCACCTTGATCGACATGAGGACTGAGGAGTGGACGGGGACTCCTCGTCAAGTAATTCAAGACATGCTCCACATCCTGAACCTGCACCATGATTAGCCAAAAGTAAAGGAGTATATGCAACATCAACAAATTGGTCAAAGTGTAGGGGAGAATTATGAGAGTATGGTGTGGTGAAGGATACATTGGTGTGAGAAAAAGGAAACACCGTCTCATCGAACACAACATCATGGGAGATATAGACGCGGTTGTTAGGAACATGTAGACACTTGTATCCTTTGTGAAGATAACTACACCCATGGAAAACACACTGTTCAGAATGAAACTGGAGCTTATGGTTATTGTATGGGCAAAGATGTGGACATCACGCACAACGGAAGATTTTAAAGAAGGTGTAATCTGGTGTGTCACCTAGGAGACGCTCGAGAGGTGTTTGTATGTCTATGACGCGGCTAGGTAATCGGTTAATGAGAAAGCAAGTTGTGGAGAAATCATCACTCCCAAACCGAAAAGGGACACTTGCATGTTGAAAAGGGACACTATTATGAACACATTCCATTAGTTCATAATAGTTTTATATCATGCTATAACTATGTCAATAGGAAACATTGATATATGTGTGATATGTAAACAAACCCAGGTACCTAGTAGCCTCTATTTAAATAGTTCATTGGTCAACAAATGGTCAAGATTTCTTGATCATGTTGGTTCTTAGGCACCTATTGACAATGGAGCTATCTTATTAGAGAATAAGATAGTGGACACCATTCTGCAGATGATTGTTGCAACATGATCATATCACAAAGTTCAAAGTTGCAATTGTCAGAAACATAGTGACTTGTTCCTCAGACCGTGAGACCATATTTAATAACTGTCACCTGAGAGTGCTTAGAGAGCATCAAACATCACTCCGTGAAACAATGATTATAAAGGTGTGATAAAGTACTCATAGGGGCATGTTGAGGCGTATGTGTCAAGAGAGGGATTTGTACATCCGTGTGATGGAAGATACTTTGTGCCCACTTGGATAAGTTATATCTAATATGCTACGCAACATGTGACTAGGTCACGAGGATATCACTTATCGGTACAAGTTAAAGTAGCATTTGTCGGTAACGAGGTTGAACCCTACATGGAGATGTCGATGATTGAATCTTGAACAATGCAAGTATCGCAGAGACAAAAGGAACACGACACATATTGTTTAAGATTCAATATGATGGAGAATCGTGAGTGTGTAGGGGTCATCATGGGCATCTCGGTCCCGCTGTTGATCATTGATATAGATCATGTCTATGACATTCTCAAACGTAGGGATGCACGCTTAAGGGCATTGCGATGCTTAAAGATCTACCTGTAAGAAGGAATCCCAAAAGAGAGAGAAACCGGAATCGTTCCGGAGATTTGAAGTTGTTTGGAGAAAGAAAGAAGGAAAAGGACTAAAAGGAGTTTCAGATAAATGGGAATTTAAATATGCATTTATTATATGTTAATTATGAATTAATATATTCTGAATAAATATATAAATTAAGATTTATAAAGGAAATTTTCTTATAAGGCCAAAACCCCATAGGGAATCGACTTAGAAGAAAAAACAACATGCAGAATGGGACATTTGATCGACCCATGAGCGCTACACGTCGCGGGTGAGGGGGGCACCACCCGGATACCGTGCCTAGGCCACCACCCCACTAGGCCGCCTGGGACGCTTGCTGCTGCGTGGGGCCACCGCCCGGCTTCTGTGTCAGGCCGCGCACACAGGACGGCCCACGGCGGATCGCCTGGCCACATAAAAAGGCCGCCGCCTGCACTGGTCCTTGTCCTCTGTGCCAGGCCCTTGTGGCCTAGCCGGCTGGCACACGTTTTTCTGCCCCTTTTCTTTTAAAAATAGTCCCACATGAGGCACCTAAGAGTGAGGGGACTCCTCTCTTCCCCTATATAAAGAGGTGGCCATGGATGGGATTAAACACACAATAAATTGAGATATTCCCTTTGGTTGGAATACTCCTCTTTCTTTCTAAAATTGCCTCTGCTAGTGCGTGGTCCCAAGTCAGGACAGCACATGCAAGGAATTCTCTTCTGCGGCACGCCATTATGCTGCTAGAATTCCAGCTATGATATCTACTTACGCAACCTCGATGGGATCCGAGCCCGGGAGTCATTGTCTTGCATCGTATGCCTGTGTAAATTCGGTGGGTCTATGGAAGCTATCCAGGCCATCGTGTGAGCACCTGGACAAGGAGTGACGTGCGAGGAGCTTTGTGACCTTGAGGTCGGACGGGTACGACTATATCAACCATACTTCTTCAAGGGTACGTTATTTTGTCTTCCTCTATTATTGCATTACTAGTAGATAGATCTTGGGCATTCATGGTTTTCCGCGTATTAATTTTTTTGATTTTGTGCACCAGAACCCCAATAGTAGTAACATGAGTAGATAATAAAAACGTCAACCGATGACCCTTGCCTTGCTGATAGGCATCACACACTAAAATTATAGCTTTATTAACTGACATAGAGAGAAGCTCATGATGATATAAAATATGCTGGACGATTGGAGAGACTGGATGTCCTAGACGCGAGTGCCACTGATCTCGCGACACCTTGACGCTGCTGAAGGCTTGTTTAACAGAAGACATATCAATATTATAGAGACCTCAGCGACATCCCCCTCTAAGTAGAACCGCCTTGGTGCCCCGGTCCTTAACAAGAAAATATCATGGATGGAATTTAAAGAAAACATTAGTATCGTATGTGAATCTCTGAACAGAAAAAAGATTGCGAGTAATGGATGTTACATGATGAATGTTTTTAAGATGTAGGGGTTGTGTTGGTGTAGGAATTATGGATTGACCAATATGTGTAATGTGCATACTTGTACCATTTGCAGTTTGGACAGTGTCCTTTCCATGGTATTGCTCCTTGAAGTTCAGCTTGTTGGAGAAGTGTTTAGTCGTTGTAGTGTCTGCATACCAGTATGGATCAACTGGATATGAGGGAGTAGAGGTGCCGACGTGGTAGGCAGCAGCAGCACCATCATTGAGAGCAGCGAGTTGGCGGTCCATATTACGACTGTCGTTCCCGTTACCCAGAATTTTTTTCTGGAACCTCTTGAAGTAGAAGGATGCGACGTGGCCAACCTTGGAGAAGATCTGGCACAACGGAAGAGCTCCACCACCGCCCTGACCACCAGCGTTGCAACCACCCCCGCCTTGACCCTGCTGATGCGTGGGAGGAGGTGGCACAGCAGTTCCCTGCGAGCGTGCGCCAGGGGCCTGGTCATTCCACTGTGTTAGCGGCATTGGTGGTGGTGGCTGGTACATAGGCGTGCGTCCACCACTTTGGCGCGAGGTGTAGTTGGTGGAGTGGATATCAGCGTCGAGCTCAGCGCGACGTGCCTCGACACGTTGTTCGGTGTTCAGGAGCTGCGCATAGACATCCCGTATGGGCATAGGTTCAGACACCGACCGAGCAGATACATGATCAACAAGGGGATCATAGTCATTGTCGAGGCCAGTGAGTAGAAAGGCGTTAAACTCTTACGACAGGCGCCCTTGTCGGCGAGCACACACCTTCTAGGGACTTGACCTTGTTGAAGAAGACGGTAGCGTTGGGGTAGTCGTGGTTCTTGACCTTGGACCGCTGATCACGGATCTGCATGATGTAACACCCTCAGAATCGGCCCTATGCAAGTTTGAGCGAAACCCGCCAAACCCGCATAGAAACGATTCAAAGGTGCCCACCAGGAACTTTTGTGCGGGTGGAAAATGAAGTAATAACATTACACAGCAGTCCTCGATGGGACCCAAAGAACAGATATATATATATAACAGCGACTCAATGAGTCAAGAATATAGATATACAATACAAAGATCCAAATCACCTTGAAAATGATACAGCGTCCGACTACGGACAAGATTCAAATAGGGCTAAGAGCCCTGAAGAATAACCAATGGCGTCCACAACCGCCGGGCCAAGCGGAAAGGTAACCACGCTATGACGTCGATCTCAAAACCTACTTAAACAAAGGGGTGCCGACAAAGGGCAAAGGAAAAAGAGAGAGCGGTCGATCTTGAGGCGATTACAGCGAGACTAGATTCGGCGGTCCTCGCCTACATAGGTATGGTGGGCGGCGTGGCATGCACTAAACAACCTATAGAGACTCGATAAAAGCGCCGGCTACCGAGAGGGATAAGAAAGACCTATCCGAATCCAACCTGATACTACCACCAAACATACCCATCCTGGTATTTCCCCCTCGAGACCAAACGAGGAAGTCAACCGAGGAACTCACACAGTTGGCAGTTTTATTTATTCAGTTACCGTTGCACCAATTACTAGTCAGGTATAGCTAATCATCCCGATAAAATAAGCAGTGGGCCATTTTAGTTAACCATTCCGTTGTAGTTGCAACACTTACTAGTCAAATACAATTAATATGAGATAACCCCAAAACCCAGCAGTTGTTGGTACTTTTATTTAGCCATTCCGTTGTAGTTGCAATACTTACTAGTCAGATACAATGGTCGCAAGCGACAACCCAAACAAGCAATTGTGGGCAGTTTTATTTAGCCATTCCATTATAGTGAAGCTGATTACTAGTCATTATAAAGTCAAATTTATAGCACTACTTTAGTTATAGTTGTCTATGATCGAGAATCTTTGTGCTCCAAGTCGTCCATAACCGTGGACACGGCTTCGAAAGTTTTACCTGAGGGGTGCACAAATAGCAACACACACTCGATCAACCTCGGAAAAACCAAATCAAAATCCAACGAGGCCTTCACGACAAAGCAATCACGAGATTGAAATATTTGGGGCCACCCATTAAGTATACCATAGCGAAGTTAGGTGACTTGAGACGGACTCAAGGTTTGTGGGGCGGTTGTAAGCATTGGGAACCCAAAACTGGTCTTGTCGATACCGCGAAAACGGGTCACGATCCTAAACAATACAGGTGCTCCTCGCACAATCGTAAATAAAGCAGTAAAGCATGGCATAAGTACATGATAGTAAATAAAACCTCAAACTAGTTTGTGGCCCCAAGAAATAAGAATGAATCAAGCTCTGGCTCAGGGGGGTCTCATAATCCTCCCGGATGTGGATAGCGCGAATAATCAAGGAACATGTATCAAGTACTCGGGGTCCTACGGGACACAAGTGGACGGTTAACAACCAAATAACATCTATTGCCCACCTGTGCCTCTGCTTACTTACTTCAATTTTAGTTGTTAAACAGTAATTAAAGTTATGATCAACTCCAACAACAAACATGCGGCAAAATACTCCAACAACTGTGGCAATTAGCGACACGCAACAGCACTTGAGCAAGCGACTACGACGCGCAAGTCCAACTATCTATCAAACAACAGGTAATGGGGGGTGTCCAAGGCAATATAAGGCTGCAAGGGATACCACGGGTACGAAAACTAGAGCATCGCAACACAGATAGCAATAGATCAACAGGAGGAATAAATACTATAAAAGTAAGATAGGTAGAAAGGGGAAGGTGCTCGCCTGAAAAACATTGCCGAAGGTTCAACCGAAGATCGGGTCGACACTCGCATCAACTCAATGGCCTTATCCGCGAAGAACCAAAACACTAGAATAAACATCGGATGCACTATTTAATACAACGGCAGAAGATCGGGCATGATGCATGTATGATGTATGACATGGCAAGATGCGATGCAATTAGGCAATATTAAGTGGAAACGGGGTCCCGATAATTAATTAAACGGTTCAAGTTATTTATCTACCCCGCAAATTAAATGTTGTCATAACAGGGCAAGATAAGTTACCGGTTCGCTACACAAATTTAAATGAGGCCAATATAGACTAGATTTGCCCGCATATGGGCCCCATATTTAATTATATGGTGAATCGGCATAAGGCCCCCAAACCACAAACAAGTATGCATGGATGAACAATTTAATATGCAACAATTTGATATTACATTTATAAAATAGAGCTCGAGAAAAGGTTCACACATTAGGGTCGAAGATCTTGGTTCCGGGGTTCGAGGTTCGGTCTCAGGGTTCAGGGTTCGACGGGATCGGTCTTCGAAGGTCGGACACAAGATGAAGAGCTTGGTTTCCAACGGTCGATCTTTCCGCTGACGACGAACTTGAGTAGATCGGGTACCGGGGGGTCTTCGGATCCGTGGAGTAGATCTTGTCGCACGGTGCCCGCGAAGTAGATCTTGTTGTTCTGTGTCGGTGACCTCGGCATCCGGGTTCTCGGCGAACTAGGCGTCCGGGAAGGAGTACTTGTCGCATCTGCGGTCTTCGGGTTCTGAGAAGAAGGTCATTATGTCCGTGAAGGCAAACTTGGCGTGCCTAGGGTTCGATCCTCGAGGGCCCAAGAAGGCGATCTTGGCGGTCCTTTCCCCACTTCTTTTCACAAGTGTCGCATCATCAACATCCCCAAATCTTCAAACTCCAACTGCATAATCCCACTCACGTACAGCGTTGTGATACAACAAGGCCCACATAAATGGGAGTTGATGAGGAAGGAAAATAGGAGGAGTTCACGGCGGGGAGGAGGCCCTTGGCGGCAGCGGTGGTGGCGGCTCGGCGGCAGCTGGCACGCGAGGAGGGCGCAAGGCAGCGGGGAAGTGCTCGGGGATGCGGGAGGCCAGGCGGCGGCGGAGTTCAGCGGCGAGGCGACGTGGTGGAGCGGCGGCGCGGCTGGGACGGCCGGGAGGAGGACGTCGAGGCGGTGATGAACGGCCGGTGGCGGCTGTTGCCGAGCAGACGAGGCGAGGAGGCGCCGGGGACCCAGTGGCGAGGTAGGAGGATAGGCGGGCGGGCAGCGGCCTGAAGGCGAGATGGGTCGGCGGTGGCGGGCCGGAGAGGGTCGGCGCTCGCGGTGCAGTCCCGCCGGCGGTGGCCGAACCGGGGCAGCCGCAGAGGAGGAGGTCGTGGCGGTGGCATGGTGGTTGGAGCAGAGGGGCGGCTCAGCGGGCGGGAGCTCTGGCCGGGCGGAGGCGGAGCCGAGGGCGGGGTCGGCTCGGCGACACGCAGGAGGGGGAGGCCGGGAGAGGCGCGGGCCGGTGGGGGCGCTTGGCGGCGGCGGATTGAGCCGAGAGGGGAGGAGTGGGCGGCGTGTCTCGCGTGGGGAGGACTGTGGGTCGGGGTTGCTCGCGTGGGGAGGGAGAGAGAGGATGCGTGGGTTGGTGGGGAGCTGGCGGGACCCCGCGGGTGGGCCAGGGGGGTGAGCCGGGGGTGCGCACCGTGTGTGTGTGTGCGAGGCAGGTGGGTGAGGGAGGGAGTCAGGTGGTGGGTCCTAGGCTGGCTGATGTGGCGGCAAGGGAGTGGAGGGAGGAGAGAGGGAGGTGAGGTGGCGGGTGGTAATTGGTGGGGGTGAGGTGGAGGAAGGGTGGTTAGAATAGGACTGGGTAGGTTAGGGATTTTGGGTGGACCGATTTGAACTGGGGGTGGCCGACTGGGTCGGATCGGCCCGGTTCGGCTGCCTCCTAAAATAATATAACTTTTATTTAATTTGCAATAAACTATTGTAAATAGTTTTTAGACAAACAAAATATCCGGAAGCATCCGGGGGTTTAATTTGAAATAGAAGGAGGGCTAGTTTCAGAAAACAATAGTCTTTCGCAACATAGTTTCAAGTAAAAATAATATGCATGATGATGTCATGATGATGCAATGCACAAAAACAACGCGATTTTCTAGTAGTGGTTTTGCGGGATGCCACAATTCGACACCACTAACAATGGATCTCGCCCTCGAGATCCGCCTCATGGTAGGAAGAAGGAGGCGAGGCCTGAATCTTCTCGCATCGTGTAGATCCTCGCGACACCACTAACAAGAGGTCGGTTATGCGTGATCGTCGAGAGAACACTACGGAACAAAAGGTCAAGGTAGAGGTATCAACAAATAAAGCCACCTCTAGCTTCCGTGGACGGAGTAAAATTGCTGGATCCATCGATTCGATGTACAAGAGCGAATGATAAGAGTAGTCGGATGGTGATCAGTCCATCGCACCCAAACCATTACTACGCACTGCGAATAGGCGAATTATGCAACCAACTCTGAATTAGATGAAGATCTCGACAATCGAGGTTCGAGAACAAAGGAGTGATGCAGACTACGCATCGGATCGCATAGATGATGTCGCGTCGGAGACACGGAAGGCACGAGAAGGAACAAAGAGAAGTCCACAGGCGAAGGTTCCTCGGATAGCACGAAGACGGATGTAGACACCGTTACCAAAGGAGGAAGGAAACCACGAAGGTGCGATGGAACCCAACCACGAGAAATCTGGACTCGAGGGAGAAGATGGATTCAAACACGCAGAGGTGAGAGGAGAGCGGCGAGAGGGGTAAGGAGTAAAATCAGACCTAATCAGAACTATCCAACCGATTTTGCAAAAATAGTTTTGACACTCTACTTCGGCCGTTAGCTAGGTTATCCTACAGACTGGACTTGTGGGGTATCGCAACTGCTGAGCTCTGATACCACTCTGTAACACCCTCAGAATCGGCCCTATGCAAGTTTGAGCGAAACCCGCCGAACCCGCATAGAAACGATTCAAAGGTGCCCACCAGGCACTTTTGTGCGGGTGGAAAACGAAGTAATAACATTACACAGAAGTCCTCGATGGGACCCATAGAACAGATATATATATATAACAGCGACTCAATGAGTCAAGAATACAGATATACAATACAAAGATCCAAATCACCTTGAAAATGATACAGCGTCCGACTACGGACAAGATGCAAATGGGGCTAAGAGCCCTGAAGAATAACCAATGGCGTCCCACAACCAGGCCAAGCCGGAAGGTAACCACGCTAACGACGTCGATCTCAAAACACCTTAAACAAAAGGGTGCCGACAAAGGGCAAAGGAAAAGAGAGAGCGGTCGATCGAGGCCAAGACACGGCGAGACTAGAATTGCGGTCCTCGCCTACATAGGTATGGTGGTGGCGGGCGGCGGCATGCACTAAACAACCTATAGAGACTCGATAAAACTGTCGGCTACCAGAGAGGGATAAGAAAGACCTATCCGAATCCAACCTGATACTACCACCAAACATACCCATCCTGGTATTTCCCCCTCGAGACCAAACGAGGAAGTCAACCGAGGAACTCACACAGTTGGCAGTTTTATTTATTCAGTTATCGTTGCACCAATTACTAGTCAGGTATAGCTAATCATCCCGATAAAATAAGCAGTGGGCCATTTTAGTTAACCATTCCGTTGTAGTTGCAACACTTACTAGTCAAATACAATTAGCATGAGATAACCCCAAAACCCAGCAGTTGTTGGTACTTTTATTTAGCCATTCCGTTGTAGTTGCAATACTTACTAGTCAGATACAATGGTGGCAAGGGACAACCCAAACAAGCAATTGTGGGCAGTTTTATTTAGCCATTCCATTATAGTGAAGCTGATTACTAGTCATTATAAAGTCAAATTTATAGCACTACTTTAGTTATAGTTGTCTATGATCGAGATACTGTGCTCCAAGTCGTCCATAACCGCGGACACGGCTTTCAGAAAGTTTTACCCTGCAGGGGTGCACAAATAGCAACACACACTCGATCAACCTCGGAAAAACCAAATCAAAACCCAACGAGGCCTTCACGACAAAGCAATCACAGGATTCAGAAATATTTCAGGGGGCCACCCCATTAAGTATACCCGCAACGAAGTTAGCTGACTTCGAGACGGACTCAAGGTTTGTGGGGCCGGCTGTAAATGACTGGGAACCCAAAACTGGGCTTGTCGATACCGCGAAAACGGGTCACGATCCTAAACAGTACAGGTGCTCCTCGCACAATCGTAAATAAAGCAGTAAAGCATGGCATAAGTACAGGATAGTAAATAAAACCTCAAACTAGTTTGTGGCCCCAAGAAATAAGAATGAATCAAGCTCGCTCGGGGTCCCATAATCCTCCCGGATGTGGATAGCGCGAATAATCAAGGAACAGGTATCAAGTACTCGGGGTCCTACGGGACACAAGTGGACGGTTAACAACCAAATAACATCTGTTGCCCACCTGTGCCTCTGCTTACTTACTTCAATTTTAGTTGTTAAACAGTAATTAAAGTTATGATCAACTCCAACAACAAACATACGGCAAAATACTCCAACAACTGTGGCAATTAGCGACACGCAACATCACTTGAGCAAGCGACTACGACGCGCAAGTCCAACTATCTATCAAACAACAGGTAATGGGGGGGTGTCCAAGGCAATATAAGGCTGCAAGGGATACCACGGGTACGAAAACTAGAGCATCGCAACACAGATAGCAATAGATCAACAGGAGGAATAAATACTATAAAAGTAAGATAGGTAGAAAGGGGAAGGTGCTCGCCTGAAAAACATTGCCGAAGGTTCAACCGAAGATCGGGTCGACACTCGCATCAACTCAACGGCCTTATCCGCGAAGAACCAAAACACTAGAATAAACACCGGATGCACTATTTAATACAATGGCAGAAGATTGGGCATGATGCATGTATGATGTATGACATGGCAAGATGCGATGCAATTAGGCAATATTAAGTGGAACCGGGGTCCCGAAAATTAATTAAACGGTTCAAGTTATTTATCTACCCCGCAAATTAAATGTTGTCATAACAGGGCAAGATAAGTTACCGGTTCGCTACACAAATTTAAATGAGGACAATATAGACTAGATTTGCCCGCATATGGGCCCCATATTTAATTATATGGTGAATCGGCATAAGGCCCCCAAACCACAGACAAGTATGCATGCATGAACAATTTAATATGCAACAATTTGATATTACATTTATAAAATAGGGCTCGAGAAAAGGTTAACACATTAGGGTCGAAGATCTTGGTTCTGGGGTTCGAGGTTCGGTCTCAGGGTTCAGGGTTCGACGGGATCGGTGTTCGAAGGTCGGACACAAGATGAAGAGCTTGGTTTCCAACGGTCGATCTTTCCGCTGACGACGAACTTGAGTAGATCGGGTACCGGGGGGTCTTCGGATCCGTGGAGTAGATCTTGTCGCACGGTGCCCGCGAAGTAGATCTTGTTGTTCTGTGTCGGTGACCTTGGCATCCGGGTTCTCGGCGAACTAGGCGTCCGGGAAGGAGTACTTGTCGCATCTGCGGTCTTGAGTTCGAGAAGGTCATGATGTCCGTGAAGGCAAACTTGGCGTGCCTAGGGTTCGATCCTCGAGGGCCCAAGAAGGCGATCTTGGCGGTCCTTTCCCCACTTCTTTTCACAAGTGTCGCATCATCAACATCCCCAAATCTTCAAACTCCAACTGCATAATCCCACTACAGCGTACACGCGTTGTGATACAACAAGGCCCACATAAACAGGAGTTTAGTGAGGAAGGGAAAATAGTAGGAGTTCACACGGCGGGGAGGAGGCCCTTGGCGACGAGCGGCTGGTGGCGGGCTCGACGACGTGGGCACCGGCGAGAGGACGCAAGACGACGGGGAAGTGCTCGGGTCGAGGACGCGAGCAGGAGGCAGCGGCGTGGACAGGCCGGCGGCGGGGCGACGCCGTGGTGGAGCGGCCAGGCGGGCTCGGCGGCCGGGAGGAGGACGTGAGGCGGTGGCAACAGGCGGTGGCGGGTTGAGCCGAGACAGGCGAGAGGAGGCGCTGAGACCAGCCAGGCAGGGTAGGAGGATAGGGCGGCAGCGGCTGCTCGAGGCGAAGATGGGTCGGTGGCGGTGGCGGCGAAGGGGTGCGGAGGAGGAGGCGTGGCGGTGGCCGTGGTGGTTGGGCAGAGGGACCCGGCGGCTCAGCCTGGGGGCTCTGGCGGAGGCGGAGGCGGTCGAGGTCAGGCGGGGTCGGCTCGACGACATGCAGGAGGGGGAGGCTGGGAGAGGCGCGGGCCGGTGGGAGGCGCTCGGCGGCGGCGGATTGAGCCGAGAGGGGAGGAGCGGGCGGCGTGTCTCGCGTGGGGAGGACGGTGGGTCGGGGTTGCTCGCGTGGGGAGGGAGAGAGAGGATGCGTGGGTTGGTGGGGAGCTGGCGGGACCCGCGGGTGGGCCAGGGGGGTGAGCCGGGGGTGCGCACCGCGTGTGTGTGTGCGAGGCAGGTGGGTGAGGGAGGGAGTCAGGTGGTGGGGCCTAGGCTGGCTGATGTGGCGGCAAGGGAGTGGAGGGAGGAGAGAGGGAGGTGAGGTGGCGGGTGGTAATTGGTGGGGGTGAGGTGGAGGAAGGGTGGGTAGAATAGGACTGGGTAGGTTAGGGATTTTGGGTGGACCGATTTGAACTGGGGGTGGCCGACTGGGTCGGATCGGCCCGGTTCGGCTGCCCCCTAAAATAATATAACTTTTATTTAATTTGCAATAAACTTTTGTAAATAGTTTTTAGACAAACAAAATATCCGGAAGCATCCGGGGGTTTAATTTGAAATAGAAGGAGGGCTAGTTTCAGAAAACAATAGTCTTTCGCAACATAGTTTCAAGTAAAAATAATATGCATGATGATGTCATGATGATGCAATGCACAAAAACAACGCGATTTTCTAGTAGTGGTTTTGCGGGACGCCACACATGACCCGCGCCGTCGACTGTGACTTGAAGCTGGCCTCCAGGGCCTCCCACGCTTCCTGCAACGTCGGGATCATCATGACCATGTCGAGGATACCCTCGGTGAGAGAGGAGACAATGTCCAAAAGGATCGACTAATCCTACTGGTGCCATGTCGAGTACTTGGGGTTGGGCTCAGTTGAGGCAGCGACATCATCGCACGCCGAGACTTGAAGTTGTTCGGCCAGACAGGGTATAGATCGAAGAGCAGGTTGATCCTCAATATTGGATCGACTTGAGTGTGTTAGTAGAGTTAGTTGTCTATTGTAAGGCGAATGGTGAACTTGTTCGTCAGATCAGTGGGAGTGTCGGGAATCCTCGCTGCCATCACCGCCCGTGCGGCGCTCCCGAAGCTCATCGAGACACCGGCGGAGGTTGTCCTTGAAGACAAGGCAGATGACGGGCTGGAGGAGTTCATCGACATGCTATAGGTAGTCATGGCGCAATTGGCAGACGGCAGCGCTAGGCGGCGGTCGCTAATATGGGCAGCGGCGACGATCTAGGCGGCAACGGCGGTAGGGTAGATGGAAGCAAGAATTAGGTTTTGCTCTGATACCATGTGAAAATAACGATATGGGTAGGTGATGGATGTGAAATATAGCCATCCACATCCACATTTAAACTGGATATTATTCATATTTTTCATGAAATATCTCTCTAAACCCTGCCACTAATGCCTAATGATCAAAGGGGTATGCAATTCTTTCTTTCTATTTTCCTTGCGCAGATAATGACGTTTGATGATGGGAATCACAACATTAAAGTCAAAGATACGAGATTTCCAACAACCCAAAGAAACCATGAGTCGTGGAGAGGAGGCAGAAGCTTTAATGACCAACTATACAGCGGGAATAAAATTCCATCCGTATAGTTCCAGCCGTATGGTTGCCACTGACACCATTAGGTCAAACGGAACAACTTTCGTGAAGGGAACCCTATATAAAGAGGCCTCGGGCGACGATAAACGAGTCGCGCCCCATAGAACATAACACCGAAGAGCCGCGGGAGGAATAGATATAGATCTAATCTCCAAACCCTTCTCCTCCACCATAGCCATATTCCACCACTTGCAATAGTAGATCTCATCTCCAATTGGCGACATTGTAAGACTATTTGCTATCAATCTCATGATTTCCATTACAATGTTTATGATTGTTGATTTCATCTCTAAGTGTGAGTAATGACTAATCTGCAGGATGGGAACCCCAGTGACAGGAAGGGTAGTACGGCTGTATGTGAGGGATTTACTTGGGATTAACGGTGACATCACTATGCATATCATTAGTTCTCTTTGTTCTATGGATGAGACTAGTAGGTTATTTCTATAAGCGGTTGTAGAGGCAATAACAGTTACGGATGCACTGCCCACATATAATTATCTTGCTCTAAAATTACATGCATACTTTATCATTATCTTTTATTCCCATTAGATGTTTTGCACAACTACAGGTGAAACCGAAAGCCCCAGACCCTCTCTCTCCATCATCGACAACAACAAAAGAGAGCAAACTCTTGGTCCGATAAAACACAAAGAGAATTCTAAAAATCCCTAAGGTCCGTTAAAGTAACTTTACTACGCTTTCTGCTTTCCGAGGATTCGATAACCTAGGTATACTATGGAAAAAGAGCTATACTACATCCATAATCCGGATCGAAGCTATCAACTCTTTTTTTGGCACTATTGTCGGGGAAGCAATAGCTACCCTGGTAAGGTTAGTAGGAACCTTGCTAGTTTTAATTCTTGTTTTTAATTTTGTTAGTTTGCTTCCAGTCTTTATTTGGAAAACCAAAAAAATTAGTTAGTCTTTAAATTCTTGTTTTTATTATCATAAGTCTTTTGTATAAGAAAATCCAAAAACATAGGAAATATGGCTGAAAAGAAGCTTGGGGAGTTTGCAACTCCCAAAAATGATTATTTTCGTACTCCTATTACCCAGCCAGCAATTACTGCCGAGGACTATGAAATTAAGCCCCACTATTTAAGTTTGGTTCAACAGAATAAATTTGGAGGCTGTTCTGTTGAGGACGCATGTATGCACTTGAATACTTTCACTAAAATATGTGATATGATGCACATTAAAGATGTTGACCCCGATACATACAAGTTGCGCTTATTTCCTTTCTCTCTTAGAGGAAGAGCAAAACAATGGTTGCTATATTTTCCTAGAAATACTATTGCATCATGGGTGGAGTGTACTTCTTTATTTATGACTAAATGTTTCCCACCTGCAAAGATTATGCAACTAAGATCTAATATTAGTAGTTTTAGACAGGAAGAGCGTGAGACGCTAGCGCTTGCATGGGAGAGGATGAAAGAATGCTTGAGAAACTGCCCCGACCATGGGATAGAAGATTGGTTAATTCTCCATTTATTTACAATTCTCTTAACCCTGTGTCTAAGTATATGCTTGATACTGCAGCTGGAGGAACATTTATGGGAAAATAAATTACCAAAGCAAAGCAGCCGCTAGAAAATATGCAAGACAACCATGCCCAATGGCATGTGGATTGATCAAACACAAAAAAAGTGAACTCCATCACACCTCAGGAAAATGAAGAACTCAATGCTAAGATGGATGAGATCATATTAGCCGTCAAAGCTAAGGAAACCCAGGTAAGAGCTATCCTAGAATCAAATATTGAAGAAATAGACTTCATAGCTCGTAATGATTATAATCCTTCCTGGAAGAAGAACTATAATCCTAATTTATAGAAACATTATTCTAGTCCTACAGATAATTCTAATAATATATAGGATCAAGTAATGGTAGTCTCCAAGAAACACTTAATTCCTTTATGGACTCGCAAAATGAGCAAAACAATATCCTAGTTAAGATAACAGAGAACCATGATACAATGATTGGTAAATTATCTAACCAAGATGTGAGTTTGAGGAATGATTTGCAAGCTCTCCAAGAAAGAACAAGGATTTTTGAGGCACAACTAGGTAAGATAATCGAGATTCAAACTATCATTCTAGCTAAATTTGCAGGTAAAGCTGAGCCCAATCCGGTTAAAGACCTCAAGATGATAAGAATCCAAAGGGAGGAGCCTGGAGAACTTGACTATAGAAATGCTCCTTCACCAAATTACATGGTTGAAGATCTTTTGAAAATGATCAATATCAAGATTCCCATAAGTGAAGGAAATGAGGAAGATATGTATCAACACTTCGTTAATCAGGTAGCAATAAAGGTACATGAGCTTGAGGAAAAACATAATAAAATTGCTGAAAAATTACATGTTAAGCTTGATGATATGTTTGATCCTACTATTAAGATTAAAATTGGGACTAATGAGATAGCTGCACTTTGTGATTTAGGTGCAAGTGTTTCAACAATTCCAAAAAAGTCTTTTTAATAAGTTAAATCTTGGCTCATTTTAAATCACTTAGTTAAAATTACATCTAACAGATTCTACCTACAAACAAGCTATAGGAATTAAGTAGAATACTTTAGTATACATTAAAGGTTGTCCTGCTCTTATGATTTTGTTATTGTTGACATGCCTGAAGATGTTACTGCTCCTATCATATCAGGTCGTCCATTCTTAAGAACTATTAAGGCTTTTTATTAATCTGCATGACGGGAACATGAAGCTTCAATTGCCTTCGCGAGATCCTTTTGTTATTCATTTCCCCAGGGGAAGAAATCCAAGCATGATGAGAAGGAGGCCATCACTTTGAAGGCCAACTATTTTGGAGTGGGTGTTCCACTCATTTGGCCTAAGTGAGCAACGTCAAGGTCAAGCTATTGACCATAACAGAGTGCTTCATAGGAGGCAACACATGTGAAATTAAGGTTTGAGTAAAGTTTTTAAGTTTTAGTTTAAGTTTCATATTGAATAAAGAGTGCTAGAAAACTCCAGTTGAGGAGGAGAAGTTCGGTGGTACTAAAAATCCTATTTTATACATGCTGATGTTGGTCGACAATTTAGAATGTCATTTTTCTGTCAAAACATGGTGTTTCGCTAAGTTTCAGGTTAAGAAATAATTCTTGAAGAAACAAATTTTTTTTGGCGAGTATAGAAGGTTTAACGACCAACTATATAGCAGGAATAAAAATTCCAGCCGTATAGTTCCGGCCGTATAGATATCTATGCCATCGCCAAATTTTCTTCCCTAGGTATAGAAGGTTTAACGACCAACTATATTGTGGGGATAAAATCCCGGTCGTATAGTTCCGGCCGTATAGATATTGCCTCCAGGAAAAAATCCTAAGAAACCCTAATTTTTTAACGTTAGACCAACTATACGGCGGGAACAAAATGTTCCGGCCATATAGTTTGGCCGTATATTTTCCTCCAACCACAAAAACGCCACGGGAAAGGTACCCCAACACCAAAACTTCAATCATTTTTCTCTTTTCTACCTCCAAACTCTCTCAAAATCTCAAGGGATCTTCATCTCAACCCAATTTCGTTCGATTTCCTCGCACAAGTGATCTACGGTATGTTTCTCTTCCGATCCTCCAATTACTTTTTGCAAATTCATGTCTGATTTGTTGTCATTATCAATCTAGGGTGAGATCTACTATGAACTAATTGCCATCTTTCTCTTACCTAGATTATTATTTTGATGAAATGCTTTAATGTGCTATGATGAGGAATATGTTATGCTTATTACTGTTGGATCAAAAAGTTTTATTTTTGTCTCTCTTATTATTTTAGAAGATGAACACAAGTAGCCAAACGCGTTCTCATGCCGTCGCGAGTTCTTCTTAGGCTGCCGCTGCAGCTCAGGACCGCATGGGGGAACGTGATCGCTTAAAAAAGGTCAAGAACCGAGAAGTGAAGACAACCAAGTGGGCTTGTCCCTTTCTATTGAATCAACTCGGTATTTCTGATGACTTCAATTTACTATATTATGTGTTCTTGACTATCTATGGGATGCTTAATGCTTGTTGTCCAATTAAGGGCCCAAACAACATGATGCTTTGTTCTACATAGATAAAATCTTGTTTGCTAGCAGACCGGCGACCCCCAAGTGACACGAGGGTATTAATGGGAATCTAGTTTGACTCGAGGATCACGAGTAGCCAACGAGCTTATTGCATTAGTCCGATCCAAGGATCTTAATTGCTAAGCAACCTGAAGGATCTTAATCGTCTAGTGACTGGCCATGGATGTGGTAACATGCTAGTAGGATTATTGAAGTTGGGATGAAATCTACCAAGATTAGTTCCGGATAATTATGGGTTGCTCGGCTACACACATACTTATAAGATTATAATTGTTACACTTATCACTCATCCACCTGGCACATTCACTATCATCATGAATTGAATCTCCCCACACCTACTTTGTCATCTGCAGAAAACAACAAACAAATATTTCTTTACTTTTATGCCTTTTATTTCTGAAGTTTACATTTTAGTTTTATTTAAATACATTCCTTTAATCCGAACTTTTATTCTAATTTCAACGCTTGCAGTCAATTCACTCGAAGACCTTTGACAACTTCGGGTGTGACAGAGACTTCACACATAAACACGTACCTTTGGGCTTCCTTTGGGATCAACATATTAATTTCGAAACTAGCTACAAACAATCTGTTCACTTGCAGTCATCAAGATATTTTTTGGCACTGTTGCCGGGGAGCTAAGCGTTAAGTGTTTTGTCTATTTACATTTCAGGTGTTACTATTACAAGATGATCTCCCTAGGAGACAAAAGGTCTACACGCTCTGGTAGAACATATCTACCGGATTATCTTGATCGCGTGCCTGTTCAGAGACGCGAGGAAATTATTGAATTTTTTTGAGATCGAATAAGTTTGAAGTTGAAAACCTAAGTGACTTCATGGAAATCATGTGCATTCATAGGAAAACTCCCAACAAACTTGAGAAGACTCTCAGAGAATATAGTGCTCCAAATTATGCTTTTCTTAAACAACCAATAGAATTTCCTAATCCTTGAGTTAGGGAATATCGATTTGATGGTGAGATTATTAAAATTTTGCAGGAAAAAGCTTTCAGCAGAAGGCAAGAGGACGACCCAGGAAGACGTCTTAGAGAGTTCGACGATGTTATAACATCACTTGGACCAAAAGGTTTGCCTAGAGAATTATCTCATCTAAAACTATTTCGTTGGTCTCTCAAAGGTAAGGCTCTAGACTGGTTATATTCTCTCCCTCGTCATTACATTAAATGTTGGAAAAAATACATTGTTAAATTCATAAACAGGTTTAATCCTTTTACAAAGGTAACAGAAATTAGATAGAAAATAGGCAACATCAGTCAGAAAATAGGCAACATCAGTCAGAATGTTTCTTCAAGATGATATAAATATTTCTGTTTCTACTAATTTTGTTACAAGAAGAGGTGCAGTTGTTAAAGGACCATTAGGACCACCTAAATATGAAGCTGGAAAAGATCGAAGGGAAAAGCCTTGCTTAGACTGCTCAAGAAACACAAGATCAAACCTTGGGGGAGCAGAATGATGCACAGGATGACAGTTATGACTTTGATGCATAGACAGTTGATCCAAGAGAAGAAAAAGACACAAACAAATAAGATGTAGTAGTTGTAATAGAAAAGAATAAAAGCGATAAGCAACAACAAAAGAAAGTAACTAAAGAGCCCGATCCTCCACAAAAGGTAAAAGGTAAGAGTAAGAAACTTCCATATCTAGATCACAAAAAGAAAGCATCGGATGAGATAATCTATGACTCTTTTAAAAAGGCATTAAGTGATTGCTGTCTACGCACTTCTATTCTTGTAGACAGTTGTTGGGCCTCAAGTGCGAGAGGTTTGTAGAATGGCAAGTTTCCCTTAAGTGGATTACCCAAGGTTTATCAAACTCATGGAGGAAGTGGTCAAAGGTATCCCTCTCAAGCAACCCTGCAATCAAGATACAAGAAGTATCTTGTGTCCCCAACACACCCAATACACTTGTCAGGTGTATAGGTGCACTATTTCAGCGACGAGATAGTGAAATACAAGTGGTATGAATATCAGACAATGGTGCCAGAAAAGAGATTTTGACAGGGAGGAATATCCCCGGCAACGGCCCTAGAAAAGACTTTGATGGCGTGGAAGATACTAAAGGCAAATTGAAATAAAGATGGCAACACGCAAACATGTAACAGATCTAGTTGTGAATGGTGTTTTAATGTTCAGAAACAAGGCCTAGGGATCATACCTTCACTAGTGGATACTCTCATATAAATATCTTATCTTCGTGATACTACTCTGAACTACTCTCCGGTTGGACACTCTAATCCACGGTAGGGCTACAAAAGCACTCCTTAAAGGTTGCCTTCACCATATAGATAACCCCACACTATTACCTTGAGCGCTAGATGGTTCCAACAAACACCACAATTTCATAGAGACATCCAACTCCAAATATACTCATAATAAATATTTATGAACTCTAGCCTAAGTGCCATCACAGCGTGCATGCTGTCACTTTCACACACGTGGGGAGAGCAGAGATCTATTGAAGCACTTGAGTATTTATGTAAACCTAGCCTAAGTGCCACCACGTTATGCACGCTATCACTTTCACACACGTTGGGAGAGCCAGAGATCTGTTAAAGCACTTGAGTAGTAGAGTAGATCTACTTGATTACCGATACGTCCATTTTGCATCACTATTCTTTATCGTAATTTGCCTCTATTCATTGATATATTTCATATTGAGAGGTGTTAGTTATGTCACTTTCATCTATTTTTGCATGTTGGATGATTCTTGGAGGATGGACTGCCGTAGTGAGGATTCTGATGGAAAAAAGCGGTGTTTTGATGCAATTTCACGAAGATCAGAAAAATTACAGAAAATTATATTTTCCTAGAAGACAAAGGATGCCAGAAGGGGAGGCGGAGTTGGGCCACAGGGGGCCCACACCCGCCAGGCGCGGTCCACCCCTAGTCGCGCCTATGATACGTCCAAAACGCATCTACTTTCCCGAACACTTTTGCTATTGTTTCTCCTCTAAACTTGTGTGATTTGGATACAACTAACACGGATGTGCATTTTTAGCAGAATTACCTTGGTGTCTAGTTTTTGTGCAGAAAATCAACTATCAGGAAAAATCCTGGAAAATATGCCAAAAATCCTATTTCACCAGAAGATCCACGGAGCCAGAAGAAGAGACGGAATGGAGGCCTATGGGGCCCACACCCCTGCCAGGCGCCGGTGAGCCCAGCCCGCGCCTAGGGGGGTGCAGCCACCCCAGGCACCCCATCGGGATCCCTCTACGCCTATAAGTTACCCCTTGACCTAAAAACCGAGGGGGGTTCGGAGTTTTTCCAAAAAAAGAGTTCCGCTGCGCCGCCACCACCAGAGACAAGATTCGGAACCAGAAACTCTGTTCTGGCACCCTGACGGGACGGGGAATTTGGGGAGGATCATCGCCATCGTCATCACCAATGCCTCTCCATCAACCATCGATGTTTCCCTCATCCATGAGTGAGTAATCCCCCACAGTAGGTTATGGGGATGGTAGGGATTGGATGAGTTCTATCATGTAATCGAATAAGATTGTTAGGGCATAGTGCCTAGTATCTCTATTAGTGGTATTTGACTTTGTTGCAACTTGTTGTGCTTAATGCTTGTCACTAGGGCCCGAGTGCCATGATCTCAGATCTGAACTTATTATTGAATCATTATTATAGTATTGTTTGTGATCTTATCTGCAAGTTGTGTACACATATCATTGTCCGGATCCAAAGGCCCAAGTGGCGTAAATTGGGACAACCGGAGGGGATGGTTGTGATGTGAGGATCACATGTGTTCACGGAGTGTTAATGCTTTGCTCCGGTGCTCTATTAAAAGGAGCACCTTAATTGCCAGTAGTTCCCTAGAGGCCCCGCTGCCACGGGCTGGCTAGACAGAAGATGTTGTGCAAGTTCTCATTGCGAGCACGTATGCCTATATTTGGAGCACATGCCTATGATTGTTTAGTACTTGGATGCTTGCTATTATTTATCTTCAATGCCCTAGATCTTGAAGTTACATGTTTAGACTCGTTCATGCAACGCCCGTCCATCCATCCCTATGCCTACCGCACTCGAATCCCACTGTTTACTATTACTGTTACTATTGCTCCTGTTTCACTGTTGTTGTTGCTTTGCTGTTGCTACTACAAACTGTTTCTACTGATAAACTTCTGTGAGCAAGAACTATTTCCAAGTGCAGCTGAATTGACAACTCAGTTGTTAAGGCTTGCAAGTATTCTTTGGCTCCCCTTGTGTCGAACCAATAAATTGGGTAATACTACCCGCGAAGACTTTTATGACCCCCTACACTTGTGGGTCATCAAGACTATTTTCTGGCACCGTTGCTGGGGAGCATAGCTTTATTTGTAAGTTCACTTGGATCTATTATTGTTCACTGCTACTCCTTTCATCATGGGAAGTCGTGATGGAAATTTCCTATTTTACCGTCCACTAAAAGAAGAGGTACAGTCCTAAACACCTCTACTGCTCTTGATTCACCGTCTATTATAAGTAAGCTTGTTACACCACCACCACATACACATGCTACACACACTGATACTACTACTAAGTGTGAAACTTCTTTTGATGCTCATGATGTTACTTCTATTGTGCTTGATGCGAGTGGTTCATTAGGTCCTTTCCTAGATGCTACTATGGCTAGTCTAGGAAATACTGAAACTCCTAGTGAAGACACTATTACACCTGTTAGCTCACCCAAGTCTAGAGGGAGTTATGATATTAATGATGGCTACATTGAGTTTACTGATGATTTTGTTGAAGAGTGCCGAAACACACATGGTATTAGTGTTATTAAGAGTCTCCTTGCAAGACAAACCATTATTCCTAAGTTGTCCTCTGATCCTAAGTTTGCCACCTCTCCCATAGATATTAAAGATAAAGATTATGAATTCTCTCTTGATTTATCCTATTTGGACATTGTTGAGAAAGAACCTTTTTGTGGGACTGAAACTGAGAGTGTTGTGGCTCATATGAATGAGCTTTCTACTATGAGTGCCTTATTCTCTGATGATTTTAAGATGCGCAAGTACTTTGTTACTAAGATTTTCCCCTTTTCACTAAAAGGAGAAGCTAGGGCTTGGTTTAATATATTACCTCCTGGTTCAATTGATAGCCCTGATTGTTTGATTGCTTCTTTCTTCCAGAAATATTTTCATCCCAGTGCTAGACATGCTTCTTTGCAGAGACTTTTTGATTTTAAACATGGAGAAGAAGAGAAATTGCCTGAGTCATGGACAAGGTTATGTGCCTTGATTCATGCACATACTGGATGTCCATTACCTAAAAATGAGCTTCTTGATATTTATTATAATGGACTAACTGATGATTCTAGGACATAACTAGATAGCTTTGCTGATTGTGTTTTCAGGAAAATAACTCCTACATATGCTGAAGAATTAATGGCTAAAATAAGAAATAATTATGATGATTGGACTTCAACTGAGCTAAATACACGCGAGCCTATTACTCATGAACCAGTTATGCCTTAACCAGTTCCAACACCAACACCAAAGAAGAGGGGAGTTATTGCATTAAATGATGAAGTGATGAAGGAAGTTAAGAAGTGTCTAAAGGAGAAAGGAATTAGAGCTGAAGATGTGAAGAATCTACCTCCTATAGAAGAATTATGCAAGCCAATTCCTCACTCATCTACTATTGAGGTACAGTCTCTCCAACACTTTGATGAAGGTGATATTCCTTATGGTAAGCCTCCTGACCAATGTTTAGAGGAACTTGACATTTTTATAGTTAAGCAAGGTAATTTTAATAAACAAGTTTAGAATCATTTATTGGAAAACTCTAGAGCTATTAAAGAGTTAAAAGATATTGTGGAAAGAACTTCAAATGATATTAAAATGCTTTGTAAACACTTTCAAATGGTTTAAACCCAACTTGATCAACTTGCTAAGGTACAAAAGGAAATGCTAGTTAATGCTTATGGAATTAGAACTAGGAGTGGTATAGCTACTCAAGATCCTTTATATCCTGAAGGACACCCTAAAAGAATTGAGCAGGATTCTCAGCAAGGTGAGAGTAGTGGTAGTCCTCGTAAGAGAAAGAAAAAGAAACATAAAATAGTTGAGGAACCCCTTGAACCTGCCGTAGACCCTAATAGTATATCTGTCTTTGATGCGGAAACTAAGAGTGGTAATGATAAAAATGATGCTCCTCATAAGGAGGAAGTTGAGGAAGAACCTGTGAAGCACACTAAGAACACTAGGTACACTAAGGAATATTTTATTGCTAATAGACATGGTAAAGAGAGAGAACCTTGGGTGCAGAAACCTATGCCTTTTACAGGTAAGAAACACAAGTCAATGGAGGAAGAACACTACAACAAGTTTTGTGAGTGGATGAAACCTTTATTCTTGCAAATTCCTTTGACTGATGCTATTAAGTTGCCTCCTTATTCAAAGTATATGAAGGATATTGTCTCTAATAAAAGGAAGATTCCTGATGAGGAGATTTCTACTTTGCTTGCTAATTATTCCTTCAATGGTAAGGTTCCAAAGAAACTTGGTGATCCAGGTATACCTTCCTTGCTCCATTAAGAACAATTATGTTAGAACGGCTTTATGTGATTTGGGAGCTGGAGTTAGTGTTATGCCTTTTTCTCTCTACAAGAGACTCCAGCTAGAAAAGTTGATACCAACTGATATATCTTTGCAAATGGCTGATAAGTCAACTACTATTCATGTTGGTATATGTGATGATGTTCCTGTTCAAGTGGCTCATAATTGCTTGGTTTTAACCGATTTTGTTGTGCTTGAAATACCTGAAAATGATAATATGTCTATTATTATTGGGAGACCTTTTCTTAATAATGCAGGTGTTATCATCAATTGTAATCAAGGAAAAGTAACATTTAATATTAATGGCAAAGAGCATACTGTTTATTTCCCCAAGAAGGTTGCTAAGAGCTATTGCCTGAATTCCATTGAAAATATTGAGAGCATCAAGGTCGGATAAATATATTGTCCCATTCCACAAGCAATTTTGAAACTATTATGATTGGGACCATTGCTATCAAGCTTGAGGTAACATAATCACTTTGTGGAATACAAAGTTTTGTTTCATATAAGATTGTTTTATAACAAGACTTGATCAACCTTGTTAACAAAAGGATTTCAATGAACAAAATAATGTTTTCACTATGGTTATTCTTGCTTTCTTTTACTTTTCTCTTTCCTAGTCTTTGCTTTTGCTCTTGTTAGCTAGTTGTTTGATTTTTAGAAGTGTCTTAGAACTGCTGTAGTTTCGTTTTTGTTTGCTTTTGCTTCTTCTAAAAAAAATCTTTTCTGCGAGAAAATCAATTTTCATACCGTCAAAATTGGTCAAAAATAAAGTTTCCTAAAAAATCCCAGAAAATTCAAAATAAATTTTTCCTCGGAAAAAGGGGCAGAGGGACACCTGGAGTGACCCAGGGGCCACCCCAGGCACCCACACCCCTAGTAAACGCGGTCTCCCTACAGGTGGCGCCTGGGTGGGGTGTGGCCCACCTGGGCCCCTCCCAGGTGCCTCCTCAAAGCCATCTTCTTTCTCTCTCCCGAAAAACCCCGGAAAACTTTCTCAAGCTCGAGTTCTTGTTGTTCTTGCTCGCGATTTTCGATCTCCTTGCTCAGCCCATCTTTGTTGCTGATTTTTGGAGAGTTTGCTCCTTGGTATGTGCCTCCTCCACTTGTCCAATTAGATTTGTGATTGGTAGATTGTATCTTGAGTATTTTACTGCTATAGGTGTCCGGTTGTGTGCGCTTTCATGCTTATTCTATGCTTAGAAATTTATTTTTTATGCATGTGTAACCCTCTAGCAAATTCCTATAGTAGTTGCTCATCATTTATCAACTTGTAAATTACTTGGTTTGATGTTTGTCTAAAACTTTCAGCAAGGAAGATGAGTGCATATCCACTGAATCAATATGACTTGATGGTACCTGATCCAATTAAATTTCATCGTGATGAAGGAGTTTTCCCTTCCATATATCCATGCCAGGAATTTATGAGAACCGCGGGAATCCTCCAGGATTTCCAAACTATGATTACTAATGCAGGGTTGGAACACTTTGTTGAAGGTGAACCTTTTCAATATGTTAAGCTAACCATGGCTGTTGTGCGGGACTTTCGATTTACTTGGTCTCCATCTAATCCCATGGTCCATTATAAAATATACAATATAGCCGTCGACCTGCCGTTTGCTGATGTCTGTGCAGCTATTAGAGTGTGTTGGGGATCTTGTGAGAAGATCAAGGAGAGGCCCAAGTTACTTATGGATTTATATACTGAGATTTGCCAAGGTTTCGACTTCTCGAAGGAAAGTGGTAAAATTCGGAATATTCAGTTCCCCTCTATTAGATATTTTGCCTATTTTATTACCAAGTGTGTTCTTGCTAGAAAGATTGCTAGGAAGTTATCCTCCTTTGATCTAGCTTTTATTACAGCTTCTTTGAATAGGGATATATCTTATAACCTGGGTGCTTTGATAGCTTTCCGTCTCACCACTAACGGTGAGAAGGGTTGAATTTGTGGAGGTCTCATTGCCTCTAGGTTGCTAGCTTTTCATGGTTTAGAGCCTCACCATTCAGATTATCAGTTCACCATTGAGAGACTTGATCTTGAATTTATGATTTAGCATGGTTTTGTTTCCTTGGGGAATAATGTGAGAAGTTTACCATTTGAACTATCTTTTGCTCAGCAAGGTTGGAGAGGGGGTAGGACTGAGAAAATAGTTTATTTGCCTGCACCCACTTTGTTTAATTTTGATAACAGGCAAGGATGGTCGCTCACGGAGGAGGAGTTTGACACATACGTAGCGGAGGTCTCCCAGCATGAGGAGAATGATGGAGTCAATGCCGAAGATGATTCGGTTCAACCCTCCAACTTGGGAGAGTCTTCGTACCAGCAGCCTTCTTATGATTGGGGCGCTTCTTCTTCTTCTTCTTCTTCGCAAGCTCCTAACTACGATCATTCCTATGATGACCCACCAGCTTGGGGTTACTACCCGCGCTATTGAGCCCCACTTAGTCCAAAATCCTAAGCTTGGGGGGGGGGGAGGTATACCGACATCACACTCATCTATATATCATGTTCGATCGGTTCTTTGTATATCCGTTGTTTCACTTTCTTTTTGGTTCTTGTTGCTGTTTTCTCAAAAACACAAAAATACCAAAAATATTTTCGTTTTTTCTCTTGGTTTGTTTCTTTGCTTTTTGGGTTTGGTTTGCCTTAAAAGAAAATTCCAAAAATATTTTGCTTTGTTTGTTTCTTTTGGTTTATTGTTTCTTTGTTTGGTTTTGTTTTGTTTGCTTGTTTTAAAAATCGAAAACACCAAAAAAAATTGGTGTTCTTCTTGGTTTTGTGAGTTCTTTGCAGGGTTCAAATTAGTCCTCGGTGGAGTTTGGTTTCATGTTATTATTCAAGTCACACAAGTGAAGGGTAATAATGAAGATTAAGACAACTTGAGGAGTGGTAAGAGGCTGGTAACAAACTCTATTTGTTTTCATTTTTGTACATATACTCATCATTGTGAGCATGCTTAGCCTGTTCGTGCAAGGTGTATGTTATTATGAATGCTTAGTAGTTCTTGCTTCCTTGTGATTAGCTCCATCATGCTAATAGTTTGTAGCATGTCATATGAATGTTTGTGTGCTTTGTTTTATTCATATTTTGGTATGATATTGTGGTATCCTCCTCTGAAAGTTTCATGTGAATCGACTTGGCACATGCTCACGCATGCATATGACTAAACAATAGTCAGTAAGCCTCGATGATTTATTTTGCCTCAGAGTTCTAGTATCACTTTCATCCCATAATTAGTCCTGTTTTGTTACAAGCATGATTATGACAGTTATTGCTCTCTCGTTTGTCGCTCCCTCTGTATTGCTAGCCTTCACTTTCACTGAGTATGATGTCTATCTGTGCTTCCATTTCTCCAAAACCAATATTGCCAACTATGTCCACCATACCTACCTATTAGCATCATTTTCTACTTCGGTGCATATTTTATATGCCGTTTTTTCTTCCAAATAAAATGTTTGTCTGTTTTGAGAAAGTTAGTTAGTAAAGCTCTCACAAACTTGATGACACACTTTATTCCTTGCACTCAATAATCCTGAACCATTGTGACCTGTCCATGAAAGTTATATGCTGGGAGTCAGCAGAACCGTGTTGTCACGGGGAACGCTTCCAACACTTTTTGGATATTTTATCCAGTTGATACCTTGCTCTTTTGTTTGAGGATGTCGTCGGTGTGAAATAAAAAGGGAGCTTGTGAGTTCATGGAGTCTATACATTGTTTTAGAGAAACGTCTGTGCCGCTAGCCTAAGCCATCCCTAATCATGGTGGAAACTTGCAGCATCACCATAATGAGCATTTATGAAGCATCCTCAATAAAAAGATATGTACATAGTAAATAAAAAGATCGTATGGGCACCTAGAGGGGGGGGGGGGGAATAGGTGCTACTTCAAATTTTCTTCTTTTTCAAATTAAGGTTTGACAATAAGGTAAATTCTCTAGATAATGCAACTATGGTGAATTTACCTGTATGACAATTATGCAAGAGCTACCACAACACAACGTAGTAACAAGTAAGTAAGGTGCGGTAAAGGATAGAAGTAACCAAAAAGTGGACGCGGAGACACAAGGATTTGTTTCCCGTAGTTCCTTCCTTTTGAGGGGAAGTACGTCTACGTTTGGAGAGGGGGCGGTTTCAAACCACCAACGCCACGAAAGGCCTCCCTTGTTCTCGGATGAATCTCACCCCAACGGGATCGATTCACCTTCCACTATATCGGCAACCTTCAAGGTGGAAGCCAGCACTGTTACAAGTTTGGGGCACACATCCACAACTTAATCGGAGGCTCCCAAATACAAGCAAGTTGTCAAAGCAATCAAAGACAAGCTTGTAAGAAACAAAACAAGAACTAGGGTTTTCAAGAAAACACTAGAGCAAAGGGGCCCTCAATGAAATGAGGGGGAAATGAAGATCTCTTTTGGTGAAGTAGTAGATCGGGGCCTCCTCCTTCGATTCCCCAAAGATCTAGGACTTTGGGTGGTGGAATGAGGAGATCTTGAAGATTGAGTGGCTCCAATGGTGGTCTTGACTTTAATGTGGCTGAGCAATTTGTCCCAAGGTAGGTGGAGGGGTATTTATACCCCTCCACGAAATCAACCATTGGAGCCTTTCTTTGCGCAATGGTACCGAAAGTTCAAGAGGTACTACCGGTGAACTCCGGTACTACCGGACCTGGTACCGGACGACCCTCATTCAAACTTCATAAAGCACTGCCCATAGCGGTACTACTATTGATGCTACCGTAAAGCGGTAGTACCGCAAATGGCAACCGGTACTACCGGACGTGCAGTGGAATCAGCAGCTTTAGACGAAAAAACTCTCTGTCACGCCAGGTAGTAAAATGTGGTACTACCGCATTTTACTACCTAAGCAGACAGAATCTTTTTGCCAACATACAAAAAGTCTCAGCCCCGAGCGGCTTTTTGACAGTTAGTCTAAGCCTTCTGTTGCATCCGGTAGCAAAAACCGCTTTTTGGTACCGCGCCAGGCAGACAGTTTTTGAACATTGCAAAACTTTTCAATGCACCTGCGATACACTTGGCAAATAATTAGTCCGATATGTGTGTTGTTATAAAACACCAAAATCACTAGGGATAGGAAATGCTCTTTCAACAACTAACACGGACTGACGCTGTTTTCAGCAGAATTACTTTGGTGTCTAGTTTTTGTGCAGAAAATCAACTATCGGGAAAAATCCCGGAAAATATGCAAAAAATCCTATTTCACCAGAATATCCACGGAGCCAGAATAAAAGGAGTGGAGGCCAGGGGGCCCACACCCCTGCTAGGCGCGGGTGGGCCCAGCCCGTGCCTAGGGGGTGCAGACACCCCAGGCAGCCCCTCGGGCTCCCTCTGCGCCTATAAGTTACCCCTTGACCTAAAAACCGAGGAGGGTTCGACATTTTTCCAGAAAAAAGTTCCACTGCTCCGCCACCACCAGAGACAAGATTCAGAACCAGAAACTCCGTTCTGGCACCCTGTCGGGACAGGGAATTTGGGGAGGATCATCGCCATCATCATCACCACCGCCTTTCCATCAACCATCGATGCTTCCCTCATCCATGAGTGAGTAATCCCCCGCAGTAGGCTATGGGAATGGTAGGGATTGGATGAGTTCTATCATGTATACGAATTAGATTTTTAGGACATAGTGCCTAGTATCTCTATTAGTACTATTTGACTTTGTTGCAACTTGTTGTGCTTAATGCTTGTCACTAGGGACCGAGTGCCGTGATCTCAGATTTGAAATTATTATTGAATCATTATGATAGTATTGTTGGTGATCTTATTTGCAAGTTGTGTACACATATCATTGTCCGGATCCAAAGGCCCCGAAGTGACAGAAATTGGACAACCGGAGGGGATGGTTGTGATGTGAGGATCACATGTGTTCACGGAGTGTTAATGCTTTGCTCCGGTGCTCTATTAAAAGGAGCAACTTAATTGCCATAAGTTACCTAGAGGCCCCGCAGCCACGGGCTGGCTGGACAGAAGATGTTGTGCAAGTTCTCATTGCGAGCACGCATGACTATATTTGGAGCACAGGCCTAGGATTGTTTAGTACTTGGATGCTTATTATTAGTTATCTGCAATGCCCTAAATCTTTAAGTTACATGTTTAGACTCGTTCATGCAACGCCCGTCCATCCATCCCTATGCCTACCGCTTTTCGAATCCCAATGCCATCGTTCTTTATTATTGCGCATGTTTCACTGTTGCTGTTGCTACTACAAACTGTTGCTACTTATAAACTTCTGTGAGTAAGAACTGTCGTGGTGGTGGCACGGCAGATGCCATGGGTAGGCTAAAGTATGGGGCCAATGGATGCTAGTGGGATCTGGGGAGGAAGATGCAACCTCTATACTCAAGCTGCCAAAGTGATGATCTTTATTTCTCTCTTGATGGGTTACAAATGCTCCTTGAGTCAGATATGGGGGACAAGATGAATCTCCCCAGCCTAACGGTGCTCAATGAGTCGATCCTCCTCGTGGTCCAAGTCTCCCTTATAAAGGAGTGCCTTGGGTGCCCTTAGGTGACGAGGCAAGCATATTCGTGGAATATGCTTGTCCCAAAATAGTAGTGGCGCCTCCTTTCCCTCGCCGCTTCTCTAATGACGACAAGGCTCCAGTGGCCCCCTCCTGCGTGCCTCGGGCTCCAAGACTGTCACCTCCGTGACCTCCTTCTGCCCCTCTGACGCTGTGCATCCTTGTCTCTTGTGCTTGGCTCTGTTCTGATTCCTTCTAGCCTGCAGCTATAGTTTGACCTTGGGCTTCTCCTTCTCCTGCAAGCTTCGTATCACTCGGCCTTACCTTGTGTTACTCGGCTCGTTCTTAACCTGCATCAAGATCACTTGGGTAACCCGGCCGATTCTCTCAGTACCTCGGCCGGGTAACTACTTGATACATATACGTGGGCTTCTTGCCTCCGTTCATCGGCCGACATATCCGTGATTCGGCCGACTTGGACCGTAACTCGGAAACTAGACGGGGATAGTACCTCTGTCTTTCCCCGTCTCTGACCTACCTGAGGTTATCTGCAATGCCCTAAATCTTGAAGTTACATGTTTAGACTCGTTCATGCAACGCCCGTCCATCCATCCCTATGCCTACCGCACTCGAATCCCACACATCTTTATCATTATTATGCATGTTTCATCTGTGTTGCTACTACAAACTGCTACTTATAAACTTCGTGAGTAAGAACTGTGGTGGTGGCACAGATGCCATGGGTAGGCTAAAGTATGGGGCCAATGGATGCTAGTGGGATCTGGGGAGGAAGATGCAACCTGCTCTATACTCAAGCCAAAGTGATGATCTTTATTTCTCTCTTGATGGGTTACAAATGCTCCTTGAGCTGTATCTGGGGACAAGATGAATCTCCCAGCCTAACGGTGCTCAATGAGTCGATCCTCCTCGTGGTCCAAGTCTCCCTTATAAAGGAGTGCCTTGGGTGCCCTTAGTCGACGTGCAAGCATATTCGTGGAATATGCTTGTCCCAAAATAGTAGTTCGGCCTCCTTTCCTGTCGCCTTCTAATGACAGCAAGGCTCCAGGTGGCCCCCTCCTGCGTGCCTCGGGCTCCAAGACTGTCACCTCCGTGACCTCCTTCTCGCCTCCGACTGTGCATCCTTGTCTCTTGTGCTTGGCTCTTCGATTCCTTCTAGCCCGCAGCTATAGTTTGACCTTGGCTTCTCCTTCTCCCGCAATCAGATCACTCGCCTTACCTTGTGTTACTCGGCTCGTTCTTAACCTGCATCAAGATCACTTGGGTAACCCGCCGATTCTCAAGACTTCGCCGGTAACTACTTGATACATATACGTGGGCTTCTTGCCTCCGTTCATCGGCCGACATATCCGTGATTCGGCCGACTTGGACCGTAACTCGGAAACTAGACGGGGATAGTACCTCTGTCTTTCCCCGTCTCTGACCTACCTGAGGTTATCTGCAATGCCCTAAATCTTGAAGTTACATGTTTAGACTCGTTCATGCAACGCCCGTCCATCCATCCCTATGCCTACCGCACTCGAATCCCACTGTTTACTGTTACTGTTACTATTGCGCATGTTTCACTGTTGCTGTTGCTACTACAAACTGTTGCTACTTATAAACTTCTGTGAGTAAGAACTGTCGTGGTGGTGGCACGGCAGATGCCATGGGTAGGCTAAAGTATGGGGCCAATGGATGCTAGTGGGATCTGGGGAGGGAAGATGCAACTGTCTCTATACTCAAGCTGCCAAAGTGATGATCTTTATTTCTCTCTTGATGGGTTACAAATGCTCCTTGAGCTGTATACAGGGGGGACAAGATGAATCTCCCCAGCCTAACGGTGCTCAATGAGTCGATCCCTCCCTCAGGGTCCAAGTCTCCCCTTATAAAGGAGTGCCTTGGGTGCCCTTAGGGCTGACGAGGCAAGCATATTCGTGGAATATGCTTGTCCCAAAATAGTAGTTCGGCGGCCTCCTTTCCCTGTCGCCCTTCTAATGACGGCAAGGCTCCAGTGGCCCCCTCCTGCGTGCCTCGGGCTCCAAGACTGTCACCTCCGTGACCTCCTTCTGCCCCTCTGACGCTGTGCATCCTTGTCTCTTGTGCTTGGCTCTGTTCTGATTCCTTCTAGCCTGCAGCTATAGTTTGACCTTGGGCTTCTCCTTCTCCTGCAAGCTTCGTATCACTCGGCCTTACCTTGTGTTACTCGGCTGCTTCACCGCATCAAGATCACTTGGGTAACCGGCTGATTCTCTCAAGACCTCGGCCGGGTAACTACTTGATACATATCGTGGGCTTCTTGCCTCCGCTCATCGGCCGACATATCCGTGATTCGCCGACTTGGACCGTAACTTCGGAAACTAGACGGGATAGTACCTCTGTCTTTCCCGTCTCGACCTACCCGAGGTTAACCCCGACATTACTCCCCGGTTGGTGTGACCACAATAGCTTTGGCCGGTTATATCACTTCATTATATTCTTTAGTCTTGTTTCCGAGTTATGTCCTCGTCCGAGGTTTCCTCGTTCCTTCAGACGCCATGTCCCACGTGTCATCCCCATCATTGTTCTTCTAGTTTTAGGTCCTCTATTAAATCGACAAGCTACAGTGAACCACAGACTGCTGCGCCACCGCGCGACGCCTGGTGCCGCTTCTCCTTGGGATTGTAACGACCTCTCCTCGTGTGTGGCGTTGGTGTGGCTCACGCTCACCGTATGGCGTGGTGCACCCACGATCTACACGGAATCGCCACACCCACGATCCCACTTCCCTGTTCATGGCTTGACTATAAAGAGGGAACTGCGTTGTGGATTCACCTTTCCTTATCGCCGCCTCCGTTCTTCTTCCTTTCGCCGACGCGTTCTCTTGCAGTTCTGCCGCCAGCTGTACCAGAGCCTCCGGGCGAAGATTCCGCCATTGCTCGCTTTTCTTGCAAGCTTGGCTTGGCCTGGCTCCGCGGTGAGTCCTCCCTGGCCGTCTTGCCCTGATCTTTCCCTAGATTCATCTGCTCCGTTTTCGTGCTCGGGCGACGGTTCCTCCGTTTCTTCGCCATTGTTTTCGTGCAAAGTTCTGACGGGGCCTTGCAGCTCTAAACTCCCCTCCGCCGCCAGTTTTTCCTTCGGTGCACCTATGTCTAGTTCGTTTAGCGGCGCCCTTGTCGAGGACGACGACGCTGGCTCCGGGCCCGAGCGAGATTGAATGGCTCATCCGGACTCGACGGGTTCCCGCCGAGGTTTCTTGCCGTTTACCCGGCAGCGAATCCTCTCCAGATATCAGAGAGGGCGAGTATGTGGTTTTCATATCTCACTTCGCCCGCGGCTTCGGTCTCCCTCTTAGCGATTTCGCTAGAGAATTCCTCGACATTTCGCCTTCACCGCATCATCTTCTGCGAACGCCATAGCTTCTCTTCGCTTTCATCTCCGCTTCGAGGGTTACTTCGCCCTGGTCACAAGCATGTCCGGTCGAAGTTCTTCCAGATCCGCTCCAACGTTGTCCCCGACAAATCTCGCACCCTTCCGAGAAGTTGCTCACCTACGCGGGCGGCGCCTATCACACCCTGAGGAAATCCGTGTTCCCTCGTGTCACTGGGTTGGAGTCGTGCAAGAAGTGGCACAAATCATTCTTCTACGTCAAGAACAGAGGGGCGGAAGACAAGATTCGGCTCCCTCCATTCTCAATTGGCCCACCTTCTGTAACACCCTCAGAATCGGACCTATGCAAGTTTGAGCAAAATTCGCCAAACCCGCATAGAAACGATTCAAAGGTGCCCACCAGGCACTTTCGTGCGGGTGGAAAACGAAGTAATAACATTACACAACAGTCCTTGATGGGACCCACAGAACAGATATATATATAACATCGACTCAAAGAGTCAAGAATACAGATATAATATACAAAGATCCAAATCACCTTGGAAATGATCGAGCGTCCGACTACGGACAAGATGCAAATGGGGCTAAGAGCCCTGAAGAATAACCAATGGCGTCCATAACCCTGCCCAGGCCAAGCCGGAAGGGTAACCACGCTAACGCGCCGATCTCAAAACCGCTTAAACAAAAGGTGCCGACAAAGGGCAAAGGAAGAAGAAGGAGCGTCAAGATCGAGGCCAAGACACGGCGAGGCTAGAATTCGGTCCTCGCCACTTGAGGTATGGTGGATCGAGGCGGCAAGATGCACTAAACAACCTATAGAGACTCGATACAACTGGCGGTTATCAGAGAGGGGTGAGAATGACCTATCCGGATCTAACCTGAAGCTATCACCAAACAGACCCATCCTGGTGTTTCCCCCTCGAGACCAAACGAGGAAGTCAACCGAGGAACTCACACAGTTGGCAGTTTTACTTATTCAGTTATCGTTGCAGCAATTACTAGTCAGGTATAGATAATCATCCTGATAAAATAAGCAGTGGGCCGTTTTAGTTTGTCATTCCGTTATAGTGGCAGCACTTACTAGTCAGATACAATTAGCATGAGATAGCCCAAAACCCAGCAGTTGTGGATACTTTTATTCAGCCATTCTGCTAGAAGTTGCAAGACTTACTAGTCAGTACAATGGTATGGCGACAAACCAAACAAGCAATTGTGGGCGTATTATTTAGCCATTCCATTATAGTGAATCTGATTACTAGTCATTATAAAGTCAAATTTACAGCAATAAACTTTAGTTATGCTTGTCTATGATCGAGATATCGCTCCAAGTCGTCCATATCCGCGACACGGCTTTCGTAAAGTTTTACCCCGGGTGCACCAATAGCAACACACGCTCGATCAACCTCGAAAACCAAATCAAAACCCAACGAGGCTTTCATGATGAACAATCACAGGATTCAGAAATATTTCAGGGGCCACCCATTGAGTAGATCCCGCAACGGAGTAAGCAAGCGAGACGGCTCAAGGTTTGCGCTGGTCAGTAAACGACTGGGAACCCGAAGTGTGGCTGGGCTTGTCGACATGAAAACACTCCGCTTTCCTAACAAGACAAAGGTGCACCTCGCACAATTTAAATACGTAAAGTAGCATGGCATAAGTACAGATCGTAAATAAAACCTCAAACTAGTTTGTGGCCCCAAGAAATAAGAATGAATCAAGCTCGCTTAGGGGGTCCCATATACCTCCGGATGTGGATAGCGCGATAAATCAAGGAATGTATCAAGTACTCGGGGTCTTACGGACACAAGTGGTGCTCGAAACCAAATATTATCTATCACCCACCGATGCCTCCGCTTATTTCAATTTTAGTTGTTAAATGTAAAGTAAAGTGAACGATAAGTAAAACTAGAATCATATCCATCATCAACATGCGGCAATACATCAAGAATCGTGGCATATGACGACACATCAAGACTTGAGCAAGCAACTACGACGCCGCAAGTCCAACTATCTACCAAACAATGTAATAGGATGTGTCCAAGGCAATATATGGCTGGGAATATCATGGGTACGGAAACTAAAGCATCGCAACACGTATAGCAATAGATCAACCGGAGGGAATAAATACTATAAAAGTAAGATAGGTAGAAAGGGGAGATGCTGCTCGAAAACATTGTCAAGGGTTCAACCAAGATCGCGAAGCTCACATCAACTCAACGGCCTTATCCGCGAAGAAGCAAAACACTAGAACAAACACCGGATGCAATATTTAATACAACGGCAGAAGATCGGCATGATGCATGGATGATGTATGACATGGCAAAGGTGCGTTGCAATTAGGTCATATTAAGCGGAACCGGGGTCCCGACAATTAATTAGGTGACTCATGTTATTTAGAACCCCCGCAATTTAAATGTTGTTATAACAAGGCAAGATACGATACCGGTTCGCTACACAAGTTTAGATGAGGCCGATATGAGACTAGATTTGCCCGCATATGGGCCCCATATTTAGTTATTAGGTGAATCGGCATAAGGCCCCCAACCCATATGACATGCATGCATGAACAATTATTATGCATCAAGTTGTTATTATATTATAAAATAGGGTTCTCGGATAAGAGGTTCACACATTAGGGGTCTCGACGATCTTGGGGTTCCGGGGTTCGGGGTCGGTCTCAGGGTCCAGGGTTCGACGGGACGGGGTTCGGACTCCGGGATCGTTCTCGGTTGACGGGGTAGAGCTATGCTCGCGTTCTTCGATTCGGGTTTTGGCGTCCGAGGGTAGTATTATGCCCGGATCGGGTCGATCCTGTCGATGAGAAGAGCTTGGCATCTAGGTTCTCGCGAACTTGGCGTCGAGGTGTGGTCTTCGGGTCCGTGGTTTGCACTCGGTGTTCCGGGTTGGCAATCATGGTGTTCCGTGAGGTAGGTCTTGTCGTTCCACCCGAAGTCCTTGTGGTTCCGTGATGGAGATCTCCGGGTTCGGTCTTGGCGTGCCTCGAATTCGGTCTTCGAGGATCGGTCTTCGGAGATCGGTCTTCATCCTCGGACTCCGTGAAGTAGATCATGAGGCCCCGACTCTGAGGGTTCATCGGTTCGACCGGGGATCTTGAGGTTCCAGGTCGGCAATCTTGGCGCGATCTTGTATAGGAACCAGCCTCAACACCCAATCTTCACATGGTTGACGATGTGCCTTCACCACACCACATCCCCATCGCAGGACAACTCCATCGCACTAGACACATCCAAAACCACGAACATGCTTCAACACCATATCCGCACATCATCTGTACCTCACCACTATAGCTGAGAAGGGAACCTGCACAACTGACTAAGAACAACAGCAGGAGCTTGAACGGGGCGACCAGGAACATGGAACAGCAGCGAAAACGGGACACGAGGGGGCACTGACGCAGAGCTACGGGAGACGACTCCGCGACGCGGAGGCGGCCAGGAGGGAGGAGAGGACGGGCCGGCCGAGGCGACTGGCGGAGCTGCGGTCGGAGGGGAGGTCGGGGAGGGTGCGGGCCGGCGAGGAGAGAGGCCTGCGGCCGCGGGCGGGCGCCGATGTGGCCGGAGCGCAGCGTCGGGCGGGCAGAGGGCTCCGGAGAGGAGAGCGGCAGGCGAGCTGAGCGGGCGCGGCGGGCTGGGCGCCGCGACGGGGAAACAGCGACGCGGTGAGGAGAGGTGGTCGAGCCGGGCTGGGAGAGGGTGGACGGGCAGCCGAGGGGAGGACGACGGAGGCGGGCGATGAGGAGGGTCACCGCGAGACGGACGCGGAGGAAGAACTGGCGGCGGTGAGGTCAAGCGGGGGCGGCGACGAGCTCGGACTGCGGTGCGGCTCGGGCCGGCGCGCGCGGGAAGGTGGAGCGGCGAGCGGGCGTCGCCGCGGCAGGGGTCGAGGAGGGCGGTGGCCGGAGAGCGGGCGAGGATGGTGGCGGGCGGGAGGGCCTGACTGCGTGAGAGGAAGGGGCGAGGGAAGCGGCGGGCAGAGGAGTTCGTGGGGAGAGAGACACGGGTCCGGGGCGGCGTGGGAGGGCGGGCTGGGGACCAGGGGTGGGCCGCATGCTAGCGTGGAGGGAGTGGAGGGCGTGGGAGGCGTGTGGCGTGGGGAGCGTGTGGCGCGTGGAGGCGTGGGGTGGAGGAAGGTTGTCACACAAGGCGCAGGCGTGGCGTCTTGGTGGTGTGAGTTTGTGTGGGTGCAGGAGAGAGAGAGGGGGGTTTGGGTGATGTGGCAGAGCTAGATTGGTTAGGGGGAAGGGTTAGGTGAGGTGGCAGGATACTATTGGAGGGAGTGAGGTGGAGGACAGGGTGGGTAGAGTTTTAGGTGGGAATAGGATTTAGATGGGGCGGGCAGGTTTGGACCGATTTAAAAACAGGGGTGGTCGTTCGGTCTATCCGGCCCGTTCGACTGCCCCACAAAAAAAAATATAAATTTTATTTGTTTTGATAACACCGTTTGCAAAACATATTTAGTCAAAACAAAATATTCCGGCGACCCGGGTTTGGCGTTTGAATAAAAGGCAGGCGTTTTAAAACAAAACGGGCTTTATGAAAATAGTTTTGGCACACAATGCATGATGATGACGATGCAATGCACAAATTCAACGCGATTTTCTAGTAGTGGTTTTATGGGATGCCACACCGACACCACTAACAATGGATCTCGCCCTCGAGATCCGCCTCATGGTACCGGAAAGAAGACCGACGGTCTGATCCTTCGCGCTTCGTGTATATCGTCGCGACACCACTAACAAGTATCCTCCTTCATCTGGAAAACGGCGACACCACCAACAAAGGGTCGTTGTTCCTGATCGTCGAGAGAGCACTCCGGAAACAAAAGGTCGAAGGTAGAGGTATCGCAAATAAAGCCACCCCTAACTTCCGTGGATGGAGTAAAACTGCTGGATCCACTGATTCGACGTACAAGAGCGAATGATAAGAGCAGTGGTAGGGTAGCTACTCCATCCCGCACTCAAACCATTACTCTGCACGTGAATAGACGGATTAAGCAACCAACTCTCGGAATCAGACTGAAGATCTCGACAAACGAGGTTCGGAATAAAGGAGTGATGCAGACTCTGCTTCGGATCTGGCGTAGAGGATGTCGTCGCGTCAGAAAACACCGAGAGATACCACAGAAGTCGTATGAAAGACACACTGATTAGGTTTCGCGATGGTTCCATTGGCATGAACAACACATGCTCAAGGTATACTCCAACTTCACCAAAGCTCGTCCTTCTCATATGTTTTTCAACGACACTGATATCCAAAGAAGGAACACATATGGATAAAGAGCTCAAGAACAAAAGATTGGATGAAGGATACAATGCAAGTTGCAGATTGATGATCAAGCACCTCCATTACAAAAGGGGAAACGAAACCTCAAGGTACTACGGAAACCCAACCACGAAATCCCGGACTCAAGAGAGGAAAGAGAGCGGAGTCAAAACACGAGAGGTAAGAGGAGAGCAGAGGGTAAGGAGTAAAACCAGACCTAGTCGTAACTATCCAACCGATTTTGCAAAAATAGTTTTGACACTCTACTTGGCCGTTAGCTAGGTTATCCTCAGTTGACTTGTGGGGTATCGCAACCGCTGAGCTCGATACCACCAGAACACCCTCATATCGACCTATGCAAGTTTGAGCAAAATTCGCCAAACCCGCATAGAAACGATTCAAAGGTGCTCACCAGCACTTTCGCAAGGGTGGAAAACGAAGTAATAACATTACACAACAGTCCTCGATGGGACCCATGTATCAGATATATATAACATGACTCAAAGAGTCAAGAATACAGATATAATATACAAAGATCCAAATCACCTTGAATGATCGAGTCCGACTACGACAAGATGCAAATGGGGCTAAGAGCCTCAAGAATAACCAATATGCCCATAACCCTGCCTGTGCCAAGCCGAAGGGTAACCTCGCTAACGCCGATCTCAAAACCGCTTAAACAAAAGGTGCCGACAAAGGGCAAAGGAAGAAGAAGGAGTCAAGATCGAGGCCAAGACACTATGAGGCTAGAATTGCGGTCCTCGCCTACTTAGGTATGGTGGATCGAGCGGCAACATGCACTAAACAACCTATAGAGACTCGATACAACGGCGATTATCGAGAGGGTGAGAATGACCTATCCGGATCTAACTCAAGCTATCACCAAACATACCCATCCCGTGTTTCCCCTCGAGACCAAACGAGGAAGTCAACCGAGGAACTCACACGTTGGCGCTTTACTTATTCATTATCGCTAGCAATTACTAGTCAGGTATAGATAATCATCCTGATAAAATAAGCAGTGGGCCGTTTTAGTTTGTCATTCCGTTATAGTGGCAGCACTTACTAGTCAGATACAATTAGCATGAGATAGCCCAAAACCCAGCAGTTGTGGATACTTTTATTCAGCCATTCTGTTGTAGTTGCAGTACTTACTAGTCAGGTACAATGGTCGCAAGCGACAAACCAAACAAGCAATTGTGGGCAGTATTATTTAGCCATTCCATTATAGTGAAGCTGATTACTAGTCATTATAAAGTCAAATTTACAGCAATAAACTTTAGTTATGCTTGTCTATGATCGAGATACTGTGCTCCAAGTCGTCCATATCCGCGGACACGGCTTTCAGAAAGTTTTACCCGGCCGGGGTGCACCAATAGCAACACACGCTCGATCAACCTCGGAAAAACCAAATCAAAACCCAACGAGGCTTTCACGGTGAACAATCAGGATTCAGAAATATTTCAGGCCACCCCATTGAGTAGATCCATAGCGAGTAAGCAAGCTCGAGACGGGCTCAAGGTTTGCGCTGGTCAGAAACGACTGGGAACCCGAAAGTGTGGCTGGGCTTGTCGATACCGCGAAAACACTCCGCTTTCCTAAATAAGCGGTGCACCTCGCACAATTTAAATCTGAGAAAGTAGCATGGCATAAGTACAGGATCGTAAATAAAACCTCAAACTAGTTTGTGCCCCAAGAAATAAGAATGAATCAAGCTCGGCTCAGGGGTCCCATATACCTCCCGGATGTGGATAGCGATAAATCAAGGAATGTATCAAGTACTCGGGGTCTTCCGGGACACAAGTGGGCGTTCGGAAACCAAATATTATCTATCACCCACAGATGCCTCTGCTTATTTCAATTTTAGTTGTTAAACAGAAAGTAAAGTGAACGATAAGTAAAACTAGAATCATCTCCATCATCAACATGCGGCAATACACCAAATCGTGGCATATGACGACACATCAAGACTTGAGCAAGCAACTACGACGCATAAGTCCAACTATCTACCAAACAATGGTAATAGGATGTGTCCAAGGCAATATACTGCAGGAATATCACGGGTACGGAAACTAAAGCATCGCAACACGTATAGCAATAGATCAACCGGAGGAATAAATACTATAAAAGTAAGATAGGTAGAAAGGGAGATGCTCTTTGAAAACATTGTCGAAGGGTTCAACCAAGATCGGGCGAAGCTCACATCAACTCAACGGCCTTATCCGAAGAAGCAAAACACTAGAACAAACACCGGATGCAATATTTAATACGGCGGAAGATCGGCATGATGCATGGATGATGTATGACATGGCAAAGGTGCGTGTAATTAGGTCATATTAAGCGGAACCGGGGTCCCGACAATTAATTAGGTGACTCATGTTATTTAGAACCCCCGCAATTTAAATGTTGTTATAACAAGGCAAGATACGATACCGGTTCGCTACACAAGTTTAGATGAGGCCGATATGAGACTAGATTTGCCCGCATATGGGACCCATATTTAGTTATTAGGTGAATCGGCATAAGGCCCCCAACCCATATGACATGCATGCATGAACAATTATTATGCATCAAGTTGTTATTATATTATAAAATAGGGTTCTCGGATAAGAGGTTCACACATTAGGGGTCTCGACGATCTTGGGGTTCCGGGGTTCGGGGTCGGTCTCAGGGTCCAGGGTTCGACGGGACGGGGTTCGGACTCCGGGATCGTTCTCGGTTGACGGGGTAGAGCTTGGCGTTCGGCGTTCTTCGGTTCGGGTTTTGGCGTCCGAGGGTAGTATGGCGTTGGATCGGTCGATCCTGCCGATGAGAAGAGCTTGGCATCTAGGTTCTCGGCGAACTTGGCGTGTCGAGGTGTGGTCTTCGGGTCCGTGTCGGTGCACTCGGTGTTCCGGGTTGGCAATCATGGTGTTCCGTGAGGTAGGTCTTGTCGTTCCACCCGAAGTCCTTGTGGTTCCGTGATGGAGATCTCCGGTTCGGTCTTGGCGTGCCTCAATTGTCTTCGAGGATCGTCTTGAGATCGGTCTTCATCTTCGGACTCCGTGAAGTAGATCATGAGGCCCCGACTCTGAGGGTTCATCAGGTTCGACCGGGGATCTTGAGGTTCCATGTCGGCAATCTTGGCGCGGTCTTGTATAGGAACCAGCCTCAACACCCAATCTTCACATGGTTGACGATGTGCCTTCACCACACCACATCCCCATCGCAGGACAACTCCATCGCACTAGACACATCCAAAACAACGAACATGCTTCAACACCATATCCGCACATCATCTGTACCTCACCACTATAGCTGAGAAGGGATCCTGCACAACTGACTAAGAACAACAGCAGGAGCTTGAACGGGGCGACCAGGAACATGGAACAGCAGCGAAAACGGGACACGAGGAGGCACTGGTGCAGAGGAGCTACGGGGAGACGACCCGACGCGGGACGGCGGAGGCGGCCAGGAGGGAGGAGAGGACGGGCCGGCCGAGGCGACGGCATGAGCTGCGGTCGGAGGAGGTCGGGAGGGTGCGGGCGAGAGAGAGGCTGCGGCGGCGGCGCGCGATGTGAGCGCAGCGCAGGCCAAGGGCAGAGGCTCCGGAGAGGCGGCAGCGGAAGCGCTTGAGCGGAAGGCTCGGCGGCGCCGGCGGGGAAACAGCGGACGCGGTGAGGAGGCGTGGTGAGCCGGGCGCGGAGAGGGTGGGCAGTGGCGCACGGAGGGAGGACGACGGAGGCGGGCGAGCGCGGAGGAGGGTCACCGGCGAGACGGACCGCGGGAGGAAGAACGGGCGGCGGCGGTGAGGTCAAGCGGGGGCGGCGACGAGCTCGGACTGCGGTCGGGTCAGGCTGGGAAGGGGGAGCGGGCGCCGCTGGCAGGGGTCGAGGAGGGCGGTGGCCGGAGAGCGGGCGAGGATGGTGGCGGCGGTGGGAGGGCCTAGACTGCCGGTGGAGAGGAAGAGGGCGGAGGAAGGCCGGGCAGAGGGAGTTCGTGGGAAGAGGGAGACACGGGTCCGGGGCGTGGGGAGAGGGGCAGCAAGGGACCTGGGGTGGGCAAGGCTACAGCGCGTGGAGGGAGTGTGGAGGGCGCGTGGGGAGCGTGTGGCGGCGCGTGGAGGCGCGTGGGAGGAAGGCTGCTGCGCTGGCGTGCGCGCGTGGCGTGCGGTGGTGTGAGTTTGTGTGGGTGCAGGAGAGAGAGAGGGGGGGTTTGGGTGATGTGGCAGAGCTAGATTGGTTAGGGGGAAGGGTTAGGTGAGGTGGCAGGATACTATTGGAGGGAGTGAGGTGGAGGAAAGGGTGGGTAGAGTTTTAGGTGGGAATGGGATTTAGATGGGGCGGGCAGGTTTGGACCGATTTAAAAACAGGGGTGGTCATTCGGTCTATCCGGTCCGTTCGACTGCCCCACAAAAAAAATATATAAATTTTATTTGTTTTGATAACACCGTTTGCAAAACATATTTAGTCAAAACAAAATATTCCGGCGACCCGGGTTTGGCGTTTGAATAAAAGACGGGGCGTTTCAGAAAACAAAACGGGCTTTGCGAAAATAGTTTTGGCACACAATGCATGATGATGACGATGCAATGCACAAATTCAACGCGATTTTCTAGTAGTGGTTTTGCGGGATGCCACACCTTCTAAAGTGAACTGGCTCTATAATCCGAGGAAAACTCACGCCTTGGCCGAGGCCTTCGAGATTCGGCTTAAAGAGTTGATCCGGGCCGGGTTATGCGGCGAAGACCTGATGGCAACTTTCATTAGTAGCCGGATCTGCCCCTTCCAGCAGCGGACCCACAAGCTGTGCTACATGAGTGGTCCCCTTGACCCCAACCGAGTCTCGACCGTGGAGCTGGATAACTACCTTATTTACAAGCGCGTCCGAGCTATCTTCAAGACTGAGATGCCCGAGGATTGGTCTTGGGGATTAAAACCATTCACCCGCGATCGTCCGCCTCCCGAGGTAAGCTTAATCAGCATAGCTCTGTTATTCCACAGTTTTTAGAAACTGGTTTATCTAATTCTCTTTCTCCTCGTTTTGCAGAGGTTCGCAGAGCAAAAAATGAGGACGCCGAAGTTCTGCAGCTCCCTTGGCCCGCGGACAGGAGTACCCCGGATACTGGCGAGCCGGACTCCGAGGAGTTCGTCCCTAAGTCGGATCCTGCTCCGGCTCGAGCTCGCGGCAAAACTTCAGCGCAATAAGATGAGGAGGAAGGTGATCTTGACGAGGTCCAAATTCTGAGGTAGTTGCCATGCCTATTTCTTATGCATTTCGGCTTCTACTTTCCCAGCTAATCCGCCGGTCAGTTCACGACGCCGAGCCTATTGCTTCCCGGCCTCCACGTTACCTCGGGAAACGCTGGGCTCTGCTAGTGCCTCGAGGCGGTTCCTAAGAAGTTAATGAAGAAATGGCCTCGAACCCTCCCAGCGCAAGACTATGCCCGGGTCGCCGGTAAGTTCTTTTGCCTATATTTCTTGTTTCTCTTTCGCTTTCACCGACGAATCTTCTTTCTTATTTTTGCGCTCCTCTTCGTTAAACCCGGCGGTCCTAGTATGACTAGTCGTCCGACTTGGCCGCCATCTCCTCCTCCCACGATGATACCAGGATTCCTAGTCCTATTCGCCCTGCTTCCTCCAGCTCAATGCGCCATTGCTCGTCGCGATGTCCCCGAGACCCCTTCCATTGACCTGATTCAACCGCCCTCCGGTTTTGCCGAGCCCGCCGCCTTCTATGGGCCCCAGCTGCCATCGAGCCTCCATCTACTCCGGCAGCTTTACGGCCATCCCGACTCGGCCGAAAGGTCATTATCCCGCCTTCCGCGACCTTATCCTCCGCTGTCCTAAGGACTCATTCCTACTCCGAGGTACCACTTCCGCCGATGCCTCTTCTAAGGCGTTATTGCCAAGACTTCTTCTTCTCGAAGGTCTTGCCGGCTCTTCTCACCGAGTATTGCGACGCGTTAAGGGAGCTGCGCCACCAAAGTTCCTTACATTTTCGCCGGCAGCAGCTTGCTCTTCATAAGAGCCTCATTGCCGTGGTCGACCGCCTCGCCGGGTAAAGTTTTAACTCTGACAAGAAGGGAACAGCCTTGAGCGCCGGGTTGAGTATGCCAATAATCGAATGTCATCGCTTTGAGGGTAATCCAACAAACCAACCTTTCTTTTCTCGACATCACGCCGCTTGACCATGCCGCCACCATCATTGATACCAACAAGATGAATGAGGTAACTATTTTTTCTCTGAGTCCTAAATTATTCTTCAGATGTTACCATATGCTCTAGTCCCCGAAACTTGCAAGGAAATAACTTGTTGTATACTTGGAAGTTTGACTTAAATTTATTTCTAAGGTTCGTTAATCCGGCCATTTAGATCTGAGTTTAGTTGTGTTTTATTCGGACTTGGTTTAGCTTTGAATATGCAGCCATCTAGATCCGAGTTAAGTCCTGCTTGACCCGGATTTGGTTTAGCTTTGAATAGCCAGCCATCTAGAGCCGAATTAAGCTTTGATTGATTAGGATCTAATTTAGCTTTGAATATCCAGCCACCTAGATCCGAATTAAGCTTTGATTGATTTGGATCTAATTTAGCTTTGAATATCCAGCCACCTAGATCCGAATTAAGCTTTGCTTGATTTGGATCTAATTTAGCTTTGAACGTCCAGCCACCTAGATCCGAATTAAGCTTTGCTTGATTTGGATCTAATTTAGCTTTGAATATCCAGCCACCTAGATCTGAGTTAAGTTCTGCTTGACTCGGATCTGGTTTAGCTTTGAATATCCAGCCACCTAGAGCCGAATTAAGCTTTGCTTGATTTGGATCTAATTTAGCTTTGAATATCCAGCCACCTAGATCCGAATTAAGCTTTGCTTGATTTGGATATAATTTAGCTTTGAATATCCAGCCACCTAGATCCGAATTAAGCTTTGCTTGACTCGGATCTGGTTTAGCTTTGAATATCCAGCCACCTAGAGCCGAATTAAGCTTTGCTTGATTCGGGTCTAATTTAGCTTTGAATATCCAGCCACCTAGATCCGAGTTAAGTCCTGCTTGACTCGGATCTCGTTTAGCTTTTACTCGTTGATTTATCATTTTGCCTCATTACTCAGGTTGCACATGACCGGCGGACTGCCGAGTTCCAGAGGCTGCTTTTTCGACCGCAAGTCGGAAGAGAAGTACGAGAAGTTCTCGCCTGGCAAAGAAGGCTGGTATGTCGATAGTTCCTTTTCCTTATTCCCAACTTTCTCATGTATTCGTCCACGGAATGCTGACTTACTTCTTGTTGAATAGGTAATATTAATAACCTCAATATCCGCCTTGAAAAGAAGATCAAGAACCTGGAAGGTTAGTTTCCTTTCTATTTTACTTCTTCTCCTTCTTAATATATATGCTAAGGTTCCTTATTGCGTTTGGCTATGGTAAAGCCGAGTTGCAAGACTTTGCAGTGTCACATCAAGATTGCATGCCCATGCCTGACGTGATGCTGCATTTTTTAGAACAAAATGCAGTTCATTCGGTGCAACTACAAGAAAAAGACAATGAGATAGCTCGTCACGATCCGAGGTGGATACCCTTAAGTCGCTCGTAAATCCAAACTAGAGAAGGTCGACCAAGAATTTTCCGAGGAAAAGAATCGGCTAACTCGATCTGCAGAAGAACAAAGAACTCCTTGAAGCTGCCGAACTTAAAACCCGGGGTTTGAGCGAGGAAATTGCTCGTTTTGAGAAGAGCAAGGCTGATTGGGCCAAAGATCTTCAAATTATGATGAGCTACATTCATCGTAAGCTACTTGGCATGGCCGAATTATAGTTTTCTTTTTTGTCCCTGCTACCCTTTGACACGTTCATGCTTTGCGCAGATCATTTCCCCGAGGCCACGCCTGTGAGTTCTAAAGTTCTTGCAGCTCAGGCCGAGGTGAACCTTATCGTTGATTCAGAATATTCAATGGAGGATTACTTGGTTGTTGTTGGTGCCGCAGTTGGTCCGATGAAAATTATGGGTCGGGACTTAGTGCAGGCCGCTATCCGATCTTATCATGTACTCTGGCCTAATACCTCGGGGACTCCTGATATCAACGAAGTCAAGTTATTGGTGACAAGGCTAATGGCATCTGAGAGGCAGTTGAGTCTTTGGAGAGAATCGGCTGGGCATGCTGGTGCCGACATGGCCCTTACTGTTATCATGTCATGGTATGAAGACATCTCTCTGGACATCCTAAGAAATTTGCGCATTGGCTCCCGCTGGGTTGAAGATCCCACCTTTGTTGCTCTTCGGCAAGCTCGGGCGTTCCAACTCGTCGAGTACGCCGACATGCACACTTGGAATGAAGGGCCGAGTTTTCTCCTGCACCGGATCGAGGTTGCGGCGAGGGTGCCTCGATGATGATTCAGGAGCAGGGGGAATGTGAAATGATTCGCCAGATCCGATAGCTCCATAAGCTCGGACAAAGAACGGCGATGCGCGTTCCTCTTCCAAAGGTATTGGACATTCTACCGCACGCACTGACGCTCCTGAACAACCTCGGACTTCCGCCGAAGTTGCACCTGGGTCGGCGGAGGGCGAGGCAACCTCGGTCGAGGTCCCTCCTACCTCGGAGTGCCCCGCACCTGAGCAAGTAGCTGCCTCTCCAATGAACAACGCCTAAGTTATTTCCGATCCCTGGTATGCCGGGCGTATGATGTAGGCGAAAATTTTTTCAACTCTCTGTATGATTTGAATTTCTTCTGCCATGTACTATTGTGACATTTGGTTAAGTGGATGCTCGTCCGAATTCTTGCTTTGCTAGCCCTTAATTTCTTGACCTTTTAGGGCTCAACTTTGCCGTTATTTTTTATGGTTTTATCCAGGCATGAGCGCTGAATACCTATGATATTAATCTGTTCTAAGCATAAGTTAACTAGTTCGTTGTGGAAGTATGTAGGAATCGCTGGATCGTTGTTTATTGTCCGAAACTTCCCCATGTAAATCAAATTTCAGAGGTAGTATAAAACTGATATGAGTGCGTTCAGCATAAGTTTGAGGTAGCATACGGTAGTCCCAGTCGCTTTAGATGCCGAGGTTTAGGTATCAATACGAATTGATATGTTATATCATAGTCCCCAGTCATCGCCTGGGTACCGAGGTTCATATTCGTAATATGAAAGAAATACAACATATGGCGATCCCCAGTCACCGTGACCGAGCGCCAAGGTTCAAGCACATAACACGTAAATAATATAACATATGGCGTCCGAGTAATCGCCTGGGTGCCGAGGTCAAACATATAACACGAAATAATATAACATATATGGCGTCCCGAGTAATCGCCTGTGCCGATGTTCGAATACATAATATGAAATAAATATAACCTAAGGCAGTCCCCGAGTCACTGCTCTGGGTGCCGAGGTTCAAATACATCACTGGATTTTGACTTTGAGATATAATGCTACAAATATAATGGCCGAAGTAAAGCCACATTCTAGGGGCGCTTCGTTTCTTCACCAGTTTTGTCTGCCTTGTTCTCTCCAGGGGACTGAGCGTCGATTAGATAATATGCATCGTTGTGCAATGCTTTGCTCACAATAAACGGTCCTTCCCATGGGGGTGACAATTTGTGCATGCCGGTCGTGCGTTGCACTAGTCGGAGGACCAAATATCCTTCTTTGAATACTCTTGGATTCACTTTCTTTCTGTGATACCGCCGCAAGTTCTGTTGATAAATAGCCGATCGTGATAATGTCAACTCTCTGGCTTCTTCCAACAAGTCTACGGCATCTTGCCGAGCTATCTCATTTGTCTCTGAGGTTGTGTCTCGAGCAACTCTTGGCGAGTCATATATTATGTCGTTGGAGTACCTGCCGCCTGCATACACCGTAAAGAATGGAGTGTAACCTGTTGATCTATTCGAGTAGTCCAAGGCTCCATAACACACCTGAGATTTCTTCGATCCAACATCCCGCCGACCTTTGCAAAGGTTCAACAAGTCATGGTTTTATTCCCGATAGCACACCATTAGACCTTTCCACTTGTCCATTGGATGTGGGTGAGCCATAGAGGCAATATCTAGTCTTATGTGCTTCTTCTCGGCAAAATCTAGCAAAAGCTCCTTCGCAAAGTTTGTGCCATTATCCGTAATAATACTATGGGTACCCGTATCTCAAGATGATATCCTTGAGAAATTTCAATTGCAGGTGCCCATCACACTTTTTAATCGGTTTTACTTCAATCCATTTTGTGAACTTGTCTACCATAACCAACATGTGGGTCATTCCTCCTCTCACGGCTTGAACGGTCCCACCATATCTAAACCCCATACGTAAAATGGCCAAGTGATGGGTATTGTTTTTAACTCGCCGACGGCATATGTATTCTGTTGCGTATCTCGACACCCATTGCATTTCTTAACTAATTCTTTTGCCTCTTTTAACGCCACACAGTAAAATCCATGCCTAAATGCCTTGGCTACTAAAGCGCTTAGATGAGGCATGGTGCCCACATTCTCCTTGGTGTATGTCTAGAAGGATTTCGACCTTCCGTGGAACTCACGACTTCAGCATTACGTTTGTGACGCTTCTTATATAACTCATTGTTTATGATTGTATAGGCTTTTGCTCTTCTTATGGTTTGTCTAGCTAATACCTCATTACTCGCAACATCGCCTTTTTAGATAAGAAAATATGGGTTGCGCCCATATCGGTGTTACTTTTCCAAGTGATCTCACCGCCTATCTCCATGTTTTCGCCGACGATATACGTCGGCTCTTTCCATGATTGTGATTACCTCGTCCCCCTCTTTAGGGTTCCGAGTCTTTCTGGATCTACCTCCATTGGCGTGATTTTCTGCAGAACTTGCTGGATAAAGATTGATTCGGATTCGTGATGGGATTATTGATGGTTTCGAGGTGCTCAGGCAATACCGCGAATTGACCGCCGTTGATCCTAATTCGACAATGTGTCAAGTCATTTTCGTGGTATGTGGTGGAATTCACATCCTTCAAAGTATCCACGATTTTTGCACATAGAATCAGATAAAGCCATATTAGCATCTAATGCGTCCCAAGCCGATACTTGTCAGACTACTAGATCCGAGTCACCGTAATATAGGATTCGCGATACCAATTTCTTTTGCCACTTTTAATCCATGGACTAGCGCTTCATATTCAGCTACATTGTTGGACGACAAAATGTATTTGTAGTACATATTTCAATTGATCTTTTTAGGCGAGGTTAGCACTATTCCTGCCCCAAACCATTCCTTAGTTTGGAACCATCAAAATGCATTGTCCAAGAATTTGGATCCGCAATGGTGGCTCATATCGCACCTCGCCCGGTCATTTAGAAAGTCGGCGATACTGAGATTTGATTGCATCTCTTCTATCAAATTGTGGAGCATACGGTGATAACTCGATCGCCCATTTTGCTATTCGCCACTTGCATCTTTGTTGTTCAATATGTCGCTATGGGTGCCTCACAGATTACTTTGATGGGGTGCTCTTCAAAGTAATGCTTAAGCTTTTTGCCGACATATATACTCCATAAGCCATCTTCGATAGTGCGGATAATTCGCTTTGAAGTGGATAATACTTCACTTAGATAATACACCGCCTCCGAACCGACTTACCATTTTCAAGTCGTTCCACTACGACCACGATTAACTACTCGATTGGTAGCCTCTACATAGAGTAGCATTGGTTCTTTGATAATGGAGAAGCTAAAATGGGTGCCAGAATCAACATCTTTTCAACTCATGAAATGCAATGTCCTCATGAGTCCAAATGAATTTGTCCGACTTTCTCATCACCGATAAAGTGGCAAAGGTTTTTCTCCTAGCCGACATACAAATCGACTAAGCGAGGCCAGCAGCCCGTGAATTTTTGTACATCGCTCAAACATCGGCAATTCCATTCTTTCTATCGCTCTTATCTTTGTTGGATTAGCCTCGATACCTCGGCCGACACAAGGAAACCGAGTAGTTTTCCGCCGCACGCCAAATGTGCACTTCTCTCGATTAAGCTTCATTCGAACCTTCTCGTGTTCGCGAAAGTTTGTCAGATATCTTCTAGCAAGGTTTTGCTCTCCTTAGTTTTGATGACCACGTCATCCACATACACTTGTACATTTTTCCTATCTCGATCATGTAGGCATTTTTGCATGCATCTTTGATATGTTGCTCAAGATTTCGCAGCCGAATGGCATTGTGCGATAACAATAATCCCGTGACGGGTAATAAATGCAGTCTTTATTTGATCACCGGATTTAACGGTATCCGTGGAAACCAATCGCTGCTCACAAATGATAACAGCTCACGGCCGGTCGAGTCAATGACTTGGTCTATTCTAGGCAACGGAAAAGGATCTTTTGGACACGCCTTGTTCAGGTTAGTGTAGTCGATACACATTCGCCACACAATGGCTACATTGGGGTCATCTTTTTTATTTTCTACTAGCACCGGATTTGATAACCAATCCGTATATAGCACCTCCATGATAAACCCGGCCGCGAGGAGCCGAGCTATTTCATCCCCTATTACTTTTCTCCTGTCTTCGGCGAAGCGGCGGAGAGGTTGCTTCACCGGCCTTGCTCCTGGCCTGACGTTTAAAGAGTGCTCAAACTCCCCTCGGAACACCTTGCGATCTTGAGTTGACCATGCAAATGTGTCCCGATTCTCACGGAGGAAGTTGGTGAGCTCGCCTTCCTATTTAGCGTCAAGGCCTGCACCAATAGTAACAGTGCGCTCTGGGAATTGCTCATCAATCTGAAATTTCTTCGTCTCTTTAATTGGCTAAAAAGAAACACTGCCATGAGGGTTGGCCAAGCAGCATGTTTAATCAGGCCGATCGAGAGGGCTGCTACCTCCTGGATCCTTTTCTTTTCTTGCTATAACCAATGACTCGCCAAATTTGACCCGGCCAAGCACACTCCATTGACTTCTTGTAATCCTCGAATCGTTATCACCCCTTGTGGTCCGGTAACTTCATCTTTAGATAACTTATATGACAATGCTCATGAATTTGGCCAAGGTCCGAGTAGAGCATGATAACAACTTTCCAGATCCACCACTTCAAATTCTAAGTTTTCGCTCAGCTTATCTCTTGTACCGAATAACACGTCCACTCGGACTTTACCGATGGGCTCACATGAAAGCCCTGGCCTATCCCATGGAAAGTTGTCCTCGTGGACTGCAACATATTCTGCGATATTCCGCGTTTATGCATGGTATCTTTGTACATGATATTGATATCGCCTCCCATTGTCGATGAGTACTTTTGAAAATTTCACATTGATGCTTGGTCCAACAAATGTCGGATCCAACACAAGTGCATATGATCCTGGACTCGCATTATTCGGGGTGGTCTTTCATGCTCCGTGTCACCTCCCGATCGTACCATGGCTGGTATCTTGGTATCGCCGCACAACCGCATTCACTTCCATATGCCGCACACTTTGCTTGTCCTGCTGCTCGCTAGAACACAATAAGACCGTGATGTTCTCGTAATCATTACGTCCGTATTTGCCGGATTCATCCTTCCGCCCCGCCTCGGTTCATTACTTGATGCACCGTGATCCTCCGATCCGAGTTATCGCACCTAGGGGACGGGCGGTAGCATCGCTTGTCGGTATTTGCTCCAGCAATTGCGGCCGATGCTTGCACCCGATGGGGAGCTCGAACTCCGCTGGGTTCCCATCGCATTTTTCATCCAGCACATTGGCGGGTTGTATGATTGGTTGCCGATGGGTTTGATGTGAAATTTACGCTGATCTAACATGGATTCGAACGTATACTTCCCTCTTGCCATTGCTTCTTTTGCTCGGGGTCCATTGCCTTTTTCCTCATTTCTTGATGTCCACCGTTGAGGTCCATTTTTCGTCGTTGAGTTGCTCCGTGACTCGCTGATCTTGTGCTATCTTGCCACCGGGCGAATTATATCTATAATCCGGCCTCTCTCTTCTTCTTCCTCCGAAATCACGCTCGGATGACCGGGCCAATTTCTCGCAGATCGGTCCCGTTGCTCATGATGATCTCAAGCATTAATTCTGGTTGGGTTGGGTGCCCAATGCATAGGAGTCCGCTATTCGATAGTTTCGCCGGTGGTTGGCATATCTCTTTGCAGTTGCCACAACATCGCATAACGGCATTTTGCGCGAACCAAGCGATTGCTTGCGATTCGATAACTCCTCACATGAGTTTCAGTTGCACCATCGAGTTAAAACTCTATCCGTTTCATTCGCCTCGCTTGCACATGGCTAGCTGTTGTGGTCTATTTGGTCTCTTGTATGTGCCGTAAAGTTGTCATTTAACATTTCTTCAAATCTAACCAGCAGCTTGATACGCCACCTGGTTGATTATTCAACCATACCCTGGCTGGTCCTTCCAACATCTGTGGGACATACCGCATCGCCATCTTAGGTTGCCACTGCTATCTTCACGGCGGTGGCATAATCAATCAACCGCCTCTTGTGGCTTGGTACTTCCATTGTACGTTTTGTGCCTCTTGCTAACGAAAATTCGCACCGGTGGTTCGCCCATGATCCGTGGTCCAAAACATGTCGGACCTGGTGGACCTTGCTCTTCCAACAACTCGGACCGGTATAGCCGATCCAACTTTACTCTTGCATCATTTGTCGGCAAATCAGACAGTGATTCTATCACAGATCCCATAGTGATTGTTTCCACCCTGGTCATGCGATTCCACCTCGGAATATCCATCATTATACCTTTCATTCATCCGATTGTGGCGAGCTGGCCTCACTTCTCTTTCCGCCGAGGCTCATGTCTTGGTTGCGGGTTGGGCGACACTTCTCCTTACTTCGCCGGGTTTGGTTTTCATGATTATCTCTTGCGGGTTCTCTCGCCGAGATCCCCATTGCCTCGCCCCCGCCCTTTTCCATACGGCCGTGGTTTCTCTCCCACTTACCTCGGCTTGCATTGCCTCTGCTCTCATTTGCCTTTTCCGGCTATTGCCGGGTCATATGGAACAATTTGCTTGTTCCTCTTCCCGAGGTTATCGCTTTCTTTTCTAGCGTTGTTTCCGGTGAAGATGTCGCCGCAGATAAAGTGTGCTGCCCCCGAATGAACCATCCGTGAAGCCCCGGTCTTGCCGGTTAGCTCGAGTATTTCATTTTGCTGGTTCGCGATGCGCACAGCTCATTCACTCTTTCTTGTTGTTTCGCCGAGCTTCCCTTAACCCTCTAATTCCAATGTCGCGCATTTGCCGCTCGTTTTTTCGGGTACTGCATCGGCAAACCCAAATCACCTGATTCTCCGTGAGCTTTATGCTCTTGTTAATGTCATTCATGAGGTTCTTCCTCTTAATCTTAGTTCGCCCACCCGGTGCGATATCGTTTATTAGCTTTTGCATATTCTCTCGTGGTCCTGTTCAAGATTTCAGGTGATACTTTTGGCCTCTACCAAAGCACCTTTTGCCCGGTTTCTTCTAACTCTGCTGAGCATTTGCGGATCAAGTATCGGCGCCAGGTGTGGTTAAGTTTTCTATAGTCTCAAGAATGTTCTCGGTCTTCCAGAGGTGGCCCTCACTCTTGGTGCCTTTGGGGTGGTGTCATGCAGCTCGGCCGGGTTTGTCACTGGCGGAATTACCTCAGTGGTTTGCAGCAGGTTCTGCTGTGCCGCGGGTTCTCTGCTTGACCCGGCTACTGCTGCTCCCGCTTGAGCTCCTGCTGCGACCATCACCTCGACGCTGCCTGCAAGATGCTCTCCTGATGGACGGCTCGCCGCGCTTCGAGGTGGCTCTCCTGCAACAACAACCTGGTGAGGATAAATGCCGGTGATGTCGACGCCGACGTAGACCCTGTGCTCGCCCAGGCCGATGAAGATCCCGTTGCGCGGGGGAGTTTTCCCCCTGAAGCTTCCTGCATTGTCTCTGACATAGTCGCAGAGACCAAATCTCTGGACCAAGCCAGAAACAACGCGCTCGCCGGTGTTGATGAAGTTTCCCGTCCGGATCACAACTCCAGCTAGCACCGCTGCTGGCCCCACGGTGGGCGCCAACTGTCGTGGTGGTGACACGTTAGATGCCATGGGTAGGCTAAAGTATGGGGCCAATGGATGCCACTGGATCCGGGGAGGAAGATGCAACTGCTCTATACTCAAGCTGCCAAAGTGATGATCTTTATTTCTCTTGATGGGTTACAAATGCTCCTTGAGCTGTATACAGGGGGACAAGATGAATCTCCCCAGCCTAACGGTGCTCAATGAGTCGATCCCTCCCTCAGGGTCCAAGTCTCCCCTTATAAAGGAGTGCCTTGGGTGCCCTTAGGGCTGACGAAGCATATTCAGGAATATGCTTGTCCCAAAATAGTAGTTCGCGGCCTCCTTTCCCCGCCCTTCTAATGACGGCAAGGCTCCAGTGGCCCCTCCTGCGTGCCTCGGCTCCAAGACTGCCACCTCCGTGACCTCCTTCGCCCCCTGACGCCAGTGCATCCTTGTCTCTTGTACTTGGCTCTGCTCGATTCCTTCTAGCTGCAGCTATAGTTTGACCTTGGGCTTCTCCTTCTCCGCAAGCTTCAGATCACTCGGCCTTACCTTGTGTTACTCGGCTCTTAACCTGCATCAAGATCACTTGGGTAACCCGCCAATTCTCAAAGCCTCGGCCGGTAACTACTTGATACATATACGGGCTTCTTGCCTCGCTCATCGGCCGACATATCCGTGATTCGCCGACTTGGACCGTAACTCGGAAACTAGACGGGGATAGTACCTCTGTCTTTCCCCGTCTCTGACCTGCCTGAGGTTATCTGCAATGCCCTAAATCTTGAAGTTACATGTTTAGACTCGTTCATGCAACGCCCGTCCATCCATCCCTATGCCTACCGCACTCGAATCCCAATTTCCATCTTATCACATTATTAAGCATGTTTCACTGTTGCTGTTGCTACTACAAATTGTTGCTACTTATAAACTTCTGTGAGTAAGAACTATTTCTAGGTGCAGCTGAATTGACAACTCAGTTGTTAAGTCTTGCAAGTATTCTTTGGCTCCCCTTGTGTCGAATCAATAAATTGGGTAATACTACCCGCGAAGACTGTTGCGATCCCCTACACTTGTGGGTCATCATCCTACAGGGGGTGTGGCCACCCTGACCCACATCTAGCTTTACCCTCTTGCCTATATCTTCTCCTCGAAACCCTAAAACCAGGGGGGCAACCATAGAAATATTCCGCCGCCTCTGCGGGGCGGTAAACACCGAGAGAGAAAGAGCTCTCCGGCAGACAGATTTCTGCTAGGGAAATTCCTTCCCAGAGTGATCGTCGTCATCAACACCGTCATCAAGCTAGACTTCATCGGGATCATCATCATCATCCACACCATCATCTCCACCAGCACCATCATCACCACTCTATCTCGCTGTAACAATTGTGTTGAATCTTGCATAGTTCTTAGGGTAAACTTTCCCGGTGTTGGTTACTATTGTAGTTGATGCTTGTGAGTGGAACCATTGAATTATTGTTTATGTTCAAATTGTTATCCATCATCATACCATCTCTAATCTTGATCCATATGATGTCTCGTAAGTAGTTCGTTTAGTTCTTGAGGACATTGGAGAAGTCATGATGTTAGTAGTGGAATTGTGTTGAGATATTATTCAATGATTTGATATTTAAGCTGTTGTGCTATTCTTCTAGTGGTGTCATGTGAACGTCGACTACATTATACTTCACCATTTATGGGCCTAGGGGAATGCATTGTGTATTTGGCTACTAATTGTGGGGTTGTGGGAGTGACAGAAACCTGAACCCCCGTTAGGAAACCATTGCACAAGGGAGTGTAGGATCTCAGATTTTAAGGATGTGGTTAGGTTTATATCTTAATTGATTTCTTGTAGTTTCGGATGCTTGCAAGGGATTTAATTACAAGTATGTATTAGTCCAAGTAAGGTCGGTACATTAGCACAGGTTCACCCACACAACACTTACCCAACCAAAGAATACTACTCAGCTATATGAAGCGAAAGTACTTGACAGTATTCCCATGTGTCCTCGAGAACGTTTGGTCCTCATAAGTATTATCACCGGCTTGTCCTTTGCTAAGAAAGGATTGGGCCATTTGCTGCAATTATTTGTTGTCTTTCTTTACTTGCACTTTATTTCTTTGCTTATCAGAAAATCCCTAAAAATCTGTTTGCTAGTATTTATAGAGAACTCTTGAGCCAGTTTCACTAGTCGGCACCTTCTGCTCCTCGTTGGGATCGACACTCCTATTTATCCAAAGTACTACGATACACCCCCTATAGTTGTGGGTCATCAAGACTATTTTCTGGCGCCGTTGCTGGGGAGTGAAGCACTATTGAAGAGTGGAATTGGTAAATGAAACTTCTACTATGAGTATTGCTTTTATTTTTTGTTTGTTACTTTGTTTCCAATATGGATAACCCACTTGGTTTTATATTTGGGAAAACTACTACCACTTATAGGGTAGTAGATCAACCACCGCCTATTGAGATATATCCTTTTAAGATACCTACAATTATTGTTGATCGTGTTATGGATAATTATTATTTTAGGGATGGAACTGTCCATCCTGATGATCACTTGCTTTTTATCCATGAATTATTCGGATTGTTTAAGTGTGCAGGTATCACAACTGAACAGGTGAAGAAGAAGTTACTATCTATATCATTGAAAGGAAGATCTGAAGAATGGTATAAGCTACTGAAGAATGGACAATCCATGGAATGGGAGGAAATAGTACCTCTCTTTTATTCTAAATTCTATCCTCCTAGTGAGATTCATAAGGATAGTAATCAAATATATAAATTTTTACCTCGTGATGGAGAGAGTACAACTCAAGCTTGGGGATATTGAAGTTATTAATGCTTAAATGTCCTATTCATGAACTCCCTAACAATATTATTATAAATGACTTATATGCAAGGCTTTCTCTTCATGATAAAGATTTATTAGATGCTTCTTGTGCTGGATTATTCACACGTATGAAGGAAAAAGCTAAATGGAATCTCCTAGACCTCGTATTCAAGAGAACACTGAAGCATGGGAGAATGACAAAGGAAGAAAGTCAGGTATAAATTACGATTATGAATGCATTAAATCTTTTATGGGAACTGATGACTTTCATGATATTAGTACTGAGTATGGTCTTGATTCTCAAAGTATAGCCAATTGTTTTAAAGCTTTTGCCTCTTATATTGAAATTCCTAAAAAGAAGTGGAACAAGTACCATGCACCTTATAAAGATGTTGTTAATCATGTTCGGTTAGAATTACTGAAGTTTGTACTATTGATCGTAGTTTGCCTGAACCTTATGTTGAGAAAACTCCATTTCCAGCTAAGGTAAAGAAAGATTCTATGTTAGTTAGTGCGATTAACAAAAGTACGAAGAGATCTGTAGAGCATGATAAACAAATGAATATTGAACCCGTGGTAGCCATTGTGAAAGACCTTGTCACTAAAAATATAGAGGATGAGCATATTGTCTTCTGTGAAGATGGTTCTAATATTGTCTCTCATCCTAGTAAGGCTATAAAAGCTAGTGTCCCTGTGCTTTCTGTTAAAATTTGTGATCATTGCTATTATGGTTTGTGCGATATTGGTGCTAGTTCTAGTGTTATTCCTTATGATCTTTACAGGGAAATTATGCATGAAATTATCCCATGTGAACTTGAGGACATTGATGTGGTTATTTACCTTGCTAATAAGGAAACCATTTTTCCTATTGGTATTGTAAGATATGTGGAGGTTCTTTGTGGTAAGATGAAGCTAGTAAAACTTATCCTATCATTTTTGGTAGACCTTTTCTGAACACTTGTGGAGATATTATAGATTGTAAAAGGGAGAAATTTTTAACTAAGTTTGATGGAGATTCTTATGAGTTTAAATTTTGCAAATTTGCTAAAGCTCCTTATGAAAATAATTTGCCTAATGAGGATTTCAGGGCGGAACAACTTGCTTCTATTGATCCAGTCCATGACCTTAGACCTCCTTTTGATGATTGTAAGTATGCCCACTCTGATAAAGTTGTTTCTTATGAAATTTATATTGTGAACTTTATTCAAAGTGATACTGAAAGCTATTATGAGAAAGGGAAACATGGTTTTATGCATCTCAATAATATAAAGTTTCCATGTTTTATGTTGAAAGATTTGAAGTTGCATTTGTTTTATCTTCCTATGCTGGTGTCCTTTTGTTTCAATAATTTGTTTTCTCATGAGACTCCCTTGCATAGGAAGTGGGTTAGACTCAAATGTGTTGGATATTTGCTTCTGGATGCTCTTTTTCACTTCAAATCCATATCTCCTATGTGAGCATCTTTGAAATGGTCAAGCCTAACTTAAAGGCATTAAAGAAAAGTACTTCTTGGGAGATAACCCAATAGTTTTGTTGAGTCTTGGAAGTTATTATCTCAGTAATAACCGCTCCTTATCCTTTTTTTGGTTTTTGAGTCAAGATCAACCACTTTCGTGAAGTAGAGGAGTTGTGAAAAGTTGCTGCCCTGGGAAAGATTTTTGTGCTACATTGTAAAAATTCGTGAAGGAGCTCAGTACCTCGGATGGAGATGTAATTTTCTGTTCTTGTGCCCCAAGTTGTTATCCAACTTTCATTAGTTTTGCACTTTTTGATTTGAGCAACATAAGATTTTCGAAAAAAATCAATCTTTATCCGCTGGTCTGTTTTAACAGATTTCTGCCTTCATTTGCATTTGCATTTTATAGTGACTTCCTTTTACATTCTTTTTGGGCTTTTGAAAGGACTTGCTTCGGTAGCTTTTTGTTTTGTTGGTTTTTAGTTGAAATTTGAACCTAAAGTTTTATTGTTTTTGCACACACTAATATTGTCATTGAAGTTTGTGTGAGGCTTTGTATGAAAGGAATTTTCAGGTGCTGGAGATAAAAATCTGCAGAGTCCATCTACGAATAGGTAAAGGTATTAAAAAATAAAGGTTCGTGAAAAATATTTTTCTTTATATTTTTTGCTGTTTTTGTTACATATGGAAGGTTACGAGACGAAACAGAGGAGGAAGCGGAGCTCAGGTGAGCCACACCCACCAGTGGCGCGGGCCCCAGCTAGCCGCGCCGCTAGGGGTGTGAGCCCCCTGGACTCCGTCTTCGCCTCGTTTTTGCACAGTACCTTCCTTATGTAGTAAAATTTCGTAATATATAACCCCCTAGATCCCCGAGGTTCGTATATCGTGTTCTCGTCGTGTTTTCGTTTCGATCTGTTTCTGTCAAGAAATACTCTCAAGTTTAGAGGCACCATGGTCTCCGCCAACGACAAGGTCAAGAAGCCCGTGGAAGATGATCCTCAAAACCCCAAGGAGGAGAGATCTTGGTTGGGGATGAAGAGAACGTGAAGGAGGACGAGCACCCAGACACCCGCGCTACCGTTGGAAGCATTGGAGTAGTGGTAAACCCTATCAAGCTTAGGAGGACAGCACAGATGTCTACGGGAGGGAAACCTCCATGCCATTGCCTCGCTCTGCGGTCACTTCCTCCACGTACCAAGAATCCCTTCCATACTCTTATACATGAGCAACAATTCCAGAAGGTGCCCAAAGGGAATTTGCCCTCTGTTTGGGATTTGCCTCGTTCTAATCATGCAGGGAAGGAACACTCTAAGAAGGAACAGTGGGGAAAGAATAACAAGGACTGAGATTCTCAGGCCGACATGATCATGAACTGCATTGAGCATAATTTGGAGTTGATTCGTAATCTAACCTTTGAGATAGTGGTCATGAGGAAGCTGGTCAAAAACTCATCAAGGGAACACCACCACCACCGACGTAGTAATTCGTCATCAGGTTTGGCATCCCCTTAGCTTGTTCCAAGCTTGGGGGAGTGCCGCGGTATCACATCATTATCTTTTATATTTTAACCTTTTTAGTAGACTCATATCTTGTTTAGAGAAGTTATCATATAGGATGGTTTGCATTGTGGAAGTATGTCTCCTTTAGTTGGTTATCTATGTATCCCTTGGTGTGAGTTCCTTTATTGGAATATTAATGAGAAGTCTCATCTTTTACCTTTTGCACTTCTTATTTTAGTTTGCAATCTATATTATATGATTGATCTTGTCGATCAGTATTGGTATCACTTTGGGAGCATCAAGTAGATCTAAATTGGTTTTGGCAAACCGAGCTCTGGTCAGTAGCAACACTTTTTGAGGTTTGAAAGGAAAAGAGAAAAGCACTTACAGGTATTTTGTATCATTTATTTTCTTTCTTGATTGGCTCATAAGCTTAGTATTCTTTATTTAAGATCTTTTGTTGTCACATCCCAAAATTTCCAAATTTGGAAATGTGAAAAATAAATAAACAAAATAAATAATTGTTGAAATTTTAGGGTGAAAAGAAACTTTTTGATTCCAAATGGAAACATCAAAACCCATTTTGATCAAATAGAATCCTAAAGGGATTTAAAAAGATAAACAAATAATAAATAAAGTTAAAAAAGTTCGAATCACCATTTTTGAATCTTTAAATAAAAAGATATGGATTTTATAAGTAAAGTAAGAAATAAATAAATAAATAAATAAATAAGGACTATTTTAAAAAGCCAAATTAAATCTTGGCCAAATAATTGAAATAAAATATTTTGTTTAATAAAAAGAGTAAAGGATTATTTAAATAAAATCATAAGGATTTATTAATATCCATTTTTATTTAAGTAAAGACATTTCCCAAATTTAAATGAACATTAAAACATATTAAAGTATTTTAAATTATAATTCAAAGTGAATTATATTTAAATAAAACCTACTGAAAAGGTTTGGTAAAATTTAGAATTCAAATAGAGTTTTTAAAACATATTTAAATCCTATTTGAAATAAAGACAAATGTCTATTTTTAAAATTAATAATAGACCCTAAAAGAATAAAAGAATTATTCTAAAATGGACTTTGGAATATGTTAATAAACAATATTAAAATATATTCAAAGTTTGACAAAGGTTTGAATTCAAATGGGGTTGGAATTATTTGAATAAAAATCAAAACAAAAATTCAAAATAGAAAAAGAAAAACATTCTGTATAAAAAAAATGAAACGAACCCAACCCACTAACAGGCCCAGTCCAGCTCAGCAGCGCAGCCCATCTTTCCTCCCCGCGAACCATTTTTCCTCACACGAGTGCGCACCCGCAAAGTCGCTGAGCTGCGGACCCTACTCTCTCTCTCTCGTAGACAACCAGGACCCACCTGCCTGTTCATCGTTTCCACCCTGCGACCAGCTTCCCCCATTCATCGCTGCCGTTCCCAGACGTTAACTCCGGCGATGAATTCTTGTAAATGACAGCGTTAAACTCTCCAGTAACCACAGGTACATAAACGCCCGCGTCTCCTCTCTCCTATCCCCCAGACGCCACTTCCCCTCTGCCCCTAGGCTACCTGAATTTCGCGCTGCACTCCACTGTCTCCGACGAGATCCTTCGTCGATTTCGGCGAGGATAGTCAACCCCTCGACCCCTGCTTCACACAAGCTTGACCAGGAGCTTCGTGCGCATTTGCCAGCACCTTCACCTTGCCCGCGCGCGTTCCCTAGGCTCGACAACAACCACACCCGAACACGCCGCCACCTCTGATCCAACTCCGGCGACGCCCCGGGATCCTCTAACCTTTCCCTCCTTCTCCAGTTGATACGAGTATGATCCCCAACACCGTACGCACCTAACCCCACTCTCTGTTTGCCTTAGCGCGCCCTCAAACCTCGTCTCCGACGATGACCAGACGAACCCGACGCCGCCGCTAGCTCCGGTGAGCAATCCCTCTGGAACCCGTGCGCCCCTTGGCCGACAAGACCGCGTTGAGCATCAGCAACGTGCTGCGAACTCGGTGAGACCCCACTCTCTCTTTCTCGCATCCTGCATCACCGGCAACTTCTCGATGAGTCGGCGTCACGGCCGTCAGAGGCGCCAGTTTTGGTCAGACTCCTATACACTGTTAGATCATGATCGCGTGGCTACGATAGAATCTTAGACGAAGGGGTATCCGTCGATCTGAGCCGTGCGATACTCTTTAGATCCAACGCCCCATGTTGCACGATCCACGCGAACCGGTACTGTCCAATAAGAACGTGACACGTAGCCAGACTCTGGTTTTAAAATAGAAATTTGATCTATTAGTGATTAGATTTTGTAAAATTCATAACTTTTAATCTACACGTCCAAATTTTATATCAATGGAATCAGAAGAACAAGTACTTTCCAACCATGCACTTTGTTTAATGAATTGCTTCTGTAAACTTAGTTGTTTTTTCAGAAACTTGTGTAGGCATAATTTGAATAAAAAAATTATTCTAGAAATATTTTTATGGTAAAATCTTTGGAAAATGGATTGTTTTTAACTTACTGAACATAGAAACCAACTTATGGATTTAAAAGTGTATTTTGTGAAGACAAAGAATAAATCTTTGAATTAGAACATTTCTAGTCAAATAAAAATATTGTTTATGTGTTAAAAATACTTTTGAGAAAAATCTTTGGAAAATGATTTGAATTATACTCTTTGACCCTAAACACCAAGTTTTGGGACTTTAAAACATATTTTATGAACCTTAGTAAATAATTACTTGTTAAAAACATTTCTAGCAAATAAAAAATATGGTTTGATTTAAAAATGGAATTTAGGTGGAACCTTTTTTCGAATGAGTTAATATTAAACCATTTAACCATAAACACTAACATTTGTGTTTAAAGAATATATTTGGCTAAACCTACAAATTATTACTTTGATATAACTCATTTTAGCAAAACAAAATGATTTAAATGGCCATTTTCACCAACTTGAATTTAAATGGTTTAACCACTTTTGTAAATGACCAATGGGAGCTTTAAATGTTTAGAGCCTACTAGAAACCACTTTTCCAAATAAAACCATCTTTTGCATGCTTGCATGCATTGCCTTGTTTTTGTTATTTTATGTGGTGAATTGTTTGAATGCTAGTTGAATATATGTTTGCTTGATTGAATTGTAGTGAAATTAGAAGAGTGTGATATTTGCAAGATCAAGGAGTGAACCAATATTCTCTACTAAAAAGGAAAGTGACACTATCATCCATGTCCTACTATTTTCATTACACTTAGTGGATTTTTGTAGCATGCATGATAGGACTACTATATTTCTATGCTATTTTATATCCTATTAGGATATCCTTATATCTTCCTTAGTAAAACATTGTAGTTGTAGTATGCTTAGCCCTGCTATATATTTGGGATGGAATACATGATATGATTACATATATAGTGTTGGAAAATATATGTTTTAAATAATAAAACAAGTACTCAATGAACCACCTGGGTGAAAGAGGATACTCCATTTTGGACAAGGTGTCAACAAAGGGAACCATGTTTATATGGCTACCTTTTTGTATGTGCGCTAGAAGAAAACCACCCAGGGACTTAGAGATTGAACAAGTTTCTCGTACAATGGCTTCCGTGTACAACCACATGCTAAATGGGCTCTAGCTTAGTCAACTACATAGTGGAAGACCCTTGCATTGGCATCTTCAGGTTAAATAGAATTGTGTATAGGAAGTATATCCTTACATTGGTGCCTAGAAGACAAGCTAGCATTGTGTATTGGGAGGACTTCTATGGAAAGACTTTGTCACATTCTCGATCTGCCGGTACTCCATTAGGTGATTACTTATCCAGCGGCCACTAGTGGCATCAAAGACGAGATTGTGTCATGTGGGTAAAGTGTACAACTTCTGCAGAAGATCAAATTCTAAGTACTTAGCCGTGTCCCCGGTTACGGACAAATCTGAGCAACTAAGGCCTGAAGCTATGGAAGATCTCGACATTCCAATTTCTCAAAGTAAAACTTGGGGTGACAACAAGGGAATTCAAGCACTTGGAGTTTTCCAAGGAGTTCAGAAAGATTTTCAAAAGATCAAAACTATTTTGAAAAGATAGGATAAATATATTGCTTTCTGCAAATAATCTTAAACCCTACTTAGCCAAATATGCATGTAATGATAAGATCCACTTATTTCTAGATAGTAGTGAAACTTGCCAATACAATTCAAATGTATTCACCCTTGTGGCTGCAAATTATTATATGTTTTGTTGTTAGTGAAGTGTGTTGAATAGGATTACAAGTCTACAACCAACATGATTGCTGTGGCACTTTGAATGAAAGGACTCCATGCTATAGTTATTGCATTGTAATGAGATAGCCAAATGAGCTATGTAGATGTAATGAATTGTTTATTCACAGTTTATAAGTTGTATTATGACCTTTGTTTCTTGATATTACATCTTAACTGTGGATGCTAGCTATTGATCCAGGGACTAGTATTGTAAACACAGGGATCTCTACCTTACTAAAGGTTGGGAACCTTACATTTGTGTATACAAGTGATAATAAGGTAGACATCTTGTATGTTGGGATCCCTGTGTTTACAATGCTAGTCCCTGGATCAATAGCTAGCATCCACAGTTAAGATGTAATATCAAGAAAAAAAGGTCATATTACAACTTTATAACCAGGAATAAAATAATTCATTACATCTTACATAGCTCATTTGGCTATCTCATTACATTGCAGCAGAAATAACTATAGCATGGAGTCCTTCATCTTAAAAGTGCCACAGGCAATCATGTTGGTTGTAGACTTGTAATCCTAATCAACACACTTCACTAACATCAAACAAACCTGCAACATAATAAGTTACAGCCACAAGGGTAAATACGTTTGAATTGTATTGGCAAGTGATACTATGGTAGTATAGTGGATTCTATCATCTAGATGCATTTGGCTAAGTGGAGCTTAGGCTTGCTTTGCTCAAAATAGATTTTCCTTATCATTTGAAAACACTAAGTTTTTGCTTGTCAAAAACTTTCCCAAGGAACCACCAATAGAAATTGGTGAACCTTGACCCTTGTTCAACCACAAGTTTTAACTTAGAAAATTGGGATGCGGAGATTCTTGATAGCTTCCATGTATTGATGCTCAAATTGTCCTTTGCCAGGGACATGGCTAATTACTTAGATTCTTCCATCTGCAGAGGTTGTGCACTTTCCCCACAAGACTTGGTTTCACCAAGACAAGATCTTTCAGAAGCCTTCCCTTAGAACAGAATGGACGCGTTCCAACCTATCATACCCCTACCACCAAATGTCCATTTGGCTAAGTTATTGCAACCTATATGATCCAGGCAGAGCCCATAATGCCAAGTGGCTGCAATTGAAGCTTCTCAACATTTGACATCTCAAATCTCTTTGTTCCTGGGTGGCCATCCATGTGGCATCCCGCAAAACCACTACTAGAAAATCGCGTTGAATTTGTGCATTGCATCGTCATCATCATGCATTGTTTGCCAAAAACTATTTTCGCAACACCCGTTTGTTTTCTAAAACGCCCCCTTTGGATTCAAACATCAAATCCGGGTCGCCGGAATATTTTGTTTTGTTGCTATCGGGTTGCAAACGGCCCAATTAAATTAAATAAAAATTATATTATTTTTAGTGGGGGCAGCCGAACGGGCCAGATCGACCCGAACGACCACCCCCAGGTTAAAAATCGGTCCATCCCTTTAAATCCTACAGCTACCTACACCTAATCTACCCTCCCTCTCTCTTTCCCCACTGACAACAGGGCCCCACCCTGGCCCCACTCTCCACTCAACTTTCCTCCCTCACAGCCACCTCCCTCCCTGCCCTGTGGGACCCGCCCCCTCACAAGACGCTGCCAAAGACGCCCGCCACGCCCAAGACGCCACGCCACGCTGGCCCACGCCACCGCCGCCCACCAACCGCCCCACCCCCACGCGGTCCCACCGCCCAGCTCCAACCCACCACACCCCGCCAGCCCCCCCACCGATCCCACCTTCCCACTGGCTCCCCAGGACCCACCCGCAGCCCACCTCCTTCCTTCCTCCCTTCCCCAACGCGGCACCGCCCGACCACCGCCTCCTCCTCGCTGTGCCACCTCCTCCTCCCTGGCGCCTCACCAGCGCCGCCTCCCTCCTTCCTTCCTCCAGCGACCACGCGGCCTCGCCACCTCGCAAGCGCCGCCGCCCGCCCGAGGCCGAGCCGCCCGCCGCCGGCCACCACCTCCACCGCGCTCCCGCCACCCCGCAGCGCCGCCACGCGCCGCCCAAGGCCTCAAGGCCGCCCGCCGCCACCACCTCCACCAAGGCCCCGCCACCCGCGCGCCGCCGCCGCCGCCGCCCGCAGCCGAGCCGCCCGCCTGCAAGCTCCCAGCGCTCGCCCAGGAGCTCATGCCGCTGCTGGCCGGCCAGGCCCTTTCGCCAACCGCCTCCGCGCTTCCTCCACCCGACGCGACCGCCGCTTCCCCTGGCGCCCGTCTTCCGAGCAGCGTCCCGCTGGCCGGGCGAAGCCGCCAAGATTCGCTCGCGACCACCGCTTAGCCGCCGCTTCTTCCCCGCCGCCCGCAGCATTGGCCGTCCTCGCCGTCCTGCGTGCCCTCGATCGAGACCGCCCGAGCCGGGCGCCGTCGCCCATCGCCAAGCTCACTCCATGTGCCTCCGGAACCGTACCTCCATGTTGGTACCGGCGATGTGTGCAGTGCGGTGTGTTGATGGATGAAGCTGGTTTTGGTCGTCCCCCAGAAACACACCACCGACCCTGTTCACGAGTGCAACGAACCCTTTTGTTGCCAAGATCTTCCCTCGGACGCCAGCACCCAACCGGAAGAACGCCAAGACCGCCAAAAAGGATGTCAAGTTCTACTTCAGAACGACAAGACCGGCCGATCCTGTGGACCTCAAGATCTCCGTCACGGACACGACATGGACTTCCCTCGGACGCCAAGTTCTCCAAACGGTCCGCGAACCACGAGAACCGTGCGACAAGTACTCCTTCCCCGGACGCTGAGAACGTCACCCCGGACACCGAGACCCCGGATGCGCCAAGACCTACCCCGGAGCCCGAGAACAATCCGAACCACGAACCTGGACCTGACCCGAACCGAAACCCCAAGATCGTCGAGTCCCTCAATGTGTGACCCTTATCCGAGAACCCTATTTTATAAATGCCATAATTATAAATTGTTGCATATTAAATCATTCATCTCGCATGCATATCTGTGGTTTGGGGGCCTTATGCCGATTCACCTAATAATTAAATATGGGGCCCATGTGCGGGCAAATCTAGCCTTATATTGGCCTCATTTAACTTGTGTAGCGAACCAATACTACCATCTTGCCTTGTTAAAACAACATTTAAATTGCGGGGTAGCTAAACAACGTGAACCATCTAATTAATTGTCGGGACCCCGGTTCCACTTAACATGACCTAATTGCATCGCACCTTTGCCATGTCATCCATCATACATGCATCATGCCGATCTTCTGCCCTTTTATTAAATACTGCATCCGGTGTTTATTCTAGTGATTTGCTTCTTCGCGGATAAGGCCGTTGAGTTGATGTGAGCTTCGCCCCGATCTTCGATTGAACCTTCGACAATGTTTTCAGGCGAGCATCTCCCCCTTTCTACCTATCTTACTTTTATAGTCTTTATTCCCTCCTGTTGATCTATTGCTATCTGTGTTGCGATGCTCTAGTTTTCGCACCCTTTGATATCCCCTGCAGCCGTATATTGCCTTGGACACACCCTATTACCTGTTGTTTGGTAGATAGTTGGACTTGCGCGTAGCTTGCTCAAGTGTTGATGTGTGTCGTCATATGCCACGATTGCGATGTATTGCCGCATGTTGATGTTGGAGATGATTCTAGTTTTACTTATCGTCACTTTAAATTCCGTTTAACAACTAAAATTGAATAAGCGAGGCATCGGTGGGTGATAGAAAATATTTGGTTTTCGAACCACTTGTGTCCCGTAAGACCCAGTACTTGATACATTCCTTGATTTATCGCGCTATCCACATCCGGGAGGTATGGGACCCCCAGAGCGAGCTTGATTCATTCTTATTTCTTGGGGCCACAAACTAGTTTGAGGTTTTATTTACTATCTGCACTTATGCCATGCTACTTTTCTGTATTTAAATTGTGCGACAGATAGCACACTGTACTGTTTAGGATCGGGACACGATTCCGCGGTGTCGACAAACCCAGCCACACTTTCGGGTTCCCAGTCGTTCACAGCCGTATTACCCAAACCTTGAGCCCGTCTGAGTCACCGGCTTGCGGGATCTACTTAAGGTGGCCCACGAAATATTTCTGAATCCTGTGATTATTCGTGAAAGCCTCGGGTTTTGATTTGTTTTTCCGAGGTTGATCGGCGTGTGTTGCTATTGGTGCACCGACCGGGTAAAACTTTCGAAAGCCGTGTCCGCGGATATGGACGACTTGGAGCATGATCTCGATCATAGACAAGCATAACTAAAGTTTATTGTTATAAATTTGACTTATAATGACTAGTAATCAGCTTCACTATAACGGAATGGCTAATAATACTGCCCACAATTGCTTGTTTGGATTGTCGCTTGCGACCATTGTACCTGACTAGTAAGTATGGCAACTACAACGGAATTGGCTGAATAAAAGTACCAACAACTGCTGGGTTTTTGGGTTATCTCATGATAAATGTATCTGACTAGTAAGTGTTGCCACTATAACGGAATGGTTCATTAAAAGTACCCACTGCTTATTTTATCAGGACGATTATCTAAACCTGACTAGTAAAGTGCCACAACTATAACTGTATAAGTAAAACTGCCAACGGTGTGAGTTCCTCGGTTGACTTCCTCGTTTGGTCTCGAGGGGGAAATATCAGGATGGGTTTGTTTGGTGTTAGTTTCAGGTTGGATCCGGATAGGTCTTTCTCACCCCTCTCTGATAACCGCCAGTTGTATCGAGTCTCTATAGGTTGTTCGATGCATCTTGTCACGCCGCTTGATCCACCATACCTATGTGGCGAGACCGCGAATTCTAGCCTCGCCGTGTCTTGGCCTCGATCGACGCTCCTTCTTTTTCCTTTGCCCTTTGCCGGCACCCCTTTTTGTTTAAGCAGGTTTGAGATCGACGTCGTTAGCAGGGTTACCCTTCCGGCTTGGCCTGGGCAGGGTTATGGACGCCATTGGTTATTCTTCAGGGCTCTTAGCCCCATTTGCATCTTGTCCGTAGCGGGACGCTATATCGTTCAAGGTGATTTGGATCTTTCTATATTATATCTGTATTCTTGACTCTTTGAGTCGCTGTTATATATCTCTGTTCTGTGGGTCCCATCGAGGACTGTTGTGTAATGTTTGTACGTCGTTTTCCGCCCTCTCTAAAGTGCCTGGTGGGCACCTTTGAATCGTTTCTATGCGGGTTCGGCGAATTTTGCTGAAACTTGCATAGGTCCGATTCGAGGTGTTGAGTGGTATCGAGCTCGCAGATTGCGATACCCCACAAGTCCTGCCTGTAGGATAACCTAGCTAACGGCCGAAGTAGAGTGTCAAAACTATTTTGCAAAATCGGTTGGATAGTTCTGATTAGGTCTGATTTTACTCCTTACCCCTCTGCTATTCTCCTCTCACCTCGACGTGTTTTGAATCCGCTCTCTTCTCTTTCTTCGAGTCCAGGAATTCTCGTGGTTGGGTTTCCGTCGTACCTTCAGGGTTTCGCTTCCTTCTTTGATAACGGTGTTCTGCCATCTGGTCTTTAGGCTATCTGAGTGATCCGTCTGCTGTGGTATCCATTCCTTGTTCTTTGTTTGTGCCTTCCGGAGTTTTCCGACGCGACGACAGCACCTACGCCAGATCCGATGCAGAGTCTGCATCACTCCTTTGTTCCGAACCTCGCTTGTCGAGATCTTCAGTCTAAGTCCGAGAGTTGGCTGCATAATCCGCCTATTCGTGTGCAGAGTAATGGTTTGGGTGCGATGGGTGATCACCATCCGACTACTCTTATCATTCGCTCTTGTACATCGAATCGGATCCAAAGTTACACCATCCATCCGGAAGTTAGAGGTGGCTTTATTTGTTGAGACCTCTACCTTCGACCTTTTTTTCCGAGTGTTCTCGGCGATCACGGACAACGACCTCTTGTTAGTGGTGTCGAGGATCTACAAGCGAGAACGCAGATCGCCGACCTTCCTTTCGGTACCATGAGGCGGATCTCGAGGGCGAGATCCCTTGTTAGTGGTGTCGAATGTGGCATCCCGAAAACCACTACTAGAAAATCGCGTTGAATTTGTGCATTGCATCGTCATCATCATGCATTGTTTGCCAAAACTATTTTCAACACACCGTTTGTTTTCTAAACGCCTTTGATTCAAACATCAAATCCGTCGGAATATTTTGTTTTTGCTATCGGTTGCAAACGCCCAATTAAATTAAATAAAAATTATATTATTTTTAGTGGGGCAGCCGAACGGGCAGATCGACCCGACGACCACCCCTGTGTTAAAATCGGTCCATCCCTTTAAATCCTACCTACACCTAATCTACCCTCCTCTCTTTCCCCAGCGACAACAGGCCCCACCGGCCCTCTCCACTCAACTTTCCTCCTCCGCCCACCTCCCTCCTGCCTGTGGGACCCGCCCCAAGCGCCTTGCCAAGACGCCCGGCCACTGCCGCCACCCACGGGCCCCACGCGCCAGCCGCCTGCTCCACCAACCGCCCACCCCCACGGTCCCACCGCCTGTGCTCCAACCCACCCACACCCCAGCGCCCCCACCGGATCCCACCTTCCCGGTGGCTCCCCTGGACCCACCCATGAGCCCACCTCTCCTTCCTCCTCCCTTCCCCAGCAGCCGCCCGACCACCGCCTCCCCTCCTCCTCGCCGTGCTCCACCCTCCTCCTCCCTGGCGCCTCCCCTCACCAGCGCTGCGCCGCCTCTCCCTCCTCCCTTCCTTCCTCCAGCGACCACCGCGCGCTCCCGCCACCCCGCGCGCCGCCGCCGCCGCCGCCCGAGAGGCCGCCCGGCCGCTCCACCACCACCTCCACCGCGCTCGCGCCTTGGCGCCGTTCGCCGCCGCCTCGCCCGAGGCCGAGCCGCCGCCGCTCGCCACCACCTCCACCGCTCCCGCCACCGCAGCGCTGCTCGCCCGCCCTGCATGGCCAGCGCCGCCGCCAGCAAGCTCCGTGCGCCAGTGGCCATGAGGCTGCCCGGCCTCTTCGCTAACCGCCCTTCCGCGCCTCCTCCGCGCCCACTCCTGACAGCGGCCGCCGCCTTCCTGGCGCCGCCGTCTTCGAGCAGCGTCTCGCCACGGGCGAAGCTCCGGCCAGATGCATGACCACCTCGCCGGCCGCCGCCAGCTCCCGCCTCTGCTCCGGCGAGTTCGGCGAGCCGCCGTCCCCTCGCCGTCGGTCTGCGTGCCCTCGACCGAGACCGCCCGAGCGGCCGTCGCCGCCATCGCCAAGCTCACTCCATGTCGCCTCGGGAACCGTACCTCCATGTTGGTACCGCGATGTGTGTGCGTGTGTGTTGATGGATGAAGCTGGTTTTGGTCCCCCGTAAACACACCACCGACTGTTCACGAGTGCAACGAACCCTTTGTTGCCAAGATCTTCCTCGGACAAGACTCCAACCGGAAGAACGCCAAGACCGCCAAAAAGGATGTCAAGTTCTACTTCAGAACGACAAGACCGGCCGATCCTGTGGACCTCAAGATCTCCGTCACGGACACGACATGGACTTCCCTCGGACGCCAAGTTCTCCAAACGGTCCGCGAACCACGAGAACCGTGCGACAAGTACTCCTTCCCCGGACGCTGAGAACGTCACCCCGGACACCGAGACCCCGGATGCGCCAAGACCTACCCCGGAGCCCGAGAACAATCCGTCGAACCCTGAACCCTGGACCCTGACCCCGAACCCCGAAACCCCAAGATCGTCGAGTCCCCTCAATGTGTGACCCTTATCCGAGAACCCTATTTTATAAATGCCATAATTATAAATTGTTGCATATTAAATCATTCATCTCGCATGCATATCTGTGGTTTGGGGGCCTTATGCCGATTCACCTAATAATTAAATATGGGGCCCATGTGCGGGCAAATCTAGCCTTATATTGGCCTCATTTAACTTGTGTAGCGAACCAATACTACCATCTTGCCTTGTTAAAACAACATTTAAATTGCGGGGTAGCTAAACAACGTGAACCATCTAATTAATTGTCGGGACCCCGGTTCCACTTAACATGACCTAATTGCATCGCACCTTTGCCATGTCATCCATCATACATGCATCATGCCGATCTTACGCGTTTTATTAAATCGCATCCGTGTTTATTCTAGTGATTTGCTTCTTCGCGGATAAGGCCGTTGAGTTGATGTGAGCTTCCGATCTTGATTGAACCGACAATGTTTTCAAAGAGCATCTCCCCTTTCTACCTATCTTACTTTTATAGTCTTTATTCCTCCTGTTGATCTATTGCTATACGTGTTGCGATGCTCTAGTTTCACCCTTTGATATCCCTATGCATAGTATATTGCCTTGGACACACCCTATTACCTGTTGTTTGGTAGATAGTTGGACTTAGCGTCGTAGTTGCTTGCTCAAGTGATGTGTGTCGTCATACCCGATTCTTGATGTATTGCCGCATGTTGATGTTGGAGATGATTCTAGTTTTACTTATCGTCACTTTAAATTCCGTTTAACAACTAAAATTGAATAAGCGAGGCATCGGTGGGTGATAGAAAATATTTGGTTTCGAACGCCCACTTGTGTCCCGTAAGACCCAGTACTTGATACTGTCCTTGATTTATCGCGCTATCCACATCCGGGAGGTATATGGGACCCCCCTGAGCCAGAGCTTGATTCATTCTTATTTCTTGGGGCCACAAACTAGTTTGAGGTTTTATTTACTATCCTGTACTTATGCCATGCTACTTTTCTGTATTTAAATTGTGCGACAGATAGCACACTGTACTGTTTAGGATCGGGACACGATTCCGCGGTGTCGACAAGCCCAGCCACACTTTCGGGTTCCCAGTCGTTCACAGCCGTATTACCCAAACCTTGAGCCCGTCTCGGAGTCGGTGGCCGTTCGCGGGATCTACTTAGTGGCCCCTGAAATATTTCTGAATCTGTGATTGTTCACCGTGAAAGCCTCGTTGGGTTTTGATTTGGTTTTTCCGAGGTTGATCGGCGTGTGTTGCTATTGGTGCACCGCCGGGTAAAACTTTCTCAAATCCGTGTCCGGATATGGACGACTTGGAGCACCTGATATCTCGATCATAGACAAGCATAACTAAAGTTTATTGTTATAAATTTGACTTATAATGACTAGTAATCAGCTTCACTATAACGGAATGGCTAATAATCTGCCGACAATTGCTTGTTTGGATTGTCGACCATACCATTGTACGACTAGTATAGCAACTTCAACGGAATTGGCTGAATAAAAGTACCAACAAGCTCTTTGGGTTTTGGGTTATCTCATGATAAATGTATCTGACTAGTAAGTGTTGCCACTATAACGGAATGGTTCATTAAAAGTACCCACTGGTTATTTTATCAGGACGATTATCTAAACCTGACTAGTAAAGTGCCACAACTATAACTGTATAAGTAAAACTGCCAACGGTGTGAGTTCCTCGGTTGACTTCCTCGTTTGGTCTCGAGGGGGAAATATCAGGATGGGTTTGTTTGGTGTTAGTTTCAGGTTGGATCCGGATAGGTCTTTCTCACCCCTCTCTGATAACCGCCAGTTGTATCGAGTCTCTATAGGTTGTTCAGTGCATGCTGTCGCTGCCGCTTCAGTCCACCATACCTATGTAGGCGAGGACCGCCGAATTCTAGCCTCGCCGTGTACTGGCCTCGATCGACGCTCCTTCTTTTCCTTTGCCCTTTGTCGGCACCCCTTTTGTTTAAGCGGGTTTGAGATCAACGCCGTTAGCAGGGTTACCCTTCGGCGCTTGGCACGGGCAGGGTTATGGGCGCCATTGGTTATTCTTCGAGGCTCTTAGCCCCATTTGCATCTTGTCCGTGGACGCTATATCGTTTCAAGGTGATTTGGATCTAGTATATTATATCTGTATTCTTGACTCTTTGAGTGTTTGTTATATATATATCTGCCTGGGTCCCATCGAGGACTGTTGTGTAATGTTATTACTTCGTTTTCCACCCGCACGAAAGTGCCTGGTGGGCACCTTTGAATCGTTTCTATGCGGGTTTGGCGAATTTTGCTCAAACTTGCATAGGTCCGATTCTGAGGGTGTTACAATCCACAAGTGAGATGCACAAGGTAAACCATAGAAATGGGCCTTGTGTAACCACTCAACACAAACCATTCCTTCCATTCCACCTAGGTGATTCATTCACTTAGTTGTTTTATTAAACAAAACACAAGTCCTTGACTTAGGAATATTCCATAGCATGAATATAATCCACCCTTGTTTTCTACTAGCTAAGCTAAGCATGATAGTAGTAGGAATCTTAAGCTGAGGAAATTTCTACTAAGGTTTCATCTACTAGGATTTTCCATGGCATAGTTTACACTTAGCAAAAATTCCATGCAAGTCCTACTTTAGAAATATCACTAATGCATAGTGAAAATAATGGGACAAAAATATGAAGCATCACTTCCTTTTTGGTAGATAATATAAGTTCACTCCTTGATCTTGCAATATTCACACTCTTCAAATTCCACTACAATTCAATCAAGCAAGCAATATTTCAATCTACCATTCAAGCAACATCACATAAAATAATAGAAACAAAGTAATGCATGCAAGCATGCTAAAGATTGTTTTATTTGGAAAAGTGGTTTCTAATAGGTTATAAACATTCTAAAACACCTATTAGTCATTTTATATAAGTGGCAAAATCATTTGTAAAAGATTTTTACTTATAAATCATTTTTAAACCAAATCAATATTTTATGTGGTTGAAAATGCCTTTAGCAAAGTAATAATCTTTATAGGGTTCACCAAATATATTTTTAAATCATAAAACTTGGTGTTTGGGGTCAGAGAGTTTAAATCAAAACATTTCCCAAGGTTTTCTCCAAAAAGTATTTTTAACATATGAACAACATTTTTATTTGACTAGAAATGGTTTAAATCAAATATTTATTCTTTTGCTTCTCCAAATATATTTTTGAAACCACAAATTGATTTCTATGGTCAGTAGGTTCAAAACAAACCATTTGCCAAAGATTTTATCCCCAAAATAATTTTAGAATGAATTTTATATTCAAAATATGCCTACACAAGTTTCTGCAAAAACAACCATTTTAACACAAGCAATTTACTAAACAAAGTGCATGGTTGGATAGGGTTTGTCTTGCTGATTCCATTGATATAAAATTTACAAAATTTGGACATGTGGATCAAAATTTATGCAATTCACAAATTTGAACATCTAATAGAACATAATTTCTGTTTTAAAACAAACCCTGGACACGCGGCGCTTTCCTACTGGCGCGTACCGTTTCATGCGGATCAGAAGATACATGCCATTGGATTAAATTAGATAGAGAGGCACAGAATCGAACTTACCTCTTTGTTTAATGAATCTTTCGTAGCCGCCAGATCTAGATCCTACGGTTCCTATCGTCTTAACCAAAACTTGGCGGCGCTCGACGGTGGCTGGCGGCGGCGATGTTCGGGCGGCAGCGCTCTGGCTATTCCAGGAAGCTAGGGGGAGGGAGTGTATGATCACCGTGTTTGCCGGGACGTGCTGGAGCTCAACGTGCTCGTGGTTGGCGAAGGGGCGCACAGAGATGATGGCGATTCCTCGCCGGAGTTGTCGTCTGCGTCTGGCACTTGCTGTCGACGTCGAAGGGGAGCCTACAGGTCCTGCGCGAGTGAATGGCGAGCACCTGGATGTTCACAAGGCACAAGCGAACAAGTTGGCATGAAACTCTGGTCGAGGAGCGCACGGGTTCAAGCGATGAGGCTCACCGGAGTTGTTTGTAGACGGCGGTGCTGTTGGTTGACGTTGTTGTCGGTGTTGTGGGTCAAGCACGGGAAAGTTGAGGCCACTGAGAGATGCATCTGGATGAGGGGAGAAGGCTCGAGTGGTTGAGGGGGCAAGGTGGTGACTGGTGTTACCGGAATTGTCGCCGGAGTATCTTCGGGCAGAGGAGGTTCGAGCGTGCAATTGCAGCAGCCTGGTGGCGTTCATGGCGTGGGGTCTGAGGGAAAATGAGGAGGAGGGCGAGGCTATTAAGAAAGTAAGGTCCCGGGCGGAAATTATGCGGCCATTAACGCGAATTGACGCGAGGTATTAACAGCAGAAACGACAATAGGGAGAGGGGAACGGGTCATGGAGGCGATGGTGAGTTGGCAGGTGGGTCCCTTTTGTCAGTGGGTTGAGGGGTACGCGGGCTGGTGTGAAAAGAATAACAGAGAGGGATGAAAATGTCGGGTGGGCTGGTTGCGGGGCCTAGGGCTTGTTGGGCAGACTAGGCTGGCTGGTCTTCATTTTTTTTATCCAGATTCATTTTTCTTTTTCCATTTCTTTTATTCTGTTTTGATTTTGTTTAATCATTTCAAACAACAATTTGATTTTAAACTTCAACAAGTCTTTGTGTGTGTTCAAATTCTGTTTATTAACATATTCTGAGGTCAATTTAGAATAATAATTTTATTCTTTTTAGGGTCTTTTAATTATTTAAAATAGGCCCTAGCATTTATTCAAATAAGATTTAATAATGTTTTCAAACTCCATTTGAATTCTAAATCTTTTCAAATCTTTTCAGTAGGTTTTATTTATTTAGTAGGTTGTCAAATAATTCACTTTGAATTATTTGGAATATTTTTAATATGATTTATTAATCATTTTAAATTGAGTATTTGTCTTTATTCCAATGAAATTAAATATAGTTTTAATTCCAAAAAAAATTATTTGGAAGATTTCTTTGATTCCATTTAAGTCAATTAAATAAATTTTATTCCACTTGGGTAAATTCCTAATACTATTTTCCCATGATTTAATTAATCATTCTATTTAGGGGTTTGTCTTTATTCAAATGGAATGGAATTTGGTTAATGCCATTTTATTTTATTTGGAAAATTCCTTATCCTTTTATTTTATCTGGATTTGGATTATATTCATTCCATTTGCTTATGGTCTTGGCTAAGATTTTAATTTGGTCATTAAATATTCCTCATTTAATATTTCTTTCTTTATCTTATAAAATTCATATCTTTTTATTTATGGAACCAAACTTGGTGATTTCAATTTCTAAAATATTATTTGATATTTATTTATCCTTTTAAATATCTTTAGGATTATTTTCTCACCATTTGGTATGGATTTAGATAGGTGCTTTATTAGCTTTGAAATTCAATTCCCTTATCTTATTAAATTCATAAGATTTTATTTATGGTTCCAAATTGAATGAAATCAATCCCTATGGTTTTATAATATTTCTATTTGTCATTCTTGATCATTTATAAATGTTTGTTGACAAAATTTTATATGGATCAAAACCATGGTCTTAGAGATAACTTGGAAATGATTTACTCCATTAGAGTTTTGGGTTTTGGTTTAACTTTTCCAAGTGTTTAAATTTCAAGATACATTCATTGAGGAATGTATTTCACTTGATTTGGATTTTGTTGGATTCAAACTTTAATCAAGGTTTGTTCAAGATGGGATTTTAAGTTTCCATTTAGACACAAAAGTTTCTTTTCACCCTAATTTTCAACAATTATTTATTTTGTTTATTTATTTTTCACATTACAAGATTTGGAAAATCTTGGGATGTGACGGTGTTACTTATGTCACTTTCATCTATTTTTGCATGTTGGATGATTCTTGGAGGATGGACTGCTGGAGTCGGGATTATGATGGAAAAAACGGTGTTTTGATGCAATTTCGTGAAGATCATAAAAATACCAGAAAAACTATGGAAAATCATATTTTACCAGAAGACGAGGGATGCAAGAAGGGGAGGCAGAGTTGGGCCACATGGGGCCCACACCCCCCTAGGCATGGGCCGCCCCTGGCCGCTCCTACAGGGGGTGTGGCCACCCTGACCCACCTCTAGCTCTGCCCTCTCGCCTACATATTCTCCTCGAAACCCTAAAACTAGGAGGACCACAGAAAGATTCCGTCGCCTCTACGCGGCAGAAAACACTGAGAGAGAAAGAGCTCTCAGGCAGACAGATTTTTTCCGGAGAAATTCCTTCATGGAGAGGGGAGATCGTCTCCATCAACATCGTCATCAAGATATACTTCATTGGGAGCATCATCATCATCTACACCATCATCTCCACCAGCACCATCATCACCACTCCATCCCGCTGTAACAATTGTGTTGAATCTTGCATAGTTCTTAGGGGAAACTTTCCTGGTGTTGATTACTATTGTATTTGATGCTTGTGAGTGGAATCATTGAATTATTGTTTATGTTTAGATTGTTATCCATCATCATACCATCTCTGATCTTGATCCATATGATGTCTCATGAGTAGTTCGTTTAGTTCTTGAGGACATACGTGCTCACAATGAGAACTTGCACAACATTTGCTGTCCAGCCAGCCCGTGGTAGCGGGGCCTCTAGGGAACTACTGGCAATTAAGGTGCTCCTTTTAATAGAGCATCGGAGCAAAGCATTAACACTCCATGAACACATGTGATCCTCACACCACAGCCATCCCCTTCGGTTGTCCCAGTAATTGTCACTTTGGGGCCTTTGGATCTGAACAATGATATGTGCACACAACTTGCAGATAAGATCACAAACAATACTATCATAATGATTCAATAATAAGTTTAGATCTGAGATCATGGCACTCGGGCCCTAGTGACAAGCATTAAGCACAACAAGTTGCAACAAAGTCAAATAGCACTAATAGAGATACTAGGCACTATGCCCTAACAATCTTATTCGATTGCATGATAGAACTCATCCAATCCCTACCATCCCCAAGCCTACAATAGGGGATTACTCACTAATGGATGAGCGAAACATCGGTGGTTGATGGAGATGCGTTGGTGATGACTATGGCGATGATCCTATCCAAATCCTCCGTCCCGGCAGGGTGCCAGAACATAGTTTCTGGATCCGAATCTTGGTTTCTGGTGGCGGCGGCGGAGCAGAACTCTCTCTGGAAAACTATCGACCCCCCTGAGTTTTTAGGTCGAAGGGCAACTTATAGGCGCAGAGGGAGGCCGAGGGGCTACCTGGGGTGGCCAAACCCTGCCAGCGCGACTGGGTGGTCCCGCCTGGGTGGGTCTAGGCCCCCAGGCCCCCTCTCTGTCTCCCCTTCTGGCTCCGTGGATCTTCTGGTGAGAAATAGTTTTTGGCATATTTTCCGGGATTTTTCCTGATAGTTGATTTTCTGCACAAAAACAAGACATCAAAGTAACTGTGCTGAAAACAACGTCAGTCCGTGTTTGTTGTATCCAAATCACACAAGTTTAGAGGAAAAACAATAGAAAAGTGTTCGAGAAAGTAGATACGTTTTGGACGTATCACTTGTACTTTGCTAAGAAAGGATTAGGCCACCTGCTGCAATTATTTGATATCTTTATTTACTTGCACTTTATTTCTTTGCTTATTAGAAAACCCCTAAAAATCCGTTTGCTAGTATTTACAGAGAACTCTTGAGCCAGTTTCACTAGTCAGCACCTTCTGCTCCTCGTTGGGATCGACACTCCTATTTATTAAAAGTACTACGATACACCCCCTATACTTGTGGGTCATCAATTACAAATCTCATGACCTCATAAAGATCATGTATAGAGAGAGAGAGATGAACACATAGCTACCAGTAGAGCCCTTAGCCTCGAGGAAGAACTACTCCCTCCTTATCATGGGAATCAGCAATGGTGATGGAGTTGGTGGTGGAGATCGACGGAGATGGCTCCGGGGGCACTTCCCCATCCCGCCAGGGTGCCGAAATAGAGAGTTTTGTCCCCCGAATATCCCCTTTAGTGGCGGTGTTGTGGAACTTTTCATGGATTTCCGCCCGCGTTCAGGTTTACGTCTCGGGGAGACGTATAAGTAGGCGAAAGGGCAAGGTCAGTGGAGCCTCGAGGGGCCCACACCTAGGGCTGGCGCGACCAGGGGGACCCGTGCCACCCTAGGGTGTGGCCACCTCCTGGCCCCCCTTCGTCCGTCCTTCTGGCTCCGTGTTTGCTCCAGTAAAATATTGACTTTGGATTTTGTCTCGTCCAATTCCGAGAATATTTATTTTCTAGCTTTTCTAGAACCAAAAACAGCAGAAACCAGGCAACTGGCACTGTGGCATCTTGTCAATAGGTTAGTCCTAGAAAATGTATCAAAATACCTCAAAGTGTAGACAAAATATAACAAAGTTGATACTAAACAAGCATGGAACATCAAAAATTGTAGATACGTTTACGACGTATCAAGCATCCCCAAGCTTAACTCCTGCTCGTCCTCGAGTAGGTAAGTGATAAAAAGAATAATTTTTGAGGTGACATGCACCATCACAATCATGATTAAACCATTTGCAAGTATTGAAAGCTGGGATCAAAGTACTCTAAACATGAGCATGAAAGATGAAGTTCTAACAATTAGACAAAGAAACTATGTTGCAACATATGAAAGGATACAAACAAAGATCATGAGTAACAATGCATTGAAAGACGTTTGTTTGTTTCACATATAGAAAACATTGCATAGTGGCATTCAGCTTGTCCCTCATGGAGTAGCAAAACATAAATGCATAGGATACCTTCAAAATTCATAAGGGTGACTAGATACAAATAGTTCAAGAACAAGCAATATCAACATTATGAATCAATCAATAAGTTTTGGGACAATGCACATAGAACTAAGAATGACAACTATTGTCGTGGGAATGACCACGGCAGATGCTGCAATCGGCAGCGAGTAGTAGAATAGGGGGCAAGGGCGGCCAGCCATCTGCGGTGCGAGATGAGGGCGGAGACACAAGGATTTACCCAGGTTTGCCCCGGGAGGGTAAAGACCTACTCCTGCTAGATTGTATTATGGTGGAAGTACAATGGGGCGAGCTCGGCGGCTAGGCAGCGAGTCGCTTGGGTGGATGATGGAACGTATCCTCTACACGCCCTCTAGGGAGGTTTATATAGACTCACCCCCTAGGGTTTCTGAGATCTCAACCGAATCAGTTAAGGTTTCAACAATCGTTTAACCTAATCCATTTGGGCCTATCTACGCACGGCCTTGACTTCCATCGCTTGAGTCCACACGGTCTGATCGAGCCGCATCGCGCAGCCCACTCCGGTGCACGCCGTCGAATCGTCCTGCTGGGCATACCCCGGTAGGCATATCCCCATCAGTAGTCCCCGAGGCCGTCGTTGATTGGTCGCAAGCGGTCGGTAGTCGATACGGCTCCACTGCGACGCCTTGAAGAGAATCGGCGGACTGAATAAAGGAAAAACCAGTTATTCTAGTCGCATTAACGGCGACCAATTTAGTCGCAGCTTGGCGAACGGGTTGGCGAATTAGCAAGTAACGCGGAACGACGAGTCGAGTGGATGAAGTTGGACCGTCAAGTGGGGTCAAACTAGCCGTTGGGGTAATCCAACGGTAACTTTCTGGCGTAATCACCGCGGAGTAACGGCTTCCTAAATTGGCGGGTAACAACCGCTATATAAGGGGAATGACGGGCGAGCGGGGAAACTCTCCTTCATCTTTCCTCCGACCTCGGCCATCTCCGTTTCCACTCCACATCGCGATCCAACCGATCCAGAGAGTCCCGACCTCCGCAAATCTTCCAACCAATGGCCCCCTCCACCAAACAATGGGGCCGATCCAAATGCACGAGGGCGCTATTGGCGTCGTTCGAAGAGGCCAGGATCTGGCGGCGGCGGTGACTCGGACCAGCGAAGGAGAATCGTTGCTTCCCAGCCACGGAGCGGGGCTGGGGTTTCCACTTCTATTCTTCCGTGTTCGCACCTTCTACGGGATCCAGCCGTCGGACCTGGGCCCGCATAGCATCGAGCAGCTCGCCATTTTCGTGGAGTTCTACGAGTGCTATTTGGGCTGCAGGCCCTACTTCCTCCTGTGGCAAGATCTATTCCATGGGAGGATTAGCCGCGAAGAATCAGGCGACCCGATGCTGGCAGCGGGTGGCCTGACGTTTCAACTGAAGTCGAAGGCGTCCTTCTTCGATCTGATGCTGCCGGCCAAGGCGGCAAGCGAGTGGAAGAAATCCTGGTTTTACATCACCGAGGCAACTCCAGATGGCGAGGTGGCGCTTCCAAGGTACTCCGCCAACCGGCCTGAACCGCGTCGGCTCCAGGACGGCAAGCTCCCGCTGAACCAGCGGATGGTTGTCGACGAAATGTTGCAAACCATCCGCGGCCTGAAGAAGAAGGGCCTCCAAACCATCAATCTTTATAACTGCTGGCTCGAGCGGCGGCTCGTGCCTTTGGCCCGCCGCGACCATTATATGTACGAGTACGCGGGTAGGGACGACCCGACAAAATCCTGCCTCGTCGAGTGGAAGCTCGAGGACTATATCCTGGCTCTGAAGAAGATCACCCAGGCGGCGTACCTGGACGTGAAGGCCGGGGTCGCCCCCTATAATGCAAGGCGCCTAGCTCCGATGGTAAGTCGCCATTTTTGTCGCCATTCGCAGTCGCAGATGATGTTGTCGCGGTTATGCTGACGTTGTTTCATCTTTATTGTAGCTGTTCCAAGTGGTGGAAGGGTGGCTCCCACCCGCAGATGACGAAAACTTGAGCTCGTCCGTTCGGGACGGGAGCGAGTCGCCACTCGCCAAAGGCGACGCCGGGAGCAACGCGGGTGATGACTACAATGATGACAAAGACGAGCTCGTGGAGGACGCCGCCCCGATGGTTCGGAAAACTCACGGACAGCATCATCACGAGCTCGAGGCGAGTAAGAGCCTCGAACGGCACGACGACGATGACGATGAGCTCCCAAGCACACCCCGCGTCGTGAGGCTACGCCGTCGAAGAAGAAGAAGAAGAAGAAGAAGAAGAAGAAGAAGAAGAAGAAGAAGAAGAAGAAGAAGAAGAAGAAGAAGAAGAAGAAGAAGGAAGTGAAGGCTCCACCAAGGAGGAAGACAAAGCCGGCGAAGCAGGCGTCTCCGCCTCGCCCTGCGACTAGTTCTGACGCCAGCAGCTCGGCTAAGGGTGAAGCGGCGCACCCGATGGCAACACCGGAAGCCGCTGCCCTCCTTGATGAGGTACCTCTGGCCTCGCTTCCACCCCCGTTCGCCCCGGTCTCTGGGTTGGGGGCTATTCCAACCGCAGCGCCTTCGCCTCCCAGGAGAGCTCCCACAGACGTCGTCACGGAGGCTCCTGCCGCAGCCTCGTCTTCGAAGAGGCCCTCCGTGTCTTGGGCACACGACGTGCTCGAGATGGGCCTCAGTCGGAAGCTGGGTCCCGAGCTGGAGAAACCGGCCAGTATCCGCACGGGACTATGGTTCATACCGGTCGCCAAGTAAGTTTTGTTCGTCTGCTTGCCTTCCGTTGTACTCGGACAATTTTGCTCATATCGTTGTTTCACAGGATTGGAGTTAAGAAGATCGGCCACCCTTCCGTGGCCAAGGTGCCGCCAGTCGTCGCCGAGGAGGACCCTCACGGAAGAGGAAAGCTGATGAAATCGCTGCCCCCGCAGACAGTGCTAAGAGGGTGAAGGACGATGATGTCGTCACGGTCTCTGACGATACAACGGTTGCTCCGAGTGATCCTTCGACTGCGACGGAGGTGTCCTTGAAGACCAAGGAGGCTGTTTCCTCTGGAATGGCGAGTAGGCTCCTAGTGGTCTTGGAGCATCCATGACCTTCTCCCGCTTTATGGCCAAAGCGGCTGCAGTGGTAATGCGCCATCGAGCCGCGCACAGGGTCGCCAAGCGGAAGTCGAGCAGCGTCGCGGACACACCGCTCTTCTCTCATGTGGGCACGCTCTGACTCCACGGCATCTTGGCGCAGCCATCCGGTATGTCCGGTCCCGAGGATCGGGCCGAATTCGTGGTCGATTCTTTAGTGTTTGTTTTTATTTGTAGCACCGGTCCCGAGTGCCTAGTCGCTGAATTTCAGCGGGTGGGCGCTTAGGTTTTTTTTGATCTCTAGTCCCCGAGTGCCTATTCGCTGAATTTCAGCGGGTGGGCACTTAGGATTTTTTGATCTCTAGTCCCCGAGTGCCTAGTCGCTGAATTTCAGCGGGTGGGCACTTAGGTTTCTATTGTTGTTGACTGTTTGATTTGTGCGCAGGGCTTGCAGCGTGAATCATCCGATCGGCTTGCTGCGAAGTGTCACGTGGTTGAAGGAACTTGTTGCCGTCCAAGAAACGAACAAGGGACTCCAAGCAATCGCTGCCAAGGCAGAGGAGGCCCGCTAGGGCCTTGTCCCGGCGGGTGAGCTGACGGCGGCTCAGTCTGCGTTGAGTACGTCTGAGAAGCGGATCGCTGATCTGGAGCGCGAGCTCAAGGAAGCGAAGGCGGAGGCGAGCTCCACGGATGGGCGAGCAAAAGCTGCTGTTACGGCTGCCGCTGAAGAGCGAAAGGTCTCTGACGCCCTCGTTATTGGGCTGCAGAACGACTTCTCGCTTCAACGCTTAATCACGGGCCTCTGCCGTCCTTTAATTGGTGAACTTTATGCCTCTGCCTGTAGTAGCTGCATTATGTAATCGTTGTTATACTCACTGCCGCCCTCTGTCCATAGGTCGGATTATCGACAGCTCGGAGGAAGCACAGTCGTATAACGCGCGACAGTGTGTGACCACTCTGGTCGACTCGGCCACATTGTCCGTAGCTTGCATTCGGGCATATCTTCAGGAGATATCGCCCACGGAAGTCATTCCCAGCGACCTCGTCGAAGTATGGCGGTATCTGGAGAAGGCGTCGGCAGTCGTTGAGTTCATGACACGGTCGGCGTTTCGGCGTGGGGCGGCGAAGGCTCTCAGCCTTGGGCTTGCCCACTTCCCGGAGGACTTCGATCTCGACGACGTGACGAGTGTCTACCCCTCGTCGACGGGCTCGGTGGAGATCGCCGAGGTGCTGAAGCTGACGGACCCGGCCGCGGTGTACTCCGATCGTGTCTGGGCGATGGGCGACCTCCTCCCTATCGAGAGCGGCGCCCCCCAGCGATCTGAGCCGCCCGCCGGGACTTCAAGGTCGAGCAGCCCTTCCGTGCGGCGATGGCGGGTGAGTTGACGACGTGCCGTCGAACCCATACCGCCCTTCATTCGCAACCGCGGTGGCGGCGGTCGTCGAAACCTGCGAGTAGAAACTGCTTGTACAGGCGTTAGTAGCGATTAGTCATTGGACTCAACTTGTATGTTGGACCGTCGTTGTTCTGCTCTAATGAAATTTCGTGTTATTTTGCGAATTGGTTCGTGATTTTGATTGCTGATTGGACGAGTCCCCGAGCGCGTCCGCCCTTTTTATGGGGTTTACCTCGTTTGTTATGTGTTTGTGGTTTTGAATGTTTTGTCAGTTGTTTTGTTATTGAGTTCGACTCGCCCGAGCTCGGAGAGCCAGTCGCAGGGCGACTCCCGTGAGTGCTCTTTACTTGACCGTTTTCCCTTGCGCGAACGAGGTCGGGTGGTCGAGTCCCCGAGCGTGGTACTTGGTGGTTCGAGTCGCAGCTCCAGAGTGGGTGAGGACTGAGCGCGTTAGAGTAAGCGCGTCACTCCTGCCTGACCCGTAGGGTCAGTCGCATGGCAAGTCCTGGGAACACTCTCATACTTGGCGTTTTTCCCTAGTCGCTCGTGCTCGACTGGTCGTCAGTCCCCAAGCGTGGTACTTGGCCGTTCGAGTCGCTGTGCCGAGGATGCGGCGGACCTTGGTCGTTGTGAGGAACGAGGGCAGCTGTCTTGGCTCGTTGAGCCAGTCGAGCTAGAAGACTCCAATGGTGCTCCGGGTTGGGCGTTTTTCGTGGACGTTACGAGTCCTGGGGTAACCCAGTGCCCTCGGAACGCACTACTTGGTCGTGCCGATCGCTGTACCATAGGTTGACTTCTGCGATTAGCTTGACGCTGTTATTACGAGTGGGAGTGGCACAAGGCACGGAGAGTAGACGAAATTTGCGGTAACCGATCTATTTTATTTCATAGTAGGTGGAGAGTACATGTATGGAAGTCTAGGAGTAGAATTTCCGTAGTAGGTTTATATTCCATGGTCGCTTGACGTCGAGTTTCCCGTCTCCTCAGACGTCGATGAGGTAGTAGGCGTCGTTGCCGAGGACTCGCCCGATGTCGAATGGTCCCTCCCAAGGGGGGGACAGCTTGTGCATGCCCTTCTTGTCCTGGATGAGGCGTAGCACCAGGTCGCTTTCCTGGAACGCGCGAGTCCTTACTCGCCGGCTATGGTAGCGGTGGAGCCCTTGTTGGTAGATGGCAGTGCGGGAGCGGGCTATGTCGCGTGCCTCGTCGAGTTGGTCGACTCCATCCTGTCGTGCGAGTTCATTTGCAGCCTCTGTGTAGTGGAAAACCCTGGGCGAGTCGTGCTCTAGGTCGGTGGGCATGACTGCCTCGGCACCATACACCATGAAGAAGGGGGTGAACCATGTCGACCTGTTGACGGAGGTGCGGATGCCCCATATGACGGAGGGTAGCTCCTCGACCCAGCACCCGGCGGTGCGCTCGAGTGGTACTTGGAGCCGTGGCTTCAGGCCATGGAGGATGCTCTGGTTGGCCCGTTCCGCCTGGCCGTTGGACTCCGGGTGAGCGTCTGAGGCGAGGTCGAGTCGGACGTGATGTTCTTCGCAGAACTCGGCCATGGCTCCTTTGGCGAAGTTGGTGCCGTTGTCCGTGATGATGCTGTTTGGGAACCCGTAGCGATAGATGAGCCCGCGTAGGAACTTGGTGGCGGTCTTCCCGTCGCATTTCGGACAGCTTGGCCTCCACCCATTTGTGAATTTGTCATTTGTGACCAGGAGGTGGGTGAAGCAGGAGGGCCTTTTGAAAGGCCTACCATATCCATACCCCACGGCGAATGGCGGTGATGGGGATTGTCTTGGCGCGAGCTCGATGCGTGGGTCGGTTGGCATATACGGCACCCGGCACCGCTGGACAATGTCGACAGCGTCTGCGTGTGCGGTTGGCCAGTAGAAACCGTGTCGCATAGCCTTTGCGACCAGAGAGCGGGCTCCGGCGTGGTGGCCACAGTCGCCGGAGTGGATGTCGTGGAGGATTTTGTGTCATTCAGCGGGTTGGACGCAGCGTTGGAACACGCCGGTCACGCTGCGCTTGTGGAGCTCGCCGTCGATGATGACGAAAGATTTGCAGCGGCGTGCTATCATCCGGGCGTCTGTTTCGTCTGCTGGCAAGGTGCCTCCCTCCAGGTAGGCGATGTACGGCGTAGTCCAATCCTCCGGCTCGGCGATGAGTGCGACCAGGGCTGCCTCTGGTTGCAGCGGGACTCCGATGTCGATCTCCCTTGGGGGAGAGACGGAAGGCTTGGTGAGGGTGTCGAGGAAGACGTCGGCGGGTGGTGAGAGTCGAGCCGAGCCGATACGAGAGAGTGCGTCGGCCTCCTCGTTCTTCCGCCTGTCGATCCACTCGACGGAATAACCTGTGAAGTGTCCGCCCAGCTTGTCCACTGCTTGGCGGTATGCCGCCATGGTGGGGGAAACGGCGTCGCAGTGCCGTGACTTGCCAGCGGCGAGGTCGTCGTAGCGTGGCGGTTGACATTCATCTCCCTAGCGGCTCGCATGCCGTGGAGTAGTGCCTCGTACTCAGCCATGTTGTTGGTGCAGGGGGTGAAATCGAGGCAGAGGACGTAGCGTAGCTTGTCGCCCTTCGGAGAGGTTAGCACGATCCCTGCTCCTGCACCGTCCGCATTCTTGGAGCCATCGAAGTGTAAACTCCAGTAGTGGAGGTATGGAAGCTTTTCTGGCTATTGGGCCTCCTCCCAGTCGGCGATGAAGTCCGCGAGAGCCTGCGACATGATCCCTTTGCACGGCTCGTACTTGATGTTGTGGACGCCGATTTCGACGGCCCACTTGGCGACTCGCCCGGTCGCCTCACGGTTGCGGATGATGTCCTGCAATGGTGCTGAGGAGACGACCGTTATCGGGTGCTCCTGGAAGTAGTCGGCGATCGCGCTGCTCTGAACCGCGTATACCAGTTTACGGTATTGCGGGTATCGGCGCGACTTCGGTGAGGACATCGCTGATATAGTACACTGGTCGTTATCTTTGGCATTCCTTTCCTTCCTCTGGTCGCTCGGCGACCATGGCCAATGACGGCGCTCGGAAGCCGCGGCGTGAACCAGCATGGGTTCCTTGTCGGAGGCGGCGGTGGCGGTGCTTCAGTAGCACCTTCTTAGTCGCGAGGCGCGTCGTCCGCCTCCTTGTCCTGGAAGGTGGCATTCTTGCATCGAGCGGTATAGGGGCATCGCCCATGTCGGGGATGAAGCGGTGAGCCGCCTCGCCCGCTGCTTACGGGCGTTGCGCACCTTTTCGGGTTTGCCGAGTCGATCGATTAATGTCGATCTTGGTGGGATTCGCCTCGATCCCGCTTGGAAACGACGTATCGATGCTGCCCGCTGGTACGAAGGTGCATTTGCTGGGTTGAGCTTTATCTTATATTTCCGCGAGTTGGCGAATGTTTTCGCCGGTCGGCAGTAGGTCGCTACGGCGGCGGACTTCACTACCACGTCGTCGATGTAGCGTGGATATTGACGATTTGGCTCGCAAGGCACTCCTGCATGCACCGCTGGTAGGTCGCCCCGGCGTTCTTGAGGCCGAAGGTCATGGCAGTGTAGCAGAAGGCTCCGAATGGCGTGATGAACGCCGTCTTCTCTTCGTCCTCAACGGCCATTTTGATCTGGTTGTACCCAGAGTAGGCGTCGAGGAAGCATAGCGACTCCGAGCCTACGGTGGAATCTATTATTTGATCGATCCGCGGGAGGACGAACTGCTCCTTCGGGCAGGCGCTGTTTAAGTTTGTGTAATCGATACACATCCTCTAGGTCCCATTCTTCTTCTCGACCAGGACTGGGTTTGCCAGCCACTTGGAGTATTTGATTGGCTGGATGAAGCCTGCAGCGAGTAGACGCTGCACCTCCTCAGCGATTGCTCGGCGGCACTCTTCATTGAAGGGCCGCAGCGACTGCTTGACAGGTCACACTTTGGGGTCGGCGTTGAGTTTGTGCTTAGCGAGTTCCCTAGGGACACCAGGCATGTCAGAGGGCTTCCATGCGAAGATGTCCCTGTTCTCATGGAGGAACTCGATGACCGCGCCTTCCTATGTTGGGCTCATGCCCGTCCCGATTGTCACCGTCTGGCTGGAGTCGCTTGGGACCAGCTCGACGGTGCGGGTATGCGTCGTTGCCTCGAAGGCTGAGGTGTTGCCGCCCTCCGAGTTGGGATTCTTGAGTATAGTGGGGTCGTCTTTGTTGACCCCGCTCGCGTACTTAGAGATCTCATCGGCGTGGTTGGACTCTGTCGCAATGACGGCATCAGCGAGTTCGGCTCCTTTGGCCTCGCATTCGGCGGCCATGTCGGGGTCGCCGTGGATGGCGATGACGCCACGCGGTCCGGGGAGCTTCATCGCGTTATACGCGTAGTGGGGCGCCGCCATGAACTTGGCGAATGCCTGGCGCCCTAGGATGCAGTGGTAGGGGCTGTCGAAGGGCACCAGCTCGAAGACGATCCGCTCGGTGCGGAAGTTTGCTGGTGTGCCGAAGGTGACTGGCAGCGTGACGTTGCCGATCGGGTACGCCTTCCGACCGGGGACGATGCCGTGGAGCGTGGTGTAGGTCGTCTCGACCATCGACTGCGGGAGCCGCAGTCGCCTGAAGGTGTCCAGGTACAGGATGTTGATGGAGCTGCTGCCGTCCATCAATGTCTTGGGGAGCGATAGTCTCCCGCTTGGGCTTGAATACCAGGGCGACTCGGCCTGGGTACTCGATGCGTGGAGAGTGGTCCTGGCGGCTCCAAGTGATTGGTTGCTCCGACCAGTTGAGGAACTGGGGAACGTCCACCTGGGCCACCGCGTTGACGGCGACGTTGCGGGCGATGACCTTCTTCTCGTGCTTCGTGTTGAAGCCTGTGAAGGTGTGGAGCGAGCGAGCCACGCTGCCGAATTTTGCGCCGTTTGGCGGGTTGTTGTCGGGGTCTTCCCGCGCTCACTGTGCCTTATCGATCTCCTTGAGAGAGTGGCAGTCGGCGGTGGTGTGTGTGGCGGGCTTTCCTTCCCTGTTGTGAAATGCACAAGGTTGGTTAAGGAGGTCCGCGGGGTCGAACCTTGGTTTCGCCTTGTAGTTACCGCCATCGCGGCGTTGCCCCCATCGCGGCGGAAGATCTTGGGCTCGCGTTGCGCGTGCCCAGCGTTGGCGACGAAGTCGACTCGCCCGTCACTGCGGCGCTTGCCGATGAGGCGAGTGTTGCTGTAGCGTAGGTCGGATCGTCGTCCGTTGTTGTTGCCGCTCGTGCGGCATTGTCCTCCCGACTCGTCGTCGGTTTCTTGATTTGGGTCTTCCTCCGTGTATCTTTTGGCGATCTCAAGGAGGTCCGGTATGTTGTCGAGTGTGCGGTATGCTCGTTTGAGCTTGGCAACCAGGGGCTCGTAGCGGCACGAGGTCTTGAAGCAGTGGATTGCGGTGTCTGGGTGGATACTGACCGTGTTGTACCACAGTTCTTTCCATCGTTGGACCCAGCTGCTGGTCGACTCGCGAGGCGCCTGGACGCATCGTTCCAGGTCCTCGATGGTGGTGGCGCGGGTGTATGAACCCTCGAAGTTCCTGACGAAGGCGTCGCACACTCTTCCCAGGAGTCGATGTTGTCCGCGGGGAGAGTTTTGATCCACTGCCTGCACGCCCCCTCCATCATCAGGGGGAGGTAGCAGGCGGCGAGTAGATCGGTGTGGCTGGCAATCCCCATTGCCATGAGGTAAGTGTCTAGCCACACCTTTGAGGATCGTGCGTGGTCGTACTTCTCTATTTCCTTGGCGCTTTGAAGTTTGCGGGTATCTTCGCCTCGGATCATCGGTCCGAAGCACGGGCCCGAGTCGACTTAGCGACCCCTCGGCTCGCCGTCGCGGTTGGTTAAGGTATCTTTGTGGTCGTCGGGATGGCGTCGCGCCAGCTCGTTGTTGATGATGTGGGTGCGCGGGGTGACGGCCGTTGGCGGCGAAGTTGGTTGGTGGCGGGCGTTGAGGTGTTTGCCACCAAGGGGTGGCCGCTTGAGGCCGCTACGCTGCCGATGAACGCAGTACATCCGACCTTGTGGTCGGCCACGTTTGTTGCTCGACCGCCTTTGCAGCAAGGCCTTGACGTCTTGGATCAGAGGGCACCGTCACCGTGGCGTGATGTTGTCGGCTGCTTTCGCCACGAGGTTGTCCATTGGGGTGGAGAACAGTGGTAGGCCATTAGAGTATCGCTCCCGTGAGGAGACCACGATCCGCGGCTGGTCCCTGGGAGGTGCTCGGTTGGGTGGAGGTGGGGCGCCATTCACCGTCGACCCTGGTGGGGGCCGGACGCTTCCTCCTAGTGGCGCGTTCTCGCAGATCGCGCGCTCGGCCGCGCGGGCTGGGTCACTCAAGTCGTCGAAGTTCAGGGCGCGCCCCTGGATGGTGGGGTTCAGGCGCGACCTGATTCGTTGCTGGTGGTAGCGCGACAACTCCTGTGCCGTCACCTGCTTGAGGCGAAATTTTTCGCGCTCGGCTTGCTCCTTGCGGACTGCTTCCGCCAGCTTCAGGCGGAGTTCCTCGACCTCCGTTGTTGTTGCGTTGGGAGGGATCGGGTGGAGAATGGATCCTCCGTCGGGTCGGCTCCAGCCGCCATGTAGGTCGCGGCGTGGAGACCGGTCCCGTCGCGGAGATCGGCGGAGTTCTCCGACCCGGAGTCGTAGTCGAAGATCCCAAGGATGGAGGGATCCTCGAAGTCTCCGACGTTGGAGACCTGGGTGATGGAGCCCGCGGGCGACGCGGCGACGATGGATCCGGTGAGTGACGCCGGGGTCGCCGAGTCGGTGTCGTCGTTGAGGGCCGCTTCTTCCGCGGCCGCGGTGGTTTCAGCCACGTCGCTATGGGCTGAGTTGTACTCGGAGGCGAGGCGGTGGATCGTGCGGACCTGACTCTCGGAGAGCCGGTCGCGTGGCGGTGACTCGCGGATGCGAGCCGAGTCCTCCGAGACGATGACGTCGGTGAGGCCGGCGAAGAGGCGATCGTGCCCGGCGGGATCATGCTATGCGTGCGGGTCGCGCCCGGCGGGGCCCTTGGCAAGATTTGGAGCATCTCGCCGATCGCTATCATGCGGCGGTGGCGGCAAACTCGTTGATGGGCGAGAACACCGGCCAGGGCCAGGCCCCACGGTGGGCACCATCGTAGGAATGACCACGGCGAATCTGCAATCGGCGGTAGTAGAACATGGGGCAAGGCGGCCATCTGCGGTGCGAGATGAGGCGGAGACACAAGGATTTACCGAGTTCGTCCCGGAGAAAGACCTACTCTGCTAGATTGTATTATGGTGGAAGTACAATGGGCGAGCTCGGCTGGCGAGTCGCTTGGATGGATGATGGAACGTATCCTCTACATGCCCTCTAGGGAGGTTTATATAGACTCACCCCCCTAGGGTTTACAGATCTCAATCGAATCAGTTAAGGTTTCAGCAATCATTTAACCTAATCCGACTGGGCCTATCTACGCTTCTGGGCACTCAGCTTCCAGTCGCTTGAGTCCACCGGTCGTGATCGATCGCCCGTTACCGCAGCCCACTCGGCTGGTGCACAGGCGGTCGGAATCGTCCTGCTGGGCATACCCCAGTAGGCATATCCCCATCAACTATGCTCTCTTAATTGGTGCCTAAGGATAGAAGGTGGAGACTCAATATAAAAGTGGAAGAAATGCCCTTCAAAGGGAGCAGGGATTTCAAGTTTCATAAAGAGCTTCCAAAAATTATGGTACTTGTTATCTTTCAGCTCTCATTGCCCCTATCATAAGCATCTTGAAGTGATTAAGGTTAAAGTGAACAAACTATGGAGTATATGCTTGACAAAGTATAATTTGGCAATCTCATGTCCCTTGAGTACGAGGGCCGCTCCTCATGCTACTCAACTTTAGTTACCGGTAAGTTATTTTCATAGTAAATACATTTGTATCATAGAGAACCGCCAACGGGGTACCCCTTGAACATGACACATGAGCTATCCCATATCAAAATGACAAGGCAACAGACAATGAGCATCTCAGCAATCTTCTTATTTACCATGGGAATATGGTGCTTTTTTTCTCTCTTTCCTCTTTTTCTCTTTTTTTATTTTTTTCTGTATCTTGTCTCTCTTTTTTTATAAGAAGAATGCTTCATATATTGCTCACTATGGTTATGCTGCAAGTTTCCACCATGATTAGGCATGGCTTAGGCTAGCAGCCCATGCGTTTCTCTAACACATAAACATAACTCCATGGACTTACAAGCTCCCCTTTTATTTCACACCGACGACATCCATAAACAAAAGAGCATGATATCAATGGGGCACATATTTACAGGTGTTGAAAGCATTCCCCGCGACAACATGGTTCTGCTAATCTCAACGTATAAGTGCAAGCATATACAACATAGATGACACAATGGTTCAAGTTTATTAGGGGCAAGAAAAATAAAGTGTGCCATCAAGTTCGTGAGAGCTTTAATCACTAATTTTTCACATAACAAAGTGACTTTTTAATTAGAAGGTAGATAAAACAAGAATTTACTTGAAATGGTGTAACACACCATGCATAGGAATTTATAGTGGACACTTTGGAATAACATGGTTTCTTAGGAGTTGGATGCATGTGTAGAGCTTACTCAATACAAGTGGAGGCTAGCAAAAGACTGGGAGCAACCAACTAAGAGAGCAATAATGGCCATAATCATGCAAAGCAACAAAACATTATCAACTAAAGCATAAAGTGGTATCACAAGTCAAAAACTAAATGATCATAGAGGCGAAGGTGACCGGTTCATAGTCATAACATGGTGTGAGCATGTGCCAAGTCAACCCAAACAAAGCATCAAAGGAGAATACCACAATATTATGCTTTTGTATGCTAAAACAACGCATGATTCCTTCAAGGCACACTAAGCAATCTCAATTGTTTGGAACAAGTCATGCTACGGCAAAAATCACTAAGCATAAGGTCAAAACAACATCTAGCATGACATGATAAAGTCTAAGCCACAGTCAAAGCAAGCTCACTTTTGTACCACTATAAGCATGATATACTCTTTTCCAACACCAATCAACTTATTTGAAACAACACACAAAGATAATAATCAACAAAGATCAGTGAGATTGTCTCACAAATCCACAAAGAAGAACTAAAAAGTTCTAAGCTGAAATCACAAGAAAACTAAGGCTAAACACAGTGCTAGCAAAAGAGAACACTCATAAGACAATAAGAATGAAAACTAGAGTGTTCTAGGCAAAGAAAACCGAGTGTGTCTCTCTCCGAAAGAAGTGTACCGGGATCCAACCAAGTTATTGCAACAAACAAGCAAAATAAAACTAAAAACAAAAAAAGACACTCCAAGAACAACACAATAGTGCATGAAACAATAAAAATGAACTGTCTAGAAAGATACCTGAGATTTTTATTGATGAAGAAGGGGATGCCTTAGGAATCCCCAAGCTTTGACACTTGTACCTCTTGAATATTTCTTGGGGTGACACGGGGTGGAATACCCAAGCTTGAGCTTTTGTCCATTATTCATCCCATTACATCATTCTTTCCCTACACTTGAAAATTTCCTTCATAGAAAACTTCACACAATCTTCATTAGCAACATTAGTGCATCCAAAAATAATAAACCTTTGGGTTTAGTTTCAACAGAGAAAAACTTTCATTAAAAACACAAGCTACTGAAGAAATTCCTTTTAAAAATCTCAATTTACCAAAAATAACTCAAAACTAATATGATAAGAAGCAAATGCAAATAATGGCAAAAATCTATCAAAAACAGATCAGCAGGTAAAAACCGATTTTTTTGAAGACTTTCTGTTGCTCAAATCAAAAAGTGTTGAACTAAGTAAAGTTATCTAACAACCTGGGGTATTTATTCAGAAAATTACAGCTCAATACGACATACAAATATTTTTCACGAATGTTTACAGTGAAGCACAAAAATCTGTTACGGGACAGCAAATCCCCAAATCTTACTTCTCTCTCATTAGAGGTTATTCTTGGAACAAAAATCAAATAAAAAGGATAAGGAGAGGTTATTACAGAAGTAATAACTTCCATGACTCAACGAAAACTTTTGGGTTATCTCCTAAGAAGTAATTTTCTTTAACACCTTTAAGTTAGGCATGATAGTTTGAGAAGATGCTCACATAAGAAATATGGATTGAAGTAAAAGAGAGCATCAATAAGCAAATGCAAATCACATTTAAGCTAACCCACTTCCTATGAAAAATAATCTTGTAAAGAAACAAGTCATGAAAGCACAAAGCAACAAGCATAGGAAAGCAAAACAAATGCAACTTCAAAAATTTTAACATAAAGAGGGGAAACTTAATATTTTTAAGATGCATAAAACCATGTTTACCTCTCTCATAATAACTTTCAGTAGCATCATGGATAAAATTAACAATATAACTATCACATAAAACATTCTTATCATGAGCCACATGCATAAAATATTTATTACTCTCCACATAAGCATAGTCATTCTTATTAATCGTAGTGGGAGCAAATTCAACAAAATAGCTATCATTATTATTTTGATCACCATAATCATCAAATATAGGAGGCATCATATATTGGAGGTTTATTATCATCAAAGTAAATTTTCTCCTTCGTGCTTGGGGGACTAAATATATCATGCTCATCAAAACCAGCTTACCCAAGATTAGACTTTTCCATAGCATTAGCAATAATGGTGTTCAAAGAATTCATACTAATAACATCTTTATCAGCATGCAAATGAAGTTCCATATGTTTTTTAATTTTCTCCTCAAACACTTCATGTCCTAACTCAAGATAAATACTATAAAGCTCTCTAATTTTTTTGTTGTTTTCCATTAAGCCTAACTAGTGAAAACAAGAAACAAAAAGACAAAATTGCAGAATCTAAAGGAAATAACTTCGAGCACTCACACACCAGGTAGCTTAGTAGCCATAGGATGTGAGTACCTTTTACCTTACCTCCCCGGCAACGGCGCCAGAAAAGATCTTAATGTCTACGCACTTCTATTCTTGTAGAAAGTTGTTGGGCCTCCAAGTGCAGAGGTTTGTAGAACAGAAGCAAGTTTCCCTTAAGTGGATTACCCAAGGTTTATCGAACTCAGGGAGGAAGTGGTCAAAGGTATCCCTCTCAAGCAACCCTGCAATCAAGATACAAGAAGTCTCTTGTGTCCCCAACACACCCAATACACTTTTCAGGTGTATAGGTGCACTAGTTTGGCGAAGAGATAGTGAAATACAAGTGGTATGAATATAAGACAACGGTGCCAGAAAAGAGCGTTTGACGAGGAGGAATATCCCCGGAAACGGCCCCAGAAAATACTTTGATGGCGTGGAAGATACTAAAGGCAAACTGAAATAAAGATGGCAACAAACAAACATGTAACAGATCAGTTGTGAACGGTGTTTCAATCTTTAGAAACAAGGCCTAGGGATCATACTTTCACTAGTGAACACTCTCATATAAATATCTTCTCTTCATGATACTACTCTGAACTACTCTCTGGTTGGACACTCTAATCCATGGGAGGGCTACAAAAGCACTCCTTAAAGGTTGCCTTCCCCATCTAGATAAACCCACACTGTCACCTTGAGCGCTAGATGGTTCCAACAAACACCACAATTTCATAGAGACATCCAACTCCAAATATACTCATAATAAGTATTTATGAACTCTAGCCTAAGTGCCACCACAGCGTGCATGCTGTCACTTTCACACACGTGGGGAGAGCACAGATCTATTGAAGCACTTGAGTATTTATGTAAACCCTAGCCTAAGTGCCACCACGGTATGCACGCTGTCACTTTCACACACGTGGGGCGAGCCAGAGATCTATTAAATCACTTGAGTAGCAGAGTAGATCTACTTGATTACAAAGCTCATGACCTCATAAAGATCATGCATAGAGAGAGAGAGATGAACACATAGCTACCGGTAGAGCCCTTAGCCTCGAGGAAGAACTACTCCCTCCTCATCATGGGAATTAGCAATGATGATGGAGATGGTGGTGGAGATCAATGGAGATGGCTCCGGGGTCACTTCCGTCGGCGGTCTTTGGAACAGACTTACATCCTCGAATCTCCCCTTCGGTGGCGGCAGCGCTGTGGAACTTCTCGTGGATTTCCGCCCAGGTTCGGTTTTACATCTCGGGGCAACGTATAAGTAGGCGAAAGGGCAAGGTCGGTGGAGCCTCGAGGGCCCACATCTAGGGCTGGTGTGGCCAGGGGGACCCGTGCCACCTTAGGGTGTGGCCACCTCCTGGCCCCCTTAATATGTCCTTCTGGCTCCGTGTTCGGTCCGGTAAATATTGACTTTGGATTTTGTCCCGTCTAATTCTGAGAATATTTATTTTCTGGCCTTTTTAGAACCAAAAACAGCAGAAAACAGGCAACTGTCACTGTGGCATCTTGTAAATAGGTTAGTCCCAGAAAATGTATAAAAATACCTCAAAGTGTAGAAAAAATATAGCAAAGTTGATACTAAACAAGCATGGAACATCAAAAATTATAGATACGTTTACGACGTATCAGTGATCTTCGTCTAAAAATTCCATTTGCGGATGCAATAAAAGTTCATGCCTATTCTAAATTTCTCTGTGATATTCTTAATAGAAATAAAGAGATAACTGAAATTGTTGCCATGGTGACTAGTTACCCTGCTAATGCTCCCGGGATACCAACTATTTCATGTTCAATAGGCAAAACTGATATTCATAATGCCTTATGTGATTTAGGTGAAGGAGTTAGTGTAATGCCATATTCCCTCTATAAAAGGTTAGAATTAGGGAAATACTCCCCCACTTCTATCACTTTACATATGTCTGAAAAATTCACTAAACAACCTGTTGGTATGATTGAGGATGTTCTACCTAGAATAGATGAGCATGTTATTCCCACTGACTTTATCATTCTTGAAATGTCAGAAGACAGAAAATTATCTATAATACTTGGAAGACCTTTCCTTAGTACTACATGAGCATCAGTTGATTGTGCTGAAGGGAAAATAATCTTCAATGTTTATGATGCTGAAATCATCCGGTATTTTCCGAAGAATCTAGAAGCAGGAGAAAAGTACGTTCCACCGGAAAAACGAATTCATGTGGTAAGTGCCTTTGATAAAGGGAAACCCAAGGTAAGAATTCGAGAACAGAAAAAGGGTTGAAATATTCAACCATTCTTAATAAAATGCTTAATGGGAGTCAACCCATCACATAAAATAACCTAGAAGAATAAAATGTTCATCACATTCCTACAATTTGTTCACAGACATTCTTGCGGAAGCGCGCTCGCGAAAATGCAGCTGTCGAAAAGTAGTAGAAATATCGATTGAACAATTGTATAATTAGTGTAGAAATAAAAGTTTGAGTTTTATTAGCAAAAACTACCTAAATCACATGGTTTTGATTAAAAAGTGCATCTCTGAAAATTTGGGAGAAAAAGCATGTTCTAGAAGCTTTAACGACCAACTATACAGCGGGAATAAAATTCTGGTCAAATAGTTCCGGCCGTATAGTTGTTGACATAAAACACACAAATTGTGTCTCAAGTACTGTAACTTTAACGACCAACTATACAGCAGGATCATTTTGGTCTGGTCGTATAGTTGCGACCGTATAGTTATTAACACCGATTTCACAAATTTCATCTCGGGGCACAGAAGGTTTGACGAGTAACTATACGGCGGGACCATTTTGGTCCTGTCGTATAGTTGCACCCGTATAGTTGCACCCGTATAGTTGTGATCTGGCGTGCGGAAACCCTAAAAATTTCCGCCGCTACAACTAGACGGTGGGAGCTACTTATTCCGCTTGTATATCTCCCACCGTATAGTTTGGCCCGACCACTTAATCGGGTTGGGGCAGGATAGGGTTCCTCCTCCCCTCATTATTTCTCTCATACTCTCTATCCAAACCTCTCCAAACACACCTAGAGCTCTAGATTCTTCGCGGCGTTTGAGTGAGGGAATCAATAGATTGGTATGTTTCTCTCTCTATCCATGCTTTATTTTCAGAATTCCATGGTTGAAATCCATTGAATTAGTGGATGAACTCAAGGTTGTTTGATTTCCCTTTTTGATTTCTCATGTTAGTATTGAATTCCTCCATGTAGAATCGTTCATATATCACGTAGAAACCATATGCCTAAGGTTTTATATTGAAGTTTTTTAGTGCATCAAGATGAACAAGCTCGGTGGCCTTTTTCGCAAGAGCAAGCACCATCGTGGCGAGGCTCAAGGGTCCGGACTGAGTTCGACAACAAGTATGACATAATTTAAGTAAGGAAGGTGTTGCCCACTCGTTGGGACGATGATGGATTTCTCTCAGTGTCAGGGTTGAGAGCGAACTTCGACCTCATGTGTGGAAATGCAGGGTTGTCACTCCTCGCATGTGCAAGACACTACACCTACGTTGAGCTCACCTTCGAGTTTCTCGCCTCCTTCTACGATGACTACAAGGAAAAAGGTAACACATGCACGGTGTGAGTTTCACTATAAACCAGCAGCCACATCAAATAACTTTCCAAGATTTTTGAAATGCTTTTGGATTCCCTCAAACTGGGGAATCAATTGTTACAAATTTGTATAGCGTCTCGAGTGGAGACACTTGGGAGGTTATTTCTGTTAATGGTGGTAGGGACTTCTACCAAAAGAAGATATCCACCATCTAGAACCCAACAATTCGCTACTTCACCTTGTGTCATGGTATTGCCGGCAGTGCATGAAGGGTCCTCACGGTGTGTTTAGATCGTGGGGGAAGGCGGACGGTTGACGGGTACAAGGTTACAGCTTACCCAGGTTCAGATCCCACGATGGTGGCGGAATCCTACTCCTGCTATAAATCACTATAATGGCAATACGCTGAGTTACAGGGATTGGTTCGATGTGCGAGGTGTATGTTAATCGATGTGACTTGTGCCCTAAGGGCTCCCATAGGCCCGACTTATATAGTCGCCAGGTCCTAGGGTTACAGGGAAAAGTCCTAGCCGGACAGGTTACAGAGTCCTACACTGCATACAACTAGTCTAGCGTGTCTTGCACTCCAGGATCCGGGTATGTCGGTGACTCCTCCATAGCCTTCCTTTATCCGGCATGGGCCTCCCTTCTGGATCCATCTAACTGGGCCGCCCAGCAGGCCATGGGCCATGCGACCAACTGTGGGCCACCCGGGTTATCCGGATAGGAGACATGCTATGAGGATACCCATATAGCATATCCCCAACAGTAGCCCCCGGAGAACTCTGAGATCTTGCGCCGTCTTGCCTCTTCAGGTTGAATGCTCCATCTATATGGATGTCGACAAATCGTCAAGCAATATCTTGTAGTCCTCCCAAGAACCATGCATGGTTTTATCCGTCTTCAATTTGTAAGTCGGATAATTGTTGAATCTTCTATCGTACTCTTCCGTAGCCGGACTGGATCCGTCCATGCCGGAATATTCCGATGTGATGGTTCACCTGCCAGTGACAGCTAGGACGACGTAGACATAGGTCGGCGACGCCTCGTAACTCACATATACAGAGAACACAATCATGTCTGTTTTCCCGCGCGAGAGATACAAACCGTTAGCGGCGAAGGTTGGGAACGTGGCGAAATTTCTGCGCACGCGCCCGCACACGTCGTCCACGCGCCGACCATTCGATCGTCTTGCATGAATCTTGACGCCAGGGGTTATAAATCGTAACTGCAGTGAAATTTTGCTTTTCACCTCATTCTCCTCCCGCGTCATCTTCTTCCTCCAGCGATCACCTCCTCGATCTCTCCGCGTGCACGCAAAAAACCCTAGCCCCTCAATCCTTCCAGTCACCACCTCTCCCCTTCCAATGGCAAGCAGCAGCTCTGCTCCTTCCATGGCGGCATCAGGCGATTCCGTGGCGATGCCGGTGAGCACGGTCCATGTGCCCCCAGAGGGTCTGGTGCTTCCCAAGTCTGCGGTGGTCGAATCCACCGGCGGCGACCAAAATCCAGCGGCACTAGAGTTGCTGGAAGAGCAAAGTGGTTCCCACAAAGGGGACTGGCATGGCTCAGACATCACGGACGGTGACATCAAGGAGTTGCTCGTCGAGGGCTACCTCCCTGCGACGGAGGGGCTCGTCTGGCGGGCGGCGCCGGCCAACGAGGTCACTCCTTTTTCCCAAGCCGGAGAGAAGGTATACCTCAAGGCCCAATTGGTACGCGGAGTTTCCTTGCCCATCTCCAATTTCTTCCTAGCTGTCCTTAGCGATTACGGAGTACAGCCTCAGAACCTCTCCCCGAATAGCATCCTCGCGCTTAGAAACTACGCGGCGCTTTGCGAGGGTTACTTAGGGATTAGGCCTAGGCTAGATCTCTTTGTTTATTTCTTCACCGTCAAGAGGGAATCCGGAGCCGGCAAGGATGAGCTCAGGAACTGCGGGACAATTAATTTTAAGATCCGGCCTGGCCGGCGGTTCCCCGACATTGTCGGTCATGAGTCCTGCAAGAACTGGCAACGGACGTACTTCTACGGCCCAGATATTCCTCTGGCCGGCCGAGAAGAAACGTATCCAGACTTTGTCGACGGAGCCGCTGTCGAAGCCCCGACATGGAGATCCCAGGCCACCCTTCCCTCCGACGCCGAAGCCTCCCGTGCCATAAGGCGGATAGAGTGGTTCGTGGAGACGGGTCTAACCGGATTGGACCTGGCCATGTGCTAGTTCGTCAGGCGGATCTAGCCTCTGCAGCACCGCCCCAAGCTGATGGACGAGTACTCTAAGGAGAGGAAGGATAACCTCCGCATATCCGAGGACAACTTCTTGAGTGACTCCGTCAAGCTCTGCCTCAAGGACATCGTCAAGGTGAAGGACAAGAAGTGTGGCTTCGCCATCACCTACTACATGTTCGAGGAGGGAAAGTGCCCAGAGGTACCTGTTTATTTTTCGTGTATGACATATACTCCAGTTCTTCCGTCTTGCCACTACTACATCATTTAACACTCTCGGATTTCACTTTAACAGCTTAGTAGTATAGAGGAGGGAAACATGGCAGCCCAAATCTATGACCCCAAGATGAAGGAAGTCATTGTCGTGTCCGACGACGATGTCCATTGGGCCGAAGCGGAAGAGCTCCACCTCTGACGCTGCCAACGGAGGCAAGAAGAAGAAGACGGAGGGTGAAGCCTCCAAGAAGTCCACTGCCGCCCTGGAGGCGGAGAAAAGAAAGATTACCGGGATTCCTTTTGCCAAAGCACCCCCTGTTGTGTAAGCCTCTTTTTCTTCGACATTGTCCATTGCTCGTCTTATTCCGGTACTTATACTCTTTTCACGTTTTAGGAAGAAAGCCAGTGCTAGTTTGAAGAAGACCTCCAAAACATCCGGGGATTCTAAAAACATCAAAGATATGTTGCAACATGATGTACCACACCACGCATCTCCCGCCATCGCCCCCACCACTCCTAGCGTCCAGCCTGCTGCCGCGCCGACAAGCTCTCAATCTAAGGAGGCATCTGGCCCTTCCGCCATGGAAGTAGACCCAGCTGTCTCCGCGGAACTTGTCGTTGTCGACGAGCAGGCGACACAAGAAAGTACTGCAACCAAAATGGCTGAAGCTCCGACTAAGGATGTCATCGGTAGCGACAAGGCGGTGGTAGTAGGTGGAATGTCTTCTGAAGGCGGCGCCTCTGCATATAGGACAACCACAGAATTCCCGAAGATAGTCTTCCCGACGCTCATGCCGGGTAGCTCCACTTTGGTTCCTGGTGCAGTGCCGACATCTCCAACCTGCGGTCTTGAGGAGCTTCTCCGACAAGCAGATATCTTGCAAGGAAACAGCCTTTCCTTCAGCAAGTTGCTTGCTGAGAGCGCAACCAACCTCAAAATTATTGCACTTGTAAGTTTTATTTGCTTTTTGCATTTCATATGAGTATCCCACTGTAGCCCTGAGGATTTAGACGGAAAACCATAGACCTTTGCATCTGAATTCTCTAAGAGTGACTAAGCTAGAGAACTTCTCACTGTAGCCCCCAAGTATTTAGTTTGAATGAATTATTCTGACTATATACTTTCAGAGTAGCGTACGCAGTGTTTGTAAATTTCGATACTGTAGCCCCCAAGTCCCTAGTTGTAACTGAATTAGTTCCTACTAGATACTTAAAGAAAGACTAAGCATATGAATGAGTTAAAAAAACTTTATACTATAGCCCCCAAGCTTCTAGTTGAAAACTGGATCAGTTCCGACTAGAAGCTTAAAGAAAGACTAAGCATATTGCCAAGTTAAAAAAACTCTCACTGTAGCCCCCAAGTCTCTAGGTGGATAGTTATCCGGCTAGATGCTCCAAGTAGACTAAACAACTTTAAATTTTCCTTCCACAGAATGAGAATGCTCGGAGGGTGTCGCCAACGAGAAGTTCCAAAAGATGCGTGCGGATTTGGAAGCCGAAAAGGGTAAAACTGCCTTCTTGAAGGATCAAATCACCAAGAGCAAGAGTCTGTTTTTCCTTTCGTTTTCGTACTCCGACTTGGTCTTGTGCCAACATTCTCCGAGTACTCATTGTGTACTTGTTATTTCTCTGACTTGCAAAAGCCATTGCCAAGGCTAAGGATATTGTTGAGCAATCTAAGCACATCGAGGCGCTGGATAGAAAAAACAAGATCCTTAAGAAGGAGAGGAAGAATATGCTAAAAATGCACGAGGAGTCCATGAAGGTCCTGCAAGAATCCGCTGACGTGGAGATGAACCGCTTGAAGGAGGAGATCGTGATGCTAAAAGAGCAGAAGAAAGCTGTCGATGAGCAAAATCAGCGCACTCCTGAAGGATACAAGCTCCTCCGAAAAGAACGGGACTCCATGGAGGATACATTCCAGCAGGCTGAGACTAGCATCTTCAGTAAGTGATTCTTCGTCTTGTACTTTTGTAAGTTGGATACTCTGAACTTTTTGTGTTCTTGAACTCATGCGTTCCCTTGTCGGAATATTGCAGCTCCTATTGGTTTTACCCAGTCGCCTCCTCCGCCAAAAGAATGCATGGTCCTTGCCGGCAATTTTATCAGCACCACCATTAAGTAATCCAAGGAGATAGCCAAGCCTCGCCAGATTAACATCAAAGCGGTGGATTGCGTGATGAAGTACTCGGAGATCTTGCGCCAAGCCCCCAAGCGTATTGTAAGCTGGAAATCTTCATGTACCCGGGCTGGCGCGAGGATGGTGCTGTTGATGATGCTCGACAGGTTAACGTGGAGCACTTCGTTGGTAACCCCAAGCGTAAGGTGTGAAGAGCAAGCAGCAATTTTTTCCTCAGTTGAGACCGAGGTTATCGAACCAGAAGGAGGAAGGAAACATCACACAGGTGTTGCAAGCAACGTGGAGACCTGCACAACACAAACTCAAGACTTTGCCCAACGAATCAGTGAGGTTGTCAAGATCACCGGTTTGCTGTAACAAAGGATTTAACGTATGGTGTGGAAGGTAATGGTTTGCAGCAATTAAACAAGTAACAGCAAAGGATGCAATAATGGTAAAGATTGGACCGGGGTCCATAGTTCACTGGAGGTGCTCTCCTTAGATAAACAACATGGCATGAAGGGTAAACAAATTACAATGGAGGCAATTGGAAGGCGAGCAAGGCATAACAATGCAATTACTAGTCAGAAAAATCCCATGAGATTAGATTAGGCGGTACAACAAGATACATAGACTTCCATCCAACTGCATCTATGACTAGAAGTCCATCTTCAGGTTATCATCCGAACCCCCTCCAGTATTAAGTTGCAAGCAACAGACAACTTCTTTAAGCAAAGTGTGTAAGGTAAAAAGTCCACATGTTCCATGAACAAGAGACCATTGTTTTCTCCCTAGTAGCAACAGCACATCTACAACCGAAGAGATTATTGTCACTACCCTTGGAAACTAGAGGCATGAACCCACTATCGAGGATAAATACTCCCTCTTGGAGTCACTAGCAACTACTTGGCCAAGATAACCACTAGCAACGGAGAGCATGCAAGATCACAAACAACACAGACATGATAGAATCATAAAGACAAAACCATTAATCAAACCAACATAAATACTCCCTCTTGGAGTCATTAGAAACTACTTGGCCAAGATAACCACTAGCACAGGAGAGCATGCAAGATCACAAACAACACAGACATGATAGAATCATAAAGACAAAACCATTAATCAAACCAACATAATAATCTCAATATCCATCAGATCCCTGCAAACACAACATGCATGATTACAAATAGATTAGATCTTGATCATGAACGGAGCTCACAAGATCTATACATGAAAGCACAAAGGAGGAGATACAACCATCTAGATACTACATGGACCCATAATCCAAGGTGGAACTACTCACGCATCATACCGGAGAAAAGGCCTCCGGGATGATCTCCTCTTCGGCAGGGTGCCGGGAAGAACTCCAGATCCCCCCGATCTAGGGACAATGGTGGCGGCAGATATAGATTTTTTCGTGGATATTTGATCGAGTACTCCGAGTTTCTGCATCGGGGGCTTTTTATAGGCGAAGGGGGAGGTCGAGGAGCCGGCCAGGGGCACCAAACCCTAGCTAGGCATGGGCCCACCTGTGGCCGCGCCTGGGGGGGTTGGCCCCTATGGCTCGCCTCCCGAGCTCCCCTCTGGACTTCTTGTTCCCCACGGGAAGTAATTGACTTTGTCGTTTGTCCCGTCCAATTCTGAGAATATTTCTTTACTAACTTTTCGAAAACCAAAAACAGCAGAAAACAGGCATCTAGAACTGTTGCAACTTGTTAGTAGGTTAGTACCATAAACATGTAAAAAGCATCTCGAAGTGTAGACACATAAAGAAAAGTAGATACTAAACAAGCATGAAGCATCAAAAATTATAGATACGTTTCCGACGTATTAACATCCCCAAGCTTAACTCCTGCTCGTCCTCGAGTAGGTAAGTGATAAACAGAATAATTTTTGAGGTGAACATGCACCCTAACAATAAAAGATCCAACCATTTGCAAGCATTGAAAGATGGGATCAAAGAACTCTAAACATGTGCATGAAAGAATGGAGTTCTAACAGTAGGACATAGTAACTATGCATGCAACATGAAAAGCTACAAACAAAGATCATGAATAACATGCATTGAAAAATGTTTGTTTGTTTCACATATAGAAAGCATAGCATAGTGGCAATCAGCTTGTCCCTCATAGAGTATCAATATAGATGCATAGGACACCTTCAAAGTTCACAAGGGTGACTAGAAACAAATAGCACAAGAACAAGTAATAACACAATATGCATCAATTAATAAGCTTTGGAACACTTCACACGGAATGACAACTATCCTCTATTAATGGTGCCTGAAGGTAGAAGGTGGAGACTCAAATAATGGTGGAAGAAAGGCCTTTTTATAAAGGAAGTAGGGATTACAAGTTTCAAAAAGAGCTTCCAAAAATTATGGTACTTGATAGCTTTCAGCCCTCAATTCCCCTATCATAAGCATCTTGAAGTGGTTAAGGTTAAAGTGGCAAAGTTGGAGTATATGCTTGACGAAGTATAAGTTGGCAATCTCAAGTCCCTTGAATACGAGGGCCACACCTCATGTATACTCAAGTTAGGGCCCAGGCAAGTTCTTGTCACCATAAGTATTTGCATATCATTGAGAACCGCCAACGGGGTACCCCTTTCACATGGTACAGGAGCTTTCCCATAACCAATATGACAAGGCAAGCAGAAAATGAGCATCTCAGCAATCTTTTTATTTACCATATGCATAGATTTTTATTGAGGATGCTTCATAGATAGCTCACTATGGTGATGCTGCAAGTTTCCACCATGATTAGGCATGACTTAGGCTAGCAGCCCAGGCGTCTCTCTAACACAGAATACAAAGTCCATGGACTTACAAGTTCCCACTTCATTTAACACCAGTAACATCCATAGACAAAAGATCATGATATCAACTGAGTACAAAAGTACAAGTGCAATGTTGAAAACGTTCCCCCTGATAGCACGGTTCTACTAACTCCAACTTATAAGTGCAAGCATATACAACAAAGTTGTCACAATGGTTCAAGTTTATTAGGGGCAAAGAATAAAGTGTGACATCAAGTTCGTGAGGGCTTTAATCACTAAGTTTTCACATAACAAATTAGTTTTTAATTGGAAGATAGTTGTAAAAAATAATATACTTGGAATGGTGTAACACACCATGCATAGGAGTTTATAGTGGACACTTTGGAATAACTTGGTTTCTTGGGGGTTGTAAGCATGAGTAGAACTTACTCATACAAGTGGAGGCTAGCAAAGACTGGGCGCAACCAACTAAGAGAGTATAATGGCCATAATAATGCAATGCAACAAAGCATACTAATCAAAGCAAAGAGTGGTACTACAAGTCAAGGACTAAATGATCATAGAGGCTAATGGTGACTTGTCATAGTCATAACATGGTGTAAGCATGTGCCAAGTCAACCCAAGCAAAGCATCAAAGGAGAATACCACAATACTATGCATTTGCATGCTAAAACAATGCATAATTTCTTCAAGGCACACTAAGCAATCCCAATTGTTTGGAACAATACATGCTACAGCAATAATCACTAAGCATAATGCTAAAACAACACCTGGCATGTCATGCTAAAGTCTAAGTCACAGTCAATGCAAGCTCCTCTTGCACTTCAAGCAAGAACTTACCACTCCTTTCCAACACCAAGAAAACTTATTTGCAAAACAGCACAGCGAGAACGCGGGTCCAAACTTACTTTATTCAAGCAAACTAAACAACCTAAACAAATCAAACAAAAACTAAGATGCTCCAAGAACAACACAACTGTGCATGAAACAATAAAAACGAAGTGTCTAGACAAACCTAAGCTTTTTATTGATGAAGAAGGGGATGCCTTGGGCATCCCCAAGCTTTGACGCTTGTAACTCTTGGATATTTCTTGGGGTGACACCATGGTGAAATGCCCAAGCTTGAGCTTTTGTCCATTCTTCATCTCATTAAATCATTCTCTCTCTACACCTAAATTTTTTCCTTCATACAAAACTTCACACAATCTTCATTAGCAACATTAGCTTATTCAAAAGATATTAGACCACTGGCAAAGCTTTGAAACAGCAAGGCTTTTCACTAAAAACACAAGCTACTGTAGCAACTCCTTCAAAAAGCTCAATTTACCTAAAGAGAACACAAAAAGGAATCAATAAGAAGCAAATGCAAATAATGGCAGAAATCTATCAAAACAGACCTGCAGGTAGAAACCGATTTTTTCGAACATCTTATGTTGATCAAATAAAAAAGTTTTGAACTAACGAAAGTTAGCCAACATACTGGGAGATTTATTCGTAAATTGTTAGCTCAATCCAAGTTACAGAGACTCCTCACGAATATTTTTGGTGTAGGACAGAAATCTGTTTCGGGACAGCAACTCCCCAAATCTTACTTCCCTCTCATTAGAGGTCATTCTTGGCACAAAAATCAAACAAAAAGGATAATGTGAGGTCATTACTGAAGTAATAACTTCCAAGACTCAAGGAAACTCTTGGGTTATCTCCCAACAAGTACTTTTCTTTAACGCCTTTAAGTTAGGCACAAGAAGCAAGAAGAATCAAGTATTTTCAAATGAATTAGCATTAACATCAAATCTTGCTTTCAAAGAAGGAGCAAAAAGCAACTTCTCCCTCCTCACAGGGAAGTGTTCAATACCTTTCTAGAATGGAAATTGATATTTGATGGTGCCTTCTTTCATATCAATGATGGCACCAAATGTTCTAAGAAAATGTCTTCCCAAAGTAATAGGACAAGAAGCATTGTATTCAACATCCAAAACATAGAAATCATCAGGGACATAAGCATTATTAACCATAATGATAACATCATTAATACTCCCCATGAGTTTCTTTTTAGCATTATCATTGAGTGGGACATCCAAATAACAATCTTCTAATGGTGGCAGATCAAGCATTTCATAAATATTCCTAGGCATAATAGAGATACTAGAACCAAGATCACATGAAGCTTTGAGATCAAAGTCATTCACTTGCATATTAATAATGGGTTACCAACTATCTTCTACTTTCCTAGGAATAGAAGCTTTGTGTTTTAGCTTCTCTTCCTTAATCTTAACAAGAGCATCTGTAATGTGTTTGGTAAAGGCAACATGCATATCACTAGCATCATGACTTCTAGCAAGATTTTGTAGGAACATAATCACTTCAGAAATATTGCAATCATCAATATCAAAATCAAACTTAGCATCACTAGTAGTAGGATCAATAGGCTTAGGCATAGTAGGAGGAGAAATAGGGACTACTGGTGTTTTAGTAGTGATGGTGCACACACTATTGTTTATATCAATTTCAGCTTCCCTTTCCCACTTAGCATGAAGTTGAGCTAAGGGCCTAACATTTTCATCAATAGTAACTTGTATGGCATGAGAAGTAGCAAAGGTGTTTTCCATAGTTTCGGGTTTAGCGGCCATTTTATTAATGAAGGAGGACTGAGCTTCAGACAAAGAGGATATATTTTTCTCAACAATTAAAAGCTTTTCCTCTATAGTCTTATTAAAAGTGGTTTGTTTACTAATAAAGTCCTTGAGCATGACTTCAAGTTCAGAGGGAGCACTTCTAGCATTATTGTAGGATCTTCCATAGGAATTGCCATTATTAGGAGGATAAGGCCTATAATTGTTGTTGCTACCAAAATTATTCCTATAGGCATTGTTGTTGAATTTTTTGTTTCTAATGAAGTTCATCAACTTGCTCTGCTGGAGCAACCAAAGAGGCTAAGGGAACACTATTAGGATCTAGAGCAGCTTTCCCATTAACAAGCATAGCCATAATAACATCGATCTTTTCACTCAAAGAGGAAGTTTCCTCAACAGAATTTACCTTCTTACCATGTGGAGCTCTCTCAACATGCCATTCAGAGTAGTTAAGCATCATATTGTCAAGGAGTCTTGTTGCAGCACCCAAGGTGAGGCCCATGAAAGTACCTCCAGCAGCTGAATCCAGCAGGTTCCTTGAAGAGTAGTTCAAACCTGCATAAAAAGTCTGGATAATCATCCAAGCAGTGAGTCCATGAGTGGGGCAGTTCTTAACCAAAGTTTTTATTCTTTCCCAAGATTGAGCAACATGTTAATTATAAAGTTGTTTAAATTTCATAATGTCACTTCTCATAGCAATAATCTTAGCAGGAGGATAGTATTTTCCAATAAAAGCATCTTTGCACTTAATCCAAGAATCAATACTATTTTTAGGCAAAGAAAGCAAACATTCTTTAGCTTTTCCTCTCAAGGAGAAAGGAAAAAAGCTTGAGCTTAATAATATCTCCATCTATATCCTTATACTATTGCATTTCATAGAGTTCAACAAATCTATTGAGATGGGCAGCAGGATCATCAGAACTAGCACCAGAAAATTGCTCTCTCATCACAAGATTCAACAAAGCAGGCTTAATTTCATAAAAGGTAGCATTCAGAGCAGGTGGAGCAATATGTGTGCTAAGTAAATCATTGTTGTTGGTGCTAGTGAAGTCACACAACTTGGTGTTCTCAGCAGAGTTCATTTTGGCAAAGGTGGCAACTAGAGCAGGAACTAATTTTTTGTGTTTTGAATAAAGAAAGCAAACCAAATTAGACTAATTTTTTTGGGTTTTTTGGAAAGAGGGAAAGAAAACCAAGCAAGAGAAACAAGCAAACTAAAAACAAAGTAAAGAGAAAGGAAGTGAAGGACTCCCCTTGTGAAGACATCCTTAGCCTCCTGGCAGCGGCACTGAAAAGCCTTGATGATCTTTGAAGGATTCGACATAGTAAATCAAAATTTTCTCTGAGACGAGATGGAAAGGCAAGATCTAATCTAGGAAATGCAAACAACAAGAGAGATTGGATTAGATCTTCATACCCTTGAAGATTCAGACAATGAGCGTTCGTCGAACGTGGGTGATGTAGTCGTATCGCTTCTCCTCCTCGCGATCCGATCCGATCTAGCACCACAAGTGGCGGTGCCTCCGTGAGATGCACACGCAGCACCTCGGCGTCTCCTCCTTCCTCGGTCCAGCAAGTATGGTAGAGGCGGATTGTATCTACAACACGGCGTGGTGTATATGGTGGAGAATTTCTGCGAGGCTTCGCCTACAAGCGATGGGAGGGAGAGAAGGCAAGGGCGGCTAGGGTTGGAGGTGGTGGGGTGCACCCCCAGCCCTCTTTATATAGAGGGTGGGGCGCAGCCCTATCCCCTCCCCCAAGCCCAAACCGGCGGCCCCAAGGAGAAGGAGTGGGGGCAAGGAAACCCCCCCTTCTAGAAGGTCTATCTCGAGTTTAAAACCCCCTTGGCCGGCTGGGCCCTATGGGGCCTTGTGCCCCTGGCCCAATGCGGCCAGGGCACTCCCTCATAGGCCCATGCCCCCTCCCGGAAGGTGGGTCCACGTTGGTCCCCTTCCGGAAGGTTCTAGAAGCTTCCGGTACAATACCGATTAACCCGGAACAATTCCGAACTCCAAAAATTGCACTGCCTTATATGAATCTTATTCTTCGGACCACTCCGGAACCTCTCGTGATGTCCCGGATCCCATCCGAGACTCCGAACAAAAACTCATAAACCAATTATCCAATCTATCCTAGCATCGAGACACGTTAAGTGTGTGACCCTGCGGGTTCGAGAATATGCAGACATGATCTTCTATCAATAATCAACAGCGGGGTCTGGAAACCCATATTGACTCCCACACATTCATCGATGATCATATCGGATGAACCACGATGCCAGGATTCAATCAATCCCATATATATATTCCCTCCGTCTCGCGATATTTTACTTGCCCGAGATTTGATCGTCGGTACCGTCATACCTAGTTCAAACTCATTCACAGCAAGTACTTTACTCGTTCCGTAATCCGATATCACTTTGTGATTAACTCCTTAACCACATGCTTGAAAGCGGTGTTGATATCAATTACCGAGTGGGCCCGAAGTATATATCTCCGACTTGGGAGGGACAAATCCCATCTCGATACATACAACCCAACAGATACTTTCCGATCACCTGAGAGACACCTTTATGATCACCCTCTCATAGGATGACGTTTGATGACCTCAAAGATTTCTTCCGATACCAGGGATTTGTATTATCTCATGGTCTGAGGAATACAATATTTGACATAAGAAAAGCTTTGCAAAGACGAACACGATGACACGATCTAATTGCTTCGCTTAGTTTGGGTATGTCCACCATATCGTTCTCCCAATGATATGATCTCATTATTAATTAACAACTCATGTCCATGGTTAGGAAACCTTAACCATCATTAATCAATGAGCTAGTCCTTAGAGGCATACTAGGGACACGGTGTTGTTCACAAACCACACAAGTATTAAAGTTTCCGCTTAATACAATTCTAGCATGGAATATAAACATTATCATGAACAAGAATTATAATAATAACATCTTTATTATTGCCTCTAGGGCATAATTCCAACAGTCTCCCACTTGCACTAGAGTCAATAATCTAGTTTACATTTGCCAACAATCTCACACCCATGGCACTGAGGTGCTGATCATGTTTTACACGTGGAAGAGGTTTAGTCAATGGATCTGCGACATTCAGATCTGTATGTACTTTGCAAATCTTCAGATATCCATCTGCTATATAATCTCGGATTATATGAAACTTGGAGTTGATATGCTTGGTCTTTGGATGATATCTTGGTTCCTTACCGAGTGCTATGGCGCCAGTGTTGTCACAAAATATCTCCAGTGGGTCCAATGCACTTGGAACCACGCCAAGCTCAGTGATGAATTTTCTGATCCAAACTCCTTCACTTGACGCTTCTGTAGCAGCCATGTATTCCGCTTCTACTATAGATCCCGCGATCACGCTTTGCTTGCAGCTTATCCAGCTCACAGCTCCTCCATTCAAAATATACACGTATCCTGTGTGAGATTTAGAATCATCCTTGTCGGTGTCGAAACTAGCGTCGACGTAACCTTTTACGACGAGCTGTTCATCACCCCCATAGACTAAGAACATTTCTTTAGTTCTATTTAGGTACTTTAGGATGTTCTTCACGGTCGATGTTCCACTCTGGATCACTTTGATATCTGCTTCGTCAAACTAAGAGCATTGGAGACATCCGTCTAGTACACAAAGATGGCATACATGATAGAACCTATGGCCGAGGCATAAGGCATTTTGCTCATAGCTTTCCTATCATTTACCGTAGTGGACACCGAGCCTTGCTCAATATCTTACACGACAACATAGGCACCGAACCTTTCTTTGCCTTATCCATTACGAACCTTTGCAGAACTTTGTCTAGGTATGTACCGCTTAAAGCTATCGGCGTCTTTGTCTATCTCTATAGATTTTGATGCCCAATATATAAGCGACTTCACCTAGGTCTTTCATTGAAAAACACTTGTTCAAATAACTCTTCACATCGTTAAGCATGTTGATGTCATTTCCAATAATCAATATGTCATCCACATATAGTACCGTAAACGTCACCGAGCTCCCACTCACTTTCTTGTATATACAAGATTCAGAGCAATTTGGAACAAATCCAAAGCTCTTGATCACTTGATCAAAGCGAAGGTTCCAACTCCGAGATGCTTGCTTCATCCATAAATGGAGCTGAAGTTTGCATACTTTATCAGCATCCTTAGGATCGACAAAACCTTCGGGTTGCATCATATACAACTCTTCATCAATGTTGCCATTGAGGAAAGCAGTCTTGACATCCATCTGCCATATTTCATAATCATGAAACGCAGCAATTGCTAATAAAATCCGAATGGACTTAAACATCGCTACGGGAGAGAAAGTCTCATCGTAGTCAACACCTTGAACTTGTCGAAAACCTTTCGCGACAAGCCGTGCTTTATAGACAGTAACATTACCATACGCGTCCGTATTCTTCTTGAAGATCCATTTGCACTCAACGGCCTTTCGGTCGCTAGGACGGTCCACCAAAGTCCATACTTGGTTTTCGCTCATGGATCCCAATTCGGATTTCATGGCTTCTAGCCATTTCTCAGAGTCTGGGCTCGTCATCGCTTCCTCATAGTTCGTAGGTTCACTTTCTTCTACCAACAATACAGTCAAGACAGGGTTGCCGTACCACTCAGGAGGGGCACGCGACCTTGTCGACCTGCGACATTCAGTAGCAGCATCGTTCGAAGCTTCATGATCCTTGTCATTAGCTTCCTCTATCGTTAGTGCGGCAGCTGGAACAATTTCAGGTGCGCTACTCTCCAACTCAAGAGAAGGTTCAATAACCTCGTCTAGCTCTACTTTCCTCCCACTCACTTCTTTCGAGAGAAACTCCTTCTCAAGAAAGGAACCGTTCTTCGACAAACACTTTGCCTTGGTTACGTGATAGAAGGTATACCCAATAGTTTCCTTAGGGTATCCTATGAAGACGCATTTCTCGATTTGGGTTCGAGCTTGTCCGGCATCAATTTCTTGACGTAAGCTTCACATCCCCAAACTTTAAAGCGACAACTTAGGTTTAGCACCAAACCATAGTTCATACGGTGTCGTCTCAGCGGATTTAGATGGAGCCCTATTTAAAGTGAATGCAGCGGTTTCTAATGCATAACCCCAAAATGATAACGCAAATCAGTAGAGACATTATTGATCGGACCATATCTAATAGGGTTCGATTCCGGCTCAGACACACCATTGCTTGTGGTGTTCGGGTGGCGTGAGTTGTGAAACGATTCCACTTGCTTTAAGATGCGTGAAAATCATAACTCAAATATTCGCCCCACGATTGGATCTTAGAAACTTAATCTTTCTACGATGGTTCTCCACTTCATTACGAAATTCCTTGAACTTTTCAAATGTTTCAGATTTATGTTTAATTAAATAGATATACCCATATCTACTTAAGTCATCGGTAAAAGTGAGAAAAAGCGATATCCACCGTGCGTCGAAACACTCATCGGTCGCATACATCGGTATGTATGATTTCCAACAAGTCCGTTGCTCGCTCCATCATACCGGAGAACGGGGTTTTGATCATCTTGCCCATGAGGCATGGTTCGCATGTGTCAAATGATTCAAAATCAAGAGACTCCAAAAGTCCATAAGAATGGAGTTTCTTCATGCGCTTTACACCAATATGACCTAGACGACAGTGCCACAAATAAGTAGTATTATCACTATCTACTTTGCGTATCTTAGCCTCAATGTTATGGATGTGTGTTTCATCCCTTTCGAGATTTAGAAGAAATAAACCATTCACAATAGGTGCATGACCATAAAAGATGTTACTCATATAAATAGAACAACCATTATTCTCTGATTTAAACGAATAACCGTCTTGCAATAAACAAGATCCAGAAATAATTTTCATGCTCAACGCAGGCACATAATAACATTTATTGAGGTTTAAAACTAATCCTGAAGGTAAAACTAAGGAGAGCGTGCCGACGGCCATCACATCAACTCTTGATCCGTTGCCAACGCGCATCGTAACCTCATCCCTCGCAAGCCGTCGTCTATTCCGTAGCTCCTGTTTCTAGTTACAAATATTAGCAACTGAACCGGTATCAAATACCCAGGCACTACAATGAGGGCTAGTAAGGAAAACATCAATAACATGTATATCAAATATACCTTTGATGGTGCCAACCTTCTTGTCCGCTAAGTACTTGACGATTCTTCCGATGACCCTTGTCCTTGCAATAGAAGCACTCGATGTCGGCTTAGGACCAGACTTGAGCTTCTTCTCAAGACAGCAACGCTTGCCGCCTTTCTTGAAGGGCTTCTTTTCACCCTTACCTTTCTTGAAGGTGGGGGGCTTGTTGACCATCAACACATGATTATTCTTTTTGATGTCCACCTTCGCTACTTTCATCTTAGCGAAGAGCTCAGTGATCATATCAGTGGAACCAATCTGATCGTGAGCAACTACAAAACTTTTGTAGCTAGGAGGGAGTGACTGTGGAACTCTGTCAATCTTGAGCTCCTCTGGAATCGTGCATTCCAGTTGCTCAAGGCTTTGAGTGTAGGCCGACATCTTAATGGCGTGCTCACTAACGGAACTCCCTTCCTCCATTTTGTAGTTAAAGAATTTCTTAGGGATCTCATATCTCTCAGAACGGGCTTGAGTCTGAAACATGTTTTTCAGCTCCTCGAGAATCTCAAAGGGCCCGGCGAACACCTCAAAACGATTTTGAAGATCCGATTCCATAGCATACAACATGGCGATCTTAATCAAATCATAATCATCCTTGCACGACTGATAAACAACTTTTTCATCAGCCGGCGCATCTATAGCAGGGGCGTCACCTAGCGCTTTCTCAAGGACATAGTCCTTTTGTCCGCCATCGAGAATGATTCTCAGAATGCGGAACCATTTGGTGAAGTTAGACCCATTGTTTCTAAGCTTTTCTATCTCAGCAAAAACGTTGAAGTTGAAGTTGGACTTGGCCATGTGATCTAGATTTGCAAGTACAATTTAGACTATGTTCATGATAAATAGTTAAACTTAATCAAATTACGGATGAACTCCCACTAAATTCAACATCCCTCAAGTTGTTTAGTGAACATGATCCAAATTCACCACACCTAATCCGATCATCACGAGAAGAGATGTGGCTTCAATGGTGGACAACGAAGTGTCGATCATATCATTCATATTACTCATGCTTAACCTTTCGGTTCATGTGTTCGAGGCCATGTCTCAGACATGCTAGGCTCGTCAAGTTAGACCCAAGTATTTCCGTGTGCAAAACTGGCTTGCACCCGTTGTATGTGGCGTAGAGTCTATAGCACCCGATCATCACGTGATGCTTGGACACGACGAACTTTCATACGGTGCATACATGGGGAGAACACCGTTTTATCTTGATCTTTAAGTGAGGAATCATCTTATAATGCTACCGTCGGTCTAAGCATAATAAGATACATAAAAGGATAAACATCACATGCATATAACTTTATGTGACATGGTATAGCCAATCTTCGCAATGATCTCCATCTTGTGCGTCTAAGCATGATCTCCATCACTCCACCATGATTGCCTCCACCACGAATAGCAACTACTACTATTGCTAACTACTTAGCGATAAAGTGAAACTATTACATGGCGTATAAGAAGTTGACACACAGGTCATACACAATTATAAAGACAACCATATGGCTCCTGCCGGTTGTGTACTCTTCGACATGCAAGTCGTGAAACATTACAAAACACGATCATCGCATACATTATACACATCACATCTTGGGCCATACCATATCGCAGAAAACACTCCCTACAAAAACAAGTTAGACGCCTCTACTTTGTTGTTGCATGTTTTACGTGGCTTATGGGAGTAGATGCTAAGAACGATTCTTACCTACGGAAAGCCACAACGGTGATATTATGGTTGCCAAACTCCGGTGTTAATCCCATGACAACTATAGTGAGAGCGACATCCACCAGCCGCATGTGTGGAACAAGCCACACGTCAAGTGCGGGCCGGTCTCATGAAACGACGTCGCGTAAGGTTGGCCTGGACCGCTTCAATCTCACTATCCCACGTCATAAGAAGAACACAAACAAGAGGCTTGCAACAGAAAACATCAATGCCCGCAACAACCATGTTGCGTTCTACTTGTGAAACACATCTACGCATAGATCTAGCTCTGATACCACTGAAGGGATTCGCGGCATAGTAAATCAAAATTTTCTACGGACGCGAACAGATGGATAGCCAAGATCTAATCTAGGAGATGCAAACAACGAGAGAGATTGGATTAGATCTTCATACCCTTGAAGATTCGCAGTGAACGTTAAATCGGGCGTGGGTGATGTAGTCGTACTCGCTTCCTCCTCGCGATCCGATCCGATCTAGCACCACAAGTGGCGGTGCCTCCGTGAGATGCACACATGCAGCACCTCGACGTCTCCTCCTTCCTCGATCCAGCAAGTATGGTGGAGAGACGGATTGGATCTACAACACGACGGCGTGGTGTATATGGTGGAGAATTTCTGCAGGGCTTCGCCTACAAACATCGGGAGGAGAGAGGAAGGGCAGCAGGCGGCTAGGGTTGGAGGAAGGTGTGGGGTGGTGCGCCCAGCCCTCTTTATATAGAGGGGTGGCGCAGCCTAAGCCCTCCCCAAGCCCAAACCGGCCCCAAGGAGAAGGAGTGGGGGCAAGGAAACCCCCTTCTAGAAGGTCTATCTAGTTTAAACCCTTGGCGGCTGGGCCCTATGGGTCCTTGTGCCCAATTTACGGCCAGGGCACTCCCTCATAGGCCCATGCCCCTCCCGGAAGGTGGGTCCACGTTGGTCCCCTTCCGGAAGGTTCTAAAGCTTCCAGTAATACCGATTAACCCGGAACAATTCGAACTCCAAAAATTGCCTCGCCTTATATGAATCTTATTCTCCGGACCATTCGGAACCTCTCGTGATGTCCGGATCCCATCCGAGACTCGAAAAAAACTCATAAACCAATTATCCAATCTATCCTAGCGTCGAGACACGTTAAGTGTGTGACCTGCGGGTTCGAGAATATGCAGACATGATCTTCTATCAATAATCAGCAGTGAGTGGAAACCCATATTGACTCCCACACATTCATCGATGATCATATCGAATGAACCACGATGCCAGGATTCAATCAATCCCATATATATATTCCCTCTGTCTCGCGATATTTTACTTGCCCGAGATTTGATCGTCGGTACCGTCATACCTAGTTCAATCTCGTTCACAGCAAGTACTTTACTTGTTCCGTAATCCGATATCACTTTGTGATTAACTCCTTAACCATATGCTTGCAAGCGGTGTTGATATAGATTACCGAGTGGGCCCGAAGTATATCTCTCCGACTTAGGAGGGATAAATCCCATCTCGATACATACAACCCAACAGATACTTTCCGATCACCTGAGAGACACCTTTATGATCACCCTCTCATAGGATGACGTTTGATGACCTCAAAGCTTTCTTCCGATACCAGGGAGTTGTATTATCTCATGGTCTAAGGAATACAATATTTTACATAAGAAAAGCTTTGCAAAGACGAACACGATGACACGATCTAATTGCTTCGCTCAGTTTGGGTCTGTCCACAATATCATTCTCCCAATGATATGATCTCATTATTAATTGACAACTCATGTCCATGGTTAGGAAACCTTAACCATCATTAATCAATGAGCTAGTCCTTAGAGGCGTACTAGGGACACGGTGTTGTTCACAAACCACACAAGTATTAAAGTTTCCGCTTAATACAATTCTAGCATGGAATATAAACATTATCATGAACAAGAATTATAATAATAACATCTTTATTATTGCCTCTAGGGCATAATTCCAACAGATGCTCGACAGGTTGACGTGGAGCACTTCGTTGGTAACCCCAAGCGTAAGGTGTGAAGAGCAAGCAGCAAGTTTTCCCTCAGTTGAGACCGAGGTTATCGAACCATAAGGAGGAAGGAAACATCACACAGGTGTTGCAAGCAACGCGGATACCTGCACAACACAAACTCAAGACTTTGCCCAACGAATTAGTGAGGTTGTCAAGCTCACCGGTTTGTTGTAACAAAGGATTAAACATATGGTGTGGAAGGTAATGGTTTGCAGAAAGTAAACAAGTAACAGTGGAGGATGTAATAATGGTAAAGATTGGACACCGGGTCCATAGTTCACTAGAGGTGCTCTCCTTAGATAATGAACATGGCATGAAGGGTAAACAAATTACAGTAGGGCAATTGACAGGAACTGAGCAAGGCATAACAATGCAATTACTAGTCAGAAATATCCTATGAGATTCAATTGGGCAATACACCAAGATACATAGACCGCCAACCAACTGCATCTATGACTAGAAGTCCACCTTCAGGTTATCATCTGAACCCCGTCTAGTATTAAGTTGCAAGAAACAGACAACTTCTTTAAGCAAAGTGTGTAAGGTAAACAGTCCACATGTTCCATGAAAAAGAGACCGTTGTTTTCTCCCTAGTATCAACAGCACATCTACAACCGAAGAGATTATTGTCACTTCCCTTGGAAACTAGAGGCATGAACCCACTATCGAGCATAAATACTCCCTCTTGGAGTCACTAGCAACTACTTGGCCAAGATAACCACTAGCAACGGAGAGCATGCAAGATCACAAACAACACAGACATGATAGAATCATAAAGACAAAACCATTAATCAAACCAACATAAATACTCCCTCTTGGAGTCATTAGAAACTACTTGGCCAAGATAACCACTAGCACCGGAGAGCATGCAAGATCACAAACAACACAGACATGATAGAATCATAAAGACAAAACCATTAATCAAACCAACATAATAATCTCAATATCCATCAGATCCCCGCAAACACAACATGCATGATTACAAATAGATTAGATCTTGATCCTGAACGGAGCTCACAAGATCTATACATGAAAGCACAAAGGAGGAGATACAACCATCTAGCTACTACATGGACCCATAGTCCAAGGTGGAACTACTCACGCATCATACGGGAGAAGGCCTGGATGATCTCCCCTCGGCAGTCTTGGGAAAGAAATCCAGATCCCCCCGATCTAGGGACGATGGTGGCGGCGGCTACAGACGGTTTCATGGATATTTGATCGGGTACTCAGAGTTTCTGCATCAGGGGCTTTTTATAGGCGAGGGGGGAGTTAGGAGGCCGTCAGGGCACCAAACCCTAGCCGGTCGGGCCCACCCGTGGCGCGCCAAGGGGTTTGGCCCTCAACTTGCCTCCGCTCCCATCTGGACTTCTTGTTCCCCGCGGAAAGTAATTGACTTTGTCGTTTGTCTCGTCCAATTCCGAGAATATTTATTTACTAAATTTTCTGAAACCAAAAATAGCAAAAAACAGGCATTTGGCACTGTTGCAACTTGTTAGTAGGTTAGTACCAGAAAACATGTAAAAAGAATCTCAAAGTGTAGTCAAGTAAATAAAAGTAGATACTAAACAAGCATGGAGCATCAAAAATTATAGATACGTTTCCGACGTATCAGCTGTCAATGGTCAAGGCACACTACGAAAACGCCGACATCGACACGGTCACCTCCGGTATCCCTGACGTAGACGAGGATGGCCAGAAAATAGATCACAAAGCTATCTTGGTGTCGCTCGCGGGTTTTGATACCAGATTCTCCGAGTTGGTCGACCCCAATGTCTTCGTGCCTATGGAGATTATTGACGGCGACAACCAAAGATCCTCTGAGTCCCTCAAAACCGCCGACTTCGAGGAAGATGGCTCTCCTGCTGCAGATGATGGTGCATCCAAGTCTCCTGCGCCAGAGGAATAAAAAACAATTTGTAATATTTGTTTCCTCTAGGATTTGTATGCGGAAAAAACTACTTGTTAACATAAGGCGGAAAAAACAATGGTTGTTATTTCCAGCTACTCAAGAACTGGTTCCAGCATGCATATATTTTTAAGCAAGTGCTAGCTTATCCATTACTCTGGTTTTTATGCTTGACCTTTCGTGAGTCGGAAGACTCGTTGTCGGAACTATGCGCTTAGGTGATGATGCCCAATGGCACCGTCAATAACCTAAGCACAAAATTGCCGACAATAAGTGCTGAAAGTCACTACTTCAGAATCCACATAAAAACAACAAAGAACGTGTAGACCAAAAAACTTAAGCTAACGCCCGTGGGTGGAATTTTCACAAGTGCAATTGCAAAACTTGGGCATAAAGGTTTTATACGATCCAAAAATGAACACTAAAGGAGGTAAAAGACTCAGAAATATGAGTGAACCAGAGAGCTTTATTTTACTGATCATATAAGAGGTACACAATAGATAAAAATGCGAAGTGTAGAAAGGACGTAGCTGTGCTATGTTCCATGGCCGATCAAGCTCCGGGTAGTCATCATATGGGTCACGTCGCTTATGCTTATGATCCTCGTTGGGTCTATCCTCCGGTTCACGATTGTCAACGAGGTAGTAAGACCCATTGAGTAGACCCTTGCTTATGATGAACGATCCTTTCCATGGCGCGGATAATTTGTGTGACTTCTTCTGATTAAGTCGGAGCACCAGGTCCCCCTCTTTAAATGAGCGATGCCGAATGCGGCGACTATGGTAGCTGCATAGCTTCTTCTAGTAGATGGCGGATCTTTGGCATGCCAAAACGCTCTCTTCCTCGAGAAGGTCCACATCTAGGCGTCTGGATTCTTCAGCGTCATCTTCTTCGTAGGCAGCAACTCTTGGGGAATCGTGAAGGATGTCGGAAGGCAGGATTACTTCTGCTCCATATACCATGAAATAAGGGGTGTAGCCAGTAGATCTGTTGGGTGTAGTTCGTAAAATCCACAACACAGATGGTAGTTTCTCCGCCTAGGCTCTAGATGCTCTATGCAGCGGTGCCTCAAGACGTGGCTTGATTCCCTGCGGAATTAATCCATTAGCTCGCTCAACCTAACCATTGGACTGTGGGTGTGCCACAGATGCAAGGTCAAGTCATATGCCCTTCTCCCAACAATAAGCTTCCACTTCTCCGAGTGACAGGTTGCTGCCGTTGTCGGTGATAATGCTATGTGGGAGACCAAATCTCACCACTAGATCCCGGACAAACCTGAGGGAAGTTTCCCCATCAAGCTTTCTAATGGGTTTAGCTTCTATCCATTTGGTGAATTTATCAACTGCTACTAGCAGATGCGTAAACCCACATGGTGCCGTCTGCAACGAACCAACCATGTCCAGCCCCCAGACTGCAAACGGCCAAGTTATTGGTATTGTTCGCAATTCTTCAGCTGGAATGTGTGGTTGTCGGGCATAATACCGGCATCCCATGCATGTCTCAACTAGCTTGTCGGCGTCCGTCTTTGCGGTCAGCTAGTAGAATCCTTGCCGGAAAGCTTTAGCAACCAACGATCGGGGATTGGCGTGATGCCCGCAATCTCCGAGATGGATTTCACGGAGGATTTCGATACCTTCTTGCTGGGAAACACACTTAAGGTATACACCAGTAGTGCTTATTTTGTAGAGCTGTCCATTGATTATGGTATAGCCCTTTGCTCGACGTACTATTTGTCATCTTTCGACTTCGTCGTCGGGCAAAGTTCCGTGTACGAGATACTCCATGAACGGTTTTGTCCAAGCCGGAGGGACCTTTGTCACTGTGTGAACAAAAGAGTCAACTCTGTCCGGGTTGTCGATGTGTGCTCCTTTCACGGATGGTGTCCGTAGATGCTCCAGGAAAACTCCAGGCGGAATTTGTTTATGCCCTGACCCAAGCTTTGACAGCAGGTCAGCCGCCTCATTTTTCTCCCTAGGTACATACTTGACCTCGTAGCCCAAGAAACTCTTGGCTATCTCGTCCACTTCATCACGATATGCCGCCATCATAGGGTTCCGCGCGTTCTAGGTGCCAGCCACCTGCTGGGCAACCAAGTCAGAATCTCCACAACAAACTATGCGCTTGATGCCAATATCCTTGGCTATGCGTAGTCCGTGAATGAGTGCTTCATACTCCGCCATGTTATTCGTAGCCTCGAAGCGGATCTGCAGAACGTAGTGTAGCTTTTCCCCGGTTGGTGACTGCAATAGTACACCA